>JBAIAA010000008.1:4360000-4960000 GCA_037893245.1 Crossaster papposus | reverse complement strand
GCGCATACACCCCATTGACGCCTGTTTGAGTCATTGGGTAACCAGACTCAGCAGCTGCACGAATAGCACCAGCCAATGATGCTAAAAGCACATACTCAGAAGGCAGTATTCCTTGTAACCGGGCGGTTAAATCTTCAAGCAAACCAACATTGTTGCGCTGGTACATCCGCACGCGTCTATCTGATAAGCCATTCGCACGCCATCCACCAGCGCCGTTGTCCCTCGAATAGCATCTCTGGCTTGCTCCGGACTATCGATGGTTTTTTGTCCAGAAGGTTTTCTCATATGATGAACGACCAAGACACTGGCTCCCGTGTCAGTTGCCAAGCTCGCCAATAATCCTGTGAGGTAACTGCCCGCGGCCGGATCAGCATTCACATCAGCATGCACAAAAGACGACAACGGATCAAAGATAATCAGTTTCAAATCATCCATGGCTCGCAGCTGTTTAACAATGGCAGCAAAAGCAGGCGTACTGACTGGGCCGGAGGCTGAGGTTTTCATCACAGGGAAAGGCCCACCAGCATTAGGCAACGGTATTACAAGTAACTTGTCGCTATGGAGTAGACGTCGCTCTTTCGGGTCAAGGGCTTGTAGCCGTCGATGGATTTCTCCCTGATCATCTTCAGAGCTAAAAATCACAGCTGTCCCCTGGCTTGCTACCCGTCCACCCAATACATCCACCGCTTGCTCTTGTTGGCAGGCAACTTCCAACGCCAGCTTTAGCGTCAACATACCTTTGCCGGTATCACCCATGGCGGCTAGCAAGCAAACCACTCCCAAGGGCATTACGCCATCAATCAAATACTCCTGTACCGGTGCTACACCCTTGTATCGACAGGCATACCAATCCGATAGCTGCAAACCGGCAGTGCGTATCATCTGACGTTCCGCCTCTTTTAGCCAAAGCTTAATCTCCCTATTTTCGTCAACAGCATCAGCAGCATCCCATTTGTTTGGTTTATCTGGTGGTGGCGTAAGAATACTGATGGTTAATGCCGTTGTTTTTTCAATGGCACTGGCTACTGCCTTTGCGTAGTCTTTACCGGGGTCATCATTGTCTGGCCAGAGAATGACGTGCTTATTGTTTAACGGTGACCAATCGGTTTTATCGGTAGGCGCTTTGGCCCCGTTCATAGCTGTGGTGGCACAGAGCCCCTGATCAATCAACGCTTGCGCTGCTTTTTCACCTTCAACCACAATCACTTGTTTCGCCTTCAACAGTCCCGGTTGGTTATACAGGTGGCGTACTGGTGGAGCCTGGTAACGTTTGGCGACAGCGTCCCAGGGACGGTAGGTTTTACCGGTGGGTGTATCAAAGCGAAGAACCGACGCCACTACCTGTCCATTGCCATCGAGGTAATCCCATTGACCTGCCGGCTTTCCTAAACCGGATTGGGAAGACGTCTGTTTAGGCAGAGCAACAACCTGGGCATCAACAGGAACCATACCCAACCAGTCAGACATAAAACGAATCACCGATGAAAAGTCACGGCTAGTATTGAGCCCTTGTTGTACAGCCGTTAGATCAACGATGTCCCCGCCCTTGCCCGTAGCAAAGTCATACCACAACCCAGCCTTTTCTCCGGTCAATGCCACTTCTAGGCTTTGACCTTTGTCTCCTTGGACATTACCCACTCGAAACTTCGCCCCCTGCCGCTTACCCTGAGGAAAGAGGTACTGCACATAGTCAGGTAGCTGGATCAGCATCCGCCGCTTCACCTCATCAGACGCTAATGTATTATCCGTCATGTTGTTATCCTTTTACGGTGTTGAAGCAAAGCCTGACCAATGATTTGGACAGGCCGGTGACCAATCACTCTGTCAGGTTTTTACATAACAACCGGGCCAAAGCTCCACGCCCGTTACTGTTGTAGAAAAACTGCTGCACTTGTTTATCGCTATGAGGGGACTTACTGATACGGAACTCACCGTAGTCATCGCTCTTAAGGTTGTTCTCGTTTGCTACCCGCCCCAGCTTCTGGGCAGAGATACAAAACTCGGCTGCCAGCTCAGTGGCCGTCCAGAATTTCTCTGTTATCTTTGGCAAAGGCACACACTCGACACCGATGATCTCCCGGGTCAATGTTGCCATGAGTGCCTGCTTTGCTGTTTCACCCAAATTGGGCAAGCTTTCTGTTGTTGCTTTGAAATAGTCTGTTACTGCCTCCAGGGCTTTGGCAGGATGCATATCAATCGACTGTTGAGGGGTACTCACATTCTGAGTAGCCTCGGGCATAGCGTAAAAACCGTGACGTCTTAGGTTAGTAGAACTTACGCATTGACAGACATCCAAAAAAATTGCTAGATCAGCAAAAAAACAGTGGATGCCGTCGTGCGTAGAAAAATAACAAAACCAACAACAGCCCAGTGCGACCTCCCGAAGTATACGGGGTTTCTACTCTGTGAACCCAAATCAGCCACCTGTACCCGTCTTAGCGAATTGAGTGATATATCGCATGACACCTAAATCCTGCAAATAATATCGAAATAAAAGTTGCAATCACCCGTGAATAAAGAGATTAAATGATGTTTTCGTTTCATAAAGCATCACTTTTTCAATGAGCAAAAAAAACAAGTCAAAAGCACGTTTGAAGCAGCGGAAGGTACATTTCACTCAAGCTAAAAAGCCGCTTACCAGTCAGGCTGGACTGATCCCTGTGTTTCGCTTCCTGAACCGGATGGGGCTGGCCGACCTACTGGACAAACGGATTAATATTCAACGAGGCTCTAATGCCACTTTCCAACTGTCAGATGTCATTCTGATGGTAACCACCGGCATTCTGGCAGGTGCCAAAAGTCTGATGAAAGTGTGCACGGTCTGGCAGGATAGCGTTCTCCGAGAATGCACCCGTTTTCAACGCATTCCTTGTGACAGTCAATTTGGACGCATTTTAAAGCTGTTCCACTTTGCCAGCGTCGTTGAACTGGAAACCGCTGTCCACGAAATGAGGGAGAGTGTTTGGAAACAGGCACTGCGCTCAGGAACATCTACCGTTTATGCTTTTAAACAGGTCACCATTGACCTCGATTCTACGGTAAAAACCTGTTTTGGTTTTCAGGAAGGCGCAAAGAAAGGGTTTAACGAGAAAAAAAGAGGGGCGCTGTCGTACCACCCGCAGCTGGCCTTTTGCGCGGAAACCAAAGAAGTGCTGCAGGGTTGGTTACGAAGTGGTGATGCCTACACTGCTAATGGCTCCATAGAGTTTATGAAACAGTTGCTGGTTACTCTGCCTTCCCACATGAAGATTTTTTTCAGGGCTGATAGTGGCTACTTTGGTGGACCATTACTGACCTATCTGGAGGATTTAGGACATCGTTATCTGGTTAAGGTCAAACTGAAGAATCTACACAAACTGTTAATCCCGCAAGACTGGCAACCTGTCGTGCATCAGCCAGGGTGGGAGTGGTGCGAGTTTCAACACTGCTGTGGTGACTGGGACCGGGCTCGTTGCTTCGTGGCTGTCCGGCAAAGAAAGATCGGGAAGCCAGAAAACACCCAGTGCGAATTGTTAGACCCGAAGCCAGAGTACGACTACTTCTGCTACGTGACTACTGAGTCGTTGAGTCCATGGGAGATCCATAAAGCGTATGGCAAGCGGGCTACCTGCGAAACCTGGATCGAAGAGTGCAAAAACCAGATGGCTCTCGGGCAGATCAAAACCGATCATTTCATGGCAAACAGTGCGCTTATGCAATGTGCAATACTGGCCTACAATACAACACGTTGGATGGCACTGATGAGTGGGAATCGTCAGTTGATGAAGTGGGAGCCGGAAAGCATTCGCTGCTATATGATACGGGTTGCCGGAAAACTGTTGACAGGTAACAGGCAGTTGACCGTTGCCAGTAACAAAGAGCATCTCTACCAAACGGAGTGGGATGCTTGGCTAGCAGTAGGTGACTGTTTGTAAATAGCGAACAATGGATGATTAGAAAAACATTCTGCTAATGCGGAAGGAGTTATCGCGCCCTGATATCAGGAATAGCAGTAAGATGAACCAAACACGACGGCTCATGTGATTAAAATCCACTGAAAAGGTAAATATTTGCTCGATAGTAGCATAATCAGAATCAGGAGGGCTTGATCAGTTGCTGCGATTGACCTGTTCGGGTTTGGATTGCAGGATTTAGGTGACAGTGTTAACCGCTTTCTCCAACGTGAAAACTTTGCTCCTGAAGATCTTTTTCTAGAAGCGTCAGCAAGGCTTATTCTTGAAGGTGGGACGCTATCGGTTGATGATACGGTGCTGGATAAACCTTATACCCATTACACGGCTTTAGTCGGTCATTACTACTCAGGAAAGCACCACAAAACCGTCAAGGGTATTAATCTCATCACGCTTTATTACACGGACATCAAAGGCTACAACTTGCCCGTTAATTTCCGTATTTACAATCCAGCCGATGGCAAAACTAAAAATGACTACTTTGTCGATATGCTGAAAGCAGTACTGGCATGGGGACTCGAACCTGCATGTGTTACCGGTGACTCTTGGTATAGCAGTATTGGAAACCTCAAAGCTGTGAAAAACAATGGTTTGGGTTTTATGTTCGCTGTTAAAAGCAACCGTACTGTCTCTGTGCAAAAGGGTAACTACCAACAGGTGCAGAGCCTGGAGATTCCCGAAGAAGGAAAAACTGTATGGCTACGTCACTTTGGTCATGTACGACTCTACCGGACGCGACTCAAAAACGAGCTGCGCCATTACGTTGTTTACACTCCTCATGTCGGAGCAGATCTATCTCCACGATCTGATTTTGATCAGCTGCACCAACATCATTGGGCGATCGAAGAGTATCACCGGGCATTAAAGCAACTCTGCAACATCGAGCGTTTTCAGGTGAGAGGGGAGCGACAGGTCCGGAATCATAGTTTTGCGGCTATCTTTGGCTATACCTGTCTTCAGGCGATGAAAGTATCAGGGTCACTCAGAAGCGTCTATAGCGTCAGGAAAGACGCCCTCAAAGAAGCTACCTGGGATTTCATAAAAAGCTTCTCCGAGGGGAAGGAATGGTTGAGGCCATTTTTTGCCGGACCTGTCAATGCGTAAGTTCTAGTTAGGTAAAACATCATGGGTTACCCAGCGCTTAAAGCGCCTGGCTTCAGGCTTTCTGGATCGCAGGATGCAAGAATATAAACCTGATTCATTGATAATGCTGACTTGCTGGTTGCCTCCAAGGGTACCCACAATATGGGTATCCTTTTCATCGTCATCGAGACCACGAATTCCTTTATCGGCATCCCGAAAACCCAGAGCATCGGTCACATCCTTCGCCACAAACCAGGTATTACCCTCCTCATCAGAAAAGGTACGGATATTGCCAAACTGCTCATGGTTAAACACGGTAAGTGCTTTCATTGATCAAGCTCCTTTTGACTCTGCTGTTGATCATCCTGCTCTGTCTTAACGGACTGGCTGGTACTGATATAACAATGACGCCGCTCAAATGCTTGACTGTCATACCTTCCTCCTTAGAGTCTCCACAAGTTGCATAGCCACCGGGTTTGAGCGTCATGCGAACCTTTACCAGCGTACCCGCTGGGATAATGTCGTAACGGGTCTGCTCAATGGCATCATTAAAATCACTCCAACGCTTCATCGCGTGCCTCCTGAAGTGGCTGAGCGACGCTTGTCTGACTCAAAGGCTTCGACGTCTTCCAGCCGATAAACCACCCGATTGCCTAACTTAATAAAACACGGCCCGAGCCCTTGCATACGCCACTTCTCCAGTGTGTAAGGACTTACCCGCCAACGTTGTGCCAGCTCTGTCTGGCTCAGGTGTTGTACTTGCATTACCTGTTCCTTCTGGTTCTGTCTTAAAGAGAGTCCAGTATTCAACAGTCGGTGTAGATGAGACGTAGACGAGAAGTAGATGAGATGTAGACGGGCTATATTTTTCAAAAAAAATCGTTTTGTTTGAAAAAAGGCAGAAAAAAACCGGCGGAGGCCGGTTCTGTTTATTCATAACGGGTATACGGAAACGCTTTTAGCCGCCAAAGCTTGTTCTTGTAATGAATGTACTCGGACCACACCGGGTCTCTAAAACAGTTCTTCGGGTGCGTGTAGAAAATACCTTCTTCCTGCAGCTCCTCAGTAGTCACGCCTTTCAGACCAGCGACCCATGCCCGGTAAATGCTTCGCACAATATGACAGCGCTTATCACCCACTACCGACCATTTGTTGCGTCCCTCACTTTTCAACTCCGCACTGTGACCATGATCTTCAAATACGACCTCCAGCCTGTCACTGGATAAATAGCGCTCCCTGATAATCTGGTGCAAACGCTGGATATTAAATACACAAGGAGATTCTGAAGCCAGTAGATCCAATACGGACACCACCGGATAATCTCCTGGCAATGCCAGTAACGGTTTATTGGATATTGTGGGCGTCAGCACCACGGAAGGTCGAGCGGCGGACTGATTAGTCAGAGCCGTGTAAATAGCCTGAAAACCTGCGCGAGTGTAGATACCTCTGGCGAGCAAGATATCAAAAGGTTGAGCGTTCACTTCTATTTGTCCCAAGCAAAGTAAACACTCAGGCATCAATACGGGTTCATGCCCTTTGACTTTTAAATGCTGCTTCAGGGCATCAATGAACCAACGATGACTAACCCGGTAGCAGTGTTGCTGCGCTTCGGTGACAGTGACATAGCCTTCCTGCACACTGAACCAACCAAAGACACCCGGCTCCAACTCACGGACCTCTCGCCACTCACCATCCTCACATGGAATCTCCCACGCAAAACCATCAGGTAATAATGCACCTGTACGAAGAATGTCGTCAGCATGATTGGGTACCACCATCTCAAGCCAGACCTTCAGAACTTCTGTTGTGCCCGACTCATAAAGCTGAGACAGGTACGCCAAAGACCGCTTAAAGTGCGGAAGCGGTAATGCCTCAGTCATCAGTCAACCCCCACTCCTTCAGCTTGCACCAGCTCAGGTGCCGCTCTCGGTCAGTCATTTCCTGAATATTGGATGCACAGGGTGTTTTCAGAGAAAGCCGGACCTGCCGCGCCTGTTTCTCCCGTCGCTGTTGACGATATTGCACCGAGATCATCGCTTCCACTACATGCAGCTCTGGGTCTTCCAGTAAAGCTTCCTGATGGTTGATCTCAACGACACCGTACACATCAGACACACCACCTCGTCTGGCGGGCGAACGAATAGAAAACTCACCACTATTGGCTGAACGCAACTTTAAAAAAGTGACTGATACCTGAGCGATGCCTTCGTCCCGAGTAAAAGGCAGCAAGGGTTTCTCTTTGAGGTTGTCCAATGTTAACGTCCGCTTTTTCAGTTTCTCCGGTGTTGCAATCACACCGAGTCCATCACTGGAGAAGATCTTCGCCAGCTGGCAGCGCTCCTGTTGTTTACGAGCAATCACTTCCAGCTCTGCTTTTGCAGGGTGCCAGAGGAAAGCGTATTCACGTGCGGGACGTATCAGTGTTTCATGAAGATCCGTTGTTTTTTTTGAGACTTCCTTCAACAGCGTCGGCACACCCTCCCGATACACCATAACTTGTTCCAGCGTTTCTATTGCTCCGTCACAACCGATACGGTGACGGGAAAAACTGTCCACCAGCACAGCATCCTTTCCGCCAAAAAACGGGTCAGGTGCTTTTTCAAATGATCAATATCCAGCGGCTGTAACACCGCATCAACAATCCGGTAGCTATCCCATTGACGCGTATAACGTGCAATGTCTGCAAAGCGTTCACTTTCTGCTTGCGCAAAGGTGTCTGATTCTCGCAAAAGTACCCACGCGGCCTGATTGAAAGGACTCTCTTCCGCTTCGTAGGCCTGTCTATTAATCACCAACCGGCTCAATAACTCTTGCCCTGCTGCATCCGTGAAGGTGTTGATCCGCCTGGCAATAGTCCGACAGGCTTGTTGCTCATTCCGCCCCAGCTGACTGACTGCGTGCATAAATTCAGTCTCCGTCGTTAATCGTTCAAATAACTCATTACGTCCAGTCGCCAGTCCCAACAGCTCACGACCAAATTGTTGATCAACTTGCCGCAGCACACGTTTCAGATAGGGCACCCTGACCTCCGTGATCATTCTTTTTGTTATTTTGTCCTCTGACACCTCGACGCAAGAAAAATACTGTTTATTTATACAGTGTCAATCTTGTACCTCTTATGCTCCGCTGTCAACAAACGGTAAAACACCAGACAGAGCCAGATACGCCCGTGTGGATTTCAGTTCAACAGGCGGAGACACTGACAGAGAAAAGTTTGATTTAGAACTTACGCATTGACAGACATCCAAAAAAATTGCTAGATCAGCAAAAAAACAGTGGATGCCGTCGTGCGTAGAAAAATAACAAAACCAACAACAGCCAAGTGCGACCTCCCGCAGTATACGGGGTTTCTACTCTGTGAACCCAAATCAGCCACCTGTCCCCGTCTTAGCGAATTGAGTGATATATCGCATGACAGTGTTAACCGCTTTCTCCAACGTGAAAACTTTGCTCCTGAAGATCTTTTTCTAGCAGCGTCAGCAAGGCTTATTCTTGAAGGTGGGACGCTATCGGTTGATGATACGGTGCTGGATAAACCTTATACCCATTACACGGCTTTAGTCGGTCATTACTACTCAGGAAAGCACCACAAAACCGTCAAGGGTATTAATCTCATCACGCTTTATTACACGGACATCAAAGGCTACAACTTGCCCGTTAATTTCCGTATTTACAATCCAGCCGATGGCAAAACTAAAAATGACTACTTTGTCGATATGCTGAAAGAAGTACTGGCATGGGGACTCGAACCTGCATGTGTTACCGGTGACTCTTGGTATAGCAGTATTGGAAACCTCAAAGCTGTGAAAAACAATGGTTTGGGTTTTATGTTCGCTGTTAAAAGCAACCGTACTGTCTCTGTGCAAAAGGGTAACTACCAACAGGTGCAGAGCCTGGAGATTCCCGAAGAAGGAAAAACTGTATGGCTACGTAACTTTGGTCATGTACGACTCTACCGGACGCGACTCAAAAACGAGCTGCGCCATTACGTTGTTTACACTCCTCATGTCGGAGCAGATCTATCTCCACGATCTGATTTTGATCAGCTGCACCAACATCATTGGGCGATCGAAGAGTATCACCGGGCATTAAAGCAACTCTGCAACATCGAGCGTTTTCAGGTGAGAGGGGAGCGACAGGTCCGGAATCATATTTTTGCGGCTATCTTTGGCTATACCTGTCTTCAGGCGATGAAAGTATCAGGGTCACTCAGAAGCGTCTATAGCGTCAGGAAAGACGCCCTCAAAGAAGCTACCTGGGATTTCATAAAAAGCTTCTCCGAGGGGAAGGAATGGTTGAGGCCATTTTTTGCCGGACCTGTCAATGCGTAAGTTCTATGATTGATTAGCAGGCACCCCCTCATGGAAGAACCTTTCTCAACGCTTGAATACAGCGCTTCACCCCAGCAGGAAATCATCACGCTCCTGTCACAAGCCATCCTCCGAAAACACCTCAGAGAAAGAGACACTCTCGCCCTCTCCCAAAATAAAGAGCCCGCCCGACTGGATAAAGGCGCTACCTCATGCCTGTATGAACACACCACTGAGAAAACGACGGAGGTTGATGATGATGAATGAACCGACAATTGCTGCACGCCTTGTTGCGTTGCAACACATGAAGACCGATGAGTTGAAGGCGTTATGGAAAAAACTGAATGGGAAGCCTGCACCGAAACTAGATCTTCGACTGTTACGGCAACGGTTAAGCATGCGCATTCAGACGCTAGCACTGGGTGGCGTGACTGATAAGAGTAAAGAAGACCGATTGAAACAAGCCAGTAAGCACAGTGAACACAAAGCTGCACCAACCAACAGCCGCCGGGTCAAGCCTCCCTTGGGCACTGTGTTGACGAAAGAATACAACGGCGAAAACCACAGGGTGATTGTGACGCCCACTGGGTTTGAGTATGAAGGTGAAACGTATAAAAGCCTGAGCCGTATCGCCAACCTGATTACGGGCACCAATTGGTCTGGCCCTTTATTTGTTGGCTTCAAAGGAAGCAGCCATGGCAAAGAAAACCAATAAACCCACAGTAATAAAAAAACGGTGCGCCATTTACACCCGAAAGTCATCAGAAGAGGGACTGGAGCAGGAATTTAACTCTCTACACGCTCAGAGAGATTCCGGAGAGGCGTATGTTCACTCTCAGAAACACGAGGGTTGGGTCGTACTTTCTAATGATTATGACGACGGTGCGTTTTCTGGGGGCAACACTGAACGCCCTGCTCTTCAACGCTTGCTGCGTGATATCAAAGCTAAACAGGTGGATGTTGTCGTCGTGTATAAGGTGGATCGCCTCAGCCGTTCGCTGGCAGACTTTGCACAGATGATTGCGTTATTTGATCAGCATAATGTCTCGCTGGTTTCTGTGACGCAACAATTCAACACCACCTCAAGTATGGGAAGACTAACCTTAAACCTAAATCCTGCAAATAATATCGAAATAAAAGTTGCAATCACCCGTGAATAAAGAGATTAAATGATGTTTTCGTTTCATAAAGCATCACTTTTTCAATGAGCAAAAAAAACAAGTCAAAAGCACGTTTGAAGCAGCGGAAGGTACATTTCACTCAAGCTAAAAAGCCGCTTACCAGTCAGGCTGGACTTATCCCTGTGTTTCGCTTCCTGAACCGGATGGGGCTGGCCGACCTACTGGACAAACGGATTAATATTCAACGAGGCTCTAATGCCACTTTCCAACTGTCAGATGTCATTCTGATGGTAACCACCGGCATTCTGGCAGGTGCCAAAAGTCTGATGAAAGTGTGCACGGTCTGGCAGGATAGCGTTCTCCGAGAATGCACCCGTTTTCAACGCATTCCTTGTGACAGTCAATTTGGACGCATTTTAAAGCTGTTCCACTTTGCCAGCGTCGTTGAACTGGAAACCGCTGTCCACGAAATGAGGGAGAGTGTTTGGAAACAGGCACTGCGCTCAGGAACATCTACCGTTTATGCTTTTAAACAGGTCACCATTGACCTCGATTCTACGGTAAAAACCTGTTTTGGTTTTCAGGAAGGCGCAAAGAAAGGGTTTAACGAGAAAAAAAGAGGGGCGCTGTCGTACCACCCGCAGCTGGCCTTTTGCGCGGAAACCAAAGAAGTGCTGCAGGGTTGGTTACGAAGTGGTGATGCCTACACTGCTAATGGCTCCATAGAGTTTATGAAACAGTTGCTGGTTACTCTGCCTTCCCACATGAAGATTTTTTTCAGGGCTGATAGTGGCTACTTTGGTGGACCATTACTGACCTATCTGGAGGATTTAGGACATCGTTATCTGGTTAAGGTCAAACTGAAGAATCTACACAAACTGTTAATCCCGCAAGACTGGCAACCTGTCGTGCATCAGCCAGGGTGGGAGTGGTGCGAGTTTCAACACTGCTGTGGTGACTGGGACCGGGCTCGTTGCTTCGTGGCTGTCCGGCAAAGAAAGATCGGGAAGCCAGAAAACACCCAGTGCGAATTGTTAGACCCGAAGCCAGAGTACGACTACTTCTGCTACGTGACTACTGAGTCGTTGAGTCCATGGGAGATCCATAAAGCGTATGGCAAGCGGGCTACCTGCGAAACCTGGATCGAAGAGTGCAAAAACCAGATGGCTCTCGGGCAGATCAAAACCGATCATTTCATGGCAAACAGTGCGCTTATGCAATGTGCAATACTGGCCTACAATACAACACGTTGGATGGCACTGATGAGTGGGAATCGTCAGTTGATGAAGTGGGAGCCGGAAAGCATTCGCTGCTATATGATACGGGTTGCCGGAAAACTGTTGACAGGTAACAGGCAGTTGACCGTTGCCAGTAACAAAGAGCATCTCTACCAAACGGAGTGGGATGCTTGGCTAGCAGTAGGTGACTGTTTGTAAATAGCGAACAATGGATGATTAGAAAAACATTCTGCTAATGCGGAAGGAGTTATCGCGCCCTGATATCAGGAATAGCAGTAAGATGAACCAAACACGACGGCTCATGTGATTAAAATCCACTGAAAAGGTAAATATTTGCTCGATAGTAGCATAATCAGAATCAGGAGGGCTTGATCAGTTGCTGCGATTGACCTGTTCGGGTTTGGATTGCAGGATTTAGGTTAAACATTCTGCTTTCCTTTGCACAGTTTGAACGTGAGGTCACCAGTGAGCGCATACGGGATAAATTTCTGCTGTCTAAAAAGAAAGGTATGTGGATGGGCGGCATTGCACCGATGGGTTATGACGTTCACCAACGCAAATTAGTCATCAACCAGGAAGAGGCTACTATTGTCAGAACCCTGTTTAAAACCTTTGTGAAAATGCGCTCTGTGATGGGTACCTGCGAAACCCTCAATCAGCAAGGGTACCGGACAAAAGTCGTCATCCTCAAAGACGGCACTATCCGAGGGGGTATGGTCTTCACCAAAGGGGCTGTGCACCGCGTATTAAAGAACAGGATTTACATCGGCGCAATTGGCAATAAAGGACAATGGTATCCTGGTGATACATAACGCCATCGTTAGTACCGATCTTTGGGCCAAGGCTCAGGGCACGTTTGATGTCCATGCCCAGCGACGTGCCAAAGAGTCCAGACACCGGGCTAATCCTTCTTTTCTTCGGGGGTTACTCTTTGGACCCGACGGCCACTCCCTAACCACCACCAGCACCCGTAAAAACGGCCAACAGTTCCGCTACTACGTCAGCCAAACCGCACAGCAACAGGGAGCCCACAAAAGCCCCCTGCCGCCCCTGTCAGCCCAGACGGTGGAAACTCTGGTGTTAGCCGAAACCGGAAAACGGCTGGCCAGCCCTGAATTGTTGTTTCAGGTCTGGGAACACATCAATGGCACAGAACCAGGCATCAAAGAAAACGACATCCGTCAGGCCATGACAGACCTTGACAACATCTGGAGCGAACTGTTCACGCCGGAAAAAAAACGACTTACCGAACTTCTGATCCAGCGCGTTGAGCTGAATACGGACGAAGCCACCCTTTACTTCAAACCCAATGGCATGAACGCCATAACTCACGAATTGCAAGGACAAGCATAATGGCTATTATCAAACAAACAGGGAAAGAGACTGTTGAATATCTGGAAAAGGAAAACCTGATCAAAGTCACTGTACCCATCAAGATTATCCGCAGAGGAGGCAGAAGCACTATTGAAACACCCGATGGTGCTGTGAGCTTTGAGGCCATGGCATCCTTACAGAAGGCACTCATCTGTGGCCATCGCGGGATCAAGCACCTCGAAAACGGCAAGTTCACCAACCTTGAAGCCCTGGCTAAAAAAGAAAAAACCGACAAGAGTCGGGTTGCCAAGTTTATCCGTCTCACTTGTCTGGCACCTGATATTCAGGAAGCGATTCTCTGCAACACTGGCACATGGGTGCTGACACTGAAAGATTGTCTAAACCCCTTCCCGATGCTGTGGACGGAACAGCGAGAATACTTTAAAGAGCGCGCTATTTACTACACAACAAGCTCGTCAGAGTGAGAAGAACGACTGCGTTTCTCTTCTCAGCTTTCTCGGTTATTGGAGGCACTACAGCCCAATAAACGATAGTTTGTTAATAGTCTCGTCCCCCTACCGGACAAACGCCTGCGAACTCAAAATGCGTACCACAGCTAATAATGATCTATAGTATTGATATTCAAGGCTATTTTAGCTGTGGTACTCGACCTGACAAAATCCACAGCGTTAGGGAGAAGAGAGGAAATAACAGAAAAAACGGGCAAAAATGGCCGCGTATTGGAAAGAGGTAAAACTACAGCTACCTGCCGTAAACCCTTTAAATACAGGGGCTATAAATAAAAAAGCCCCTGAAGCATTTGCTCCAGAGGCTTTAAAAGGTGGCGGACCGGACGGGACTCGAACCCGCGACCTCCGGCGTGACAGGCCGGCATTCTAACCAACTGAACTACCGGTCCGCTACAATCTTTGCTGTATTGTTTATATAAACAGTACAACGAATGTGGTGGGTGATGACGGGATCGAACCGCCGACATTCTGCGTGTAAAGCAGACGCTCTCCCAGCTGAGCTAATCACCCATTTTTAACACGGTTGATGATGTCACGATCATCGAAATAAGTGGCGGACCGGACGGGACTCGAACCCGCGACCTCCGGCGTGACAGGCCGGCATTCTAACCAACTGAACTACAGGTCCGCTACAATCTTTGCTTCATTGTTTATACAAACGCTCATATAAACAATTCAGCGAATATGGTGGGTGATGACGGGATCGAACCGCCGACATTCTGCGTGTAAAGCAGACGCTCTCCCAGCTGAGCTAATCACCCTTTCTTAATACCGTTGACTACTCTAACACAGTTAGATGATGTCACAATCATCGAAATAAGTGGCGGACCGGACGGGACTCGAACCCGCGACCTCCGGCGTGACAGGCCGGCATTCTAACCAACTGAACTACCGGTCCGCTACAATCTTTGCTTCACTGTTTATTCAAACCATAAAGCGAATATGGTGGGTGATGACGGGATCGAACCGCCGACATTCTGCGTGTAAAGCAGACGCTCTCCCAGCTGAGCTAATCACCCTGAGCAGGGCTCGAACTATACCTGAAGGTACGCTCATTGCAAGCCCTGTTTTCCTGCCGAACACCGTCGAAAGGGTATAAAAAGTGGCGGACCGGACGGGACTCGAACCCGCGACCTCCGGCGTGACAGGCCGGCATTCTAACCAACTGAACTACCGGTCCGCTACAATCTTTGCTTCATTGTTTATACAAACGCTTATATAAACAATTCAGCGAATATGGTGGGTGATGACGGGATCGAACCGCCGACATTCTGCGTGTAAAGCAGACGCTCTCCCAGCTGAGCTAATCACCCTTTTGCCTGTCGTTGTTGCTGTTTAGCAACGCGGCGCATTATAAGCAGCCATCCCCCTTGCAGGCAACTGTTTTTAGTCACTTTTTTTATAACGGTTTTCCGAATGCATCATTTAAAACGTAAGAGTATCGACAGTTTCATCAATGACAGTGCTACCATAAACCCCTGCTCTTCAACGGATGGATATCATCATGTGGTTTAAACACCTGATCTTTTACCGCTTCACCCAACCTTTCGCGCTTTCTGCAACAGAACTGGCAGAAAAACTCACCGAAAAACGGTTCAAGTCTTGCGGTAGCCAGGACATCAGTACCTACGGCTGGGTACCGCCTCTGGGTCGACACGGTGACATGCTGACACACACCGCTGGTGACTTCATGATGATCACTGCCCGTAAAGCAGAAAAGATTCTTCCCGCTAGCGTGATCCGTGATGCACTGGATGAGAAAATTGAAACCATCGAGCAAGAACAAAATCGCAAAGTCTTCAGTAAAGAAAAGAAACTGATGAAAGACGATATTCTGATGGACCTGCTGCCTCGTGCGTTTACTCGCCACCAGAATATCGCCGCGTATATCGACACCAAAGAAGGCTGGCTGATTGTCGATGCCTCCTCCTTTACCAAAGCGGAAGAACTCACCAGCTGTTTACGTGACAGCATTGGCAGCCTGCCCATTATTAATACACCGTTGCAAAACGCACCATCACATTTTATGACACAATGGTTGTCACAACAGGCACCACTGCCCAGCCCTTTTGTACTAGGCGATGAATGCGAGCTCAGTGAGCCCGGCGATGAGGGCGGTCAAATTAAAGCCAGTAAACAGGAGCTCACTTCCGAAGAAATTACCGGCCACCTGAATGCCGGAAAACAAGTCAGTAAACTGGCTCTGCATTGGGATGATGCCCTGACCTTCGTTCTAGGCGATGATCTCATTATCCGTAAACTTAAATTTACGGAAGTGATTCAGGACCAACTCGATGCTATTAACGCCGATAATGCCGCTGAGCAATTTGATGCAGACTTCTCAGTGATGACACTCACATTACGCAAGTTAATTCACGAGCTGGTAGACATTCTGGGTGGAGAGATCGAGGAAGCACAACGGAGCGACTATGTGCAGAAAAAGATTTTAGAAGTCTCACGCAAAGTAGAAACAGTGTAAGGGCGCTAAAGCGCAGTGCAGATTATCATCAGATACAAATACATTAGTCCTGCTATTGACCCATAGCAGGATTCATTTCCGGATATTACGTACTCATTTATTGGTTAAAAAAATGCCCTAAACATTCATAAATCAAACTACGTTTCTTTAAAGCATCCTATAACACTTTATGAATTTTTTAACGAAGGTACATCAGAGTGTACTCTGCCGCTACCGTTCAACTGTACGATAGTTCGTATTCTTGTCGCAATTTTTCAGTAAAGATTGCATTAGCCCTACTCAGATTACGTGTAAGTAAAGCTAAACTGAATGACTAACCAGACGGCAGTAATAAAAATCAGCTGGCATGGTAGCTCTCACTGCACTTTCCTGCATCACAAGGGTACAAAATATGATTATTGTGTTTGAACTGGAAAGTACTCTATTCAAAGCCTATCCATCATTAAGCCAGGCTGAAGCTACTCGTATCTGGGAAGATCAACAACTGACCAACTGCCTTCAATACCCGCTGACACCGGTTTCATCGTATTGGTTTAAGAAGGTAAGGCAAAAATTGGACAATCAAACACAACGACTCTATGGCTTTGATGGTCCGGACAATTGGGTTCCGCTCTACATCCCACTCTACAAAAGACTGGCTGAAGCGATTCAAGCCAAAAAAGACAAGCATGCACTGATTATTCTGCACCAAACCTATAACAACTCTCAAGCCGGCGTTCGTCGTCTTTGCTCGCACTTTTTTGGTGATGCCTTTGAAGATGCATGGTGCTTTCGAATGCTCCCCTTTGATCGAGTACCACGACATGCACTCTCGATTATCGAGGGATTTTGTATTGAGCATTCAGAAAATGCTCTACCGATGTGGCGAAATCAGCTCGCCTGACTACTTAAATTGTAAAGTTGTTTGCAAATACAACTCGCCCCTTTATTTGCAATTTATATCAAAACCGTGTCAAAGCTTAGATTCGGATTCACCTCCCGAAGTCATGACACGATGCTTAACCACATGGACCGATGCCATTGAAAAAGAGCAGTAATACCAATAGCCTATTCTAACTACGCTATTGGTATAATCATCGTCCCCCACCCATAACCACACCCAAAGAATAGAGTGATGACGGGGTCCATTCAGCGAACCTTACACGGTTGCCTGGCAGCCACTAATGTTTTTTAGTGCAACAAACTGAACAGCTTGATGCGGTACTTTTTAGCCAGTACGTGCCCTGCACCCAACTGATCAAACACCTTTAACATTAACAAACGTGCGCCGTCGTCCCTAAAGGCTCGGTCTTTGCGCACGATGTGCAACAAGTGATCAAGTGCCTGATCAGATTCATCAGCAATCACACAGCGCACAGCGAGCTGATAACGCGCCTCATGGTCACTCTCATCGGCTGCCAGACGACGCGCTAACTCAGCGCTGGCAGGTGCATCAACCACCATTTCATAAAAGGCCAGCTTCGCTTTGGGTTGAGCGATACCCTGAGTATCATCCGGCAATGCCGCAATAATCTGTTTAGCCTGCTCAATCTGCCCTTTTTCCAACAGCAGATTGACCTGAACAACCTGTAACGCGTGATTATCAGGTTCCTCTGTCAACACCTGTTGCACCAGTGCTAATGCCTGATCACTTTGCCCAAGCGCTATCAGCTCATCGATTTGCAATGTAATGCGCTCTACCGGGCTCATAGTCAGCGGGTCGAGCACTGCTCTTAACGCCTCTTCCGTTTGTAGCCCCGAGAGCACCTCTACAGGCTGCCCCTGATGAAACAGAATTAAGGTTGGGATGCTTCGCACTCCCAGTTGCTGCATCAACCCTTGTGCCAGCATTTGCTGCGCTTCTGCATCCAGCTTGGCCAGTAAGAACTTGCCTTGATAAGCCGCTACCAGACTTTCCAGTATCGGCAGTTGTGCTTTACAGGGTTCATACCACTGGGCCCAGATATCCAGCAGCACGGGTTTTTCCATCGACTGCTGCAAAATATCCCGAATATTACTGTCTGTGACTTCAATGATATTGGGTTGTTCGTTCATTATACTTTCCACATGATAGCTACTGCTGGGTATTCTAGGCTTTGTTGATATATGAATACAATCTCAGCAAAGCCCAGAACTGATGTGGTAAGACGCCGCCATGCAGAATGACTGATGTATTTCAAACGACCACAACGCCGTCAGGGAAATTCCCTTTCACTGTACAAGGGTGGTTCAAAAAGCCTCCTTCTGGCAACACGCTTTCGATCGTCACAATACAGCCTGTGAATTTGGCATCAAAATCGATCACTTTATCACCAAAAAAATAAACTATAACGGTCGTTTTTGTCGTTATAATTCACAGAGTTAGCTTACCCACAACTTCTGTGGATAACGTTGTGGAATTCTCAATTTACACTCTCACAATCCTTGATGGGAACTGCGCCGGCTATAAATTGTTTGTTTTTTGTACAGATCAATTTCGTTTCATTTCAATAGGTTATAAAGCGGTCAAAAAAGAAAAATAAAGCCAGAAAAGCCGTAAATTACACCTATAGCCCTCTTGACTTTTCTAAAAACACAACGCGATTTCAGTACTAAAAACACACTATCCACACCTGTGCTAAGCTGCAAAAAAACTGTCAACGGGATAACTTTAAACTGTCATAAACAGCTGTTCTTATTACCTTCTCTCATTCACAAAACAACAGGCCTTCCCATGCCTCATTTGGCTGCTGAGAACCATAAACCCTGTGTTACTTTTAACCGTCTTGCCCCTTTGGCTGACACAGAGATTCACCCTACCACAGTGATCATCGCCTCTCCCGATACCTTTACCGATTATGGGCGCATCGTCACGGACTACGATAATGAAACAGTGATTATCGAAACATGGCCAGCACGCGGATGGCGTCCCATCGAAGCCAATACGGGCAATGAAGGCGGTATCACCGAGGGTGACTTTGAGTTTGAGCGTGTCGGTGGTTTAATGCTGGCGAAAAACCATGCCGTTGAGGGGCAGTACATTACTGGCTGGTTCGATGATCCAACCGTTGCCAGTACTGAAAATACAGAAGGCCTTGATAACTCCCGTGTATACGTCAGAGAAGCGAATTACCACCCGGATGGCGGGCAAGTATTTTACCCAAACAATGGCGAACCTTTTGTCGCACTCTTAACACTGCCCGGCGATGATATTACCCCGGACGATTTTGTCGCTTTTTATTGTGACGGTAGTTTTGGTATTCAGATTTTTCCAAACATCTGGCACCAACCCGTATACCCTATTGCCGATTATGCCGCCTTTAAAGGCAAGCAAGGCAAGCAAGGCAAAGTACACGCCTGCGTGGCTGTCGATTTTGTCGAGGAATTCAATACATACCTTGAAGTGCCTTTAATACCAGTGGCCATGCAATAGCTATAAAAAATGACAGGATACCCCTGTCATTTTTTCTCATGGCCACTCAAGCTGGGCGGGCTCACATAAAAATGCAAACAGCGTCTAAGGTTTCAGGTGTTTTTTAACCATTTCCAGTACCCGCTGACTTTCATCACGGTCTGCTGATGTCGCTGAATCTTTTTCAACAGACACTTGAATCGCATCCGGAAACTCACTAACCCTTAGCTGCAGTGTTTCTGCATTAACGGGAGCCGGCTTTTCATCACTGCCAAACAGTTTTGAGAAAAACCCGGGCTCATCTTCTGGCTTTTTCGCAATGGTTTTAGGATCCGTTGACAGATAGTAAATACCCGCAGAGCGGTTTTTATCCACAACAACAATATTCGCTGCGGCCAACGCAGAACCAATCACGCCCCAGCTTTGCGCATAAGGCAGCCCTTTCAACCTGAGTAGCGGGTTACCGTTGCCATCCTGAGTCAGCTCTGACTCTAACACCGCGTTTTTTTTCTGCTCCTGATAGGATACCGAGGTATTCCCTCTGTCTTCTGCAAGAAAAATCAGCAAGTCCGACGCCAGCGCCTGAT
This sequence comes from Crossaster papposus, assembly GCA_037893245.1. Lineage (NCBI taxonomy): Eukaryota > Metazoa > Echinodermata > Asteroidea > Velatida > Solasteridae > Crossaster > Crossaster papposus. The sequence goes on along the minus strand of JBAIAA010000008.1, from coordinate 4,940,018 downwards.
TCATACGAAGGCTACGCTCGCCCAGATTATCCCAACTCGCTGGCGCTGCCGGCGGTGTTTTTCCGGTCTCTACCGGTGGACGCCCTTGATGCTTAATGCCAATAATCAATGTATTGGCTTTTTCACCCGGACTGATGCTGATCTGGAATCGATCTTCCATCGGGTCAAGGTCTTCAACACCTACCAGCTTACCCACGGTACGGAAAACAACACCGTGTTCATTATCTTCACCAAAGTGACTCCAGGCCGTTTCCATCACACCTTCTTTGGCCGCTTTTTTCGTCAGTGCTACTTTATTGTCCGCAAAGAAACTTTCGATTACAGGCATCAGCAATTGAGGCGACTTACCCGCCTCAATCCAGACCGTATCGTTAGCGTGCTTAATACTGTACATCTCACCACTGCCCTGCCGTGCCAGCCGTTGGTCAGGCCTTGGTACTTCATAGTCTGCTGGCAACGCTTCAGACGCTTTCACCTCTTCTTCCGGAAGAGGGGGGATCACTAGTGCACTGCCCAAAGGCCGGGCATCCAACCCTTCAGGTACTTTTGTGGGTGCTGTGGTGCTCTGTTGGGTATAGTCGCCGGACTTATCCCGCAGGTAGCCTTCTTGGCCAAACGGGTTTGCACAACCGGCCAGAGAAATCGCGCATACCATCACGGGTAATGTTTTTAACACAGGTTTCATTCGTTATTCCAAATATCAGGCCAGTTCAGGCTCAGTCACGGTGGTAGCGCTATTACTCAGCAGCTTTGCCTTCACCAGTGCATGCTCTACATCACGATGGTATTCAGGGGACAAAGGCGTCAAGGGCAACCTTATACCTTCACCAATCAGCCCCATTTTGTGCAACGCCCATTTCACTGGAATCGGGTTCGCCTCTACAAACAGTTTCTGATGCACACTGTCCAACTGCTGGTTGAGAGTTTCAGCGGTTACTTGGTCACCGGCAATGGCGGCTTTACACAGGTGGTGCATCAGCTTCGGAGCGACATTATTGGTCACAGAGATGACCCCATTCGCCCCTTTGAGCATCAGTTCCATCCCCGTTGCATCATCACCGGAGTAAATAGCAAAACCCTTGCCGCACAAATCACGGATTTCTTTGCCGCGCGCCACAATCCCTGTTGCTTCTTTAATGCCAACAATATTGGCCACCTTTGCCAGCCTTGCTACGGTTTCAGGCAGCAAGTCTACAGAGGTTCGGCCTGGGACATTGTAGAGAATCTGAGGGATATCCACCGCATTCGCAATTGCTTTAAAGTGAAGGTACAGGCCTTCCTGCGTAGGTTTGTTGTAATAGGGGGTGACCAGCAGGCAGGCATCAACACCCAGCGCTTTGGCTTCTGCTGTCAGAATGACGGCCTCTTGCGTAGAGTTTGCCCCGGTACCAGCAATCACAGGGATTCTGCCCGCGACCTGGTTGACGGTGCGACGAATCACTTCACAGTGCTCCTGAACCGTCAGTGTGGCAGACTCACCGGTTGTACCCACCACCACCAATCCATCTGTACTCTGGTCTATATGGTACTCGATCAGGTTTTTCAGGCATTCCCAATCCAGCTCCCCGTCTTCATGCATCGGGGTGACAAGCGCAACAAGGCTACCGGTTATCATCAATCCACTCCAGTGAGTTATAGGGCCAAATGGCAGAACATTCAGGCATTTTTAATAGTACTGATGCTCAAACACCTTCTCAAGGCTTAACCCATTCAATGCTGACCTTTATTATATGGCATTCTTGGCGAAACAGTGTCAATGAGTCGTTATACTACCCGATAATAGCACGGTAAAATGGCAATCCCTTGTCTATAATCAGATGCCGCACCAACAACGTATCTGGAAAAGCCGGTCTCTGCCGATCATTTTCCCTAATAAAGCAATAAAGGACGCATAATGAGTTTATCCCTTGGTCAGCAAGTCACCGAGTTTACCGCTACGGCAACCCGTGAGAAAACCCTGACACAAGCCGATTTTGAAGGACACAAGGTGGTACTGTTCTTCTACCCCAAAGATAACACCCCCGGCTGCATCAGTGAGGCACAAGCGTTTCGCGATCACTACGATGCCTTTACGGCGGCTGGCACACTGGTCTTTGGTATTTCCAAGGACAGCCTGACTTCCCACGAAAAATTCCGCGAAAAGCATCAACTGCCTTTTGATTTGATCGCAGATACCGATGAAACCCTCTGCCAACTGTTTGATGTTATTAAACTTAAGCAGATGTATGGCAAGGAAGACATGGGCATTGAGCGCAGCACCTTCCTCATTGATCGCAGCGGCATGATCCAGCATGAGTGGCGCAAAGTGCGCATTAAAGGGCATGTGGATGATGTATTGCAGGCGGCCCAGACAGTAGAATAATACCCTGCTGGGGGGGTGATATGCATCCCCTTCCAATCTTCATTAACTCAATTGTGATATAAAAAAGAAAGGTGAAAGGGATGAACACCAAATCTCTTGGCACACCTGAATCCTTTAAAGATACATATATTAATCTTGTTTTTGAACACATTTTATCATTCTTGCCTCGGGGCTGTTGACGTTTCACATCGGTAACCATACATAAGCGCAGGCTAACGCTACTTCACCATGCTGATGGTGCTCTTACCATAGCTACCATCCATGAAAAGCCACTCCATATCAGGGGCCTCTATCAAGGCTTCGAAAAGCTTCATCCACTTACCTTGTTCTGACCAGGTATTGAATTTTTGTAACTGTTCAGCCCCTCTCAACTGAGACTTGATTTTTCCCAATTTTAATCAATGCTTTGAGTATTCAGATAGATTGAGCGGCCTGTATTTTAGTGACTATGCCATCTCCAGACACTCAGACCATCGCTTTGCTATTGGGGGCTATCAACCACCTCCAATCTCAGCTTGTGGTATTAGAAGAGCGCTGTCGTGATCTGGAAGAAAAGGTTTCAAAGAACAGTAGCAACAGTAGCCAGCCTCCCTCATCAGATGGCTACCAAAAACCGAATGCCAATGATAACGATGAATCTGACTCCCCTAACCCTCAAAGCTTAAGGCAGTCTTCTGGCCTAAAGGCTGGAGGTCAGAAAAAACACAAAGGCCATTGCCTACGTGCTACTGAGGAGCCTGATCACACGCAGTACCACAAGGTCAATGACTGTAAATTGTGCGGTATTGCATTGAATGATGAGAAAGTCATCAAATATAGAGAGAGGCAAGTCTTTGAGCCTGGTAACCCCGGTAGCTTTACTGTGGCGGCGCACCTTGCTGAAGAAAAGGTGTGCCCTTGTGGCCATCGCAATCAAGCCGCCTTCCCTGAAGGCGTTAACAGTTACGTACAGTATGGTCCTGTAACGCGAGCAATGTCTGTCTATTTCTGTCAGTACCAAATGATCCCCTACGGTAGAGCCGCTGAGTTTTTTGCTGATATGTTTTCTTTGCCAATCAGCACAGGGACGATCTGCAACTTCCAAAAAATAGCTTGGAAACAACTGGAGTCTACCGAAGAAGGCATTAAAGCCGCGCTACTGGGGTCAGAAGTGGCAGGGGCTGATGAAACAGGAATGCGGGTTGATGGTAAACTGTGGTGGCTTCATCTGTTTCGCGATGATCGTTGGTCTCTGTACTATCTATCAAAAAAACGTGGGCGTGAAGCTATGGATGCAATGGGTGTTCTATTGCTGTTTACTGGTGTGCTGGTACATGACCATTGGAAACCCTATTTTCATTATGCAGTGACTCATACGCTGTGCAACGCGCATCACTTACGAGAATTACAAGCCGTTCTGGATCATGACGGCAATTACTTGGCCGGTCGAATAATTACAGTGTTGAGGCTAGCCTTGCATCTTTGTAAAGGCTTTAAGCGCATAGGCTTAACTGAAATGCCGGCAACCATTAGAGTACGGATTGACCGTATCTTCACCCGCTTGGCGCAGCGCGCTTTAGAGAAGGAGGCCGCTGTCATGGAAAGACGACGACAACGGCTTGGAAAAAAGAAAACCAAAAACACGAAAGCATACAATCTGTTCAAACGTTTATCAAGAGTTCGTAGTTACTTATCATCTGCAAAGAAGCAAGGGCTTAATGCTTTTGAGGCACTGCTTATGGCAGTACACAACTATAACCATAAGCCATTGCTGGGTGCTGAATAGTTACGAATTTTTTAAAGATAGAGTTCCATGAACCAAACTCCTCGGGAAGGTCTCTCCAAGGGCATCCAACACGAGTACGATAAAGCATTCCCTCAATGTAGGAGCGGAGATTAGGCTTGTTGTAGATCTTGATCCGGCTGAAAATAGTCGTCAGCTTTGACCAGTACTCATCAGTGAGCATTAACCGGGGCACAATAGATCCGCAGAGTGAAGGTTTAATAACTGCAATGCTGCGGATTTACTGACTTATTTCAATACGTGTGTGAAACGTCAACAGCCCCTAGTGCTCCGTCCGACACCATTTGGTAACCACAGATCACCGATCGGTCAGCTGTTTGTGTAAATGGTCGACAATGGTTAGCCGTCCTGTTATTTGAGTCAATTTTGAGTGGCAGGACAAAAAAATGGGTTATTTTTTTCCGCAAAATGCCCCATTTCCCAATTTTTCATGGGAAAAAGTGCTGCTCTAATAGCCTGGTTTATGTTCTATGGAGGCTCTCAATCTACTCTGTATTATCAAGCTCTGGCATCTTTGGATACAGTCTCTTAAGTTTTATCCGAGCGTCTTCAGTGGTAAAACGCCACTGTGTAGTCACTTTTCTTGCGTTGCGCTTCTCCTCCCAGGCTTTGACTTCTCTCCGGAGAATATCTTGGGTAGGGATACGCCGATCCAGACATTGGCGACTCAGTATACTCAGCTCAATTTCGGCCATATCCAGCCAACTGCCATGCTTTGGGGTGTAATGAAACTCAAGCTTATCAATCATTCTGCGGGCTTCTTCTGGGGAAAAAGCTTTATAAAGTGATGCGGGAGAATGCGTGTTCAAGTTGTCTCCAACCAGTATAACTTTCTCTGCATCTTTGTGGCGAACATCGACCAGAAACTTGATTTGATGAGCCCAATCAATCGCTGTCCTACGATCAGTCACCTCAACATGCCGCCAACCTGTCAAGGGTTCAAACATCATGAACAGATTGCTGACGCCATTACGTTCATACTCTGTGTCATAACGCTCCGGTTTTCCAAGCTCAACAGGCATTGGATTAACGACTTCTTTAACATGCTGCTTGCTACTTTCATCAAGGCAAACAAGAGGACGTTTATAGACTTCAAGAATATCCTCCATCGCACTCACAAAGTTGGCGCTTTCTTCCGCAGGTATACACCATTCCTTTTTTTGCCAGGGCTTAAGCTCATTTTTTTTAGCCCCTCATGTACTGTGCTTCTGGAAATCGATTCGACGTATCTGAGCTCAATCATGCGATCTGTCAGTAAGTTTAGCGTCCATCGGCTGGCTCCTTTCGGTGGTGGTGAGCAGGTAAGGGCAATAAGGTGAGCTTCGGCTTCGCCATCGAGTTTACGTACCCGACCGTGGCTGCTTAGTTTTCCATTGACAGCGACATCAAGCCCTTCTTCAACAAATCGTTGCCTGAGGCGAGTGATAGTAAGCGGCCTAACATGGAAAGCTTTGGCTACCTGATCATGCTGCAGTGGATCATGGTTTTCATCGATAGCCAGAAGGATATTGGCTTTACGTTTTTTGTGTTGTGCAACTTTGGGCTATTCCTGCTTGATAAGCCGTTCAAGTATTGATCGTTCTTCCTCGCTGAGTCGAACATGATATTTGATGATCATAATAACTCCGGTGTTATGGACTCGGAGTTATTAGAATAGCCTTCAGTAAATTATCATCTTCTGCCGGACGGAGTACTAGCTTATGAAATAAAAATAATAAGCGACTCACCTGCTGGATCAGTTTTTAATGCAAGATTTAACGGTTCTGATGTTCTTTGGCAAAAGAAGGAAGGTCGCTCTGTCCGCGCCTTGATTAAAGCAGGCAGTAACAATATGAGAGTACATGCTAAACAGCCATGGACAACCCTGGAATGTTGCCATTGTTGCAACGTATTATGGAATTCCCGTATCAGATACCCAGCAGCTACGCGGCGGCGATTGGGTGCTCCAACAACTGGCTAACTCGAAAACGGCAAGGATTACGGCTACTATTGGCAGGCAAGGCAAGGCTTCGTCTCAAAAGCAATTGGCGTCATTATACCGCTTTGATTACACGACCTCTGGATTGAAAATTATCATCACATTAAAAACCAGTTTTAGTTTTGAAGATGGCCGCAAACAGGCAAAAGTAACACTTAAACAACCGGAAGAGGTTAAAAACTTTCAACATCAGAGCAAAATCTATGGTGCTCAGGCCATGCTGAGCCTTTCTACCAATCAATCAACGCTTGGCTTTGACTACAGAGTGACATGTGGTATTAAAGAATCATTTAATAAGCTAAAGACCTGTGGTCTTGTTAATTCAGAATCAGGCAGTCAAAATGCTCTTTTCGTTTATCTTAAGGCTGATACCCCAAAGGGTTTGACTCAACCAACCCCGACAGAAGACCTTACATGCTACACCGACGGCATCAAGGGTCTCTCAACAAATACCACGTCAGGCGAAGAATAAAATCTTATTGTTAAGCTCCTTGCTCCTAGCTCCCCACACCCCATCAGGTACTTACATTGGAAAGGTGGTTATTCACGCAGAGGGGCTGTTTTAAGCATTGGCACTCCATACAATACTGCGGACACTTTTATGCGGCAATAGTACCGAAGTGTCTGAATCGTTGGGTCACAGTAGGAATGCCGGTCGCCCGGCACCCCCTGCGCAGATCCGTACGTGCACTACTAATGCATACGGCTCCTACCTCGAGTATTTGACGTCAAACCGCTGCTCTGGCCATGGGTGAAGCACTTTTACGTCAGGCAACACAGTATTTACAAAAGCTCCAAACTTCTGCCAGTTCAGTCTACTTCTTTGGCTGCGTCTCCTTAGCGCTTTGTACCAAATCTTCTGCACTTCAGTCCTGAAAGCATTTACCCTTCGACTATTACCCGGTACCGAGAAGTAGTTCATATGCCCTTGAATGACACGTTTCAACCACTCCAACTGTTCCGGCACAGCATCGTGCCTGTGTTTTAGAAGATAGGATTTAATGTCTTGCAGCGTTGCCCTCACTCTCTTCTTACTGGTTTCTCTGACGACCGTGAAGCGTCCACTGACTCGGGTTACACTACAGAAGTGTGTGAAACCAAGAAACTCAAAGGTCTCTGGCTTTCCTCCTCCTGATTTCTTTAGCTCACTCTTGGCAAATCGTCCAAAACGAATAAGACGGGTTTTATTCTCATGCAGAGAAAGCCCGAACCGTTTTAGCCTATTGCCGAGTTCATAAAGAAAGGTCTGTGCATCCCCTTCACACTGGAAGCCCAACACACTATCGTCGGCGTAGCGCACAACAATAACCTTGCCCTGCGCATACTTTTTACGCCATTGATTAACCCAAAGATCGAACACATAGTGCAGATAAATATTGGATAGTAAGGGTGATATCACTGATCCTTGTGGTACCCCAACTACGCTTCGGGAATGTCGACCGTCGTCTTCATAATGCCCTACCTTTATCCACTGTTTTATCAAGCGAATCATGCGCTTGTCTTTCACCCGGTGCTCTAAAAACCTGATTAGCCAATCATGGTCGACCTGGTCGAAAAATTTCCGAATATCCAGATCCAGCACCCAATTCACCGAGGTTCTCTTGATTCCCACCGTCAACGCATCTAATGCGTCGTGCTGGCTTCTCATAGGGCGCAACCCATAAGAAAAGCCAAGGAAATCTTCCTCATAAATCCCTTCCAACACCTTGACTACGGCCTGTTGGACAATTTTATCCTCTAAACATAGAACACTTAGGGGACGCTCTCTCCCGTCTGCTTTGAGGATGAAAACCCTTCGAGCAGGACGTGGTCGATAACTTCCTCTGTGCACTCGTTCGTGCAAGGATTTCAGCCGGATATCCAGCTCCCGCTGATAGGATCGCCAAGTTACACCATCCACCCCCGCCGCTGAATTCCGTTTCAACTGACAGAAACTTCCTTTCAGTAAATCCAGGGTGAGGTGGTGGAACAAGGCGGTGAATGGTAAACAGCTGTCCTTTGCTGCTGCTTGACGTATACCCAACAAGTTGAACGAAGCGTTATTCCGGCTCTGAGTCCGGTCGCCGACTCCTTGTTGAGCATTCCTCTTGGTCAGGCCACTTTCCTCCACAACCTCCGCGACAGAATACTCTGTTTTGTTCGGCTGCTTCTTAGGTACTATTCGCCTGTCCGACTTCCTGCCAACAGCAATAGGCGTGTGGTGATTAGCCTTCCCCATTGCGACTCCTATGGCTAATACAGGAGAGAATGGCAGGATCTCCCGAGTTCCGCACAAGATGCTTATCTGCATGCACAAGGTCTACGACTGCGCGAGGCCCTCTGGATACTTGCGGTATAACGCTTCCAGTGGTATTGCTTTCTGCTTCGCTTAACAACATTAGCACCTCAAAAAACCTGATTTCGCAGCTCAATACTTGGCCTACAGACACCCCTGTCAACGCTTCATCTGTCACCTTACGGTAACGGACGCATGACTCGGAGCTGGGGCGACCCGCCAGTCTTTCCCCACAGGGACTTTCACCCGTGACATCTTGCCGATTTATCTCGGCACTCTAAGCGGTTGGTGAAATACATGTACTTCGCCAACCGCTTACATAGCTTCTTGAGAGTTGCTTCTGTCCTGCGCCCGAAAGCATGAGCAATGATACGTTTAAATCTTGGCTCCCAGGCATACCAAAGCCACCGTTGATTTTTCTTGTTGCCAACAAAGCTCCACTGCTCATCCATCTCACAGAGAAACTGAACCTTTGCATTTTCAAAGGGCAGTTGGGTTACTTCTGGTGGGGAGAGTTTTTTAAATGGGCACGACTGATAGCCAGCACACGTTCAATGTCTCTGACACCAAAGCCGTTGTGGGTAAGTTGCACAATTTTCTCATGTGTTCCGGGCTGATTTGCATTGTAGAGGTAGTCAAGCTGGAAGCTCTTGCCGCAGAGTCTGCAAAGGAATCGCTGAAGCCCGGACGGCGCTTTTCCATTTCTAACAATGTCGTCTGATTGGTTTCAATGAATACAGGTAACGTCAATAACAGCCATTTAGATATGTACAAAAAGCAGTGATACTACCTCAACATCAACGCATCTGCACCTTCATCCTCTTCCAGATTGAGTTTAATCAAGATCTGATATTGAAATACTCACATAATATTACAGCAAGGTTTAGTTCTTAGGCGTTTAAATTTATCAAAGCCACTTCCTGCTGGTTTATATGGTTCGCACTTTTTACTGTCTTGTTGTTGGGGGGGATCAAGTACCATTCGCTCATGATCTTTTACATCACCCATTTTATCCAGTGCTGGTTCATTATCTCCTATATCAATACCTTCATCCAATATCTCACCTCGGCTCAACCTTAGCAACATACCTGATTTTACCATCATTCCTCCAGATTCAGTTTTCTTTCTGCTCTCATAAAAAACTCGATCACATGCAACAACCTTGTAGCAATCTGCTCCAATTGTAATGCTTTTGTAAACAACAAACATTCTCAGCAAATCTGAAAATAGACTATTCCCCTGAGGGGCAATATAAAACGCATCATCACTTTTTGAAAACCATACATCTTGATTATCCAGACATTTGCAATTGTCTGATGCGTTGTCAGTTACAAATAATCTTCTAACTGTCACTTTTGCCTTCACACCTTCTTTTAAAAAAGCCGTTTTTTCTGGGAACACCTTAAGGTTTCCATCAACAGGGCTTACGCATCAATGGTTACTGTAAAATCTTAATTTCTAGTGGATTTACCTAGATATTGATCTGTATTCGTGATTATTATGCACTTTTAACCTTTTTTGAATGACAGTGGCTGTATATTACGGAGGGTTTACATCGAAAAAAAATTGATCAATTATTTGGGGTATATGAAAGTCTCTTCTGACACAGGAGCTACAGAAGATAAATCATAGTTCCAATATGATGCGTAAGCCCTGTTTCCATCAATAAATATCGCATTTTCATTTACCGGTACTTGACGACTGCCATCAAAATCTAAAGAAGTGAGCGAACCATAGAGTGAGTCTACTTCTTCTTCTCCCCCAATACAGCCACATGCCTTTAACAAGGCTAGCGCTGCTACTCTCATTTGCTCTTCACTTGTCGGTTTTATCTGTAATAGGACTCTAGACGGACCATCATCAACCTGACAGTACGTATAAGACACTGCACCATACTCTAAAGATGCACCATTATATTCAAAAACTGTGATTACCTTGTAATACTCAAAAGAAAAAAATGATTCTCTATCGAAATATATATTACTATCTTTTAGGTGTCGATAAAATAAATTAGTAGCACTTTTTTCCTCTCTTTCAGCAGGGCTTACGCATCATATTGGAACTATGGTTTATCTTCTGTAGCTCCTGTGTCAGAAGAGACTTTCATATACCCCAAATAATTGATCAATTTTTTTTCGATGTAAACCCTCCGTAATATACAGCCACTGTCATTCAAAAAAGGTTCAGAGTGCATAATAATCACGAATACAGATCAATATCTAGGTAAATCCACTAGAAATGAAGATTTAACAGTAACCATTGATGCGTAAGCCCTGTCTCTTTCAGTACTATATACCTTTGGGTGAATATAATAGTTACCATCCTTTGAATAGAATAATTTCCTACCCACCTGTTGATAATAGAAACCTGAATCTGAATCAAAGACTCTTTGATGATAAAGATCTACCGAAGCACCCTGCTTTTCAAAAACCCTAATAACAGCAAAAGATATATTTGACACAAGTACCAATAAAATCAAAAATATCTGCATATAGAACTTACGCATTGACAGACATCCAAAAAAATTGCTAGATCAGCAAAAAAACAGTGGATGTCGTCGTGCGTAGAAAAATAACAAAACCAACAACAGCCAAGTGCGACCTCCCGAAGTATACGGGGTTTCTACTCTGTGAACCCAAATCAGCCACCTGTACCCGTCTTAGCGAATTGAGTGATATATCGCATGACAGTGTTAACCGCTTTCTCCAACGTGAAAACTTTGCTCCTGAAGATCTTTTTCTAGAAGCGTCAGCAAGGCTTATTATTGAAGGTGGGACGCTATCGGTTGATGATACGGTGCTGGATAAACCTTATACCCATTACACGGCTTTAGTCGGTCATTACTACTCAGGAAAGCACCACAAAACCGTCAAGGGTATTAATCTCATCACTCTTTATTACACGGACATCAAAGGCTACAACTTGCCCGTTCATTGCCGTATTTACAATCCAGCCGATGGCAAAACTAAAAATGACTACTTTGTCGATATGCTGACAGAAGTACTGGCATGGGGACTCGAACCTGCATGTGTTACCGGTAACTCTTGGTATAGCAGTATTGGAAACCTCAAAGCTGTGAAAAACAATGGGTTGGGTTTTATGTTCGCTGTTAAAAGCAACCGTACTGTTTCTGTGCAAAAGGGTAACTACCAACAGGTGCAGAGCCTGGAGATTCCCGAAGAAGGAAACACTGTATGGCTACGTAACTTTGGTCATGTACGACTCTACCGGACGCGACTCAAAAACGAGCTGCGCCATTACGTTGTTTACACTCCTCATGTCGGAGCAGATCTATCTCCACGATCTGATTTTGATCAGCTGCACCAACATCATTGGGCGATCGAAGAGTATCACCAGGCATTACAGCAACTCTGCAACATCGAGCGTTTTCAGGTGAGAGGGGAGCGACAGGTCCGGAATCATATTTTTGCGGCTATCTTTGGCTATACCTGTCTTCAGGCGATGAAAGTATCAGGGTCACTCAGAAGCGTCTATAGCGTCAGGAAAGACGCCCTCAAAGAAGCTACCTGGGATTTCATAAAAAGCTTCTCCGAGGGGAAGGAATGGTTGAGGCCATTTTTTGCCGGACCTGTCAATGCGTAAGTTCTATGCATAGATGAAGCCCCAATACAAACACAAATTAAGGGTAAGTGGTTAATCTGCGGAAAAACCAACTGCCTACAACACTATAGCTCAGGCAGCAGTTTTGGCTTCTTCAGATGTGGTTTTGATAGGCAGCAGGTGGTCAATGCTTTCACCTTTTTGAAGTGAGCAATGGCCACTACAAGAGAATTCAGAGAAGAGGCACTTAAGCTGGCTGATACCGTAGGTATCCCTGCTGCTGCCAAAGAATTAGGGGTAACAACCGCAAAGCTTTATGGTTGGAGGTCTTCTGCTAAAAAGAAAAGCTCTGTTAGCCAGCGAGAAACAGAGCTTACAACAGAAAATGCCTGTACTGGTCAACTAAAACCGGACACATTTTTGTGAGACTTCTGTCGACACTTCATCCTACCTGACTTTCACGATAATAAATTTCATACTCAATTGGAGCACGATCATCATTTGCCGTATGCAATCTATCAAGGTTGTAGTACTTCATGTATGCCGCAACATCTTTTTTCATATGTTCCCGCGTGGGTTGAGCTACCTTAAAAATCCAGTCATGCTTTAAGCTTCCAAAAAACCGCTCAACGACAGCATTGTCCCAGCACGCTCCAACGTCTCCCATGCTTGCACGAATACCATATTACGGTATCGCTTACTGGTATACTGCGATCCTCTATCACTATGAAAAACTAAGCCTTCAGGCGGCTGACGAGTATTGTAAGCTTTCATCATGGCAGTACTAACCAGAGCCGTTGTCATCCTTTTATCAATGTGCCAGCCAACGATCCGACGAGAGAATAAATCCATCACAATTGCAAGGTACATCCAGCCTTCAGCCGTTTTTAAATAGGTCACATCACCAGCCCATACCTGATTTGGCCCTACAGGGTTAAAATTCTGATTGAGTAGATTGTCAGCAACAGCATCACTGTGTTTCCGTTTAGTGGTAACCTTATAGGCTAAGCGCTGCCTGACTTTGAGGCCTAGCTGGCTCATTAACGTCCTAACTCTGTAACGGCCTATCTGAAAGCCTTCTTTGCGCAGAGCCTTAACCATTTCCCGGCTCCCCAAGCTATTCCTGCTTTGCTTGAAGAGCTGCTTGATGCGTCGATACAAGTGCAGTGTTTCAGCCGTGATGACATTGCCTGGCTGTTTTGACCAGTCATAATAAGCTGAAGTACTCACCTGCATCACTCGACATAGCAAGTTAACAGGGTAATCGTTTGACGCCTTCTGAATGAAGTCGAATTTCACTTCATTTCTTTCGCAAAGAAGGCGCTGGCCTTTTTTAGCACTTCCCTCTCCATGCGGAGTTTTTTTACCTCTTTACGCAGATTTTTAAGCTCTTCACGCTCGTCATCAGACAACACTTTGCCCTCCTTTAGGGCCAGAATATGATCCTTCCATTTGTAGAGCAAACTGGTGGAAATACCTAGTGATTTAGCTGCATCAGGCACCGAATAGCCTTGCTCCATTACAAGAGCAACAGCCTCTTCTTTGAACTCTTTTGGATAGTGCTTATAGGTTCGCTTTTGACTCATTGTGACACCTTAACAAGTGATAGAAATTATCTCTTATCAAAGTGTCCGGTTCTATTAGACCAGTACAACATTGCCTGGCTGCTTTGACCAGTCATAATAAGCTGAAGTACTCACCTGCATCACTCGACATAGCAAGTTAACAGGGTAATCGTTTGACTCTGCCTGAATGAAGTCGAACTTCACTTCATTTCTTTCGCAAAGAAGGCACTGGCCTTTTTTAGCACTTCCCTCTCCATGCGGAGTTTTGTTACCTCTTTACGCAGCTTTTTAAGCTCTTCACGCTCGTCATCAGCCAACACTTTACCCTCTTTTAGAGCCAGAATATGATCCTTCCATTTGTAGAACAAACTGGTGGAAATGCCTAGTGATTTAGCAGCATCAGGCACCGAATAGCCTTGCTCCATTACAAGAGCAACAGCCTCTTCTTTGAACTCTTTTGGATAGTGCTTATAGGTTCGCTTTTGACTCATTGTGACACTTTAACAAGTGATAGAAATTATCTCTTATCAAAGTGTCCGGTTCTATTAGACCAGTACATTGGATGCCGGCTCCACAGCCAGCCATGCCGACGGTAGTATCCTCACCAACAAAGCAACCACTGCTTGCCAGTCCTCAGGAGAGCCTCTGTGCTGGATATAATGGGAGCCCAGAATAGTGATAACAGTGCCCAGCGCCTGATTGATGCGATGCAATACTGATTCCGGCACACCCGGTTTTGAAAAGAGCGGGTAATACACTACCGAGCCGTTGATTGAGGTGACTCTAAAGTCATGCTGTAAATTGTCGGGACGAGTGACATAATCACAGCCCGACTTATCACCCTGCGTACATATCTTATCGTCTGACGGTTTGTTCTTTGCTTTATGCATAATACCCTTATCTTGACTTAGGGTACTATGGCGGTGCCTCAGTGCACTTTCAGGATGAGGGAGCGTCTTCTCCGCCCTTACCCCATGTGCAACCACTAGGCCTACGGTGAACAAAGAGAAAACACACACTAAACAAATATTCAAACAACATTTAAAGATAAGTCGTTTCTTTTCAAATCAATAAATCAATAAATCAATAAATCAATAAATCAATAAATCAATAAATCAATAAATCAATAAATCAATAAATCAATAAATCAATAAATCACGACAATAATTGCCATATATTACGCTAAAACAAAATAACATTTTCATCTACTGTAAAAACATAACTCATTCAATAATACTCATCATATAAAAAACCACAGTATCTTTTTGCTATATACAAAAACCCTACAATCATTATATTTTTCATATAAATACTTAAATGAAAAAAATACCAACAGCATGAATCATAAATACAACCGAAAACAAAAAATAAACAAATTCGAAAACAAACAATGAATAAAGAATTAACAAAACCGAGAAACAACACAAATACTATATAACTCAAGATTTTGTCAGCTGCCATTGACCAGTCAGGCTAAGTTCCTGTTAACAGTTGGGAGCACCAATGTTCCGAAATTCTTCTGACGAATTGGTCAGTATTTAACTTGACTGATGCAGTCAGATCACGTCTCCAGGCCAGATAATGTGGTAGATACCGGGTAGCAACACCATGAAATACACCGTCAATCCATGTTTTTAAGTTACTGTGGTAAGCATTGACATGCTGAATATGGTAAATACCTTCGATAACATGCTGACCAGCAGAAGTAACCAGCTCCTTGAACTCAAAACCAAGTTTCTCAGCAAGCGTTTCGTGGGCAAGGTGTGCATCGGCACAGACCGTTCCTTCAATCGATATGCGCCCGTTTAAATGACGGCATAGTTCATTAGCACTTTCATTTTCGAGTATGCCATCTACAGTGTTCTTCTCACGATCTCGAGCCACTAAAACCGGCACCTTTCGCGCTTTGTTGGGATCATTGCCACGCTTTCGCGTAGGCCTTGGCAGGCCTTTTCTCTGACCTTTGAATGACTCGCGGAAAAAAGTTTCGTCTAATTCTGTAATGCCTCTGAGCTCTTCTGCCTGATCATTATTTATGACCTCAAGGAAGTGGTGACGCCAGCGGAACGCTGTTTCAAGACTAACACCATATTCACTAGCCGAGGCTCGCAATGTCATAGAGTAAGTCATCCCGGTTAGATAGTTATTCCATTTTTCGGGGTATCTAAGCCTTGCTAGAGGCGTACCAGAGAAAGCATTAAAAGTAGCTTTACATGTCTTGCAACGGTAGCGCTGACGCTCGTTTTGAAAACCCCATCGACCAATATCATGTCCTTGGCACTTAGGGCAAACTGGCTGTTCTGCAAAGTGAGACAAAATGCAGGTTTCAAGTTCTGATGTAGAGCTTTTAGTATTTGAAGAGTATTCGTTCTCGATAGCGACAGAACCGGTGGATTCTTCTGCTTCATCAGAACCTATTTGAGCATCTGCCATTGCTCTGCTGAGGGTTTCATATTGCTCAAGGGTTCATGTCGAAATGGCATCAATAAAATTCTTGAATAGCTCGAATTGCATAACGTTGTGCCTGAAAACCAGAAGGCATGAGAAGTGTAGCTCATTCAACTGTGAACAGGAACTTAGCCGACCAGTCACATTAATGAGCATAGCAAGCAGAATACAGCGATACTTTAGAGAAAGCGAAGTCTTTGATTAATACAGAATACACCTTAACCGGTAGGGTATCAGTCACTGTTTATTTTTCTTAACTTGGCAAAGGCGGCGAACGCCCTATTGTGAATGAATGAAGGTAGTCCGTCTAACCTTCATGAAACACCAAGCAAGACATGAACAACATTGGATTGAACCTCAAAACCAACGAGAGGTAGATAGTGTACAGCTACCCCTCAACGTGGCTGCGGATTACTCATGGATAACTGCAATACACGCTGGCGAGCAGCCAGTAATTCTTTCCTGAGGCTGGCGATTTCTTCATGGGCTTCCGCCAACTGGCGCTTCAGTGTTTCAGGATCATTGCCGGTACTCACCGCTTGTGCTTTTCCTTCTGTAAACAGAGGACTCAACAGCTGAACGACTCGCGGTTCAACCTCTTCCATACTGAGGATCACCCGCGGCTTTATGGCGATATGCCATTGATGACGTTCACCCGCTGGTAACGGATGAATGGCATAATCATTACTGAGCACTTGCACAATCTGCTGGTAACGCGTCTGGGTCGCATCAAAGCCCAATGATGCACTGTGTAGCTGTAGCTTAAATGAAATCCCCTGCGCTCTCAGCCAACCGTAGGGAAAGACCGGTAAATGCGCCATCAGGTAGCCTGTCGCTTCATTATCAGGTGCCTGATAACAGTCAGTGGTCAATGCGCCCTTATCCAACAGGTTGCTCCGTCCCTGCTGGTATAACGGGTAGACTCGCCCCTTATAGACAGACCCTGCCTGACCTGAGGGCATGATTTGCACATAGCGCTCCCTGGGCGGTGCTTTTTTTAACACGCTTCCCTGGTACACCTTGATATACACATGCGTTGTCAGGTGCTCCCTGTCAGCCATGGGCTTCTACCTTTTCGTCAAAAGAGCCTAGCCTTATAACAAAAAACCCGCTACAGGCCCTGTAACGGGTTTTGCGATGGCCCGATGTTATCAAGCCGTGACTTTTTCTTTCAAACGCTCCAGCACATCGGCTTCAATCTTGCGCTTATTGATATAGCTGCGCACCACAATAGTTTCAGGACGGTCCAGTTGCACTGCCAGCTCCTTAGGGAAGCAGCAATTAAGAAGTTACCAGTTTTGGAACGATCATAACGTTCCATTTTTTCAGCTCTGGGTTACGCAGAATATAAGGATTAATTTTTGCTCACCCAGATTTACAGAGCTTTACACCCTTTTCATAGGTTCTATCCAATAGTGCAACAATAGGACTGATGCATCTCCACGTCATGCTTTTTGTCCACTCAATAACCGCTGTTGCTGTATTCAAATCGGGATAGGGTGGAGCCTCGCGACTCCACTCCTCCCACACCACCCAGCATGCGGGTCCGCACTGGGCGGTTCGGCCAGTTAAACCACACGTAATCTTTCCAGTCCCAGCAGATCAAAACGCTTAATAGTAAACGCTTTGCTCAGAGCAGGTGAGGCACTCATGCGCCAATACTTCTTCCTTGATACCACGGCTTTACTGGCTGAAGCGATCGACACTCCAAGTCGCCTTAATCCTTTAAAACGTCGTTTTGCCGTTTTCCACTGATACCATATCAGACATCTTAAATCGCCACGCAGAAAAGCATTGGATCGTTCACTTTGCCAAAGTCACCAACAACCCAAAGGCCACTGTCAGTTACCTTGGCCGCTACCTGAAACGACCGCCTATCGCTATGTCACGACTGAAGCACTACGACGCTAAAGGTGTCAGTTTTGAGTATTTGGATCACAAATCAAAAACCTATCGTCGGTTCCACTGTAGTCCAGAGGAGTTTCTGCACCGGCTAACTCGGCACATCCCAGAGAAAGGCTTTCAGATGATCCGTTATTATGGCTTTTTATCCAACCGAGTTCGCGCCAAACTGTTACCAACAGTTTACAACTTGCTCAATCAACCGAAGCGCAACGCCCTCAAAATCACTTTCCCTGACCTGATGCAGAAAAGCTTTGGTATTGATCCTCTGAAATGCATTCTGTGTAATGCTCAAATGCTCTTTGTGGGTATTACCCGAGGTAAATCACAAAGAGAGCTGCATCAATACGCAGAAGAGCTTGCACTTGCGAAGCCTATTACCTGAGTCACGCCCTCAATCCGTCTGAAGTCCGTAATGAGAGAAAGAAACTGGCGTAGAGGAAGGGTTATCAATGATTTTTGGGGTAGCTCAGAAGTAGTTCTGGTTCTTACGACAGAAACCCAGTAGTCAGCCAGCCAAAATCAGCATTTTTTGATGGGTTTTTGGAGCTGCTCAGACTTGCAAATTCCTATGCACAAATTCCTATGCAACATTCCTATGCATAAATTCCTATGCATAAATTCCTATGCATAAATTCCTATGCATTTAAATTCCTATGCATTAAATTCCTATGCATAAATTCCTATGCATTAAATTCCTATGCATAAATTCCTATGCATTTAAATTCCTATGCATAAATTCCTATGCACAAATTCCTATGCAAAATTCCTATGCATAAATTCCTATGCATAAATTCCTATGCATAAATTCCTATGCAGAAATTCCTATGCAGAAATTCCTATGCATTTAAATTCCTATGCATGAAATTCCTATGCATAAATTCCTATGCATTAAATTCCTATGCATAAATTCCTATGCATTTAAATTCCTATGCATTAAATTCCTATGCATAAATTCCTATTAGAACTTACGCATTGACAGGTCCGGCAAAAAATGGCCTCAACCATTCCTTCCCCTCGGAGAAGCTTTTTATGAAATCCCAGGTAGCTTCTTTGAGGGCGTCTTGCCTGACGCTATAGACGCTTCTGAGTGACCCTGATACTTTCATCGCCTGAAGACAGGTATAGCCAAAGATAGCCGCAAAAATATGATTCCGGACCTGTCGCTCCCCTCTCACCTGAAAACGCTCGATGTTGCAGAGTTGCTTTAATGCCCGGTGATACTCTTCGATCGCCCAATGATGTTGGTGCAGCTGATCAAAATCAGATCGTGGAGATAGATCTGCTCCGACATGAGGAGTGTAAACAACGTAATGGCGCAGCTCGTTTTTGAGTGGCGTCCGGTAGAGTCGTACATGACCAAAGTTACGTAGCCATACAGTGTTTCCTTCTTCGGGAATCTCCAGGCTCTGCACCTGTTGGTAGTTACCCTTTTGCACAGAGACAGTACGGTTGCTTTTAACAGCGAACATAAAACCCAAACCATTGTTTTTCACAGCTTTGAGGTTTCCAATACTGCTATACCAAGAGTCACCGGTAACACATGCAGGTTCGAGTCCCCATGCCAGTACTTCTTTCAGCATATCGACAAAGTAGTCATTTTTAGTTTTGCCATCGGCTGGATTGTAAATACGGAAATTAACGGGCAAGTTGTAGCCTTTGATGTCCGTGTAATAAAGCGTGATGAGATTAATACCCTTGACGGTTTTGTGGTGCTTTCCTGAGTAGTAATGACCGACTAAAGCCGTGTAATGGGTATAAGGTTTATCCAGCACCGTATCATCAACCGATAGCGTCCCACCTTCAAGAATAAGCCTTGCTGACGCTTCTAGAAAAAGATCTTCAGGAGCAAAGTTTTCACGTTGGAGACAGCGGTTAACACTGTCATGCGATATATCACTCAATTCGCTAAGACGGGTACAGGTGGCTGATTTGGGTTCACAGAGTAGAAACCCCGTATACTTCGGGAGGTCGCACTTGGCTGTTGTTGGTTTTGTTATTTTTCTACGCACGACGACATTCACTGTTTTTTTGCTGATCTAGCAATTTTTTTGGATGTCTGTCAATGCGTAAGTTCTACCTATGCATTAAAGCTGGGGAAAGTCACTGGGTGTCACCCTTCCTTTCCATACCGAAACGCCCTCCGGATCTTCAAGGCAAAACCCTTTTCCATCAAAGTCACCCGTGGCCACGTTACGCTCATAAACAAAAACGCCATGGATCAAAGGATGCTCCAGCAGAGAGGGAAGCACTAACTGATCTCTGTCTTCTACCAACAGTTTTTTAATAAACGTCTGATTGTCATTAGCAAAGATATTGGTAAAGATACGAAGGCTATCCAGCTCTGCCCCGATACTTCTGGCTATCACCCTCAAATCATTCGTCGTTCCTGCCTTCACATCGAACTTAATATCCTCAAATGTCAAGTAGAAGTAAATGCAAAATATCAAGTTGTAAACCAGCATCACTGGAACAACAGAATAAAGAATAATCTTCCAGCGTATGGTTCCAAGCACCTGAGCACCTCATGAAGACTCAAAAAGTACCAATATCAATAAAACTGTTGGTGTACAGTACGTGGGTATTTTGTGAAATCGTCTGAGAAAATCTGATACAAAGTGAAAGCGGACACCCATGAGGCTGCCTCTTCAGCAGCCGGTCATACGTTTAGCATAGATTATTTAGTCTAGGTATAACGGATGGATTTGCTTAACCAGCGTTTTTGCTGATGCTAGCTGCTCTTTAGAGAGTATTCCTGTCAGGGTATTTTCCAGTGCTTTTGCTTTGGCTTCCACCGGAGAAGACTGCTGTAAACTGACCAATGCCCACATGAAGGCACCAATCAGGTTTTTATCGGTGCCTTCACCCTGATAGTAGGCACGTGCTAATTCATACTGCGCCTCAGCATTCTTGCCCTCTTTTCCAGCCGCTCTTTCAAAGTAGGAAAACGCACGCTTCGCATCTTTTGACACACCCCCGAGTCCATCCCGATAAATGCGACCCATCCATAACAATGCGGTGCCATCACTCTGTTTTACTAAAGGCTGCAAAATAGTCAATGCATCCTTTCCTTTGCTGCTTCCTTCTTCTAGTAATACCTTCGCCTGGTCAATCATCGCTATTCGACCTTCAGCAGCCTCGTTCGCCCATACACTGGTTGAAAATAATACTGCACCTACTATTACCCAGCCGGCTTTCTTCATCATTGATAAATTCCAGAATTGCATAAAAACGCGCTATTATACTCAGAAGCGTTTTACAAAGCGCCACATTGCCTATACAGAATGTCAAAGAAAACCCGTATATAATGGTTGGGTTATATCATTGATCATTGCTTCCGTGCTTTTATCAATCAAACCCTGCGTTCGCCAGAAACTGATGACTGACACCTAATGCAACAATTTGAAGAGATAAGACCCTACCACGATGATGAAGTACGCCCAACACTTGAAAAGTTGTTGGTAGATAGCCATTTTCTTAACATTCTTGCCAGGCACCGTCACCCGGTACTGACTGAACGCTGTGGCCGTCTGATGGAGTGGCTAACAGGCGTAACCGTTCGCCATAAATTACGGGGCATCAATGATATTCGTGGTTTTCAGGGGGTGATTGAGCCCTTTCTGGGTAAAGTCATTAACAAAACTACATCAAAGGTCAGCTTCTCTGGACTTGAAAATCTGACCAGGGATAAGCCTTATTTATTTTTATCCAATCACCGGGATATTGTGTTAGACCCTGCATTTATCAACTACGAGCTCTATCTCAACGGCTTTGAAACCCCGCGTATTGCCATTGGTGACAATCTGCTGAATCGCCCCTTTGTCAGCGACCTGATGCGACTCAATAAGAGTTTTATTGTCAAGCGATCAGTTAGCGGTCGCCGTGAGAAGCTTCAGGCTTACCACACCTTATCAGCCTATATTCACCACTCCATTGATACGGGACACTCTGTGTGGATCGCTCAAAGTGAGGGAAGAGCTAAAGATGGCAATGATAAAACCGATACCGCCATCATTAAAATGATGCATATGAGCAAGAAAAGTAAAGAGACGGCATTCGCTGATAGCATCCGCTCACTCAACATTGTGCCTGTTGCGATTTCTTTTGAATATGATCCCTGCGATGCCGATAAAGCTGCTGAGCTATACCACAAAGCGACCCATGGCCTGTATGAAAAGTACGAAGACGAAGATATGCACAGCATCGTCAAAGGCATTGAGGGCTATAAAGGCCATGTACATATGGCCTTCGGTACACCGTTATTACAACACTTTCATAATGCTAATGAGGTAGCAACGGCCGTTGATCAGCAAATTCTTACCAACTATTGCTTACACCCCTCGAATTTTTTTGCCTGGGAGATCATAAAGGATCAGCACACAGATATATCAGTGCCAGACATCCACACGGTGTTCCCTGACAAAGATATTCCGGAAAAACAGTGTGAATTTCAACAACGATTGCAGCGTATCCCTGAAAACCATCGTTACTGGTTTCTGGCCATGTATGCCAACCCCGTCATTAATCACTATAAACGCTGTTAAGCCATCACTCTGATCGGATACTATAAAAAGAGATTGGTTAGAGGGTGTAATGTAATGCTGAATCAGATCAAGGCGCGACTAACAGCTCACCAGCCCCGCACCTTAAACACTCGGTTCCCACAGGCTGCCGTGCTCATTCCTATTACACAGAGCACAGAACCCAGAATGGTCCTTACCCGCCGAGCGGCACACTTGTCATCACATGGCGGTGAGGTCGCCTTTCCTGGCGGAAAACGAGAGCCTGATGACCTGACGCTTGAAATGACAGCTCTGAGGGAGTCCCATGAAGAGATTGGCCTCCCTCCTTCTGCAGTCAGTATTATGGGTAGAACAGGCACAGTCGTTTCTCTTTTTGGCCTGTCGGTCTCGCCATTTGTTGGGGTCGTACCTGACAACGTTGAGCTGACCCCTAACCTCGATGAGCTGGACAGTATTTTTCAGGTACCCCTGCATTTTTTACTGGATCGAGAAAACCTCCGGATGAGTCAGGCCAATACCTCACGTCCCTATCCAATGCCTTCGTATCAGTTCGGGGAATTCACTATTTGGGGGTTGACTGCCATTATGATTATCGAGTTTTTAAACATCACGCTGGATGCTGATATTCCATTAACGTTACCGCCGTTTACGGCACTGAAACAGGCTTAGGGAAGCAGCAATTAAGAAGTTACCAGTTTTGGAACGATCATAACGTTCCATTTTTTCAGCTCTGGGTTACGCAGAATATAAGGATTAATTTTTGCTAACCCAGATTTACAGAGCTTTACACCCTTTTCATAGGTTCTATCCAATAGTGCAACAATAGGACTGATGCATCTCCACGTCATGCTTTTTGTCCACTCAATAACCGCTGTTGCTGTATTCAATAAAGCTCCACCCCAGTGATCCTCCAGAAATGCCCAAGACCTTTCAATGGGATTGTACTTGCTGTGATAAGGAGGGTAGTAAACAAGGTGAATTTTTAACCCTGTTGCCTGAGCAAACATGACCATTCTGAAAAGAAACTGGGTTCTATGGCTGTTGTTTTCTGGGCCGTTGTCCGCGTAGATAACCAGCTCATCTATATGCTGATAGCTTTCTTTAATGCCCGACCACCACTGCTCCAGAGCATCACAGATAAAGTCACTGGTTTTATAAGAGACCCCGTAAAATACGCTGAGTTGGTCATTGTCCAGATTCAGAATACCAAAAGGAATCATTTTGTCTTTTTTCGCCATATCATGATCCAGCGCCTTGACGGCTGAGGAACCTCTATCTTTTCCACCCCGAGAAAAATCTCCGAGATTGACCGTTGCTTTGCAGTCTATGCTGAGTTGTAAGACATTTTTTCTTTGGTCGGCCTCTTCCCTGACTCTGCGGATATTGGCAAAGATGGCATCGGTTTCCGGAATTTTTTTTCAGGCTTTGTTTTTTCAACCTTACGCAGCTTGTATCCCAAACGATTCAAGATATTATTGATAGTGCGCACTTGAGGAAGGGAATCGTTATCCCAGTCTTTTTCTTCTATCAGTTTCTGCCGTACACTTTTTGCTGTCACCCGTGTATAGGCAAACGTATTGCGTAGCTGAGGGTCTGCCTGACTTTCCGGTTACAAGGCAGCGAATATCCTCTGCCAATTGTGGCGAGACATCTTCACTCTTTCGCTTCCCGGATGAAGCATAGTTTCCGTAACAGATCATCCCTGTGCATTTTTCATGCATACCCAGTTCTACGGTATGACGACCAAAACCAAACTCAGTTTCAGTGAGACGGGGGCTGCCATAGCAGAGTGTTTCAGTCACCTCAGCCACAAACAACCTGCGATCATGGCCTTTCAGTTTCTTTGCGGCGAGCTTAAGAAGACTCTTACATTCTGGGGCAACATCAATTGTGGTATTCATAGCGGCAAAGGCGAAAGGGAAGAAAGACTCACCATACTCCGGTAAACTTCTCTATGCCACTCCCCTTAGACGTTATACATGTTCTTTGTGAAAAGCTTGAGAACGTTAAGAAAAAGTGTTTTACCAATATGCAAGATCACTGCTCTTAACCATTTATGCTGCCATTGTGCATTGTCAAGGCGTCACAGCCGGCAGAGTGAGGCATCTAGAAATAGTGCCTCATATATGGTTCGTTTAATTTTGCAAAATCCCATTTATGATGGAAATGCGGCATGGTTCAAAAACAGCGGTTTTTGAACCATGCCGTGAAATCGATGGCACAATGCCTTTGTCAACAGCAGCCATGGCCAGTGAATTCTCTGACCAATGACTGAAAAGATAGCCGTGGTCTTCTGGTTTATCACAAGTCATTGCAACAATCTCACAAATCTGTTCTGCCGTAAATTTTGCAGGCGGACCAAGACGCGAAGCTTCCTTGAATCGTGCACTAACGGATGTATCGTCGGAAAAATTAATCCAGCGCTTCCGCCAGAGCCTTATGGTTTCCCGGTTACAGGACAAATTGCGAACAAAGGCTTTGATGCTCATGCCATCAGCGGCAGCCAGTATAATCCTGCTGCGTAATACCAGAGATTGGGGGCTGCTTCGCCTGCGAATGATTGATTCCAGTTCTGCGCGCTGATCGTCAGAGATTGATATCGTTTTGGTATGGTTTAACTGTATCCTTGCCACTTGCTTACGTCGTACAGAGAATGTCCATCAAACCATAACTTCAAAGGGTTGGATATAAGAGCTTAGCGCCACTAGGCCCAGTGCTTTGAGCTGATTTTCTTGCCCTTCTCGGTATCACTTCCTGATCCCCCCTGTTTCCATAACAAACAGCCCCGGCTACTGTGTGGCGAGCTTCACCACGGTTAAGCTGGTTTAGTATGCGCCGCCGATAGTCCTCATTATCTATATAGTTGAGTAAGTAGATGGTTTTGTTAATTCTACCCAGCTCTATGATGGCCTTTGCCAAGCTTGAAGGGCGTTCACTTTTTAATAGTGAGCGGTTGGCATCCTCCCCGCCCTAAAGGACGGGGGCTCATTATGAAAACCCACTTTTAGCCTTTTATACTGCTATAGAAGCATTCTCAGATCATCCAGACATTTAACGAAAACGGATAATTTTTACCGTCCGGATACGGTTATCTTTCACTTGCAGAATTTCAAATCGGTACTCCCCTACTGCCAGACACACACTAGCATCGGGAA
Source organism: Crossaster papposus (assembly GCA_037893245.1). Classification (NCBI taxonomy): domain Eukaryota; kingdom Metazoa; phylum Echinodermata; class Asteroidea; order Velatida; family Solasteridae; genus Crossaster; species Crossaster papposus. The sequence continues at coordinate 4,914,466 of JBAIAA010000008.1, read as the reverse complement.
TAAATTCCATTTCTTCTGTCATCAGACCACTGACCGTTCGCGCTTCATCAACAGGGAGACTCCACCCCAGTGCCCGATTAATATCACGAATGGATGCCGAGCCATCAATAATATAACTACCATCCGCTTGCGGCGTAATATCCTGACTGGAATCTGAAACATCCGTCGTAAAGTCGCCGACAATTTCTTCCAGTATATCTTCGAGTGTGACGAGCCCCAGAATATCACCGTATTCATCCACCACCAGTGCCGCCCGCTCTTTCATTTTTTGGAAGTTAAACAGTTGAGTATGAAGGGGGGTGCTTTCAGGCACATAATAGGGCTCCAGCGTTTCCTGCAATAAGTTGGCTTTATTGATTTCCTCAAGGCATAACAACCGAGCGACCTTGCGCATATGGAGCATACCCACCATATTATTGATATCCCCTTTAAAAACGGGCAAGCGGGTGTGCTGACAGTCCCTTAACTGATCGAGAATATCGTTGATATCTTCGTCAATATCAATGCCGACGATTTCATTACGCGGCACCATAATGTCATCAACACTCACCTTTTCCAGATCCAGAATACCCAACAACATACCCCGTCGCTTTTGGGGCAAACGCCGACCGGACTCATTAACCAGCGTTCTTAGCTCATCCGCATTTAATTGATCGTTACTTGCATCCCCGGGCTTGATGCCAAACGGGCGCATAATCAAACCACAGATCCAGTTGAGGACAATCACCAATGGGTATAACAGTTTTAATAACGGTAGGAGAATAATGGATGCAGGAAAAGCAATGCGCTCTGGGTACAGTGCAGCCATCGTTTTAGGCGTCACTTCACCAAAAATCAGCACCAGTACGGTTAATATCATCGTGCCTATGGCAATGGCATACCCGTTGTCCCCCCACAATTGCAACGCAATCATGGTGGTCAGGGATGATGCCAGAATATTCACAAAATTGTTACCGACTAAAATGACACCAATCAGCCGGTCAGGGCGTTCTAGCAGGAGGGAGGTTCGTCGAGCCGCACGATGGCCTTTGCGAGCAAGATGACGAAGCCGATAGCGGTTGATCGCCATCATGCCGGTCTCAGAGCTGGAAAAAAACGCCGATAATAATAACAGTAAACACAGCACGCCCAAAAGGACGCTAATAGGTACCTGACTCACGCATGCTCCCCCGTTTTATTACAGTATCAGCAGATCCACTGCCAGCCGCCAGCCAAAGTACGATAGTAGCAGTAACAAAAATCCAATCACAATCCAGCGCATCGCCATCAGCCCACGCCAGCCTTGCTTCCAGTGGCCTATAAGCAAGCCTGCAAAGACACACCAAGCGATCATCGACAAGACTGTTTTATGAATGAGTTGCTGGACAAACATATTTTCAAGGAAGAGAAAGCCACTGGCTAATGACAACGTCAGGAAAATTTCACCGACGATCAGAAATTCAAACATTAACCGTTCCATGGTTTGTAAAGAAGGCAGTGCTTGAAGAATACGCTTTTGACGGTGATGCCGTAACTGGTGTTCCTGATACGAAAGCAGTAATGACTGAAAGGCGGCTACCATCAATAACCCATAGGCCAGTACCGACAGCAACACATGGGCAACCATGACGGAAGGTGGCCGCCATACTACATGCTGAAAGGGGGATAACCATGCCGCCACCACACTGATCATTGTGATGGGCAAGATTAACACCAGCAGGCTTTCTGCTGGTTTTTGCAGGCTGCTCAACAACACAACCAATGTTACCATCAAGGTTGTCAGCGACGCTATATTCAGCACCCCTAAACTAATGCCCTCCGGGGTATGAATGACCCAATATAGTGCCAACGTGTGAAGCACTGTGCCGAGTGCTGTAAATCCCAACACGCGCGCTCTGGCTACGCCTTTACCCCGAATGCAAAATAATTGCCCCAATACACCAATTAAGTAACACACCAGTGCCCCTACGCTGACCAGCATGACATTCATTGATTCTGCTATACCTTCCCAAGTCGTACGTATAAACGGCTGAGTGTGTCACAAGCCGTAGACTAACACCAGCATTGTCCCTGCTTGCCCGCTGGATAACTGGCTACATTGTGCTCCTTGAGGGTATTATACCAATGGTCTTTTCTAACTACCGTAATGAGCATGGCAAGTTGAGCGCTAGAACAAGACGAAACGACGAGTCATAACCAGCTATTGCGAAGAGTTTCAACACAGTGCTGGTGTTCAAATTGTCAGCGCAATAGCGTAGTTAGAATAGACCATTGGTATTACTCGCCATTTCGTCTTTATGCCCCAGAGGGTATTGTTCTGACTCTCAGCGTGCCATGCTCATGACAATGGATTGAAAAGACCATTGGTATAAAATGAAAATGCCAAGGGCATAGGAAAACCTTTACTCAAGAGAGACAAACTGCCCCCCCTAAAGCAACTATTATTAGGCTTCTCACTCTTGAAATGGCCTTGCCATGAAAACACAAACCTTCTTTTTATTCGCTTTACTCTCAATGCTGACGGCTTGCAGTACACCAGAACACTTAGTCGGGGCTGATAGGGATGCTCACGGCTGTATTCCGTCAGCCGGCTACTCCTGGTGTGCCAAAACACAGCAGTGCGAGCGCCCTTGGGAGTGAGCTAAAAAACAAGGATTTGAAAACACATTAGACAGCTTTAATGCCTATTGCCAGAATCCGCCTGCTTCCCCTCAATAACGGCGATAGAAAGATTTGAATCCTCTAGAACTTACGCATTGACAGACATCCAAAAAAATTGCTAGATCAGCACAAAAACAGTGGATGTCGTCGTGCGTAGAAAAATAACAAAACCAACAACAGCCAAGTGCGACCTCCCGAAGTATACGGGGTTTCTACTCTGTGAACCCAAATCAGCCACCTGTACCCGTCTTAGCGAATTGAGTGATATATCGCATGACAGTGTTAACCGCTTTCTCCAACGTGAAAACTTTGCTCCTGAAGATCTTTTTCTAGAAGCGTCAGCAAGGCTTATTCTTGAAGGTGGGACGCTATCGGTTGATGATACGGTGCTGGATACACCTTATACCCATTACACGGCTTTAGTCGGTCATTACTACTCAGGAAAGCACCACAAAACCGTCAAGGGTATTAATCTCATCACGCTTTATTACACGGACATCAAAGGCTACAACTTGCCCGTTAATTTTCGTATTTACAATCCAGCCGATGGCAAAACTAAAAATGACTACTTTGTCGATATGCTGAAAGAAGGACTGGCATGGGGACTCGAACCTGCATGTGTTACCGGTGACTCTTGGTATAGCAGTATTGGAAACCTCAAAGCTGTGAAAAACAATGGTTTGGGTTTTATGTTCGCTGTTAAAAGCAACCGTACTGTCTCTGTGCAAAAGGGTAACTACCAACAGGTGCAGAGCCTGGAGATTCCCGAAGAAGGAAAAACTGTATGGCTACGTAACTTTGGTCATGTACGACTCTACCGGACGCGACTCAAAAACGAGCTGCGCCATTACGTTGTTTACACTTCTCATGTCGGAGCAGATCTATCTCCACGATCTGATTTTGATCAGCTGCACCAACATCATTGGGCGATCGCAGAGTATCACCGGGCATTAAAGCAACTCTGCAACATCGAGCGTTTTCAGGTGAGAGGGGAGCGACAGATCCGGAATCATATTTTTGCGGCTATCTTTGGCTATACCTGTCTTCAGGCGATGAAAGTATCAGGGTCACTCAGAAGCGTCTATAGCGTCAGGAAAGACGCCCTCAAAGAAGCTACCTGGGATTTCATAAAAAGCTTCTCCGAGGGGAAGGAATGGTTGAGGCCATTTTTTGCCGGACCTATCAATGCGTAAGTTCTAAAAGAGCAGAAAAAAACATAATAGCTGTACAATTATGTAATACCAATGGTCTTTTCTAACTACCGTAATGAGGATGACAAGCTGAATTTCAGAACAAGGTGAAATGACGAGTAATAGCCAGCTATTGCGAGGGGTTTCAACGCAGGGCTGACGTTCATATTGTCAGCGCAATAGCGTAGTTAGAAAAGGCCATTGGTATAACCTTCTTTGACACAGGTGGCTTTTTTCTTTTCAAAAAGCCACCTATCTCATTACATTACTCCCACTCAATGGTCGCCGGTGGCTTACTGGAAACGTCGTACGTCACCCGCGACACGTGCTCAATCTCGTTAATAATGCGGTTAGATACCGTTTCCAGTAATTCGTAAGGCAAGTGCGCCCAACGTGCGGTCATAAAGTCGATGGTTTCCACGGCACGAATGGCAATCACATACTCATAACGACGACCATCGCCGACTACACCTACCGATTTTACCGGCAGGAATACAGCAAACGCCTGACTGACTTTGTGGTACCAGTCGGCTTTATGCAGTTCTTCAATAAAGATCGCATCAGCCTGACGTAGAATATCAGCGTAGGATTGTTTGACTTCACCCAGAATGCGCACACCGAGACCAGGCCCTGGGAAAGGATGACGATAGACCATGTCGTAAGGCAGCCCCAGCTCAAGACCAATCTTACGCACTTCATCTTTAAACAGTTCACGCAGTGGTTCCACCAGCGACATTTTCATGTCTTCCGGTAACCCACCGACATTATGGTGGGACTTAATCACATGCGCCTTGCCAGATTCTGCACCCGCTGATTCAATCACGTCAGGGTAAATAGTGCCCTGTGCCAGAAACTCAATCCCATTGAGGGCCGTTGCCTGTTCGTCAAATACCTCAATAAACGTATTACCAATGACCTTTCGCTTGGCTTCCGGATCACTCACCCCTTCCAGCTTGCCCAAAAACAAGCGCTCCGCATCCGCACGAATCACTCTCACGCCCATGTTTTCAGCAAACATGGCCATAACCTGATTACCCTCATCAAGGCGCAACAAACCGTTATCGACAAAGACACACACCAGCTGATCGCCAATGGCCTTGTGCAGCAAAGCGGCAACAACACTAGAATCCACACCACCAGAGAGGCCCAGTAACACCTGTTTATCACCGACTTGCGCGCGCACACGAGCAATGGCATCTTCAATAATTTTGCCCGGTGTCCACAAACATTCACAGCCGGCTATATCAACGACAAACCGCTCTAACAACCGCAACCCTTGTTGGGTATGCGTCACTTCCGGGTGAAACTGCATGCCATAATACTGCTTTGCTTCACACGCCATGGCTGCTATTGGACAGGAATCAGTGGAGGCGGCCACCACAAATCCTTCTGGGATCTGTGTCACCTTATCACCGTGACTCATCCAGACATCCAGACTTAATCGACCGTCATCGCTGACATGGTCTTCAATGCCATCAAATAACTGTGTTTTGCCTTCAACGGCCACCTGCGCATAACCAAACTCACGAACATTAGACGACGAAACCAGACCACCCAGCTGCTCAGCCATGGTTTGCATGCCATAACAGATGCCCAGCACAGGCACCCCTAAATCAAACACCGCTTGTGGTGCACGAGGGCTGTCAGCCCCCCCAACAGACCCCGGCCCACCGGAAAGAATAATCGCCTTGGGATTAAACTGGCGTAAACGCTGCTCATCGATATCATAAGGATACAGTTCACAATACACACCAATCTCCCGAATACGACGGGCAATCAGCTGCGTGTATTGCGAGCCAAAATCTAAAATAAGAATGCGGTCAGTGTGGATATCCTGGGACATGTTAACTACCAATAATCATTAAACAAAGGCCGGGAACACTGTGCCCGGCCTGAAAAAAGCAAGAGGGGAAACGCTTCGTTAACCGACGCGGTAATTCGGGGCTTCTTTGGTAATGGTGACATCATGCACATGGGACTCATTCATCCCCGCGCTGGTCACTCGCACAAATTCAGGCACGCTGCGCATGGTGTCAATATCTTTAGAACCGGTGTAACCCATCGCTGCACGCAGGCCACCCACCATCTGGTGAATAATAGCGGTCAGTGAGCCCTTATAAGGCACCCGGCCTTCAATCCCTTCAGGCACCAGTTTTGCCGTGCCTTCTTCTGTGCTTTGGAAGTAACGGTCACTGGAACCGGTAGACTGCCCCATGGCACCGAGTGATCCCATACCCCGGTAGGCTTTGTAGCTTCGGCCCTGGAACAGCTCGACTTCACCGGGGGCTTCTTCTGTACCGGCCAGCATACTGCCCAGCATCACAGTGCTGGCACCGGCAACCACCGCTTTGGCAATATCGCCAGAGTAACGAATGCCACCGTCAGCAATCACCGGCACACCTGTACCGTCTAAAGCACTGACAACATTGGCGACAGCACTGATCTGAGGCACGCCAATGCCGGTCACAATGCGTGTCGTACAAATAGAGCCAGGACCAATACCCACCTTAACACCGTCAGCACCGGCATCCGCCAACGCTTTTGCCGCGGCGGCGGTGGCAATATTGCCACCAATCACCTGCACAGACGGATACGTTTCTTTCACCCAACGAACACGATCAATGACGCCACGGGCATGACCATGGGCGGTATCAACAATAATGACATCGACACCAGCGTCCACCAGCGCCGCAACACGTTCAGGGGTTTCTGGCCCTGTGCCTACGGCAGCACCCACGCGAAGCTGGCCTTGCGCATCCTTACAGGCATTAGGATAATCTTGGGCTTTTTTAATGTCCTTCACCGTCATCATACCGGCCAGGTTAAAGGCCTCATCGACCACCAGCACTTTTTCAATGCGATGTTGGTGTAATAACGCACGTACATCATCCTGACTGGTGCCTTCACGCACCGTCACCAGACGTTCACGGGGCGTCATAATTTCAGAGACTTTACGCTCTAAATCAACCACAAAACGCATATCACGACTGGTGACAATACCCACCAGGTCTTTACCGGATAACACCGGAACACCGGAGATATGGTGGTGGGTGGTTAATGCCAGCAAATCTCTAACTGAGGCAGAGGCATCGATCGTTATCGGGTCTTTCACCACGCCATTTTCGTACTTCTTAACAGCACGCACTTGCGCGGCCTGCTGCTCTACCGTCATGTTTTTATGGATAATTCCGATGCCTCCTTCCTGCGCCATGGCAATGGCCAGACGGGATTCTGTCACCGTATCCATGGCCGACGAAATCAGGGGAAGGTTCAGCTCAATGTCCCGAGTCAGGCGTGTTTTCAACAACACATCTTTGGGCAGCACTTCAGAATAACCGGGGAGGAGGAGAACATCATCAAAAGTCAGGGCGTCTTGAGCAACTCTCAGCATTACCAGTCACCAGGGGATAGTGGGAGGGCGGATAAAATTCCTCCAACTATACGCTAGCTGCCGCCAAAAAACAAAAAGGCTGCAAGGCAGCATCTATTCGGCTATCTATACTTACATAAGAAAGCGTCTTTACACACTACTTACCCTTAAAAAAGCCCATCATGACCCATCCTTTTCATACAGACATTATTATCATCGGCGCAGGCATTGCCGGTGCCGGACTGGCCGCTATGGTATCGCCTTTCAAAAAGGCCGTGATACTCGAAGCCGAAGACACCCCCGGCTACCATTCCACAGGACGCTCTGCAGCCGTGTTTATCCAGAATTACGGCAACCAGACTATTCGTCAGCTATCAAGGTTAAGCCACCTGTACCTGGAAAACCCACCGTCACAGGTCTGTTCACATAGCCTGCTCCATCAGCGAGGCTGCTTGTTTGTCGATACGGAAAAAGACAGTGAGTATCTCGCTGAATTAATGGACAACGCGGAAGGGCTTGTGCCTCTTTCACAAAAGGAGGCTTTGCAGCGCGTCCCTATATTGCGGCCAGACACGGTCTATCGCGCGGCCTATGAAGCCGGTACCGCTGATATTGATGTCGCGGCGTTGCATCAGGGCTGGCTAAAGCTGGCGAAGCAACTGGGAACTCAATGCCTGGTCAACAATCGCGTAAAGGGTATCGAGAAAAAAGACACCCTCTGGCACGTTGAAACCAATCAGGGAGAGTACACCGCACCCGTGATAGTCAATGCCGCTGGTGCCTGGGCAGATGCCATTGCCCTTATGGCAAACGTTAAGCCAGTGGGCATCACCCCTAAACGACGTACCATGGCGGTATTGCCAGCTAACGGGCACTATGACGTCAGCCAATGGCCTATGTTTGGCAATATTAATGACGCCTGGTACGCCAAACCGGAAACCGGTCGGTTACTGGTATCACCGGCTGACCACGACCCTGTTCCCCCGCAGGATATCGCCGTTGATGATATGATTTTAGCCGAAGGCCTATACCGCTTTGAGCAGGCGGTTAATTTTCCCGTTACACGGTTAGAACACCAATGGGCAGGACTTCGCTGCTTTGCACCGGATGATACGCCTGTGGTGGGATTTGCACCGGATAGCGAAGGCTTTTTCTGGTTAGCCGGGCAAGGCGGGTACGGCATTCAAACAGCACCTGCTCTCTCTGCTCTGGCCTCATCATTAGTGACACAGGTAGCACCTGACACTTGCTATCCCAAAGACCTCATTGCACACTTATCCCCAGCACGTTTTTTTCACCCATAAAAGCGCCAGGGAAACCCGAGTCACGATGCCCTATCCTGTTACAACTGATAAAAACCTTTCAGCGCCACTATCGGTGAGTCAACTTAACGGTCAGGCTCGCCGTTTACTGGAAACAAACTTTAATAATGTGCGTGTTGAAGGGGAGCTATCCAGTCTGGCCAGACCCAGTTCAGGGCACTGGTATTTCACACTAAAAGACGACAAAGCGCAGGTACGCTGTGCCATGTTTCGCAACCGTAGCCAATCGTTAGCATTTACCCCTTCTGAAGGTATGCTGGTGCAGGTTCGGGCCCGTGTCAGCCTCTATGAAAACCGGGGCGATTATCAGCTTATTATCGAACATATGAAAGCAGCTGGCAGTGGTGCATTACAGCAAGCTTATGACGCGCTCAAAAGAAAACTAGCTGAAGAAGGCCTGTTTGACAGTGGCAAAAAACGGCCTCTCCCCGCATTCCCCAAACACATTGCCATCATTACCTCTCCGACAGGGGCCGCCGTACGCGATATTTTGTCCGTGCTGAAGCGCCGTGCACCTTTTATCCCTGTTACTGTTATTCCTGCTGTTGTTCAGGGGCAGGAAGCGGCGGGCGCATTAATACAGGCGCTAAATACAGCTGCAAACACAGACTGTGACGTTATCATTATCGGTCGTGGTGGTGGCTCTCTGGAAGACTTATGGGCATTTAATGATGAACATCTTGCCCGTACCATTGCTTCACACCCTACACCCGTTGTCAGTGCTGTCGGTCATGAAGTTGATTTTACCATTGCAGACTTTGTCGCTGACCTTCGGGCCCCCACTCCCTCTGCTGCTGCAGAAATACTGACGCCTGATACGCATGCTCTTCATGATAAAACGCAGCTGCTTTGCCGAAAGCTGGCAATGAATATGCGCCATCGGTTACAGGCTTATGAAGAGCAGCTAAATCATATCAGCAAACGACTTCGACACCCTGGTGACCAGCTCAGAGAGCAAGCGCAACGACTCGATGATCTTGAGATTCGACTGCAACAGGCGATGCGGTTGAACATCGCTCAACAACAAGGGCATTTTCAACACACCCAGTATCGTCTACAGCAATTATCGCCCGCTGCCCGTATTCAGCAGCTAAGACTTATTCTGAAAAGTCACTGTGCGCTATTGCAAGACCGTGCTGAAAGTCACTTTGCATCGCATCGGCACCACCTGCAACAACTGTCCGGCAAGCTCAATGCGATCAGCCCACTGGCAACACTGGCTCGAGGCTATGCCATCCTCCAATCAGGCAATCAGGTAGTATCAGACAGCCATCAGCTGAACATCAATGACACAATCTCTGTAAAACTGGATAAAGGGCAAGTCGGTTGTCACGTGACAGATTTACAACACCTTGATTAACCGGTGCTTTTAATGAAAAATAGCCATTACAGAACCACTGTATCCCTGTCTAACAAGAGGTCATCGATGGCTAACCACTCAATCAATAATGAACTTGAAAAACTTCAGGCTGTCCTTGATAAGCTGTCTATCTATATAAAAAGGCAGCTATCAAAGAACGTTTTTTTAAAAAGCAAAAACAGATAAGATGGCTGTAAGCCTTCAGCACTACGGCTGATTCAGTGCCTCATCCTGCCAATATTTACTGCCTGATATATTGGCATCCAATAACAGTCCTTTATCGTTTAACACAAACACAGCTAACCCCCCATTATACCGTGACGATAACTCTGCGCCTTCTTTCCATGCAATAGCGCTCATATCAGCGCCACCTTCCCAGCCTTTGTCCCAGCCATTTCCAACAAACTGATTAAAGGTGGCTTTATCCTGAAACAACATGACTTGCTGGTAGAACTTACCCCCAATACCCAACGATAACCCTGCACCAAACATACTCATATAAGTACGTTGACGTGTTTCACGGTTCACTGCAACGCCGGAACCGCCATTGGTATGCAACAACAATGAGAATTTTCTCGAATCAAACACAGCATAGCCGTAAGCACTGTCAAACAAAGCCTTTGCACCCGGCTGTTCTTTAAATAACTTAGCCAACGCAACATCCGCCATTGTATCCAACGCCTGTCGCGCTTCAGCTGGAGTATTCGGTTCCAGCATGGCATTTAACGCCTGCTCCTGCTGATCAATCCACTGAGCACTGCTATCCCAAGCATCCTGGCTCCAGTCCACCGTACTGTCCCAGGCATCCTTGCTTAAATTCACAGCATCACTGCCTATCTGCTGTGCTTTTTCTTTAACCGATTCCCAGTCAGCATATGCAGGTATTGTAACTAACCCAGCAAACAATAAAGCAACAATCTTCTTCATAACGACCTCGTTCTCGATAATGAGAAGAGTCTACATAGGCCTTGAGCACCAGACAAACCAACTACCACAAACAATAGCAAGAACAACAACAATCGCTGCACCACCTGGCACATCAAACAGACTGGACAGTAATAGCCCTACTCCATAACTTAGGGTAGCGAGAACCCCGGCCAATACTAAGCACCGCTGTGTCCGAGTAGGTTCACGGCAGTTCATTCGGTTGACAGCCAGTGCTGGCATAATCAGCGTGCTGAAGACCAGATAAACGCCGACCAAATCGACGGAGAGTGTGACCATTACAGCAAACACAGGATAAAAAAGCCGGCTGTCCAATAACAGAGGAAAGAACGCGACAGCGGCTATCAAAGCCAGAGTCATCAATAAAGGGACAATAAGGTCCGGGTAGGTCAACCAAAGGATACTGCCCGACAGCGAGTGTGTGATCAATTCTGCCCCGTGGGGGTCATTAGCTAGCACTAGCAATACGACGGCGGCAGCCACAACATAGAAGCAACCAATAATCGCTTCCAGCTCACGCGGCCACCGCTTCGAGCAGCCGGCTATCAACAGAGCGGCAGCGCCCGAAAAAATATACGGCAACAAGCCACTCAGTATTCCATCACTAAACCCGAGAAAACTGTGACTAACGACAACCCCCAAGGCTGCGACCTGAGCAATCGCAAGGTCAATCAAGACAATGCCACGTTTCAGTACTTGCTGGCCTAATACAATGTGCGAGGCAATCACAATCATCCCGGCCCCAAAGGCCGGTAATAGAATACTGAGCAGATCCCAAGTCATGCTGACTACCTTTTACTGTTAACGGCCAGCATTGACTGGATCAGTGTGTCATACAAATCCATTAACGTTTTTTGTTGTTCTAGAACTTACGCATTGACAGGTCCGGCAAAAAATGGCCTCAACCATTCCTTCCCCTCGGAGAAGCTTTTTATGAAATCCCAGGTAGCTTCTTTGAGGGCGTCTTTCCTGATGCTATAGACGCTTCTGAGTGACCCTGATACTTTCATCGCCTGAAGACAGGTATAGCCAAAGATAGCCGCAAAAATATGATTCCGGACCTGTCGCTCCCCTCTCACCTGAAAACGCTCGATGTTGCAGAGTTGCTTTAATGCCCGGTGATACTCTTCGATCGCCCAATGATGTTGGTGCAGCTGATCAAAATCAGATCGTGGAGATAGATCTGCTCCGACATGAGGAGTGTAAACAACGTAATGGCGCAGCTCGTTTTTGAGTCGCGTCCGGTAGAGTCGTACATGACCAAAGTTACGTAGCCATACAGTTTTTCCTTCTTCGGGAATCTCCAGGCTCTGCACCTGTTGGTAGTTACCCTTTTGCACAGAGACAGTACGGTTGCTTTTAACAGCGAACATAAAACCCAAACCATTGTTTTTCACAGCTTTGAGGTTTCCAATACTGCTATACCAAGAGTCACCGGTAACACATGCAGGTTCGAGTCCCCATGCCAGTACTTCTTTCAGCATATCGACAAAGTAGTCATTTTTAGTTTTGCCATCGGCTGGATTGTAAATACGGAAATTAACGGGCAAGTTGTAGCCTTTGATGTCCGTGTAATAAAGCGTGATGAGATTAATACCCTTGACGGTTTTGTGGTGCTTTCCTGAGTAGTCATGACCGACTAAAGCCGTGTAATGGGTATAAGGTTTATCCAACACCGTATCATCAACCGATAGCGTCCCACCTTCAAGAATAAGCCTTGCTGACGCTTCTAGAAAAAGATCTTCAGGAGCAAAGTTTTCACGTTGGAGAAAGCGGTTAACACTGTCATGCGATATATCACTCAATTCGCTAAGACGGGTACAGGTGGCTGATTTGGGTTCACAGAGTAGAAACCCCGTATACTTCGGGAGGTCGCACTTGGCTGTTGTTGGTTTTGTTATTTTTCTACGCACGACGACATCCACTGTTTTTTTGCTGATCTAGCAATTTTTTTGAATGTCTGTCAATGCGTAAGTTCTATGTTCGTTAACAGACAAGGGTAATTGCACCACAGGAATACCGGTTTTCTTACTCAGCCATTGTGCACCGCGTTTATCCTGATAGGAGGCATAGACAATGGCATTGACCGGTGTTGTTTTCGTCAGATCCAACAAGGATTCTAGATGTTTAGCACTGGGGGGTAACCCTGGTTTCGGCTCAAGATCACCTACCTTTTCAACCCCCAGCCATTCAAACAGGTAATTAAAGCTGGAATGGTAAGCAATGACCTTCATTCCTTTTAACGGGGCTGCCTGTTGCTCCCACTGTTTAGTCGCCGCCTGCCATTGATCACTAAAAGCCTTGTACCGTTTATCATACCCTGCTGCATTAGCTGCATCGATGGTAGACAACCGAGCCGTCAGCGCACTCGCTATGCGATCAACCCGATAAGGATCAAGGTGCATATGCGGGTTTCCCTCAGGGTGCACATCGCCCATGGTACGATCAACATGTTGATGCTTTTCAATGGTGTCGACCTGATCAGCAGCAAAGAACAACCCCGGCTTATTAGACTGCACTTTGGGGTTTGCTGATTTCAGTTGCAACGCGGGTAGCCAACCTACCTCGAGTGCAGCCCCAGAACACACAGCCAAATCGGCATTGCGTAATTTAACAATCAGACTTGGGCGCGCCTGCACGAGATGCGGATCCTGATAGGCGGTGGTTGCATTAAAGACCTTGGCATCCGGTGCCAGTACATTCACCAGCGCACCCCACTCCGGTTCGCAGGCAAACACCGACAAAGGCTCTTTGGCATAACCGTTAATAGCACTGGCAGAGAGGAGCATACCCAGTAACCAGGACTTACTGCGCTTAATACTGATGGGCATCGTGCGCTCCCAGAGACATGACATACTGGAGGGTAATGATATTGTCCTTGATATTTTCAAACCCATAACCACTCTGGTGCGTGTATTGCAGCCTGACCGTAGAAAAATGGGAGTGACTCCAGGACACCATCCATTCAATTTCTTTTAGTTTTTGTTGGCCCCAATGATAATCCGTGTGCCCGTCGTGCTCATGCCCGTGCGCTTGTCTGCCTGTAAATTCGCCGTAACGAATACCGCTGGCCCAGGTGGGGTTGAACTGGTACACGCTACTGAGGTACCAACCATCGTGATAATCGCGCGCACCCTCTTGATGAGAATAATTATTCGCTCTGAAATATTCGCCAGAAATGGCCAGGTGGTTATATTTATAGTTGCCATTCGGCGCCCACTTCCAGACGAAATCGACACCGTACAGATTTTTGCCGGTATATTGTGCAGAGTGGCTATGGTCATGACTATGAGCGTGATCATCAGCAGCATGCACATCGGCCCCAGGCGAATGATGATCATGCTCAATCACTTCAGCGCCACTTTTGCCGTTTTGATTTTGCAGATAACTCACACCCAACTGCCAGCTCTGCTCGACACCGATATCCCCGCCAATTTTACTGTAACCTGTGAAAACACCGACTGAATCGGGATTCGATACTTCCGTTGCCTGCATCTTCTTACCGGAAAAAGCTTCGACCCCCATGGTCCAGTAAAGATCTGTGGGCATCACCACATCTACACGCGCACCGTCATCGTAATAGTGCGACCCCAGCAAGGCTCTGTAAACGGCCGGGCGATCGGTAAAAGCATCCGAATGTGTATGCTGACTGTTTAAATAGCCCACATTGGATAAAAACCGACCCGCCCTGACAGAGAGCCCGGCCGGCATCGACAGCGTCTGCAAAAATGCTTCTTCCAGTTCAAACTCTGTCGACCCGTCATGGTCATGCATTACGCCGGTAAATTTACCGTAAAACATATCATCAATGGCGGCACTGATCCCCAGTTCCGTATGACCCAGCCCAAAACCTTTACCCGACTCACTCAATGCACTGTCAGCTGATTTGTAATGTCCATCAAGAATAACGCTGATTTGTGGATCAAACTCGCTCTTCTCAGACGCCTGCAATCCAGCACTGACCATAAACCCCATCGCTGCCAGCACGCCTGCGACGGGTACCAGTGTGTTTACCATAATCATATACCCCCTGATTTAATAATCGCGAAATGTTATAACATAACAATATTTATTGTCTACCCATTGACTATTTTTAGCGTGATAACCTATCAATAGTTGCGGGTAACAGTGCCCGTTAAGACCCAGTGCCAGATTTGCGCCAGACATACCAATTTACATCCGCCGATCTGCTTTGCTACTGACCATCACTTCCGGACAAGCATTGCTGTGCACTAACAATAAAAAATGCCGAGCAGCAATCACCGTACAATTATCAGCGCCACCCCAAACTCTTTTGCTGATTAAGACCAGTGCATCACTGATTAGATAGCGAGTCTTCCCTATTATTGATGAACCATCAGCCAATACCGGCAATCTGAATAGCTCAAATGCTAAGATGGCACCCACTTTTTGCATTAAAAAATATCTCTCTGTGTATTTAAAATTTGTGCCTATCCATTATAAAATGAATCGTCATTGTGATTGCCTGAAGTAGCATAGCAGACCCTTATCATTATAATTATTAACCGATGGATATCTTGTCACTGCTTTTAAAGAATGATGCACGCCTGTTCAAGAATATTTTCCTCCATTATTTGAAATTATTTCTTCGCTATTATCCCAGCCTGCTCTTTAAGCAGTGCTTGCCTTTGATACCTATGTTGCTCGAGCAAATTTTTCATAAACCCTTTGTACTCAGGATCCTTACTACAAGCTTCCGAAAACTGTAATCCCCATATTGCGCAATATCTTTCATCTATTTCTTTATTGTCTATCAACCAGCCTTCAAGACATTCCAGCGTTTCTTTCTTACGCTCAAAAGTTAAAGTATCATTAAAGTAACCATCAATATGAAAAAAGACTCTTTCCTTTTGCCTATTTATCAGTTTTCTTCTTTCTCTTTATTGAGTTTTCTCTAGATCAACCAGTACTTCTGACCGTTCCAAATACGTACTTACATACAAAAAACCTTCCGTCTTCCGCTCAAAATTAATCAGTGCTCTACACTCAGGGCAACGACACCTATGAACATTTCTTTTAAGAACAAACGCCTCCTCCAGCAGGGCTGACGCATCAATGGTGAACTAAGGTCCACTGTATAAGCCAAACTATATGCACTTCCTTTCTCGGTTGGTTCATTTCATGAAGTCAGTCCAGAATACCTTGGTTCAGTACATAGCAAATATTGATGATCCGCGCTGTACATCCATGTGCCTCCATAAATTCATAGATATTCTAGTCATTGCTATTTGTGCTGTTCTCTGTGGCGCAAACACTTGGGCTGCAATGGCTGAGTTTGGTGAGAGTAAGCAGGATTGGCTCGAAGGCTTTCTTGAACTGCCTCATGGTATTCCTTCTCATGATACGTTTTATCGCCTTTTCTGTTTGCTAGACCCTCTTGTTTTCGAAGAGTGCTTTACTCGCTGGATGGCTGCTACTGTAGGCAATATCCTTGGTAACGATGTTGATATTCTTCCCATTGACGGGAAATGTTTGCGGGGTTCGCGAAGCAAGGCAAAAAAGGCCATTCATATGGTCAGCGCCTTCAGTACAGGTGCAGGAATGGTGTTATGTCAGCGAAAAGTAGACAGTAAGTCTAACGAAATAACAGCAGTGCCTGAGTTGCTGAAGTCTATTTGTTTGAAGAACCGTCTTATCACTGCTGATGCGTTGAATTGCCACAAGGAGATAGTTGGCGTCTGTATCGAACAGGGAGGAAACTATGTACTGCCTTAGAACTTACGCATTGACAGGTCCGGCAAAAAATGGCCTCAACCATTCCTTCCCCTCGGAGAAGCTTTTTATGAAATCCCAGGTAGCTTCTTTGAGGGCGTCTTTCCTGACGCTATAGACGCTTCTGAGTGACCCTGATACTTTCATCGCCTGAAGACAGGTATAGCCAAAGATAGCCGCAAAAATATGATTCCGGACCTGTCGCTCCCCTCTCACCTGAAAACGCTCGATGTTGCAGAGTTGCTTTAATGCCCGGTGATACTCTTCGATCGCCCAATGATGTTGGTGCAGCTGATCAAAATCAGATCGTGGAGATAGATCTGCTCCGACATGAGGAGTGTAAACAACGTAATGGCGCAGCTCGTTTTTGAGTCGCGTCCGGTAGAGTCGTACATGACCAAAGTTACGTAGCCATACAGTTTTTCCTTCTTCGGGAATCTCCAGGCTCTGCACCTGTTGGTAGTTACCCTTTTGCACAGAGACAGTACGGTTGCTTTTAACAGCGAACATAAAACCCAAACCATTGTTTTTCACAGCTTTGAGGTTTCCAATACTGCTATACCAAGAGTCACCGGTAACACATGCAGGTTCGAGTCCCCATGCCAGTACTTCTTTCAGCATATCGACAAAGTAGTCATTTTTAGTTTTGCCATCGGCTGGATTGTAAATACGGAAATTAACGGGCAAGTTGTAGCCTTTGATGTCCGTGTAATAAAGCGTGATGAGATTAATACCCTTGACGGTTTTGTGGTGCTTTCCTGAGTAGTAATGACCGACTAAAGCCGTGTAATGGGTATAAGGTTTATCCAGCACCGTATCATCAACCGATAGCGTCCCACCTTCAAGAATAAGCCTTGCTGACGCTTCTAGAAAAAGATCTTCAGGAGCAAAGTTTTCACGTTGGAGAAAGCGGTTAACACTGTCATGCGATATATCACTCAATTCGCTAAGACGGGTACAGGTGGCTGATTTGGGTTCACAGAGTAGAAACCCCGTATACTTCGGGAGGTCGCACTTGGCTGTTGTTGGTTTTGTTATTTTTCTACGCACGACGACATCCACTGTTTTTTTGCTGATCTAGCAATTTTTTTGGATGTCTGTCAATGCGTAAGTTCTATGCCTGTCAAAGGTAACCAAGGCAAGCTTTATAAACAAATCAAACAGTACTTTGACCAGCAATACCACGATGCGCCATTACCTCGGCTCGGCTTCGATTACTCTGAAACCATAGAGAAAGGTCACGGCCGGTATGAATATAGAATGGGTTGGGTTAGCAGTGACTTGTCATCTATCCCAGAAGCTGAGAAGTGGGTAGGCCTCCAGCAGATAGGTGCGATCCAAAGAGACAGGCAGGTGGGCAGTAAAGTTACCATGGAAGTTCATTACTACATTATGAGCCAGCAACACAGCGCAGCTGAACTGCTGGATATAGCCCGCAAGCACTGGGAAGTAGAGAATAAGCTACATTGGCGGCTGGATGTTGGCTTTCTGGAAGATCAAAATCAAACGACGACAGATAACGCAGCTGAGAACCTGTCGATATTAAATAGCATTGCTCTCAATACACATACTCAAAACGAGCAAACTAAAGGAAGTGTATTCCTTAAAAGGCTTAGTGCGGGTTGGGATAATAGGAAGCTGGCTCAACTACTAAGAACCATTGTTCAAACTTGATGCGTCAGCCCTGCCTCCTCCAGCACCTTTGCGCAAATGACACAAACACTATGTCCACAGGCATTAGTAATAGGGAGAATCAATTCAGAGTACACTTCAAGACAGACTCTACAACTTACTTCAGGCACATCTTCCGGTGAAAAGATTGAAACAGGTGCCTGTTTAAATACTGCCGGTAACCGCAAATTGCTAAACAGGCACTCAGACATGCCGTATTGAATGACGCAGTCCGCCGGCAGATTAGGACAATGGTATGAATTTTCTGACTCTATAACGCCAGCCTGACATACAACTCTCCACAAGGTGAATACTGACAATACGACCTTCCACAACATTCGGACTCACTACTTATACATAAATGACTATCAGTTTCGGTTGGCAGTAGTGTAGAACATGCAATCTCTACCCATGGGATTTATCGGGATAGGGTGGAGCCTCGCGACTCCACTCCTCCCACACCACCCAGCATGCGGGTCCGCACTGGGCGGTTCGGCCAGTTAAACCACACGTAATCTTTCCAGTCCCAGCAGATCAAAACGCTTAATAGTAAACGCTTTGCTCAGAGCAGGTGAGGCACTCATGCGCCAATACTTCTTCCTTGATACCACGGCTTTACTGGCTGAAGCGATCGACACTCCAAGTCGCCTTAATCCTTTAAAACGTCGTTTTGCCGTTTTCCACTGATACCATATCAGACATCTTAAACGCCTTCTTACCCAAGCCTCCAGCGAGCTTAATTGTCCCTGTGTATCCGTTATTCCAAAATACTGCCGCCATCCACGAAGGTAACGATTCAGGGCTGTTAATCGTTGCTTGAACGACCGCCCTGATTTTCTGGTTAACGTCCTCACAGCAACCTTAAAACGCCGTTTGCTGTTGTCCGCAAGTTCAAGTTTTCCTTCTGGCGTGAATGAGAAGCCCAGAAATGTTCGTTCCCAAGGCCGCGCTACCGCACTTTTATCTCGATTCACTTTCAGCTTCATCCGGGTTTCAATAAACCTCACCAGACTATTCATGACTCGCTGCGCTGCCCGTCGGCTTTTAACAAAAACACGACAGTCGTCAGCATACCTGACGTACCGCAGACCTCGCTTGTCCAGCTCTTTATCCAATTCATCCAACACAATATTGGACAATACTGGCGAGAGCGGCCCACCTTGCGGTGTTCCTTCCCGTCGATAGTGGATAACACCATTCTCCATGACACCAGCATTGAGAAACCGCCGAATCAGCCTTAATATATCCTTGTCGTCCATGTAGGCCGCCAGCTTCGCCATCAGACGATCATGGTTTACCCTATCAAAGAATTTCGATAAGTCGCTATCCACCACCCAGTCATAACCAGACTGCATGTATCGCTGGGCTTGCCTAATCGTTTGGTGCCCAGACCTTCCCGGCCTGAATCCGTAGCTATACGCTGAAAAACGGGGTTCCCAGTCGGTTTGCAGTACTTGTTGAATGGCTTGCTGGACTAAACGATCCAGTACCATCGGTATTCCCAGATTCCGTTCCCCTCCCTGCGGTTTTGGTATCACTACCCGCCTTACCGGTTGAGGCCTCCAAAGACCGTCTTTAAGCAGGGTTGTAACGGTTCTTCCGTAGTTCTTTAAATAGTCATGAAGAGCTTGAGTCGTCATTCCATCGACTCCCGGTGCTCCCTGGTTACGTTTAACCCGTTGATAGGCTCGATTAAGATTACTACTGGCTGCAATACGATCCATGATGCGATCATTGCAACCCATGGTCGGGTTTTCGTAATCATGCATTGCCATCAGATCCTCGACTACCTGAGTGAATATCAGCCGGTTCCGCCGGTGTCCATCGACTCAGGTCTCGGTGTTTGCCGAGTTTCAGTCTCTCGGACTGAGTGAAATACATAAACTACTCGCCTCTCTGTACCGTTCGGGCCTTCGCAAACACTAACTCTTTGCTACTATGCCCTCTGCTGACTTCTGTGTAGCGGTCAAATCACCTTACGATAATCTCAGTCCAATACTCTGGACACCACACATACCTCCCGGGGTAAGACACACCACTTTCCCTGCACAACTGCCAGATATACTGCTCAAGCTTCCGAGTGAGTAGAGGGCTTTGTTTTGCTTGGCAAACTCGCCCCTACTTGAACAGCCTCGTATCTGATTTCTGTTCGTCAGCTCGCAGGTTTGTTCCACGCTTCTTTCAGCCTATACCTCACGATATAAACCTTGCGCTTCGCTAGTCCTTCGCCCTCACTAGTACTCCATCCGACACCATTTGATAATCACAGATAACCGATCGGTCAGCTGTTTGTGTAAATGGTCGACAATGGTTAGCCGTCCTGTTATTTGAGTCAATTTTGAGTGGCAGGACAAAAAAATGGGTTATTTCACGCAAAGTGCCCCATTTCCCAATTTTTCATGGGAAAAAGTGCTGCTCTAATAGTCTGGTTTATGTTCTATGGAGGCTCTCAATCTACTCTGTATTATCAAGCTCTGGCATCTTTGGATACAGTCTCTTAAGTTTTATCCGAGCGTCTTCAGTGGTAAAACGCCACTGTGTAGTCACTTTTCTTGCGTTGCGCTTCTCCTCCCAGGCTTTGACTTCTCTCCGGAGAATATCT
Source organism: Crossaster papposus (assembly GCA_037893245.1). Taxonomy (NCBI): domain Eukaryota; kingdom Metazoa; phylum Echinodermata; class Asteroidea; order Velatida; family Solasteridae; genus Crossaster; species Crossaster papposus. The sequence continues at coordinate 4,893,633 of JBAIAA010000008.1, read as the reverse complement.
TGGGTAGGGATACGCCGATCCAGACATTGGCGACTCAGTATACTCAGCTCAATTTCGGCCATATCCAGCCAACTGCCATGCTTTGGGGTGTAATGAAACTCAAGCTTATCAATCATTCTGCGGGCTTCTTCTGGGGAAAAAGCTTTATAAAGTGATGCGGGAGAATGCGTGTTCAAGTTGTCTCCAACCAGTATAACTTTCTCTGCATCTTTGTGGCGAACATCGACCAGAAACTTGATTTGATGAGCCCAATCAATCGCTGTCCTACGATCAGTCACCTCAACATGCCGCCAACCTGTCAAGGGTTCAAACATCATGAACAGATTGCTGACGCCATTACGTTCATACTCTGTGTCATAACGCTCCGGTTTTCCAGGCTCAACAGGCATTGGATTAACGACTTCTTTAACATGCTGCTTGCTACTTTCATCAAGGCAAACAAGCGGACGCCTTGGATCAAGAGGACGTTTATAGACTTCAAGAATATCCTCCATCGCACTCACAAAGTTGGCGCTTTCTTCCGCAGGTATACACCATTCCTGTTTTTGCCAGGGCTTAAGCTCATTTTTTTTAGTCCCTCATGTACTGTGCTTCTGGAAATCGATTCGACGTATCTGAGCTCAATCATGCGATCTGTCAGTAAATTTAGCGTCCATCGGCTGGCTCCTTCCGGTGGTGGTGAGCAGGTAAGGGCAATAAGGTGAGCTTCGGCTTCGCCATCGAGTTTACGTACCCGACCGTGGCTGCTTAGTTTTCCATTGACAGCGACATCAAGCCCTTCTTCAACAAATCGTTTCCTGAGGCGAGTGATAGTAAGCGGCCTAACATGGAAAGCTTTGGCTACCTGATCATGCTGCAGTGGATCATGGTTTTCATCGATAGCCAGAAGGATATTGGCTTTACGTTTTTTGTGTTGTGCAACTTTGGGCTTTTCCTGCTTGATAAGCCGTTCAAGTATTGAGCGTTCTTCCTCGCTGAGTCGAACATGATATTTGATGGTCATAATAACTCCGGTGTTATGGACTCGGAGTTATTAGAATAGCCTTCAGTAAACTATCATCTTCTGCCGGACGGAGTACTAGTACTCCATCCGACACCATTTGATAATCACAGATAACCGATCGGTCAGCTGTTTGTGTAAATGGTCGACAATGGTTAGCCGTCCTGTTATTTGAGTCAATTTTGAGTGGCAGGACAAAAAAATGGGTTATTTCACGCAAAGTGCCCCATTTCCCAATTTTTCATGGGAAAAAGTGCTGCTCTAATAGTCTGGTTTATGTTCTATGGAGGCTCTCAATCTACTCTGTATTATCAAGCTCTGGCATCTTTGGATACAGTCTCTTAAGTTTTATCCGAGCGTCTTCAGTGGTAAAACGCCACTGTGTAGTCACTTTTCTTGCGTTGCGCTTCTCCTCCCAGGCTTTGACTTCTCTCCGGAGAATATCTTGGGTAGGGATACGCCGATCCAGACATTGGCGACTCAGTATACTCAGCTCAATTTCGGCCATATCCAGCCAACTGCCATGCTTTGGGGTGTAATGAAACTCAAGCTTATCAATCATTCTGCGGGCTTCTTCTGGGGAAAAAGCTTTATAAAGTGATGCGGGAGAATGCGTGTTCAAGTTGTCTCCAACCAGTATAACTTTCTCTGCATCTTTGTGGCGAACATCGACCAGAAACTTGATTTGATGAGCCCAATCAATCGCTGTCCTACGATCAGTCACCTCAACATGCCGCCAACCTGTCAAGGGTTCAAACATCATGAACAGATTGCTGACGCCATTACGTTCATACTCTGTGTCATAACGCTCCGGTTTTCCAGGCTCAACAGGCATTGGATTAACGACTTCTTTAACATGCTGCTTGCTACTTTCATCAAGGCAAACAAGCGGACGCCTTGGATCAAGAGGACGTTTATAGACTTCAAGAATATCCTCCATCGCACTCACAAAGTTGGCGCTTTCTTCCGCAGGTATACACCATTCCTTTTTTTGCCAGGGCTTAAGCTCATTTTTTTTAGTCCCTCATGTACTGTGCTTCTGGAAATCGATTCGACGTATCTGAGCTCAATCATGCGATCTGTCAGTAAATTTAGCGTCCATCGGCTGGCTCCTTCCGGTGGTGGTGAGCAGGTAAGGGCAATAAGGTGAGCTTCGGCTTCGCCATCGAGTTTACGTACCCGACCGTGGCTGCTTAGTTTTCCATTGACAGCGACATCAAGCCCTTCTTCAACAAATCGTTTCCTGAGGCGAGTGATAGTAAGCGGCCTAACATGGAAAGCTTTGGCTACCTGATCATGCTGCAGTGGATCATGGTTTTCATCGATAGCCAGAAGGATATTGGCTTTACGTTTTTTGTGTTGTGCAACTTTGGGCTTTTCCTGCTTGATAAGCCGTTCAAGTATTGAGCGTTCTTACTCGCTGAGTCGAACATGATATTTGATGGTCATAATAACTCCGGTGTTATGGACTCGGAGTTATTAGAATAGCCTTCAGTAAACTATCATCTTCTGCCGGACGGAGTACTAGGCTGGACAGGGGACTTTTACCCCATAAGTGGTGTGCCGTGCCCGGCACACCAAGGAGCGACATACCGTCAAAGGCGCTATCCCCTGAAGCTTACAAACAGTCAATGACTACGATGAGAAAGGCACAGACAACAAAGTAGCATCTTAAAAGCGATAGGCGTAAACAACCCTACAATCACTCTGCCACTTGGACAGGTGCTCTGGTAGTATTGTCCCTCTTCGGGTTTTAAAAAGTACGCTATGATCAACCTTATGACATCCAGCCTCTCTTCTTCTCTTCGGTTCTGGGCAGGGACCCATGGCAGCAAAGCGACAACGCCGCCCGAGCTACCCGTGATTTTGTATGACAGAGAAGCCTGCCCTCGTTCACGCCTGGTACGTGAAGCATTAACAGCACTCAATCTTGATGTAGAAATCAGGCCATGCCCGATAGGGGGAGAACGCTTTGTGCAAGACATTCCCTCAGGCCGTACGCCGTACCTGATTGCCCCCAACACACAAACATCGCTGGGCACCACCGGCCAGATTATTGATTATCTTTTTGATCACTATGCTGGTAAAACTACTCCCGCCCGATTCAAGCCGAGCCTAATCAATCTGACCACCTCAAGCATGGCCAGCACGGTTCGCTTGAATGCCGGCAATAAAAAGCAGGCTGCAAAAGTGGCCAAAAGCCCTCTGCGCCTCTACAGCTTTGAATCCAGCCCCTATTCACGCCCAGTGAGAGAGCTACTGTCCGAGCGTGAGCTTCCCTATTTACTGATCAATATAGGCAAGCAGCAGTGGGCCGACATGGGGCCGGCAAACAGGCGCTTCACCCTTAGCAAATACACACCGCTACCCAACACAAAGCGCAGCGCATTTTTTGCTGAGCACGGCAACGTGCAAGTGCCTTATCTGGAAGACCCCAATACCGACCAGCACTTGTTCGAGTCACAAGCCATTATTCAATACCTGAAACAGGAATATACCTCGCAATAACCTCTGAAACCCGTGAGTCAATACTCTTGCCACGGGTTAACCTGAAAAATCAAGCAGTTACAAACCTTCAGTTTTATAACGCCTAAAAACCCTACAAACTATAATGATAAATCGAGTCTATCTAAGGGCTAATAGCCATTAACGCCGTGCAGGTTTGTTGCTACAGTTAGCCTTCACAAAACACACTAGCAGGGGCTTACGACCCTTGCCGCTAGAAAGGATTGTTCCCCCGATGTCGCAAACTGTTGTCTGTGCCCTCTATAAATTTGTCACCCTGAAAAACTATGCGGACCTTCAAGCACCGCTGCTTGAAAAACTAAAACGGCATGATGTGAAGGGGACACTGCTACTGGCCAACGAAGGCATTAACGGTACGGTGGCTGGCACAGAATCGGGTATCCAAGCACTGCTTGCATGGCTGGAGGCGGATGAGCGTCTGAAGGGGACTGTCTATAAATTATCCTACACTGATGAGATGCCTGTCCTGCGCACTCGCGTCAAACTGAAGCGTGAAATCGTCACCATGGGTGTAGAGGGCATTGACCCAACCCATACCGTCGGCACCTATATCAAGCCAAAAGACTGGAATGCACTGATTTCTGACCCGGATGTCACCGTCGTCGACACCCGTAACGATTATGAAATCGCCATTGGCACTTTCAAGCATGCTATCGATCCAAAAACAGAAACCTTTCGCGAATTCCCACAGTACGTTGCCAATGAATTGAATCCTGAGAAACATAAAAAAGTTGCCATGTATTGCACCGGCGGCATCCGCTGTGAAAAGTCCACGGCCTATTTGAAAGAACAAGGCTTCGACGAGGTATACCACCTGGAAGGCGGTATTTTAAAATACCTGGAAGAAGTGCCAGAAAAAGAAAGCCTGTGGGAAGGGGAGTGCTTTGTCTTTGATGAACGGGTTTCTGTGAATCACGCACTTGAAAGAGGGCAATACGATATGTGCCACGGCTGCCGCCGCCCTATCACAGAAGACGACAAACAAACCGCGCAATACGTGCAAGGTGTTAGTTGTCCTCACTGCTATGACAATCTGAGCGATGCTCAGCGCCAACGCTTTAGTGAACGTGAAAAACAAATACAGCTGGCACACACACGCGGACAAGCGCATATGGGCAATGGGGCAACACAGGCCTCCCATAAAAACAAGCAGACTAAACAAACGGTAAAAGCTCAGCAGCACAAGACAGAGCAACAATAAATAATCATCGACAATGGTCTTTTATGCATGCAATAAAAGACCACTACCCTATCAGGGGCTCCCCAATCCATATAATCACCGCAATGATGACAATCCAGTGACAAACAGCACCCTTCCTGTATGTCTCAAGATATTCCCCTACAAACCACTTATAAAACAGTTTTAATCTATTCTAGAACTTACGCATTGACAGGTCCGGCAAAAAATGGCCTCAACCATTCCTTCCCCTCGGAGAAGCTTTTTATGAAATCCCAGGTAGCTTCTTTGAGGGCGTATTTCCTGACGCTATAGACGCTTCTGAGTGACCCTGATACTTTCATCGCCTGAAGACAGGTATAGCCAAAGATAGCCGCAACAATATGATTCCGGACCTGTCGCTCCCCTCTCACCTGAAAACGCTCGATGTTGCAGAGTTGCTTTAATGCCCGGTGATACTCTTCGATCGCCCAATGATGTTGGTGCAGCTGATCAAAATCAGATCGTGGAGATAGATCTGCTCCGACATGAGGAGTGTAAACAACGTAATGGCGCAGCTCGTTTTTGAGTCGCGTCCGGTAGAGTCGTACATGACCAAAGTTACGTAGCCATACAGTTTTTCCTTCTTCGGGAATCTCCAGGCTCTGCACCTGTTGGTAGTTACCCTTGTGCACAGAGACAGTACGGTTGCTTTTAACAGCGAACATAAAACCCCAACCATTGTTTTTCACAGCTTTGAGGTTTCCAATACTGCTACCTAAATCCTGCAAATAATATCGAAATAAAAGTTGCAATCACCCGTGAATAAAGAGATTAAATGATGTTTTCGTTTCATAAAGCATCACTTTTTCAATGAGCAAAAAAAACAAGTCAAAAGCACGTTTGAAGCAGCGGAAGGTACATTTCACTCAAGCTAAAAAGCCGCTTACCAGTCAGGCTGGACTTATCCCTGTGTTTCGCTTCCTGAACCGGATGGGGCTGGCCGACCTACTGGACAAACGGATTAATATTAAACGAGGCTCTAATGCCACTTTCCAACTGTCAGATGTCATTCTGATGGTAACCACCGGCATTCTGGCAGGTGCCAAAAGTCTGATGAAAGTGTGCACGGTCTGGCAGGATAGCGTTCTCCGAGAATGCACCCGTTTTCAACGCATTCCTTGTGACAGTCAATTTGGACGCATTTTAAAGCTGTTCCACTTTGCCAGCGTCGTTGAACTGGAAACCGCTGTCCACGAAATGAGGGAGAGTGTTTGGAAACAGGCACTGCGCTCAGGAACATCTACCGTTTATGCTTTTAAACAGGTCACCATTGACCTCGATTCTACGGTAAAAACCTGTTTTGGTTTTCAGGAAGGCGCAAAGAAAGGGTTTAACGAGAAAAAAAGAGGGGCGCTGTCGTACCACCCGCAGCTGGCCTTTTGCGCGGAAACCAAAGAAGTGCTGCAGGGTTGGTTACGAAGTGGTGATGCCTACACTGCTAATGGCTCCATAGAGTTTATGAAACAGTTGCTGGTTACTCTGCCTTCCCACATGAAGATTTTTTTCAGGGCTGATAGTGGCTACTTTGGTGGACCATTACTGACCTATCTGGAGGATTTAGGACATCGTTATCTGGTTAAGGTCAAACTGAAGAATCTACACAAACTGTTAATCCCGCAAGACTGGCAACCTGTCGTGCATCAGCCAGGGTGGGAGTGGTGCGAGTTTCAACACTGCTGTGGTGACTGGGACCGGGCTCGTTGCTTCGTGGCTGTCCGGCAAAGAAAGATCGGGAAGCCAGAAAACACCCAGTGCGAATTGTTAGACCCGAAGCCAGAGTACGACTACTTCTGCTACGTGACTACTGAGTCGTTGAGTCCATGGGAGATCCATAAAGCGTATGGCAAGCGGGCTACCTGCGAAACCTGGATCGAAGAGTGCAAAAACCAGATGGCTCTCGGGCAGATCAAAACCGATCATTTCATGGCAAACAGTGCGCTTATGCAATGTGCAATACTGGCCTACAATACAACACGTTGGATGGCACTGATGAGTGGGAATCGTCAGTTGATGAAGTGGGAGCCGGAAAGCATTCGCTGCTATATGATACGGGTTGCCGGAAAACTGTTGACAGGTAACAGGCAGTTGACCGTTGCCAGTAACAAAGAGCATCTCTACCAAACGGAGTGGGATGCTTGGCTAGCAGTAGGTGACTGTTTGTAAATAGCGAACAATGGATGATTAGAAAAACATTCTGCTAATGCGGAAGGAGTTATCGCGCCCTGATATCAGGAATAGCAGTAAGATGAACCAAACACGACGGCTCATGTGATTAAAATCCACTGAAAAGGTAAATATTTGCTCGATAGTAGCATAATCAGAATCAGGAGGGCTTGATCAGTTGCTGCGATTGACCTGTTCGGGTTTGGATTGCAGGATTTAGGATCCAGATAATTACCAAAATCAGAGTACCTTGTACAGCTAGTACTCCATCCGACACCATTTGATAATCACAGATAACCGATCGGTCAGCTTTTTGTGTAAATGGTCGACAATGGTTAGCCGTCCTGTTATTTGAGTCAATTTTGAGTGGCAGGACAAAAAAATGGGTTATTTCACGCAAAGTGCCCCATTTCCCAATTTTTCATGGGAAAAAGTGCTGCTCTAATAGTCTGGTTTATGTTCTATGGAGGCTCTCAATCTACTCTGTATTATCAAGCTCTGGCATCTTTGGATACAGTCTCTTAAGTTTTATCCGAGCGTCTTCAGTGGTAAAACGCCACTGTGTAGTCGCTTTTCTTGCGTTGCGCTTCTCCTCCCAGGCTTTGACTTCTCTCCGGAGAATATCTTGGGTAGGGATACGCCGATCCAGACATTGGCGACTCAGTATACTCAGCTCAATTTCGGCCATATCCAGCCAACTGCCATGCTTTGGGGTGTAATGAAACTCAAGCTTATCAATCATTCTGCGGGCTTCTTTTGGGGAAAAAGCTTTATAAAGTGATGCGGGAGAATGCGTGTTCAAGTTGTCTCCAACCAGTATAACTTTCTCTGCATCTTTGTGGCGAACATCGACCAGAAACTTGATTTGATGAGCCCAATCAATCGCTGTCCTACGATCAGTCACCTCAACATGCCGCCAACCTGTCAAGGGTTCAAACATCATGAACAGATTGCTGACGCCATTACGTTCATACTCTGTGTCATAACGCTCCGGTTTTCCAGGCTCAACAGGCATTGGATTAACGACTTCTTTAACATGCTGCTTGCTACTTTCATCAAGGCAAACACGCGGACGCCTTGGATCAAGAGGACGTTTATAGACTTCAAGAATATCCTCCATCGCACTCACAAAGTTGGCGCTTTCTTCCGCAGGTATACACCATTCCTTTGTTTGCCAGGGCTTAAGCTCATTTTTTTTAGCCCCTCATGTACTGTGCTTCTGGAAATCGATTCGACGTATCTGAGCTCAATCATGCGATCTGTCAGTAAGTTTAGCGTCCATCGGCTGGCTCCTTCCGGTGGTGGTGAGCAGGTAAGGGCAATAAGGTGAGCTTCGGCTTCGCCATCGAGTTTACGTACCCGACCGTGGCTGCTTAGTTTTCCATTGACAGCGACATCAAGCCCTTCTTCAACAAATCGTTGCCTGAGGCGAGTGATAGTAAGCGGCCTAACATGGAAAGCTTTGGCTACCTGATCATGCTGCAGTGGATCATGGTTTTCATCGATAGCCAGAAGGATATTGGCTTTACGTTTTTTGTGTTGTGCAACTTTGGGCTTTTCCTGCTTGATAAGCCGTTCAAGTATTGATCGTTCTTCCTCGCTGAGTCGAACATGATATTTGATGGTCATAATAACTCCGGTGTTATGAACTCGGAGTTATTAGAATAGCCTTCAGTAAACTATCATCTTCTGCCGGACGGAGTACTAGTGCTGAAAAGCTCTAATATCCATACCGTGCTTATTCTGGTTAGGTTGAACACCTCAAACCGTTTATACATTGCCCTGCCTACTTCTTAGACCAGGTGTTCATTTGCTTCCAGTTTTCCGAGCTTCTTTCGCATGGATTCTCCCTTCAGTGTTAACCGGTGGGCATTGTGCATCAGTCGGTCCAGAATGGCGTCGGCCAATGTTTCATCACCAATGCTTCCATGCCACGGTTTGGTCGGCAGTTGGCTGGTGACGATGGTTGAGCTGTGCTCATGCCGGTCATCCATGACTTCCAGAAGATCATTCCTGTGCTGCTGTGTCAGAGGTTACAACCCCCAGTCGTCCAGTATTAGAAGGTCAGTTTTAGCCAACAGCTTCAACTGTTTGCTGTAACTGCCATCCCCATGAGCCAGGGTGAGTTCTTCCAGCAGCCGGGACATCCGATAATAGTGAACACTGCGTCCCTTCAGACAGGCCATATGCCCCAGAGCACATGCCAGGTAACTCTTGCCTGTACCGCAGGGGCCGGTGATCAGCAGGTTCCGATGACGAACTAGCCAATCACCGCTGGCCAGGCTGGCTATCTGAGTCTGCTTGAGTCCTCGTGGATGTTCATAGTCGATGTCTTCCATACGTGCAGCCAGTTTGAACCGGGCGCTTCGGAGTAGCCTTGCCAGGCGCTTGTTGCACCGCTCAGTCTCTTCCTGTTCTGCCAGAAGCGCCAACCTCTCCTCAAAGCTGAGACTGTCATAGTTGCCTGGTTGCTCCAGTTGCTGGTTAAGAGCATCAGCCATCCCAGTCAGCCGCAGTGACCGAAGTCGGGTCAAGATTTGATTGATCATGGTACTGCCTCTGATTACTGGTAGCTCACTGCGCCACGGATATTCTCATGGGGCTCATGCAGTGCTTCTGTGGTGGATGCCTGTTCTGGCTCCAGGGGCTGCTGATCCTTACCCGACTTCAGGATTGAGCGAACATGTTTTAGTTGGTAGCCATGTATCTTCCGGGCATGGGCACAGGCGTTGTTGAGCCTCTGTGCACCATAGTCTCTTTGCAGGTTCAACAACCCCAGACCCGCACGATAGGCTTGCTCAGGGTGATCCCGACATACCAGCAGATGCTGGATAAAACAAAGCACTTCTGGCCCAACATCTTTGGCCCAGTTAAGCAGCCTCTGGGGCATATGCGCAGTCAATGTCGTAAAACCGGAGGTATGTCTGCGGGCATGGCTGGCAACAGCCTTACCTTTGGCGTAGACCGTGATGCAGTGCTCTGTAGCCTGTACTTCTACTTCTTGTTTTACCAATTGGTGAGGAACGGAGTAGTAGTGACCTTTGTAGGTGATGTGATCATCGATATGCACTCGGGCCTTACGGAACTCTGCGAAGACAAAGGGTTGTTTGGGCAGGGGGTGCAGGGCAGGCTCATCCAACTGCTCAAACGTGCTCCGCCGTGTGCCTGGCAGCTGCTTGAAGGGCTTCAGGTTCAGTTCCGTCAGCAGCGATCGGATGCGGTGATTCAGTTCGGTCAGGGTAAAAAACGTCTCGTGGCGTAGTCTGGCGAGTATCCAGCGCTCCACCACTTGCACACCTACCTCGGCTTTGGCCTTGTCCTTTGGTTTATAGGGACGGGCAGGCACCACAGCTATCTGGTAGTGGTTAGCCAGGTGCTGATAGGCCGGGTTTAGATCCGGCTCATAACGGCAGGCGTTGCTAACAGCACTCTTCAGGTTGTCGGGCACCACCATCTGCGGCACACCACCGAAGAACTCAAACGCCCTCACATGGGACCCCAGCCAGTCTTCAGATTTCTGTGATAGCGTTGCTTCAGCGTAGGTGTAATTGGACGCGCCCAATATCGCTACAAAGATCTGGGCGTTGTGGGCTATTTCACCCGTCTCCGGGTTGATAATGGACACTGTCGGGCCAGCATAGTCCACAAACAGTTTTTCACCCGCTGCATGGTGCTGACGCATGGAGCGCTTCTGGCAGCCACGCCACTGCCGGTATCGGTAACAGTACTGAGAGTAGCTGTAAGCGTTGAGGGTATGGGCCTGGCAATACTCTTCCCAGAGCAATTGTTTAGTCACGCCCTTGCGCTTGAGTTCCTGATGGACTTTTGCCCAGTCAGGATCAGTCAGTCCTTTGCGACCCGGTAGTGGAGCTTCCGGGAACAGGGCGTGAATCAACTCAGGTTCGCTCACCTGGGGTGTCTGTGCCCACTGCAGATCCGATGCCTCGAATGCCTAAACGTAATTGGATACGGCACCAACGCTGACCCGAGCACTGCGGGATATTTCCCGGATGCTGAGTCCGTTGTCGTACCGTAAACGAAGAATGTCTCGTAGTTTACGCATGGATATCCTTTGATCAGTCATGGCAGCTCCCTCTTTTGTTAAAGATAAGAGCGGCCAAAGTTAAGGAAAATCAATGCATAAGCGGTTGAAGGGTTTACACCAATTCCCTGAATATGGTGGCTTGAACACCGATTCTGGAAAACACGGAAAAGTGTTCACGAGAAATCAGAATGGGTGTTCAAGCGTTACCAGAATCGGTGTTCATCGGTTACCAGAGTGAGTGTTCAAGGGAAGCCAGAATACGCAACTCGCTGGATGGCTGCTACTGTAGGCAATATCGTTGGTAACGATGTTGATATTCTTCCCATTGACGGAAAATGTTTGCGGGGTTCGCGAAGCAAGGCAAAAAAGGCCATTCATATGGTCAGCGCCTTCAGTACAGGTGCAGGAATGGTGTTATGTCAGCGAAAAGTAGACAGTAAGTCTAACGAAATAACAGCAGTTCCTGAGTTGCTGAAGTCTATTTGTCTGAAGAACCGTCTTATCACTGCTGATGCGTTGAATTGCCAAAAGGAGATAGTTGGCGTCTGTATCGAACAGGGAGGAAACTATGTACTGCCTGTCAAAGGTAACGAAGGCAAGCTTTATAAACAAATCAAACAGTACTGTGACCAGCAATACCACGATGCGCCATTACCTCGGCTCGGCTTCGATTACTCTGAAACCATAGAGAAAGGTCACGGCCGGTATGAATATAGAATGGGTTGGGTTAGCAGTGACTTGTCATCTATCCCAGAAGCTGAGAAGTGGGTAGGCCTCCAGCAGATAGGTGCGATCCAAAGAGACAGGCAGGTGGGCAGTAAAGTTACCATGGAAGTTCATTACTACATTATGAGCCAGCAACACAGCGCAGCTGAACTGCTGGATATAGCCCGCAAGCACTGGGAAGTAGAGAATAAGCTACATTGGCGGCTGGATGTTGGCTTTCTGGAAGACCAAAATCAAACGACGACAGATAACGCAGCTGAGAACCTGTCGATATTAAATAGAATTGCTCTCAATACACATACTCAAAACGAGCAAACTAAAGGAAGTGTATTCCTTAAAAGGCTTAGTGGAGTGGCATAGAGAAGTTTACCGGAGTATGGTGAGTCTTTCTTCCCTTTCTTCCCTTTCTTCCCTTTCTTCCCTTTCTTCCCTTTCTTCCCTGTCGCCTTTGCCGCTATGAATACCACAATTGATGTTGCCCCAGAATGTAAGAGTCTTCTTAAGCTCGCCGCAAAGAAACTGAAAGGCCATGATCGCAGGTTGTTTGTGGCTGAGGTGGCTGAAACACTCTGCTATGGCAGCCCCCGTCTCACTGAAACTGAGTTTGGTTTTGGTCGTCATACCGTAGAACTGGGTATGCATGAAAAATGCACAGGGATGATCTGTTACGGAAACTATGCTTCATCCGGGAAACGAAAGAGTGAAGATGTCTCGCCACAATTGGCAGAGGATATTCGCTGCCTTGTAGAACCGGAAAGTCAGGCAGACCCTCAGCTACGCAATACGTTTGCCTATACACGGGTGACAGCAAAAAGTGTACGGCAGAAACTGATAGAAGAAAAAGACTGGGATAACGATTCCCTTCCTCAAGTGCGCACTATCAATAATATCTTGAATCGTTTGGGATACAAGCTGCGTAAGGTTGAAAAAACAAAGCCTGAAAAAAAATTCCGGAAACCGATGCCATCTTTGCCAATATCCGCAGAGTCAGGGAAGAGGCCGACCAAAGAAAAAATGTCTTACAACGCAGCATAGACTGCAAAGCAACGGTCAATCTCGGAGATTTTTCTCGGGGTGGAAAAGATAGAGATTCCTCAGCCGTCAAGGTGCTGGATCATGATATGGCGAAAAAAGACAAAATGATTCCTTTTGGTATTCTGAATCTGGACAATGACCAACTCAGCGTATTTTACGGGGTCTCTTATAAAACCAGTGACTTTATCTGTGATGCTCTGGAGCAGTGGTGGTCGGACATTAAAGAAAGCTATCAGCATATAGATGAGCTGGTTATCTACGCGGACAACGGCCCAGAAAACAACAGCCATAGAACCCAGTTTCTTTTCAGAATGGTCATGTTTGCTCAGGCAACAGGGTTAAAAATTCACCTTGTTTACTACCCTCCTTATCACAGCAAGTACAATCCCATTGAAAGGTCTTGGGCATTTCTGGAGGATCACTGGGGTGGAGCTTTATTGAATACAGCAACAGCGGTTATTGAGTGGACAAAAAGCATGACGTGGAGATGCATCAGTCCTATTGTTGCACTATTGGATAGAACCTATGAAAAGGGTGTAAAGCTCTGTAAATCTGGGTTAGCAAAAATTAATCCTTATATTCTGCGTAACCCAGAGCTGAAAAATGGAACGTTATGATCGTTCCAAAACTGGTAACTTCTTAATTGCTGCTTCCCTTAGTGCTGGTTGGGATAATAGGAAGCTGGCTCAACTACTAAGAACCATCGTTCAAACTTGATGCGTCAGCCCTGGTGAGGGGGGTGTCGGGTGACAGTTGCTGTTAGTCGCCTGAGGCTTACTCAATAATTTCCTGTATTGCGATGGGTTGGCGTTTTATGTATCATTAAGATACCGTTATTGTGCATGGTTTGTTGTGTCTGCGGCTTCTTTTCAGGTTTGTCATCAGGGGCTGTAATGACAATCGACCATGCCCAGTGTCGGCTTTCGGCGATAGAACGTCAACACCTTCGTATCGACCATCAACGAAAAGCGTTTATTGATACGCTGGCAAAAGATGTTCATCAGTTATATAAAAAAATAATTCTGTCAATGTGACGTTTGAGTGCGGGATGAACTCCCGTAGAAGCCAGATAGCCGAGCTCCTTTTTGCAGCGTCTGTTATTTATTACGGCATGGATGCTTATGCTTTATCAAGTACATCCGTCGGAAATAATCCGCTGAGTGAAATGAAAGGCACTTATGGTGAAGCGGTCAATGCTTTAACGCGCTTTGGTTTTCCTGTGCTGAAAACCTCAGCTGCTGATGCCTCAAACTATGTACAATATGTCTTGTTTTCTCTGTCTGACCCTGTTCGAGTGACAAAATTATTAAGCTCAAAAGGCGTGGGTGACTTATCGGTGCCTAAACGAAGCAGTGTTACCGTTGTGTTATGTGATAAACAGAAGGACTTAACCTTTAATGCTGAAACGAACCGGTACTATTTATTTTACTCAGACCCAAAAGCATTTGATCATCGATCCATAGATGATGTATATAAGGCTTATGATAACAAGGTGGAAGAGATAGCAAGGGAGGTGAACTATCTGGTGAAACAGTTGAAGGAGAAGAATTAGGTCTTATTTTAGAAGCGCGGTATAAGCTTTTTAAGCCTTATACCGCTCACTTTACTACAGTGCCTGCATAGCAGTTAACTGCTGTTCAAGCGTTGCTTTAGACGCACGCGCCGCATCTAGTTTGGTTTGCTCTTTTTGCACAACATCCGCAGGGGCTTTGCTGATAAAGCGCTCATTGTTGAGTTTGCCTTCAAAGCGCTTCACTTCCTTGCCCAGCTTATCGATCTCTTTGTTTAGCCGTGCACTTTCAGCGTCTTTGTCCACAAGCCCTGCCATAGGCACCATGATTTCCATATCGCCCACCAGTTGGGTGATTGACATAGGCGCTTCTTCACCCTCTGGCAATACCTTAATGGTGGCCAGTTTTGCCAGTGACTTCAGGAAGGTGGCGTTGTGTTGCAAGCATTCAACATCCGCCTGTGAGGTATTGCGAAGAATAACATCCAGAGGTTTGGAAGGGCTGATATTCAGTTCGCCACGCACATTACGAATACTGACAATAAAGCCTTTCAGCCATTCGATATCCTGCTCAGCACGTTCGTCAATGCGCGCACTGTCACTTTCCGGGAAAGGTTGCAGCATCACGGTATCACTACTGACACCGGCCAGTGATTTGATGCTCTGCCAGATCTCGTCGGTAATGTACGGCATAAACGGATGCGCCATACGCATAATGCTTTCCAGAACACGTACCAGTGTTTGGCGTGTACCGCGCTGGCGGGCTTCGGGTACATGCTCATCCCACAGTACGGGTTTGGAGAGTTCCAGATACCAGGCGCAGTACTCATTCCAGATAAAGTCGTACAGGTTTTGCGAGGCATGGTCGAGGCGGAACTCGCGCATGTTCTTTTCGATTTGAGCGGCGGTACGTTGCAGTTTGGACAGTATCCAGCGGTCGGCGAGTGTTAACGCCACCTCACCACCGTTTTGACCGCAGTCCTGATTGTCGGTGTTCATCAGTACATAGTTGCCGGCATTCCAGATTTTGTTACAGAAATTCCGGTAACCTTCGAGGCGCTTCATATCCCAGTTAATATCACGGCCGGTGGTGGCCAGTGAGTACAGGGTATAGCGCAGCGCATCCGTACCGTGGGCAACGATGCCTTCGGGGAAGGCTTTACGCGTGCTTTTGCCAATTTTTGCTGCCCGTTGTGGCTGCATCATATTGCCGGTGCGTTTTTCCACCAGAGCATCCAGTTCAATACCGTCAATCATGTCCAGCGGGTCCAGTACATTCCCTTTGGACTTGGACATCTTCTCGCCCTGTTCGTCACGAATCAGGCCGGTGATATAAATATGTTTAAACGGGATTTGTGGCTGACCGTCTTCGTCTTTGACAAAGTGCATGGTCATCATAATCATCCGGGCAACCCAAAAGAAAATAATGTCAAAGCCGGTGACCAGTACATCGGTAGGGTGGAAGGTTTTCAAACGTTCGGTGGCTTCTGGCCAGCCCAGTGTGGCAAACGTCCATAAGCCGGATGAAAACCAGGTATCGAGTACATCTTTATCTTGCTTCAGAGTCATGTCGTTGCCAAGATTGTGCTTTTTACGCACCTCTGCTTCATTGCGCCCCACATAGACCTTGCCGCTGTCATCATACCAGGCAGGGATTCTGTGCCCCCACCATAGTTGGCGGGAGACACACCAATCCTGAATATCCCGCATCCAGGCGTAGTACATGTTTTCGTATTGTTTTGGTACGAACTGCATGCGACCATCTTCTACGGCTTCCAGTGCAGGCTTAGCGAGGGGCGCTGCCCGCACAAACCACTGGTCTGTCAGTAGCGGCTCAATAACTACGCCAGAGCGGTCACCGTAAGGGACGGTTAAGTCATGGTCTGTAATGTCTTCCAAAAGACCCGCGGCGTCAAAAGCAGCAACGATGGCTTTACGGGCGGCAAAGCGCTCAAGGCCACGGTACTTTTCAGGAATTTGGGTATCTACGCTATTGTTGAGGGTGCCATCGTGGTTATAGGCCTGCGCCTGCTCTCCAATATCACCGTTGAGGGTCATGATATTGATCAATGGCAAGTTACAGCGTTTGCCGACGTCGTTATCGTTGAAATCGTGGGCCGGCGTGATTTTTACGCAACCAGTGCCCTTCTCCATATCGGCATGTTCGTCAGCCACAATGGGAATGCGGCGGTTAACCAGTGGCAGAATAATGTCTTTGCCAATCAACGCCTGGTAGCGCGGGTCTTTTGCATTAACTGCCACACCACTGTCACCCAGTAGGGTTTCCGGGCGGGTCGTGGCAACCACAATATAGTCTTTACCGTCGGCGGTGGTTTCACCATCGGCCAGCGGGTAACGCAAATGCCACATATGGCCTTTAACGTCTTTGTTTTCTACTTCCAGATCAGAAATAGCGGTGTGTAATTTCGGGTCCCAGTTCACCAATCGTTTGCCGCGATAGATCAGATCATCTTCATACAAACGAACAAACACGTCCTGCACGGCTTTGTAAAAGCCATCGTCCATGGTAAAACGTTCATGCTCCCAGTCGACGGAGTTACCCAGTCGGCGCATTTGCTGGGTGATATGACCGCCGGACTGTTCTTTCCACTCCCAGACTTTTTCTACAAAATTGTCACGGCCCAGATCATGGCGAGACTGATTGTTCTCTGCCGCCAGTTTGCGCTCGACGACCATTTGCGTGGCGATGCCCGCATGGTCTGTGCCCACCTGCCACAGGGTGTTTTTACCTTTCATCCGCTGATAACGGGTCAGAGCATCCATAATCGAATGTTGAAAAGCATGTCCCATGTGTAAACTGCCGGTGACATTCGGCGGTGGAATCATAATGCTGTAAGGAGTGCCTTTACCAGAAGGGGCAAAGTAGCCATTGTCTTCCCAGCTCTGGTAGCGCTTGCGTTCGATGGCGTGGGGATTGAACGTCTTTTCCATAATTACAGAATTCTTGCAGGTTAGGGGAGGGCGTCGAACGGGTCATTATACACGGTTTTTAGCAATGAAATAACGGGTATGTCTGACGGGCTTGAAAGGCAGGGTATCTGCTGAGGGTTTCAAAGACGGTGTAGATATTAGCAACAGCTTGAAAGACCTGCTTCTAATACCTAGATGCATAGGAATTTATGCATAGGAATTTAATGCATAGGAATTTATGCATAGGAATTTATGCATAGGAATTTATGCATAGGAATTTATGCATAGGAATTTGCAAGTCTGAGCAGCTCCAAAAACCCATCAAAAAATGCTGATTTTGGCTGGCTGACTACTGGGTTTCTGTCGTAAGAACCAGAACTACTTCTGAGCTACCCCAAAAATCATTGATAACCCTTCCTCTACGCCAGTTTCTTTCTCTCATTACGGACTTCAGACGGATTGAGGGCGTGACTCAGGTAATAGGCTTCGCAAGTGCAAGCTCTTCTGCGTATTGATGCAGCTCTCTTTGTGATTTACCTCGGGTAATACCCACAAAGAGCATTTGAGCATTTGAGCATTTGAGCATTTGAGCATTACACAGAATGCATTTCAGAGGATCAATACCAAAGCTTTTCTGCATCAGGTCAGGGAAAGTGATTTTGAGGGCGTTGCGCTTCGGTTGATTGAGCAAGTTGTAAACTGTTGGTAACAGTTTGGCGCGAACTCGGTTGGATAAAAAGCCATAATAACGGATCATCTGAAAGCCTTTCTCTGGGATGTGCCGAGTTAGCCGGTGCAGAAACTCCTCTGGACTACAGTTGAACCGACGATAGGTTTTTGATTTGTGATCCAAATACTCAAAACTGACACCTTTAGCGTCGTAGTGCTTCAGTCGTGACATAGCTATAGGCGGTCGTTTCAGGTAGCGGCCAAGGTAACTGACAGTGGCCTTTGGGTTGTTGGTGACTTTGGCAAAGTGAACGATCCAATGCTTTTCTGCGTGGCGATCCAGAAAGCGCTGACATCCCTTCAGGTTATGACATTCGTCTTCCAGTTCAGGTGGCAAAATCAAATCATTGTTTTCGTAAGCCTTTTCGAGAATGTCGATCACACCAGAGCGCCAACCGTCCATGATGGGCGGTTTTGGGTAATAGATTGACTTCCATTGCTGATTATCATCGTAAAGTCCGCCACGGGTAACAGACAGATGAATGTGCACATTCCATTTCCGGTCACGACCATAGGTGTGAAGGGCGGTAAAAATTCCGGGAAGAATGCCTTTTTTGCCAGCGAAAGCCAAAATGATGTTTGCAGCCAAGGGGCTAAGTTTACCCAGTAATTCACGGTTAAGCTCAAACAACACCCATAACTCACCAGGCATAGTGAAGGTGATGTGTTGCCACTCCGTATCAGGCAGTAAGGCTTTCTGATTCTCAATCCATTGGTCGGTCATCTTCTTGCCGCAAGTATTACAGGAGCGGCACTTACAACTGAAACAAATAACCTTCGAATGACTACACGCATCATTACCGCATTCAAAGGTGGCGTATCCCATGACCTTCTGTCCGCAGGCCAGCACTTTATTCATATGTAGAACTTACGCATTGACAGACATCCAAAAAAATGGCTACCTAAATCCTGCAATACAAACTCCAACAGGCCAAACATACGCATTGATCAAATCCTCCTGACTCCGATTATCCTGCTGTCGAGAAAATACTGGCCTTTTCAGTGGATTTTCATCGCTCGAACCATCGTATTTTTATTCATCTTACTCCTATTCCTAATATCAGAGCGTAACAACACCTTCCGCATCAGCAGAATGTTTTTTCTAACCATCCGTTGTACGGCTATTTACAAACAGTCACCCACTGCCAGCCAAGCATCCCACTCCGTCTGGTAGAGATGCTCTTTGTTACTGGCAACGGTCAACTGTCTGCTACATGTTAACAATTTTCCAGCAACCCGTATCATATAGCAGCGAATGCTTTCCGGCTCCCACTTCATCAGCTGACGATTTCCACTGACCAGAGCCATCCAGCGTGTCGTATTGTAGGCCAGTATTGCACATTGCATAAGCGCACTGTTTGCCATGAAATGATCGGTTTTGATCTGTCCAAGGGTCATCTGATTTTTGCACTCTTCAATCCAAGTTTCACAGGTAGCCCGCTTACCGTACGCTTTATGGATCTCCCACGGACTCAACAACTCAGTCGTCACGTAACAGAAGTAGTCGTACTCTGGCTGCGGATTTAACAGTTCGCCCTGCATATTTTCGGGCTTCCCTGGCTTTCTTTGTCGCACAGCCACGAAGCAGCGATTCCGGTCCCAGCTACCACAGCGGTGTTGAAACTCACACTGCTCCCAACCTGGCTGATTTATGACAGGCTGCCAGTCTTGCGGGATTAACAGTTTGTGCAGATTCTTCAATTTCACCTTGATGAGATAACGATGCCCCAGATCATCCAAATAAGTCAGTAGTGGGCCACCAAAGTAGCCACTGTCAGCCCTGAAAAAAATCTTCATATGAGAAGGCAGGGTGATCAGCAGTTGCTTCATAAACTCTATGGCGCCATTGGCGGTGTAGGCATCGCCACTTCGTAACCAGCCTTGCAATACTTCTTTAGTTTGAGCGCAAAAGGCCAATTGCGGGTGGTACGAAAGAGCCCCTCTTTTTTTCTCATTAAAGCCTTTCTTGGCGCCTTCCTGAAAACCGAAACAGGTTTTTACCGTAGAATCGAGGTCAATGGTGATCTGTTTACGTGCATAAATGGTAGATGTTCCTGAGCGCAACGCCTGTTTCCAAACCCTGCCCCTCATTTCGTGGACAGCGGTTTCCAGTTCAACGACGCTGGCAAAACTAAACAGCTTTAAAATGCGTCCAAATTGACTGTCACCAGGGATTCGTTGAAATTGGGTACATTCTCGAAGAGTGCTATCCTGCCAGACCGTGCACACTTTCATCAGACTTCTGGCACCTGCCAGAATGCCGGTGGTTACCATCAGAATGACATCTGACAGTTGGAAAGTGGCATTAGAGCCTCGTTGAATATTAATCCGTTTGTTTAGTAAGCCGGACAGCCCCATCCGATTCAGGAAGCGAAACGCAGGGATCAGTCCAGCCTGACTGGTGAGCGGCTTTTTAGCTTGGATGAAACGTACCTTCCGCTGTTTCAAACGTGCTTTTGACTTGTTTTTTTTGCTCATGGGAAAAGTGATGCTTTATTGAAACCAAAGCATCACTTAATCCCTTTATTCATAGGATATTGCAACAGTTATTTCGAGAGCCTTTGCAGGATTTAGGTGCTAGAGCAGCAAAAAAACAGTGGATGTCGTCGTGCGTAGAAAAATAACAAAACCAACAACAGCCAAGTGCGACCTCCCGAAGTATACGGGGTTTCTACTCTGTGAACCCAAATCAGCCACCTGTACCCGTCTTAGCGAATTGAGTGATATATCGCATGACAGTGTTAACCGCTTTCTCCAACGTGAAAACTTTGCTCCTGAAGATCTTTTTCTAGAAGCGTCAGCAAGGCTTATTCTTGAAGGTGGGACGCTATCGGTTGATGATACGGTGCTGGATAAACCTTATACCCATTACACGGCTTTAGTCGGTCATTACTACTCAGGAAAGCACCACAAAACCGTCAAGGGTATTAATCTCATCACGCTTTATTACACGGACATCAAAGGCTACAACTTGCCCGTTAATTTTCGTATTTACAATCCAGCCGATGGCAAAACTAAAAATGACTACTTTGTCGATATGCTGAAAGAAGTACTGGCATGGGGACTCGAACCTGCATGTGTTACCGGTGACTCTTGGTATAGCAGTATTGGAAACCTCAAAGCTGTGAAAAACAGTGGTTTGGGTTTTATGTTCGCTGTTAAAAGCAACCGTACTGTCTCTGTGCAAAAGGGTAACTACCAACAGGTGCAGAGCCTGGAGATTCCCGAAGAAGGAAAAACTGTATGGCTACGTAACTTTGGTCATGTACGACTCTACCGGACGCGACTCAAAAACGAGCTGCGCCATTACGTTGTTTACACTTCTCATGTCGGAGCAGATCTATCTCCACGATCTGATTTTGATCAGCTGCACCAACATCATTGGGCGATCGAAGAGTATCACCGGGCATTAAAGCAACTCTGCAACATCGAGCGTTTTCAGGTGAGAGGGGAGCGACAGATCCGGAATCATATTTTTGCGGCTATCTTTGGCTATACCTGTCTTCAGGCGATGAAAGTATCAGGGTCACTCAGAAGCGTCTATAGCGTCAGGAAAGACGCCCTCAAAGAAGCTACCTGGGATTTCATAAAAAGCTTCTCCGAGGGAAAGGAATGGTTGAGGCCATTTTTTGCCGGACCTGTCAATGCGTAAGTTCTAATATGCTCAATAACGACAGGGCGAAGAGTCGCTTCATACTTCATTTTGAAGTTATGCCAAAGCCCATTACCTCTGAGCAGGTGTTTTTGTTGGGAGGGGACGCGGATAAATCAGCTCCTGAAGGCCGCTATGAAGTCAGGAGCTGATTGTGACAAAGCCGAGCTTAAGAAAGTATGCGTATCCTGCGCACAATGGAATGAGAGCCATCCGTTGGCTCAGGACAAAAAGCCGCCGCGCAGCGGCCTACCTTGGTGTGCCGGGCACGGCACACCACTTATGGGGTGAAAGTCCCCTGTCCAGCCTAGTACTCCGTCCGACACCATTTGATAATCACAGATAACCGATCGGTCAGCTGTTTGTGTAAATGGTCGACAATGGTTAGCCGTCCTGTTATTTGAGTCAATTTTGAGTGGCAGGACAAAAAAATGGGTTATTTCACGCAAAGTGCCCCATTTCCCAATTTTTCATGGGAAAAAGTGCTGCTCTAATAGTCTGGTTTATGTTCTATGGAGGCTCTCAATCTACTCTGTATTATCAAGCTCTGGCATCTTTGGATACAGTCTCTTAAGTTTTATCCGAGCGTCTTCAGTGGTAAAACGCCACTGTGTAGTCACTGTTCTTGCGTTGCGCTTCTCCTCCCAGGCTTTGACTTCTCGCCGGAGAATATCTTGGGTAGGGATACGCCGATCCAGACATTGGCGACTCAGTATACTCAGCTCAATTTCGGCCATATCCAGCCAACTGCCATGCTTTGGGGTGTAATGAAACTCAAGCTTATCAATCATTCTGCGGGCTTCTTCTGGGGAAAAAGCTTTATAAAGTGATGCGGGAGAATGCGTGTTCAAGTTGTCTCCAACCAGTATAACTTTCTCTGCATCTTTGTGGCGAACATCGACCAGAAACTTGATTTGATGAGCCCAATCAATCGCTGTCCTACGATCAGTCACCTCACCATGCCGCCAACCTGTCAAGGGTTCAAACATCATGAACAGATTGCTGACGCCATTACGTTCATACTCTGTGTCATAACGCTCCGGTTTTCCAGGCTCAACAGGCATTGGATTAACGACTTCTTTAACATGCTGCTTGCTACTTTCATCAAGGCAAACAAGCGGACGCCTTGGATCAAGAGGACGTTTATAGACTTCAAGAATATCCTCCATCGCACTCACAAAGTTGGCGCTTTCTTCCGCAGGTATACACCATTCCTTTTTTTGCCAGGGCTTAAGCTCATTTTTTTTAGCCCCTCATGTACTGTGCTTCTGGAAATCGATTCGACGTATCTGAGCTCAATCATGCGATCTGTCAGTAAGTTTAGCGTCCATCGGCTGGCTCCTTCCGGTGGTGGTGAGCAGATAAGGGCAATAAGGTGAGCTTCGGCTTCGCCATCGAGTTTACGTACCCGACCGTGGCTGCTTAGTTTTCCATTGACAGCGACATCAAGCCCTTCTTCAACAAATCGTTGCCTGAGGCGAGTGATAGTAAGCGGCCTAACATGGAAAGCTTTGGCTACCTGATCATGCTGCAGTGGATCATGGTTTTCATCGATAGCCAGAAGGATATTGGCTTTACGTTTTTTGTGTTGTGCAACTTTGGGCTTTTCCTGCTTGATAAGCCGTTCAAGTATTGATCGTTCTTCCTCGCTGAGTCGAACATGATATTTGATGGTCATAATAACTCCGGTGTTATGGACTCGGAGTTATTAGAATAGCCTTCAGTAAACTACCATCTTCTGCCGGACGGAGTACTAGGCCCTGCTGCTTCATACTGGTAGTAATGGTTTTCAGACAGCAAGGCATACCTGCTTCCTCCAGGTCTTTTTGAATGCGTCGGGCACCTGCCCGAGCTTTGTGCTCTACAAAGAAGTCTTTGATTGCCTTATCTCGCGCTTTTTGGAAAATTGAGCGCTTGCTGGCTGTATTGCGTGCTTTTTTCCACTGATAGTATCCACTTTGCGTTACCTTTTAATGCTTTTGCCATTGCCTTCAGGCTAAAGCGCTGCTCGTTATCCAGCATGAACTGAAAACGCACTACTTTTGGTTTTTTGCGAAGTAGGCTGCCGCCTTTTTTAGGATATTCAGCTCCTCTGTTTTCTCCGCCAACTGGCGCTTCAGACGAGCATTCTCGGTTGTAAGCTCTGTTTCTCGCTGGCTAACAGAGCTTTTCTTCTTAGCCGCAGACCTCCAACCATAAAGCTTTGCAGTCGTTACCCCGAATTCTTTGGCAGCAGCAGGGATACCAACGGTTTCAGCCAGTTTAAGTGCCTCTTCTCTGAATTCTCTTGTAGTGGCCATTGCTCACCTCAAATAGTCGTCTAACTATCATAGTGAGGTGTCCAGAATTAGTGCATCAGATCATATCTTCTCTGACTCAACAATCACACACAAGATTTAATGCTTGGGTTCAGGATTATGGCGATAAAAGTGAGGCCTACAACGAATTAGTGACATACCTTAATCAACTAGGACTTGCTACTGAAATCAAAAAAAATATTATTAACGATTTTTTCAAGGGTAGAGAATAAACTCAATAAATCGTGCAACCTCCTCAGGTTGTTCATCCATATGAAAATGATGACCACCAGTAAACGCATGACACTTCAGATGAGACAGCTGTTCTCTGTACTTATGTACCATTGATGCGATCATGCCTCGGTCACTATAAAACACATGAGTATCTACCGTTAACGAGGCCGGAAAAGCCAGCGCTTGCTCCGGCGTAAAGCGGATCGGTGAAGGCTGCCCAATCCGTGGGTCAGTACGCCAGCGCCACCCTTCACTCTCCTCAACCATTGCCCGCTTCACTAACCCTTCTGCCGAGGATTTACTCACGGGAAAATGGCTTTGTATTCTGGCCTCTACAGCGGCTCCTAGTGAGGAAAAATACCGTATTTTTTTCGACGATGTCTGTTGTTGTCGCCGTGCGGAAATGTAATCCGCCAGAATCCCCGGTGCATGGCTTGGCTTGGACGCCACAGGGCATAGCCCATCCATTAAAAAGAGCTGCTCGATTTTATCCGGTACACAGTGTGCCACCATCACCGATACAGCCGCACCCAGCGAATGTCCCATCAGGGTTATCTTTGACATTCCCAGTTGCTCAATAACCTGTACCACATCGTCTACATAGCGCCAGATGCCGTAGTCTTCGTTGGCTGGGCGATGATCTGACAAACCATGCCCGGCAAAATCCAACGCCATCAACCGTGTATTCTGTAAATGCTGAGCCAAAGGGATATAACTGGCGGCATTGTCTTTCCAACCGTGAAGCGCCAGTATCAATCGGTCGTTCTGGCTGGCGTTTTTTGGCGATAAATCTAGGCCTTTCAGCGCAATAGGGGTATCAATGACTGTGATTTCTTTCATATTATCATTTCACACATTTTTAACGTACGCGGTAGATAGCTATCGCGTACTGATGATTAAGCGTACTTATACCTTGTATAACACCGAATAAAGCACCGGTAGCACCACCAGCGTTAACACTGTAGCAAAACCCAGGCCAAAGATAATGGTCACGGCCATAGACTGGAAGAAGGCATCAAATAACAAAGGAATCATCCCCAACATGGTGGTTAAGGCCGCCATACAGACAGGGCGGGCACGGCTTACGGCGGCATGAAAAATCGCATCGCGACCGTCTCTGCCTTCGTCCTGCTCAATCTTGATTTGCTCCACCAGCACAATGCCGTTTTTAATGATCATACCCGACAGGCTTAACAAACCCAGCAGCGCCATAAAACTGAAAGGAGCATCCAAAACTAACAGGCCGGCGACGACACCAATTAACGCCAACGGCACCGTTGCCCATATAGCCAATGGCTGTCGTATCGTATTAAACAGCAACACGGTGATTAAAAACATCAGCAGGTAACCCATGGGAATGGACGCAAAGACCGCTTTCTGCGCATCAGAAGACGATTCATAAGAGCCCCCCCAATCCAGCTGGTAGCCATCAGGCAAAGGCATCGCTTCAATTTTATCTTTCACCCGCCGGAACACACTGTCAGTCGTTTCACCGCTAAGCAAATCAGGGTCTGCCATCACCGACAGCATCCTTTTACGTTCTCTGCGCACAATCAACGGGTCTTCCCATTCAGTGTCAAAACTCGACACCGCCTGGGTGATCGGCACAAATGCTTTATTGTCTGCACTCCATACCTGAAGATCCGTAAGACTATCAGCATTGAGTCGTTCAGAGTCTGGCGCACGCACAATCATGGGCAAAAGATGACTGCCTTCACGATAGATACCCATTTGCTGACCACTGAAATTGACCAGCAGCGTATCATCCAATGCTTTTTTGGAAATACCACTGCGTCGGGCACTGGCTGCATCCAGTTGAGGGCGAACAACGGCAGTCCGGTTTCGCCAGCCTTGCCTGATATTGGTTGCCGCCGGTTCTGCACGCAGAATATCCATTGCTTTCACAGACAGTTCACGCAATACATCCGGGTCTTCCCCGTAAAAACGGGCTTCAATTTCTGCCGCCGGTGACGGGCCGTTTTGCAACCGTTTAACCCGGTACTCAACATCTGAACAATCATTATCCAAAATCGTTTCAACCGGCTGTATCAGGTTGTCTATCGCCGACAGATCTTTGGCTTCAATGATAAGCTGACCATAACTGCTGTATTGCTTTTCAGGCATATAGGGTAATACAAACCGTTGTGCGCCCATGCCTGCAACCGTCGTCACATTGGTAACGCCGTTAAGCTTCAACACCTTACTTTCAAACCGAGAGAGCTCTGCCTCTGTCGTACGAATGTCCGAACCTTCCGGTGTCCAGAAGTCGACAAAGAAAATCGGTGTATTTGATGGCGGGAAAAAAACATTTTTCACATAACCAAAACCGCTCACTGCCGCCACCAATGCCAGTACTGTTAAGCCCAGCGTCAACGGCCGATGCTTTAAGGCCACCGACAATACCTGTCGATAAACCGTAAACAATGCCCCCTGATACGGATCACTGCCACTGCCCTCGCCTTTTACACCGTCCTTAAACAGCAAATGGCAAAAAAACGGCGTGATAGTAATCGCTGTTACCCAGCTGAGCATTAATGAAATCAACAACACCTGAAACAGTGAAACGCAAAACTCCCCCGTTGCTTCATCCGACAGCCCAATGGGGGCAAAGGCCATAATGGCAATCACCGTAGCGCCAAGTAACGGCCATTGACTTTGTGCAACGACTTTTGTAGCCGCTTCCATGCGTGTTAAGCCGCGTTGCAGCCCCACCTGAATGCCTTCAGTGATTACAATGGCATTATCCACCAGCATACCCAGTGCGATAATCAACGCACCGAGCGATATCAATTGCAGCTCAATGCCTACCAATTTCATCACAATAAACGTGCCTAACATGGTGAGCAACAATACGGCCCCCATCAACAACCCTGAACGTACCCCCATGGCAAACAGTAATACGAGAATCACAATGGCAATCGACTCAGCCAGATTGATCAGAAAGCCGGACACTGATTCAGAGACGGCCGCAGGCTGGTCATACACCGTATCAATGGCGATACCAATAGGTCGCTGACTTTCCAGTGTGTCCAGACGCTTTCTGACCGCCTCTCCCACATCCACAACATTAACGCCCGAGGCAAATGCTATGCCAAATGAGAGCGCTGGTTTGCCATTGGCATGGTAAAGGGTATCGGGTGTTTCATCATAGGCTTTGCGAATACTGGCAATGTCTGCCAGTTTAACCAATTTCGTACTGCCCGGCGTGCTGACTATCAGCTCTTTCAGCTCCTTAACATCATTAAACTCACCCGTAGGGTGAATGCGCACCGAACGACCTTCGGCAAATATTCGACCCGCATTGGAAACCACGTTTTGGTTTTTGATTAAAGAATCAAGCCATGCTGGATCTACCCCTAATGCAGCCATTTTTTCGCGGGACACTTCCAGCACCACCTGTTCCTGACGTTGACCGGCAATGGAAACTTTTTTCACACCCGGAATCAGCACCAGCTCTCGTTTCAGGTAGTCCGCATAATTTTCAAGGTCACGGTAGCTGTATCCCTCACCCGTAATGTTAAACAGCATACCGAACACATCGCTGTAATCATCCCGTACCAGAGATGGATAAACGCCTGGCGGCATCTGGCTTTGGCTATCATTCACCTTACGACGCAATTCATCCCATATCTGGGGTAGTTCCTTTTTGCCGTATTGGTCTTTCATATCCACAACAATCTGTGAACTGCCGGCACTGCTGATCGAATTAATGTGTTTAATGGACTCCATTTGCTGGATCGCTTCTTCCAGCGGCAATGTGACCTCTTCTTCGACCTGTTGTGGCGATGCGCCCGGGTATTGCGTGACCACCATCGCCTGCTTCAAGGTAAACTCAGGGAACTCCAACTGCCCCAGTCCAAAAAAAGACACCCCTCCACCGACCAGTAAAATTGTCACAAACAGCCAGCTGATCACGCGGTGGCCTATGGAGTACTCAGCAATATTCATCCGTTACAGCCCCCGTTCCTGACGCAAAGGCTTAACCGTCATACCCGGCACCAACTGACTCAAACCGGCTGTTACGACTTGGTTCCCCGGTTCAATACCTGTTATCACTTGCACCCCTGATGCGGTAATCCGACCCAACTGCACCTCAATAGGGTTTACCTGACCGTTATTGCTATTAAAACGCCATACGACGGTTTTATCCGTGGCATCATCTTTAGCAACAGCCGACAGGGGGACCAGCATCGTGCTATCACGCTTGTCTTTGGTCATGATTTTCGCCAGATCAAGGATCACTGTAGCACTCATGCCCGGCAACACATTCAAATCATCAGGGGCGGGCAAACTGAAGACAACTTCATAACTCTGGGTGCCTTGGGTGACACGTGTCGAATGCTCTTTATATTCGACGGTATACTGGTTTCCCGGAGCCCCGGCAAACGTTGCTACCGGATGATACTGCGGGTCAATGGCTTCTTTATCAACATGAGAGACAATGCTTTCCGGCATCTGAATACTGATGTCCAGTAAATTACTGCTTTGGAGCACCAACACTGCCTGTTGCGCCTGTACCTGCTGATGTTTTTCAACCAACGTTTGCGCAACACGGCCACTAAACGGCGCTTTCAGAGTACTGTACTCAAGCTTGTCACGTGCCAACTCCAGCGCAGAAGAGGCTGATTTCAACTTGGCACTGGCCGCATCAAAATCAGCCTGAGAGAGCACTTTCTTCTTCAATAACGATTGTGCCCGGGTAAATTCATTTTGTGCTAATTCATAATTAGCCTGCCGATCAATCAATTCATTACGGGTATCTCGGTCATCAAGGTGTCCCAGCACCTGGCCTTTCATGACCTCATCGCCTTGCTTAATCAGCCATTGATCAATCTGTCCGGGAACTCTAAAGGAGATCTCCGCTTCTTCCGTGGCTGTTACCTTTCCCGGAAAATACCGCAGTTGTTGTTTGGCTGGGTCTTGCACTTCAAATAGCTTAACGGGACGAACTACTGCTTTCTCAGGTGCCTCCGTTTCAGACTGGCACCCTGATATCAGCACCATTAATACACTGATGATGACCAACCATCGACTGCGAAAGTCGTTGAAAACAAGGATTTTCATTGCATTGCTCCAAGTGGCTACACTATCGATAGTATTTTTCCTTTACACCCTAGCCTTCTATACTGACCTTAAGAAAGATCAGGTTTCATCATTGTGTAAAACAGGGGGTGTTTGAAAAAATTGAGGTTCTTCATCAACCGATTATTTTTTTGTGTATGGTTAAGTGCTTTCTAATAGTTCTTTTGCCTGCTGTTCGCAAGCCAGCATCATGTCTTGCGTTAACGGCCCTTGCCATCCCCAGCCTGTGAGAAAGTGACAGAGGTTTGCCCATAATACGGTTAAGCCATCGTCGGCCTGAATACCGGACTGTTTTGTTCCAAAACCAGACAATCGAATCTGGAGTAAGCCTTCTTTTATTGCCCACACTCCCATCATCATTTTTTCTGCGTCTTGCTCAGCATTTCCTTTTTTTATACCGGGCATACTGTTGAGGACTTCTGTAATCAGCGCTTTCACCTGCCCACTGATATGAAAGGACACGGTATCCAACGCATCAGAAAAATACCCGGAAGCGCGTTGCCAAACATCAGGGGCCATAGACTGCTGGCGAAGATAAAAGTGCAACGGGTTCAACGAGTCCGAGAACCAGTTAACCATCACTAACGTGATTAGCCGTTCAATGGGGGATCAATGGGGGATCAATGGGGGATCAATGGGGGATAAAGGCAGAGCCACCGTTTTTGCAAACAGTGCCTGACACTGTTTTGAGGTTTCAATGGCGCACCCGAGAATCAAGTCTTCCTTGCTCATAAAATGGGAATAGACGGACCCCATAGAGCATTGCGCTGCACGGGCGACATCAGACATTTTCACGCCAATAACCCCCTCTTTCGCCATTAAGGTCAGTGTTGCGTTAACGATGGCCTGATGCCGCTCAAGCCGTTTCTGTTGTCTGGACATGACACCAATAACTATCAAATACTTACGATAGACTGACAATAGCACAAATAAAAACAAATTCGAATATTATTCGAATTTGTTTTTATCGTAGTCTTAAACCATCCTATCAGGAATAACGTGTCATGGTTTAGGGGGAAATAGCGGCTCAAAAAGACCCAGCTGCATGGCTTCGTGCACCAAGGCCATAATATCCAGGGCGCGGATATCAGACAGCTGATTCCAATCATCAATGATGTAATACAAGGGTTGAAGAACATCAATCCGGTAAGGTGTACGTAGCGCCTTAAGAGGATTAATTGATTCACGCAGCGGGATCTCGCTTTCTAATGAGTAAGTTGTTTCTGAAAAACTCGACAAAATACCACCACCGTAGATGCGTAAACCCTTCTCAGAATTCACCAAACCAAACGCAACCGTCATCCAGTAGAGGCGCGCCAAATAAACACGCTCCTCTTTGCTGGCGGCTAGCCCCAGTTTGCCATAAGCTTCAGTAAAGTCTGCAAAGGCTTGGTGCATCAACATTGGACAATGCCCGAATACCTCATGAAAGATGTCAGGCTCCTGCAAGTAGTCCAACTCTTCACGGGTGCGAATAAAGGTGGCTACCGGAAACTGTTTTGCGGCCAGTAACGCAAAAAATCGATCAAAGGAAATCAATGCAGGCACTCGGGCAACACCCCACCCTGTGGAGGTGGCCAATTTTTCGTTGAGTTCTGCTAATTGCGGAATACGATCATCAGGAAGCGCCAATGCATCAACACCCGCCAGAAATTCCTGACAGGCTCGCTCTGGCAGTAACTTCATTTGCCGATCCATCAGAATATGCCAGGTTTCATTTTCTTCATCCGAATAATGAATAATGCCCTGTGCATCAGGTTTTCTGGCGGTATAGCTGGATGACTTCATCACTGTCACTCCCTTGGCATAGTTATGAAGGTGTTAACCCGAGGCTTCTGATAATACACCCCGTTTTATTTGATCTCGCTCCATACTTTCAAACAATGCTTTAAAATTACCCTCACCGAAGCCTTCATCCCCTTTGCGCTGAATCATTTCAAAGAAAATAGGGCCGATTTCAGTTTCGGTAAAAATCTGTAATAACAAGCCACCGTCTTTTGTCGGTGCACCATCCATTAAAATGCCGAGGGCTTTCATTTTATCAACATCTTCCTGATGCCAGGGCAGGCGTTCAGGGAGCATTTCGTAATAAGTCTCTGGCGGGGGTGTCATAAAACGCGACCCTTGTTTTTTCAGTGTCGATACGGTGTGATAAATATCCGACGATGTTAAGGCAATATGCTGAACACCCTCGCCTTTATATAAGGTTAAAAACTCTTCAATTTGACTTTTATCATCAGAAGATTCATTAATAGGAATGCGAATTTTCCCACATGGACTGGTCATTGCTTTTGATTTTAGCCCTGTCAATTTACCCTCTATATCAAAATAACGAACCTCTCTGAAATTAAACAACTTTTCATAAAAGCCGGCCCACTCAGCCATATTACCCCGCTGAACATTATGGGTTAGATGATCAATATTCGTTAACCCTACTGATGCCTGAGCCGGGTCAGCCCCTGCAATCGGCACAAAATCAATATCATAAATAGAGCCCGACTCACCGTAGCGGTCAACGAGATAGAGCAGGCTGTCGCCTATCCCTACAATACTGGGGATATTGAGTTCCATAGGGCCACACTGCGCAGGGCCAGCTTCAGCCCCCAGAGATAAAGCGCGCTCATAAGCATATTGTGCATCGTTAACACGTATCGCAAAAGAGCACACACAAGGGCCATGGGCATCGACAAACCGTTCAGCAAATGAATGTTTTTCTGCATTGACAATGAAATTGATATCGCCCTGGCGGTATAACGTGGCTTTTTTCGATCGATGTTTCGCGACCGCCGTAAAACCAAAGGACTGGAACAATTTCTCCAGCTCTGCCGTATTGTTGCCTGCGTATTCAATAAATTCAAAACCGTCGGTACCCATAGGGTTAACATCGGTGACACCGGCGGGTTTCGCGTGTTGATTGTTTCTGTCCATAACATCAATACCTTTTCACACGTAATGGTTCATTGACTGCTTAGAGTGCCGAGATAAATCGGCAAGATGTCACGGGTGAAAGTCCCTGTGGGGAAAGACTGGCGGGTCGCCCCAGATCCGAGTCATGCGTCCGTTACCGTAAGGTGACAGATGAAGCGTTGACAGGGGTGTCTGTAGGCCAAGTATTGAGCTGCGAAATCAGGTTTTTTGAGGTGCTAATGTTGTTAAGCGAAGCAGAAAGCAATACCACTGGAAGCGTTATACCGCAAGTATCCAGAGGGCCTCGCGCAGTCGTAGACCTTGTGCATGCAGATAAGCATCTTGTGCGGAACTCGGGAGATCCTGCCATTCTCTCCTGTATTAGCCATAGGAGTCGCAATGGGGAAGGCTAATCACCACACGCCTATTGCTGTTGGCAGGAAGTCTGACAGGCGAATAGTACCTAAGAAGCAGCCGAACAAAACAGAGTATTCGGTCGCGGAGGTTGTGGAGGAAAGTGGCCTGACCAAGAGGAATGCTCAACAAGGAGTCGGCGACCGGACTCAGAGCCGGAATAACGCTTCGTTCAACTTGTTGGGTATACGTCAAGCAGCAGCAAAGGACAGCTGTTTACAATTCACCGCCTTGTTCCACCACCTCACCCTGGATTTACTGAAAGGAAGTTTCTTTCAGTTGAAACGGAATTCAGCGGCGGGGGTGGATGGTGTAACTTGGCGATCCTATCAGCGGGAGCTGGATATCCGGCTGAAATCCTTGCACGAACGAGTGCACAGAGGAAGTTATCGACCACGTCCTGCTCGAAGGGTTTTCATCCTCAAAGCAGACGGGAGCGAGCGTCCCCTAAGTGTTCTATGTTTATAGAACTTACGCATTGACAGGTCCGGCAAAAAATGGCCTCAACCATTCCTTCCCCTCGGAGAAGCTTTTTATGAAATCCCAGGTAGCTTCTTTGAGGGCGTCTTTCCTGACGCTATAGACGCTTCTGAGTGACCCTGATACTTTCATCGCCTGAAGACAGGTATAGCCAAAGATAGCCGCAAAAATATGATTCCGGACCTGTCGCTCCCCTCTCACCTGAAAACGCTCGATGTTGCAGAGTTGCTTTAATGCCCGGTGATACTCTTCGATCGCCCAATGATGTTGGTGCAGCTGATCAAAATCAGATCGTGGAGATAGATCTGCTCCGACATGAGGAGTGTAAACAACGTAATGGCGCAGCTCGTTTTTGAGTCGCGTCCGGTAGAGTCGTACATGACCAAAGTTACGTAGCCATACAGTTTTTCCTTCTTCGGGAATCTCCAGGCTCTGCACCTGTTGGTAGTTACCCTTTTGCACAGAGACAGTACGGTTGCTTTTAACAGCGAACATAAAACCCAAACCATTGTTTTTCACAGCTTTGAGGTTGCCAATACTGCTATACCAAGAGTCACCGGTAACACATGCAGGTTCGAGTCCCCATGCCAGTACTTCTTTCAGCATATCGACAAAGTAGTCATTTTTAGTTTTGCTATCGGCTGGATTGTAAATACGGAAATTAACGGGCAAGTTGTAGCCTTTGATGTCCGTGTAATAAAGCGTGATGAGATTAATACCCTTGACGGTTTTGTGGTGCTTTCCTGAGTAGTAATGACCGACTAAAGCCGTGTAATGGGTATAAGGTTTATCCAGCACCGTATCATCAACCGATAGCGTCCCACCTTCAAGAATAAGCCTTGCTGACGCTTCTAGAAAAAGATCTTCAGGAGCAAAGTTTTCACGTTGGAGAAAGCGGTTAACACTGTCATGCGATATATCACTCAATTCGCTAAGACGGGTACAGGTGGCTGATTTGGGTTCACAGAGTAGAAAACCCGTATACTTCGGGAGGTCGCACTTGGCTGTTGTTGGTTTTGTTATTTTTCTACGCACGACGACATCCACTGTTTTTTTGCTGATCTAGCAATTTTTTTGGATGTCTGTCAATGCGTAAGTTCTAGTTTAGAGGATAAAATTGTCCAACAGGCCGTAGTCAAGGTGTTGGAAGGGATTTATGAGGAAGATTTCCTTGGCTTTTCTTATGGGTTTCGCCCTATGAGAAGCCAGCACGACGCATTAGATGCGTTGACGGTGGGAATCAAGAGAACCTCGGTGAATTGGGTGCTGGATCTGGATATTCGGAAATTTTTCGACCAGGTCGACCATGATTGGCTAATCAGGTTTTTAGAGCACCGGGTGAAAGACAAGCGCATGATTCGCTTGATAAAACAGTGGATAACGGTAGGCATTATGAAGACGACGGTCGACATTCCCGAAGCGTAGTTGGGGTACCACAAGGATCAGTGATATCACCCTTACTATCCAATATTTATCTGCACTATGTGTTCGATCTTTGGGTTAATCAATGGCGTAAAAAGTATGCGCAGGGCAAGGTTATTGTTGTGCGCTACGCCGACGATAGTGTGTTGGGCTTCCAGTGTGAAGGGGATGCACAGACCTTTCTTTATGAACTCGGCAATAGGCTAAAACGGTTCGGGCTTTCTCTGCATGAGAATAAAACCCGTCTTATTCGTTTTGGACGATTTGCCAAGAGTGAGCTAAAGAAATCAGGAGGAGGCAAGCCAGAGACCTTTGAGTTTCTTGGTTTCACACACTTCTGTAGTGTAACCCGAGTCAGTGGACGCTTCACGGTCGTCAGAGAAACCAGTAAGAAGAGAGTGAGGGCAACGCTGCAAGACATTAAATCCTATCTTCTAAAACACAGGCACGATGCTGTGCCGGAACAGTTGGAGTGGTTGAAACGTGTCATTCAAGGGCATATGAACTACTTCTCGGTACCGGGTAATAGTCGAAGGGTAAATGCTTTCAGGACTGAAGTGCAGAAGATTTGGTACAAAGCGCTAAGGAGACGCAGCCAAAGAAGTAGACTGAACTGGAAGAAGTTTGGAGCTTTTGTAAATACTGTGTTGCCTGACGTAAAAGTGCTTCACCCATGGCCAGAGCAGCGGTTTGACGTCAAATACTCGAGGTAGGAGCCGTATGCATTAGTAGTGCACGTACGGATCTGCGCAGGGGGTGCCGGGCGACCGGCATTCCTACTGTGACCCCTGCTTAGCCAATGCTCGGTACTTAGTTCATCTGACTCTTTTATTACACACCGTTTTAAAATATTTGCAAGCAATCCACCTAGGTAATTACCTCAGAGCTGCTTGACGAAAGTGCCATAAAAAAAGCGGTAAGCGAATATTTTTTTCACTTACCGCTATTGATAGTTTGTCTATTCAGTGATCAAGGTTTAAGTTGCCGTCATTCAACAACTGGTTAAGCGCATCCGTTGAATTACTGGCATTCGGGAAGGCCGATAAATCGATATTTTCCAGAATAATTTTCTGGGTAGCTGCACCGTTCCCTGTCGGTTTCACATCGATTTCGGTATTACCGTCCTTAAAGTTCATTTCCAGATAACTGGTAATATCACCGTCAGCCTCATCCACCAGTAAGTCCTGAATATTCCATACATCACCGCCACTGCCCGTATGGAAATCCGTAATGGTATCGACCGCCATCACATCGCCGGTGCCGTCATCTCCTACATTCCAAATATATTCATTGTGACCATCGCCACCGGTCAGGATGTCATTACCGGCACCACCGATCAGCGTATCGTCACCATCGCCACCATCGCCACCATCGCCACCATCGCCACCATCGCCACCATCGCCACCATCGCCACCATCGCCACCATCGCCACCATCGCCACCATCGCCACCATCGCCACCATCGCCACCATCGCCACCATCGCCACCATCGCCACCGATGAGGTTATCATTGCCCGTCCCACCGTCAAGGATATCGTCACCTGCAGCACCGGTCAGGGTATCATTACCTGCCTGACCAACAATCATGTCATCTTTCGCATCACCGATCAGACTACCATTATTACTGGAATTCCCTGTAATAACCTCACCTCGCATGACATCAATCGTCAACGATGAGTCCGTCGTGGCAGTACCATCAGACACCGTAATGTCGAAGGTCTCTTCCGGTGGATTCCCTTCAAACTCCGTTTTCAGTACATTGATGGCCTGCTCATCCAGTGCGCGGTTGTAAATACGGGCTTCATCAATCTTACCCATAAAACCATTGGAACGACTGTCCGCTGCTTTATCGCTCATTCCATCATGAAAAAAGGTATCCGAGAATTGTCCACCAAAAGCACTTGGATCAAAGTGATTGGGTATGCCAAAGTTCGCAGAACTCGAAGCGACTTTTTCACCGTCATACCAGCCTTCCATGGTATTAGACGTTGAGTCAAAGACTAATACCACCTGATGAAATGCAGAAGACCCCAAGCCACTAATATCATGGCTAGAACTTACGCATTGACAGGTCCGGCAAAAAATGGCCTCAACCATTCCTTCCCCTCGGAGAAGCTTTTTATGAAATCCCAGGTAGCTTCTTTGAGGGCGTCTTTCCTGACGCTATAGACGCTTCTGAGTGACCCTGATACTTTCATCGCCTGAAGACAGGTATAGCCAAAGATAGCCGCAAAAATATGATTCCGGACCTGTCGCTCCCCTCTCACCTGAAAACGCTCGATGTTGCAGAGTTGCTTTAATGCCCGGTGATACTCTTCGATCGCCCAATGATGTTGGTGCAGCTGATCAAAATCAGATCGTGGAGATAGATCTGCTCCGACATGAGGAGTGTAAACAACGTAATGGCGCAGCTCGTTTTTGAGTCGCGTCCGGTAGAGTCGTACATGACCAAAGTTACGTAGCCATACAGTTTTTCCTTCTTCGGGAATCTCCAGGCTCTGCACCTGTTGGTAGTTACCCTTTTGCACAGAGACAGTACGGTTGCTTTTAACAGCGAACATAAAACCCAAACCATTGTTTTTCACAGCTTTGAGGTTTCCAATACTGCTATACCAAGAGTCACCGGTAACACATGCAGGTTCGAGTCCCCATGCCAGTACTTCTTTCAGCATATCGACAAAGTAGTCATTTTTAGTTTTGCCATCGGCTGGATTGTAAATACGGAAATTAACGGGCAAGTTGTAGCCTTTGATGTCCGTGTAATAAAGCGTGATGAGATTAATACCCTTGACGGTTTTGTGGTGCTTTCCTGAGTAGTAATGACCGACTAAAGCCGTGTAATGGGTATAAGGTTTATCCAGCACCGTATCATCAACCGATAGCGTCCCACCTTCAAGAATAAGCCTTGCTGACGCTTCTAGAAAAAGATCTTCAGGAGCAAAGTTTTCACGTTGGAGAAAGCGGTTAACACTGTCATGCGATATATCACTCAATTCGCTAAGACGGGTACAGGTGGCTGATTTGGGTTCACAGAGTAGAAACCCCGTATACTTCGGGAGGTCGCACTTGGCTGTTGTTGGTTTTGTTATTTTTCTACGCACGACGACATCCACTGTTTTTTTGCTGATCTAGCAATTTTTTTGGATGTCTGTCAATGCGTAAGTTCTAATGGCTAATAAACTTGTTCTGACTGCCCGAATTAGCCCAGGCACCCCAGTACAAGGTCCCATCATGAATATAAATATTCAGGCCATTCCCGCCACCGCCTTCATCGAACAGAACCTGCGTACCGCTTAGGTCGTTACCACTATTGACTTTAAACTCAAGGCTGATGGTTCTCTCTGTTAAGTTACCACTGTAGCTATTAAACTCGGCTGAACTCGCAATTTCAGCCAGGTCTGTTCCCCCATTAAACTTCATGGCATGCCCGTCAACACTGTTGGTGACATATTCCGTCGAGCCTTTTAGGGTTAAGTTATTGGCTTGGGCGTCATCAGGGGCAGAGTCTGCGGCGGTACTATCAAATGTCCAGTGCCCGATCAAATCACTGTTAATATCCGCCGGATCGTAGGAATAACTGCCGTTACTGCTGACTGTCAGATTACCGTATTCGCCCTCTATGGTCGTGCTGCCAGAAACAGCGGTACCATTGACTTCAGACACCCATTGGGTCTCGGTAGCATCAAGGTCACTCATTTCAATGTTACCCAACAGTATGCCACCATCCATCACTGCTGAGCGTTCTGTGACTTCTACCACCGGCGCATCATTACTGCCTGTGACTGTGACGGTCACCGTCTTCACTGAGCTGACGCGATTATCTGAACCATTAACAACGGCAAGATCACCATGATTGAAACCAACGGCATCAAAGCCATTTGTGGTTTATCGGGATAGGGTGGAGCCTCGCGACTCCACTCCTCCCACACCACCCAGCATGCGGGTCCGCACTGGGCGGTTCGGCCAGTTAAACCACACGTAATCTTTCCAGTCCCAGCAGATCAAAACGCTTAATAGTAAACGCTTTGCTCAGAGCAGGTGAGGCACTCATGCGCCAATACTTCTTCCGTGATACCACGGCTTTACTGGCTGAAGTGATCGACACTCCAAGTCGCCTTAATCCTTTAAAACGTCGTTTTGCCGTTTTCCACTGATACCATATCAGACATCTTAAACGCCTTCTTACCCAAGCCTCCAGCGAGCTTAATTGTCCCTGTGTATCCGTTATTCCAAAATACTGCCGCCATCCACGAAGGTAACGATTCAGGGCTGTTAATCGTTGCTTGAACGACCGCCCTGATTTTCTGGTTAACGTCCTCACAGCAACCTTAAAACGCCGTTTGCTGTTGTCAGCAAGTTCAAGTTTTCCTTCTGGCGTGAATGAGAAGCCCAGAAATGTTCGTTCCCAAGGCCGCGCTACCGCACTTTTATCTCGATTCACTTTCAGCTTCATCCGGGTTTCAATAAACCTCACCAGACTATTCATGACTCGCTGCGCTGCCCGTCGGCTTTTAACAAAAACACGACAGTCGTCAGCATACCTGACGTACCGCAGACCTCGCTTGTCCAGCTCTTTATCCAATTCATCCAACACAATATTGGACAATACTGGCGAGAGCGGCCCACCTTGCGGTGTTCCTTCCCGTCGATAGTGGATAACACCATTCTCCATGACATCAGCATTGAGAAACCGCCGAATCAGCCTTAATATATCCTTGTCGTCCATGTAGGCCGCCAGCTTCGCCATCAGACGATCATGGTTTACCCTATCAAAGAATTTCGATAAGTCGATATCCACCACCCAGTCATAACCAGACTGCATGTATCGCTGGGCTTGCCTAATCGTTTGGTGCCCAGACCTTCCCGGCCTGAATCCGTAGCTATACGCTGAAAAACGGGGTTCCCAGTCGGTTTGCAGTACTTCCTAAATCCTGCAATCCAAACCCGAACAGGTCAATCGCAGCAACTGATCAAGCCCTCCTGATTCTGATTATGCTACTATCGAGCAAATATTTACCTTTTCAGTGGATTTTAATCACATGAGCCGTCGTGTTTGGTTCATCTTACTGCTATTCCTGATATCAGGGCGCGATAACTCCTTCCGCATTAGCAGAATGTTTTTCTAATCATCCATTGTTCGCTATTTACAAACAGTCACCTACTGCTAGCCAAGCATCCCACTCCGTTTGGTAGAGATGCTCTTTGTTACTGGCAACGGTCAACTGCCTGTTACCTGTCAACAGTTTTCCGGCAACCCGTATCATATAGCAGCGAATGCTTTCCGGCTCCCACTTCATCAACTGACGATTCCCACTCATCAGTGCCATCCAACGTGTTGTATTGTAGGCCAGTATTGCACATTGCATAAGCGCACTGTTTGCCATGAAATGATCGGTTTTGATCTGCCCGAGAGCCATCTGGTTTTTGCACTCTTCGATCCAGGTTTCGCAGGTAGCCCGCTTGCCATACGCTTTATGGATCTCCCATGGACTCAACGACTCAGTAGTCACGTAGCAGAAGTAGTCGTACTCTGGCTTCGGGTCTAACAATTCGCACTGGGTGTTTTCTGGCTTCCCGATCTTTCTTTGCCGGACAGCCACGAAGCAACGAGCCCGGTCCCAGTCACCACAGCAGTGTTGAAACTCGCACCACTCCCACCCTGGCTGATGCACGACAGGTTGCCAGTCTTGCGGGATTAACAGTTTGTGTAGATTCTTCAGTTTGACCTTAACCAGATAACGATGTCCTAAATCCTCCAGATAGGTCAGTAATGGTCCACCAAAGTAGCCACTATCAGCCCTGAAAAAAATCTTCATGTGGGAAGGCAGAGTAACCAGCAACTGTTTCATAAACTCTATGGAGCCATTAGCAGTGTAGGCATCACCACTTCGTAACCAACCCTGCAGCACTTCTTTGGTTTCCGCGCAAAAGGCCAGCTGCGGGTGGTACGACAGCGCCCCTCTTTTTTTCTCGTTAAACCCTTTCTTTGCGCCTTCCTGAAAACCAAAACAGGTTTTTACCGTAGAATCGAGGTCAATGGTGACCTGTTTAAAAGCATAAACGGTAGATGTTCCTGAGCGCAGTGCCTGTTTCCAAACACTCTCCCTCATTTCGTGGACAGCGGTTTCCAGTTCAACGACGCTGGCAAAGTGGAACAGCTTTAAAATGCGTCCAAATTGACTGTCACAAGGAATGCGTTGAAAACGGGTGCATTCTCGGAGAACGCTATCCTGCCAGACCGTGCACACTTTCATCAGACTTTTGGCACCTGCCAGAATGCCGGTGGTTACCATCAGAATGACATCTGACAGTTGGAAAGTGGCATTAGAGCCTCGTTGAATATTAATCCGTTTGTCCAGTAGGTCGGCCAGCCCCATCCGGTTCAGGAAGCGAAACACAGGGATAAGTCCAGCCTGACTGGTAAGCGGCTTTTTAGCTTGAGTGAAATGTCCCTTCCGCTGCTTCAAACGTGCTTTTGACTTGTTTTTTTTGCTCATTGAAAAAGTGATGCTTTATGAAACGAAAACATCATTTAATCTCTTTATTCACGGGTGATTGCAACTTTTATTTCGATATTATTTGCAGGATTTAGGTAACACTATAAAACAACCGTGGGAATGTAAAAACCTATATCCATCAAACTCTATGAAGGAGAGATTTTATTCAGACAGGGTATTAACCTGAATTTAAGCGCATTTATTGATCATTTAATTAAAAATGGCAGGTAAAATAGCCGTCATTAAATAAGAAACAAGGTTGTTGTGATTATTAATAAGGATTATTTAAAACTGAAGACACATTTCACAAGGCTGTAGATTTATGGAAGAAAAATAATAACGCAGGAAGCGAAAAGGAAGAACATTAACAGCCGCTTTTGCGGTTTTTTTTTGTCCTTTAATAATTAGCGCATGGCCCACCACAATTGATAAGCCATGCATCCATCGTATTTAAATGCATAGGAATTTGTAACTGTTCAGCACCTATATATTGTGATAACCAGATGGGCAAGCTACTAGATATTGACTATTGGCACATTAGAACTCCGTTGTTATCGAGAATTTCAGGCCTAATTAACGAATACTAAAGTATCATTTATCAATATGTAGTGGTTCAAACCGCTTGGTCAACACTATATGCGACTTTAAGGGGTGCTGAATAGTTACAGGAATTTAATGCATAGGAATTTATGCATAGGAATTTATGCATAGGAATTTGCAAGTCTGAGCAGCTCCAAAAACCCATCAAAAAATGCTGATTTTGGCTGGATGCATAGGAATTTATGCATAGGAATTTATGCATAGGAATTTAATGCATAGGAATTTATGCATAGGAATTTATGCATAGGAATTTAATGCATAGGAATTTATGCATAGGAATTTAATGCATAGGAATTTGCAAGTCTGAGCAGCTCCAAAAACCCATCAAAAAATGCTGATTTTGGCTGGCTGACTACTTGGTTTCTGTCGTAAGAACCAGAACTACTTCTGAGCTACCCCAAAAATCATTGATAACCCTTCCTCTACGCCAGTTTCTTTCTCTCATTACGGACTTCAGACGGATTGAGGGCGTGACTCAGGTAATAGGCTTCGCAAGTGCAAGCTCTTCTGCGTATTGATGCAGCTCTCTTTGTGATTTACCTCGGGTAATACCCACAAAGAGCATTTGAGCATTACACAGAATGCATTTCAGAGGATCAATACCAAAGCTTTTCTGCATCAGGTCAGGGAAAGTGATTTTGAGGGCGTTGCGCTTCGGTTGATTGAGCAAGTTGTAAACTGTTGGTAACAGTTTGGCGCGAACTCGGTTGGATAAAAAGCCATAATAACGGATCATCTGAAAGCCTTTCTCTGGGATGTGCCGAGTTAGCCGGTGCAGAAACTCCTCTGGACTACAGTCCAGAAAGCGCTGAAATCCCTTCAGGTTATGACATTCGTCTTCCAGTTCAGGTGGCAAAATCAAATCATTGTTTTCGTAAGCCTTGTCGAGAATGTCGATCACACCAGAGCGCCAACCTTCCATGATGGGCGGTTTTGGGTAATAGATTGACTTCCATTGCTGATTATCATCGTAAAGTCCGCCACGGGTAACAGACAGATGAATGTGCACATTCCATTTCAGGTCACGACCATAGGTGTGAAGGGCGGTAAAAATTCCGGGAAGAATGCCTTTTTTGCCAGCGAAAGCCAAAATGATGTGTGCAGCCAAGGGGCTAAGTTTACCCAGTAATTCACGGTTAAGCTCAAACAACACCCAGAACTCACCAGGCATAGTGAAGGTGATGTGTTGCCACTCCGTATCAGGCAGTAAGGCTTTCTGATTCTCAATCCATTGGTCGGTCATCTTCTTGCCGCAAGTATTACAGGAGCGGCACTTACAACTGAAACAAATAACCTTCGAATGACTACACGCATCATTACCGCATTCAAAGGTGGCGTATCCCATGACCTTCTGTCCGCAGGCCAGCACTTTATTCATATGCTCAATAACGACAGGGCGAAGAGTCGCTTCATACTTCATTTTGAAGTTATGCCAAAGCCCATTACCTCTGAGCAGGTGTTTTTGTTGGGAGGGGACGCGGATAAATCAGCTCCTGAAGGCCGCTATGAAGTCAGGAGCTGATTGTGACAAAGCCGAGCTTAAGAAAGTATGCGTATCCTGCGCAAAATGGAATGAGAGCCATCCGTTGGCTCAGGACAAAAAGCCGCCGCGCAGCGGCCTACCTTGGTGTGCCGGGCACGGCACACCACTTATGGGGTAAAAGTCCCCTGTCCAGCCTAGTACTCCGTCCGGCAGAAGATGATAGTTTACTGAAGGCTATTCTAATAACTCCGAGTCCATAACACCGGAGTTATTATGACCATCAAATATCATGTTCGACTCAGCGAGGAAGAACGATCAATACTTGAACGGCTTATCAAGCAGGAAAAGCCCAAAGTTGCACAACACAAACAACGTAAAGCCAATATCCTTCTGGCTATCGATGAAAACCATGATCCACTGCAGCATGATCAGGTAGCCAAAGCTTTCCATGTTAGGCCGCTTACTATCACTCGCCTCAGGCAACGATTTGTTGAAGAAGGGCTTGATGTCGCTGTCAATGGAAAACTAAGCAGCCACGGTCGGGTACGTACACTCGATGGCGAAGCCGAAGCTCACCTTATTGCCCTTACCTGCTCACCACCACCGGAAGGAGCCAGCCGATGGACGCTAAATTTACTGACAGATCGCATGATTGAGCTCAGATACGTCGAATCGATTTCCAGAAGCACAGTACATGAGGGACTAAAAAAAATGAGCTTAAGCCCTGGCAAAAACAGGAATGGTGTATACCTGCGGAAGAAAGCGCCAACTTTGTGAGTGCGATGGAGGATATTCTTGAAGTCTATAAACGTCCTCTTGATCCAAGGCGTCCGCTTGTTTGCCTTGATGAAAGTAGCAAGCAGCATGTTAAAGAAGTCGTTAATCCAATGCCTG
Organism: Crossaster papposus; assembly: GCA_037893245.1. Lineage (NCBI taxonomy): Eukaryota > Metazoa > Echinodermata > Asteroidea > Velatida > Solasteridae > Crossaster > Crossaster papposus. Next base: position 4,849,788 of record JBAIAA010000008.1, on the reverse strand, counting down.
TTGAGCCTGGAAAACCGGAGCGTTATGACACAGAGTATGAACGTAATGGCGTCAGCAATCTGTTCATGATGTTTGAACCCTTGACAGGTTGGCGGCATGTTGAGGTGACTGATCGTAGGACAGCGATTGATTGGGCTCATCAAATCAAGTTTCTGGTCGATGTTCGCCACAAAGATGCAGAGAAAGTTATACTGGTTGGAGACAACTTGAACACGCATTCTCCCGCATCACTTTATAAAGCTTTTTCCCCAGAAGAAGCCCGCAGAATGATTGATAAGCTTGAGTTTCATTACACCCCAAAGCATGGCAGTTGGCTGGATATGGCCGAAATTGAGCTGAGTATACTGAGTCGCCAATGTCTGGATCGGCGTATCCCTACCCAAGATATTCTCCGGAGAGAAGTCAAAGCCTGGGAGGAGAAGCGCAACGCAAGAAAAGTGACTACACAGTGGCGTTTTACCACTGAAGACGCTCGGATAAAACTTAAGAGACTGTATCCAAAGATGCCAGAGCTTGATAATACAGAGTAGATTGAGAGCCTCCATAGAACATAAACCAGACTATTAGAGCAGCACTTTTTCCCATGAAAAATTGGGAAATGGGGCACTTTGCGTGAAATAACCCATTTTTTTGTCCTGCCACTCAAAATTGACTCAAATAACAGGACGGCTAACCATTGTCGACCATTTACACAAACAGCTGACCGATCGGTTATCTGTGATTATCAAATGGTGTCGGATGGAGTACTAGTGAGGGCGAAGGACTAGCGAAGCGCAAGGTTTATATCGTGAGGTATAGGCTGAAAGAAGCGTGGAACAAACCTGCGAGCTGACGAACAGAAATCAGATACGAGGCTGTTCAAGTAGGGGCGAGTTTGCCAAGCAAAACAAAGCCCTCTACTCACTCGGAAGCTTGAGCAGTATATCTGGCAGTTGTGCAGGGAAAGTGGTGTGTCTTACCCCGGGAGGTATGTGTGGTGTCCAGAGTATTGGACTGAGATTATCGTAAGGTGATTTGACCGCTACACAGAAGTCAGCAGAGGGCATAGTAGCAAAGAGTTAGTGTTTGCGAAGGCCCGAACGGTACAGAGAGGCGAGTAGTTTATGTATTTCACTCAGTCCGAGAGACTGAAACTCGGCAAACACCGAGACCTGAGTCGATGGACACCGGCGGAACCGGCTGATATTCACTCAGGTAGTCGAGGATCTGATGGCAATGCATGATTACGAAAACCCGACCATGGGTTGCAATGATCGCATCATGGATCGTATTGCAGCCAGTAGTAATCTTAATCGAGCCTATCAACGGGTTAAACGTAACCAGGGAGCACCGGGAGTCGATGGAATGACGACTCAAGCTCTTCATGACTATTTAAAGAACTACGGAAGAACCGTTACAACCCTGCTTAAAGACGGTCTTTGGAGGCCTCAACCGGTAAGGCGGGTAGTGATACCAAAACCGCAGGGAGGGGAACGGAATCTGGGAATATCGACGGTACTGGATCGTTTAGTCCAGCAAGCCATTCAACAAGTACTGCAAACCGACTGGGAACCCCGTTTTTCAGCGTATAGCTACGGATTCAGGCCGGGAAGGTCTGGGCACCAAACGATTAGGCAAGCCCAGCGATACATTCAGTCTGGTTATGACTGGGTGGTGGATATCGACTTATCGAAATTCTTTGATAGGGTAAACCATGATCGTCTGATGGCGAAGCTGGCGGCCTACATGGACGACAAGGATATATTAAGGCTGATTCGGCGGTTTCTCAATGCTGGTGTCATGGAGAATGGTGTTATCCACTATCGACGGGAAGGAACACCGCAAGGTGGGCCGCTCTCGCCAGTATTGTCCAATATTGTGTTGGATGAATTGGATAAAGAGCTGGACAAGCGAGGTCTGCGGTACGTCAGGTATGCTGACGACTGTCGTGTTTTTGTTAAAAGCCGACGGGCAGCGCAGCGAGTCATGAATAGTCTGGTGAGGTTTATTGAAACCCGGATGAAGCTGAAAGTGAATCCAGATAAAAGTGCGGTAGCGCGGCCTTGGGAACGAACATTTCTGGGCTTCTCATTCACGCCAGCAGGAAAACTTGAACTTGCTGACAACAGCAAACGGCGTTTTAAGGTTGCTGTGAGGACGTTAACCAGAAAATCAGGGCGGTCGTTCAAGCAACGATTAACAGCCCTGAATCGTTACCTTCGTGGATGGCGGCAGTATTTTGGAATAACGGATACACAGGGACAATTAAGCTCGCTGGAGGCTTGGGTAAGAAGGCGTTTAAGATGTCTGATATGGTATCAGTGGAAAACGGCAAAACGACGTTTTAAAGGATTAAGGCGACTTGGAGTGTCGATCGCTTCAGCCAGTAAAGCCGTGGTATCAAGGAAGAAGTATTGGCGCATGAGTGCCTCACCTGCTCTGAGCAAAGCGTTTACTATTAAGCGTTTTGATCTGCTGGGACTGGAAAGATTACGTGTGGTTTAACTGGCCGAACCGCCCAGTGCGGACCCGCATGCTGGGTGGTGTGGGAGGAGTGGAGTCGCGAGGCTCCACCCTATCCCGATTCATGAGCTTTCTTCCGATCCTAGTAGGGGGTTATGGACTCAGCTGCGTCATTACAATGATACCAACCAAATGGTTGTGAGTTATGTACATCCACTCCCCTCGGGGCAGAAACCCCCAAGGTATTTTTCAATCGATGTTGATATTCATCAGCTCATGAAAAAGGTGTTGAATCAACATTTATTGGGGGGGAAATACCTTCAATCAGAATTATTACCCTTCAATCTCGTTGATCAGGAAGGGTCTTTTTTGTTCAAAGGGGAGCAGAATAATGACAGAAAAACAGGAGAAAGATTGGTAAGGAGCGATTTTATACGAAATTTTGGTCACCCCCTTCAGGCGCTGATTAATAAGGATGAGCCAACCAGTCATATTGTTCCACCGAGTATGAATCATGGTGATGAAATGTGGTTTTTTGGTGCGCCTGTTAAAACGGCAGGGTGGTGGTTGTACACGAAGGTAAGTCGACACAAGGCTCTGGATATTGGCTATCATGCGATCGTCGTGAATGCAATGATTCTGATTGTTTCATTATTACTGATTACATTATGCAGTTGGTATGCTTCGGTGAAAATCACACAGCCTATATTATTACCTAAATCCTGCAAATAATATCGAAATAAAAGTTGCAATCACCCGTGAATAAAGAGATTAAATGATGTTTTCGTTTCATAAAGCATCACTTTTTCAATGAGCAAAAAAAACAAGTCAAAAGCACGTTTGAAGCAGCGGAAGGTACATTTCACTCAAGCTAAAAAGCCGCTTACCAGTCAGGCTGGACTTATCCCTGTGTTTCGCTTCCTGAACCGGATGGGGCTGGCCGACCTACTGGACAAACGGATTAATATTCAACGAGGCTCTAATGCCACTTTCCAACTGTCAGATGTCATTCTGATGGTAACCACCGGCATTCTGGCAGGTGCCAAAAGTCTGATGAAAGTGTGCACGGTCTGGCAGGATAGCGTTCTCCGAGAATGCACCCGTTTTCAACGCATTCCTTGTGACAGTCAATTTGGACGCATTTTAAAGCTGTTCCACTTTGCCAGCGTCGTTGAACTGGAAACCGCTGTCCACGAAATGAGGGAGAGTGTTTGGAAACAGGCACTGCGCTCAGGAACATCTACCGTTTATGCTTTTAAACAGGTCACCATTGACCTCGATTCTACGGTAAAAACCTGTTTTGGTTTTCAGGAAGGCGCAAAGAAAGGGTTTAACGAGAAAAAAAGAGGGGCGCTGTCGTACCACCCGCAGCTGGCCTTTTGCGCGGAAACCAAAGAAGTGCTGCAGGGTTGGTTACGAAGTGGTGATGCCTACACTGCTAATGGCTCCATAGAGTTTATGAAACAGTTGCTGGTTACTCTGCCTTCCCACATGAAGATTTTTTTCAGGGCTGATAGTGGCTACTTTGGTGGACCATTACTGACCTATCTGGAGGATTTAGGACATCGTTATCTGGTTAAGGTCAAACTGAAGAATCTACACAAACTGTTAATCCCGCAAGACTGGCAACCTGTCGTGCATCAGCCAGGGTGGGAGTGGTGCGAGTTTCAACACTGCTGTGGTGACTGGGACCGGGCTCGTTGCTTCGTGGCTGTCCGGCAAAGAAAGATCGGGAAGCCAGAAAACACCCAGTGCGAATTGTTAGACCCGAAGCCAGAGTACGACTACTTCTGCTACGTGACTACTGAGTCGTGGAGTCCATGGGAGATCCATAAAGCGTATGGCAAGCGGGCTACCTGCGAAACCTGGATCGAAGAGTGCAAAAACCAGATGGCTCTCGGGCAGATCAAAACCGATCATTTCATGGCAAACAGTGCGCTTATGCAATGTGCAATACTGGCCTACAATACAACACGTTGGATGGCACTGATGAGTGGGAATCGTCAGTTGATGAAGTGGGAGCCGGAAAGCATTCGCTGCTATATGATACGGGTTGCCGGAAAACTGTTGACAGGTAACAGGCAGTTGACCGTTGCCAGTAACAAAGAGCATCTCTACCAAACGGAGTGGGATGCTTGGCTAGCAGTAGGTGACTGTTTGTAAATAGCGAACAATGGATGATTAGAAAAACATTCTGCTAATGCGGAAGGAGTTATCGCGCCCTGATATCAGGAATAGCAGTAAGATGAACCAAACACGACGGCTCATGTGATTAAAATCCACTGAAAAGGTAAATATTTGCTCGATAGTAGCATAATCAGAATCAGGAGGGCTTGATCAGTTGCTGCGATTGACCTGTTCGGGTTTGGATTGCAGGATTTAGGTATTATTAAAAAAATCCATGGACTTTTTTACGTATAAAAATAAAAAACCAGTATTGATCATTAATAGTCAAGATGAAATAAGCAGCCTTGCTGAAAGCTTCTTACAACTGACAGAAAAATTATCAGATCGTGAGCAGGCGCTTCACGAAGCCAGAGCGAATAATATAGGGAATTTATTACACCTAAATCCTGCAATACAAACTCCAACAGGCCAAACATACGCATTGATCAAATCCTCCTGACTCCGATTATCCTGCTGTCGAGAAAATACTGGCCTTTTCAGTGGATTTTCATCGCTCGAACCATCGTATTTTTATTCATCTTACTCCTATTCCTAATATCAGAGCGTAACAACACCTTCCGCATCAGCAGAATGTTTTTTCTAACCATCCGTTGTACGGCTATTTACAAACAGTCACCCACTGCCAGCCAAGCATCCCACTCCGTCTGGTAGAGATGCTCTTTGTTACTGGCAACGGTCAACTGTCTGCTACATGTTAACAATTTTCCAGCAACCCGTATCATATAGCAGCGAATGCTTTCCGGCTCCCACTTCATCAGCTGACGATTTCCACTGACCAGAGCCATCCAGCGTGTCGTATTGTAGGCCAGTATTGCACATTGCATAAGCGCACTGTTTGCCATGAAATGATCGGTTTTGATCTGTCCAAGGGTCATCTGATTTTTGCACTCTTCAATCCAAGTTTCACAGGTAGCCCGCTTACCGTACGCTTTATGGATCTCCCACGGACTCAACAACTCAGTCGTCACGTAACAGAAGTAGTCGTACTCTGGCTGCGGATTTAACAGTTCGCCCTGCATATTTTCGGGCTTCCCTGGCTTTCTTTGTCGCACAGCCACGAAGCAGCGATTCCGGTCCCAGCTACCACAGCGGTGTTGAAACTCACACTGCTCCCAACCTGGCTGATTGATGACAGGCTGCCAGTCTTGCGGGATTAACAGTTTGTGCAGATTCTTCAATTTCACCTTGATGAGATAACGATGCCCCAGATCATCCAAATAAGTCAGTAGTGGGCCACCAAAGTAGCCACTGTCAGCCCTGAAAAAAATCTTCATATGAGAAGGCAGGGTGATCAGCAGTTGCTTCATAAACTCTATGGCGCCATTGGCGGTGTAGGCATCGCCACTTCGTAACCAGCCTTGCAATACTTCTTTAGTTTGAGCGCAAAAGGCCAATTGCGGGTGGTACGAAAGAGCCCCTCTTTTTTTCTCATTAAAGCCTTTCTTGGCGCCTTCCTGAAAACCGAAACAGGTTTTTACCGTAGAATCGAGGTCAATGGTGATCTGTTTACGTGCATAAATGGTAGATGTTCCTGAGCGCAACGCCTGTTTCCAAACCCTGCCCCTCATTGCGTGGACAGCGGTTTCCAGTTCAACGACGCTGGCAAAACTAAACAGCTTTAAAATGCGTCCAAATTGACTGTCACAAGGGATTCGTTGAAATTGGGTACATTCTCGAAGAGTGCTATCCTGCCAGACCGTGCACACTTTCATCAGACTTCTGGCACCTGCCAGAATGCCGGTGGTTACCATCAGAATGACATCTGACAGTTGGAAAGTGGCATTAGAGCCTCGTTGAATATTAATCCGTTTGTTTAGTAAGCCGGACAGCCCCATCCGATTCAGGAAGCGAAACGCAGGGATCAGTCCAGCCTGACTGGTGAGCGGCTTTTTAGCTTGGATGAAACGTACCTTCCGCTGTTTCAAACGTGCTTTTGACTTGTTTTTTTTGCTCATGGGAAAAGTGATGCTTTATTGAAACCAAAGCATCACTTAATCCCTTTATTCATAGGATATTGCAACAGTTATTTCGAGATCCTTTGCAGGATTTAGGTTACAAAAATTAGGTGGATCGTATTTTTATTTTTATTTTAATTTGGATTTTGATGGTTGTGTCAGTCATGTGAGCTCCTCGATAGAAACTGTGTTGGGATATAAAGCAGCCACGTTTCATTGTCCTTTTGTTGACTATGTGATGGGAGATGATAATAAGTACCAATTTTTAGGACAATTAGAAAGAGCATTACAGTACGGTAAGTCAGATACCTTTGAACTTGATATGCGCCATAAAGAAGGCAGTCACCGGCGTATAGAAGTCTTTTGGAGTCATACTGCTAACTATGCAAATAATTGCCCTGTTATTGAAGGGTTGGCCAATGATATTACGGAAAGGGTGAGTGATACGGAAAGGTTTAAAAATTTATTGGATGCTGGGCCTGATGCTACCGTTATAACAACGATGGATGGCATCATCTCATTGGTGAACTCAAAAGCTGAATGCCTGTTTGGGTTTCAACGCTCTGAGTTAGTGAATATGCCTTTATGCATTTTATCTCCTATGGCGCATCGAAAGGAAAATCCTTTATTGCACGATCTACAGGCGTTATCCTGGGAGGAGCTGTGCCTAGATGCCTTTGAAAGCTATGGAATAAACAGTCAGGGAAAGCAGTTGCCCACAGAAGTCACCAGTAACCCACTTGAAACTGAGCAGGGGTTATTGGTTTCTATTGTTATTCGGGATATCTCAGCGCGTCAGGCCATTGAAGAGGAATTGGTATTTGCGAAAGAAACGGCAGAACGTGCCAGTCAGGCAAAAGGCATGTTTTTGTCGAATATGAGTCACGAGCTGCGTACGCCTTTGAACGGTGTCTTAGGTTATGCTCAGGTACTGTTAAGAGACGGGCATATGCCTGAGCGGCATCGCAATAGTTTGAAAGCGATCGAATCCAGTGGTCACCATTTATTGGCATTGATTAATGATATTCTTGATTTATTTGACAAAAATTGAGTCGGGTGAAATTGAACTCCATAATCAACCTTGTCGATTGAAGACAATGATAGACGATGTTGACAATATTATGTGTGAGCGTACGCACAGGAAAGGGTTGTCGCTGCAATTCGATATAGCACCGGATATCCCGGATGTTGTTATTTTAGATGAGATAAAAATTCGTCAGGTGCTGCTGAATCTTGTCAGTAATGCGGTTAAATTCACCCTGAAAGGAAAGGTTGTTCTGTCGTTAAATTATAGTCAACATCGGCTGATGTTTATGATTAGTGATACAGGTATTGGGATCAGTGACCATGATATGCATCGTATATTTGAACCGTTCCTGACGCTTCTAGAAAAAGATCTTCAGGAGCAAAGTTTTCACGTTGGAGAAAGCGGTTAACACTGTCATGCGATATATCACTCCATTCGCTAAGATGGGTACAGGTGACTGATTTGGGTTCACAGAGTAGAAACCCCGTATACTTCTGGAGGTCGCACTTGGCTGTTGTTGGTTTTGTTATTTTTCTACGCACGACGACATCCACTGTTTTTTTGCTGATCTAGCAATTTTTTTGGATGTCTGTCAATGCGTAAGTTCTAGGATTATAAAAATAACGTCTCGGCTTAGAAAGCCAAGGAAGTAAGACATGAACAAGCTAGCATTAACATTCATTGCCCCCTTAATATTAGCCCTTCCCCTGACAGTCAGTGCAGGTAAAACATCTTATAAAGTGTCTATCAATCATGCATCGGTGACAGAGTTAGATAAACGGTTAGAGGGTGTTGGTGAGCGTATCGCAATGGAGATTGTCAAATACCGTGAAGAGCATGGTCCTTTTAAAACCATGGATGATCTCGACAAAGTGAAGTATGTAGGCGCAAGCTTGTTAGAGAAAAATAAAAAGAGAATCTCGTTTAAAAAGTAATTTTTCTCACGATCTGAAAAGCCAGCGATGTCAGGGCTTACGCATCAATGATTACTGTAAAATCTTAATTTTTAGTGGATTTACCTAGATATTGATCTGTATTCGTGATTATTATGCACTCTTAACCTTTTTTGAATGACAGTGGCTGTATATTACGGAGGGTTTACATCGAAAAAAAATTGATCAATTATTTGGGGTATATGAAAGTGTCTTCTGACACAGGAGCTACAGAAAATAAACCATAGTTCTAATATGATGCGTAAGCCCTGCCAGCGATGTTCGCTGGCTTTTTTGTGTGGTTAATCCGGTGTTTTCCAGTTGTCTTTATCCTGCCCTTCCTGCCACTGTCTGTCCTGGTCCAGGGTTTTATTGAGCATATCGCGCGCCGCAACGGCTTGGGTAATGTACTCTTTCTCATTAATATTGAGATGCGTTAATTCTTGCACCACCTGGTTATCATGCTGCTTAAACTGACGTCCTATACGGTAGGCTTGGTTACGACGCCAGCCCAGCAGGGAAAGCGTTTTAATCCCGAGTTCAACACCGGCTGAGAAGGTTTCACGCTCTATCGCTTCGACATTCAGTCGGTGGAGTTCAATAGCATGCTGACGGTTAATGGCGCGCGCAACGACCTGTAAGCGAGGGAAGTGTTTTTTTGCCATGCGGGCAATGTTCAAGCTGCTTTCCATGGTATCAACGGCAATAACAAGGACCTTTGCTTTATCTGCCCCCGCGCTGTGCAGTAATTCTGCACTTTCGCCTTCACCGTAATAAACTTTGAAGCCGAAGTGTTGTACTAATTCTATTTGACTGGCGTCGTGGTCAAGAATGGTGGTGCCAACGTTATTGGCCACCAGTAAGCGCCCAAGCGCCTGCCCAAACCGACCGTAACCAATCAGGATCACAGGGTTATCATCCTCTTCTATGGTATCAGGGGATCTTTTAGTATCATTGCGATCCGCATAATACGGTTTCACCCATTTTTCATGAATGATCAGCAGTAATGGGGTCAGGAGCATGGATAAAGCCACCACCAGTGTCAGGCGACCAATCAGGTGATCGGGTAAAACATGGTTCGCGCCGGCAAATGAAAAGAGAACAAAAGCAAACTCCCCGCCTTGTGCTAAAGAAAAGGAAAACAACCAGCAATCCGCCTGCGCCAGTTTGCTGACTTTTGACAAAATCATAAGCACGGCAAACTTACTGATAATCAGTGCCAGGGTTAGCCCTATAATCAGTGCCGGTTGAGCGGCAAACAAACTGAAATCAATGGTTGCGCCAACACTGATAAAAAACAGCCCCAGCAGTAAGCCTTTAAAGGGGGCAATGTTACTTTCCAGTTCGTGGCGGTAATTACTTTCAGCCAACACCACACCTGCAATAAAGGTACCCATGGCCGGGGATAAACCAATGGCCTGCATGGCCAGGGCGACGCCAATCACTAATAATAAGGCAGATGCCGTAAAGATTTCTCGCAGTTTGGAGCGGGCGATAAAACCAAAAATCGGGTTCATTAAAAAACGTCCGCCACAGACAATGGCGGCAATGACTGACAGCGTAGTTAAGGCCGTGACCCAGTCACTGTGTGTATTGCCTTCTACCGTCGTGCTGTAAAGGTCGGGGTTTGCAATCACCAGCAAAGGCAAGATGGATAATATCGGGATAACTGCAATGTCCTGAAACAGTAGCACTGAGAATGCACTTTGCCCTGCCGAGGTATTCATCACTCCTTTTTCTTGCAGGCTTTGTAAGGCAATGGCCGTTGACGACAGCGCGAGAATCATTCCGATCGCTAGCGCCTGTTGCCATACAATCCCTCCCAGCATAGCAATAGCCGTTATTACGCCAGTCGTCAGCCCTACCTGCAGTCCGCCAGTGCCAATAATAGGCCCTCGCATTCGCCATAGCAGGCTGGGTTTTAGTTCTAGTCCGACCAGGAATAGCATTCACACCACCCCAAACTCGGCAAAATGCATCACACCGGTCTGATCACCGACCAGTTGCAGAACAAAGGGACCAATAATAACACCGGCCACCAGATAACCTAATACGGAGCCCAACCCCAGTCGTTTGGCGATGGGCACAGAAATAACGGCCGCAACTAAGTAAATAAAGGCTTCAAATAACAGTGAGCTGTGTTCCATGATCAGTTATCCCACCGTTGATTGAGTGTATTCAGAGTTGTGATGTCACTGACGGTGATTTGATCGTTGACCAACTCGCGTAAGAACTGTTGGTAGTGGTTAGTCAGTGTTTTCAATGCATGATGATCAGCGGCCAGTGCATGTGCACCGTAAGCAACCAGAGGCGGTAAAAAATGCATATTGCAAAGCGTCGCCGTTTGCTCGAAAGGAATGAGGAATTCTCTGAGGGTAAAGCGGTTGTCGCCCTTGTTGAAATAACTGATAGCCAGTGTTTGCCTTTGAGGGCAGTCCCTTTAGGGCCGTAGGCAACGTTGTATTGTAACACCAGGTCGACCCATTCTTTGAGCAGGGCTGGGCAACTGTACCAATACAGAGGGTGTTGGAAAATCAGTGTATCCACGGCGAAAATGCGTTGTTGTTCTGCTGCAATATTGATCATACCGTCAGGGTATTGATCGTACAGGTCGTGAACAGTGACACCCTCGATGCCTTGCGCTGCCTCGTAAAATGCCCGGTTAATCACTGATTGAGAAAAGTTGGGGTGCGCAAGAATCACTAACACCGATTTCATGGAATGACTCACAACAAAAAGAATGCCGCGTAGTCTGTCATTCTCACAAAAAAGATGCCATATAGGAAGGGTAAACAATGGGGTTGAAAGGGATGGAAATAAAGAGTAGCGGAAGCTTGCTCTTTATTTTAACAGTGTTTGGCTGCCAGTAGACCATTATACCAATGGTCTTTTCTAACTACCGTAATGAGCATGGCAAGTTGAGCATCAGAACAAAGCGAAACGACGAGCAATACCCTCAAGGCACAATGTAGCCAGCTATTGAGGTTCAAATTGTCAGCGCAATAGCGCAGTTAGAATAGACCATTGGCATTATAACTATCGATAAGGAAAATAGATGAAAAAGGCCACCAAAGCGGTGCTACTGTCAGCCTTGGTATTACCGGGTGCGGGTCATTTCCTGCTGAAAAAATACGGCAGAGGAGGCGTGCTTACTGTAGTGACACTCATCGCATTGTATGTGGTGTGTTCAGCCGCTATGGAAGGTGCGCAAGCCGTGTTGGCAGATGTTCAAAGTGGTGCCTTGCCATTAGATGCGACGGCGCTTTCTGATGCAATTGCAAAGCAGAACACAGCTATGACGCAATGGGCATCGGTAGTGCTGGGGGTTGCATGGGTGATCGGTATCGTTGACGCGTATCGTCAGGGAAAAAAGGAAGACAGTGCAGCGGAGTAATGGCTCCCCGAGCTGGACTCGAACCAGCGACCCAATGATTAACAGTCATTTGCTCTACCAACTGAGCTATCGGGGAAAAGCCTCTCACCCATGGTACGGCACTGGGTGAGAGAGTCAACAAGCGTCGTTGCTTAGGACAATGCCTGCTCCAGACGATTCAGCGCTTTCTCAAGGGCTTCATCGCTGGTGGCATAAGACAGGCGCAGGTGACCTGGTGTACCAAAGGCAGAACCAGGGACCAGGGCAACGCCTTTTTCCAGCAGCAGTTCAGCCATGTCGGTGTCTTTTTCAAGACCCAGGGTTTTCATTGCTTCACTGAAATCAGGGAAAGCATAGAACGTGCCGTCGCTTTCAATGGCGCTTACACTCGGGATCTTATTCAGGCGACCGACGACATAGTCGTGACGCTTTTTGAAAGACACCAGCATGGTGGCGATACATTTCTGCGAGCCATTCAGTGCTGCAACGGCTGCGGCCTGTGCGACGGAGCAAGGGTTAGAGGTGCTCTGTGACTGAATCTTTTTCATGTTCTTGATCAGCCATTCAGGGCCACCGGCATAACCAATACGCCAGCCCGTCATCGCGTAGGCTTTGGAAACACCGTTCAGTACGATTGTTCTTTCATACAGTGCGGGGCAGGCCATCAGAATGTTACAGAACGGCTCATCACTCCAGAGAATATGCTCGTACATATCATCTGTAGCCATCATCACATGCGGGTGCTTCAGCAGGACGTCACCCAGCGCTTCCAACTCTTTGCGGGTGTAGGCAGTACCACTGGGGTTGGATGGGCTGTTCAGCACCACCAGTTTGGTTTTTGCGGTAATGGCATTGTCTAACTGCTCAGGGGTCACCTTAAAGCGGTTATCCATGCGGGTTTCAATAATGACCGGCACGGCTTCAGCAATCGCCACCATGTCAGGGTAAGATACCCAGTAAGGTGCGGGGATGACAACCTCATCCCCTTTATCCAGCAGTGCCAGAGACAGGTTGAAAAAGCTCTGCTTACCGCCGCTGGACACCAGAATCTGATTGGCGGTGAAGGTAATGTCATTATCGCGCTGGAATTTGTCAATGACGGCTTTTTTCAGCGCAGGGGTGCCATCAACGGCGGTGTAACGGGTCTCACCGTCAGCAATAGCCTGGCAGGCCGCGGCTTTAATATGCTCAGGGGTATCGAAATCGGGTTCGCCAGCACCCAGGCCAATGATATCATGGCCAGCAGCACGCAGTTCAGCGGCACGGCTGGTGACCGCGAGGGTCGGAGATGGTTTAACCATTTGTACACGTTGGGAAGGACGAGCGCTCACAATGTTCCCCATTTTTTCGTTGTAGAATACGGAAGGTAGCCATAGGCTTCTGAATAAGCCCGAGCATCATACACAAACAGTGCTAACAGAATAAACCTCCTTTTCACAAACAGGATAGTCTTTTTATGGCGCGTGCCTTTAACGTTACCTCCCGTTTTAAGCCCAGCGGTGACCAGCCTGCTGCCATTGAGCAGCTGGTGAAGGGTATCAATGCAGGTCTGGCGTGCCAGACATTGCTGGGTGTGACCGGTTCCGGCAAGACCTTCACTATTGCCAATGTGATTGAAAACCTGCAAAAGCCCATGATTGTGATGGCACACAATAAAACACTGGCGGCACAGCTCTATGGGGAGTTTAAAGAGTTTTTTCCAAATAACGCGGTTGAATACTTTGTCTCTTATTATGATTATTACCAGCCAGAAGCTTATGTGCCCACGTCAGATACCTATATTGAGAAAGATGCGTCGATCAATGAGCATATTGAACAGATGCGGCTGTCTGCAACCAAGGCGCTGATGGAGCGTGAGGATGCAATCATTGTGGCCACTGTGTCGGCCATTTACGGTTTGGGTGACCCCAAGTCGTACCTGAAAATGATGTTGCATCTGGACCGGGGTGATCAGGTTGAACAGCGTTCATTATTAAGGCGACTGGCCGAGTTGCAATACAGCCGTAACGATACCGAATTAAAGCGCGCGACCTATCGGGTAAGAGGCGATGTCATTGATATCTTCCCGGCAGAATCGGATCGTGAAGCAATACGCCTCGACTTCTTTGATGAAGAGCTGGAAACCATCAGTGCTTTTGACCCCTTAACGGGTGAGGTCTTAAGGCAGCTTCCACGGGTGACCATTTACCCGAAAACCCATTACGCAACACCACGACAAACCATTCTTGATGCTGTAGAGGCGATAAAAGAAGAGTTAACCGAGCGCTTAGAAGTGCTGCGTGAGAATAACAAGTTGGTTGAAGCCCAGCGGCTGGAGCAACGTACCCGTTACGATATCGAAATGATGCTGGAGCTGGGGTATTGCACAGGGATAGAAAACTACTCCCGCTATTTATCGGGCAATGCGCCCGGTGAACCACCGCCCACGCTGTTTGATTATATTCCCGACAATGCGTTATTGGTGATTGATGAATCCCATGTCACCGTGCCTCAAATTGGTGCGATGTACAAAGGTGATCGCTCCCGTAAAGAAACGCTGGTGGAATACGGTTTTAGAATGCCATCGGCATTAGATAACAGACCCATGAAGTTTGAAGAGTGGGAAGACCGAAGGCCGCAAACCATTTTTGTGTCTGCCACACCGGGTAAGTACGAACAAGAACATCAGGGGCAGGTTGTTGAACAACTCGTTCGCCCGACAGGGTTGGTTGATCCTGGGGTTGAGGTAAGACCCGCGTCAACACAGGTGGATGACCTGATGTCAGAAATCCATAAAACCATTGATGCCGGTGACCGTGTGCTGGCAACGGTGTTGACCAAGCGGATGGCAGAGGATCTGGCGGACTATCTTCATGAGCATGGCATTAAAGTGCGCTATCTGCATTCGGATATTGATACGGTGGAACGTGTCGAAATCATCAGAGATTTGCGCATTGGTGTCTTTGATGTACTGGTGGGTATTAACTTGCTGCGGGAAGGGCTGGATATGCCGGAAGTGGCGCTGGTGGCCATTTTGGATGCGGATAAAGAAGGTTTCCTGCGTTCAGATCGCTCGTTGATTCAAACCATTGGTCGTGCTGCTCGTAACCTGCATGGTCGCGCTATTTTGTACGCCGATAAAGTGACCGGTTCCATGCAGCGGGCGATGGATGAAACCCAGCGCCGACGAGAGAAGCAGCTGGCCTACAACCAACAACACAATATCACCCCGGTAGGCGTGAAAAAGTCTGTCGCGGATATTTTGGAAGGGGCGATTATTCCTGGCAAGAAAATAGACGGAAAGCAGCGAAAAGCCGCCAAAGCATCAATGGCTGATAGCGCGCTATTAAGCCCGGATGAAGTAGCAAAACAAATAAAAGTACTGGAAGTAAAAATGATGAAACATGCGCAGGAGCTGGAGTTTGAGGCAGCGGCACAGGTCAGGGATGAAATTGGGTTGTTGCGTGATAGGCTTTTGAAATAATGAATGTCATTCAGTGATAACCACTTAGGGGAGTGGCATAGAGAAGTGTACCGGAGTATGGTGAGTCTTTCTTCCCTTTCGCCTTTGCCGCTATGAATACCACAATTGATGTTGCCCCAGAATGTAAGAGTCTTCTTAAGCTCGCCGCAAAGAAACTGAAAGGCCATGATCGCAGGTTGTTTGTGGCTGAGGTGGCTGAAACACTCTGCTATGGCAGCCCCAGTCTCACTGAAACTGAGTTTGGTTTTGGTCGTCATACCGTAGAACTGGGTATGCATGAAAAATGCACAGGGATGATCTGTTACGGAAACTATGCTTCATCCGGGAAGCGAAAGAGTGAAGATGTCTCGCCACAATTGGCAGAGGATATTCGCTGCCTTGTAGAACCGGAAAGTCAGGCAGCCCCTCAGCTACGCAATACACGGGTGACAGCAAAAAGTGTACGGCAGAAACTGATATAGAACTTACGCATTGACAGGTCCGGCAAAAAATGGCCTCAACCATTCCTTCCCCTCGGAGAAGCTTTTTATGAAATCCCAGGTAGCTTCTTTGAGGGCGTCTTTCCTGATGCTATAGACGCTTCTGAGTGACCCTGATACTTTCATCGCCTGAAGACAGGTATAGCCAAAGATAGCCGCAAAAATATGATTCCGGACCTGTCGCTCCCCTCTCACCTGAAAACGCTCGATGTTGCAGAGTTGCTTTAATGCCCGGTGATACTCTTCGATCGCCCAATGATGTTGGTGCAGCTGATCACAATCAGATCGTGGAGATAGATCTGCTCCGACATGAGGAGTGTAAACAACGTAATGGCGCAGCTCGTTTTTGAGTCGCGTCCGGTAGAGTCGTACATGACCAAAGTTACGTAGCCATACAGTTTTTCCTTCTTCGGGAATCTCCAGGCTCTGCACCTGTTGGTAGTTACCCTTTTGCACAGAGACAGTACGGTTGCTTTGAACAGCGAACATAAAACCCAAACCATTGTTTTTCACAGCTTTGAGGTTTCCAATACTGCTATACCAAGAGTCACCGGTAACACATGCAGGTTCGAGTCCCCATGCCAGTACTTCTTTCAGCATATCGACAAAGTAGTCATTTTTAGTTTTGCCATCGGCTGGATTGTAAATACGGAAATTAACGGGCAAGTTGTAGCCTTTGATGTCCGTGTAATAAAGCGTGATGAGATTAATACCCTTGACGGTTTTGTGGTGCTGTCCTGAGTAGTAATGACCGACTAAAGCCGTGTAATGGGTATAAGGTTTATCCAACACCGTATCATCAACCGATAGCGTCCCACCTTCAAGAATAAGACTTGCTGACGCTTCTAGAAAAAGATCTTCAGGAGCAAAGTTTTCACGTTGGAGAAAGCGGTTAACACTGTCATGCGATATATCACTCAATTCGCTAAGACGGGTACAGGTGGCTGATTTGGGTTCACAGAGTAGAAACCCCGTATACTGCGGGAGGTCGCACTTGGCTGTTGTTGGTTTTGTTATTTTTCTACGCACGACGACATCCACTGTTTTTTTGCTGATCTAGCAATTTTTTTGAATGTCTGTCAATGCGTAAGTTCTATGATAGAAGAAAAAGACTGGGATAACGATTCCCTTCCTCAAGTGCGCACTATCAATAATATCTTGAATCGTTTGGGATACAAGCTGCGTAAGGTTGAAAAAACAAAGCCTGAAAAAAAATTCCGGAAACCGATGCCATCTTTGCCAATATCCGCAGAGTCAGGGAAGAGGCCGACCAAAGAAAAAATGTCTTGCAACTCAGCATAGACTGCAAAGCAACGGTCAATCTCGGAGATTTTTCTCGGGGTGGAAAAGATAGAGGTTCCTCAGCCGTCCAGGCGCTGGATCATGATATGGCGAAAAAAGACAAAATGATTCCTTTTGGTATTCTGAATCTGGACAATGACCAACTCAGCGTATTTTACGGGGTCTCTTATAAAACCAGTGACTTTATCTGTGATGCTCTGGAGCAGTGGTGGTCGGGCATTAAAGAAAGCTATCAGCATATAGATGAGCTGGTTATCTACGCGGACAACGGCCCAGAAAACAACAGCCATAGAACCCAGTTTCTTTTCAGAATGGTCATGCTTGCTCAGGCAACAGGGTTAAAAATTCACCTTGTTTACTACCCTCCTTATCACAGCAAGTACAATCCCATTGAAAGGTCTTGGGCATTTCTGGAGGATCACTGGGGTGGAGCTTTATTGAATACAGCAACAGCGGTTATTGAGTGGACAAAAAGCATGACGTGGAGATGCATCAGTCCTATTGTTGCACTATTGGATAGAACCTATGAAAAGGGTGTAAAGCTCTGTAAATCTGGGTTAGCAAAAATTAATCCTTATATTCTGTGTAACCCAGAGCTGAAAAAATGGAACGTTATGATCGTTCCAAAACTGGCCGCATAGCATTTTCAAAACGCCGAGGCCCGCAGTCTAATCCTCAGCATGCCAGCTAACGAGTTGTATTTGGTGATAAAACCATGTGAAAGACGGAAAAAGCACTCTACGGGTCTTAAAACGCCTTTAAACAAGCTGTTTTTCACTCAACACCAAACTCCAGACGGATCTTTCCTATGCCGCCTGCTGAATCGGTTTTTGTAAGGCCAGCGCCTTATGGTATTGACGAAGCTCTGAGCGTTTTATACCAACAGTAACACCACAAAATACCAGTTGTGCACCACAGGCATGGCATTTGAGTGGATCAACGCTAAAGGTCGCGTTCAACAGCTCGGGAAAGTAGATCCTTTGTGTTTTTTTCTCAGGTTGATTCAGTAGATCGTAGATTTTTGGCAGTAGCTTTCCTCGGACACGGTGAGCCAGAAACCCGTAGTAGCGCACCAGTCTGAACCCTGTTTCGGGAATATGGCGAATCAGCCGTGTAATGAATTCTTCGATATCACAATGGAACAGACGGTGTGTATTGGTTTTGTGATCGAGGTACTCAAACACCACTTCTTTGCCATCGTAGTGCTTAATTCGTGACAAAGCGATGGGAGGTCGGGTGAGATAACGTCCCAAATACTTAGCTGTTGCCGTGGGTGTTTTAGTGGGATCAGCAAAATGAACATGCCAGTGTTTCTTATATTCAGTATCGAGAAACTGATTCAGCCGATAGTTGTTCCCACATTGCTTTGATAGCTCATCCGGAATGATGAGCTGCCCTTTTTTGGCTGCTTGCCGTAAGAGGTGAAGAACCTGGTAGCGCCAGCATGTCATGGTATTTATTTTGTGGAAGTCTATCTTCTTCCATCGCTTATGATCTGTGGTAATCCCCCCCAGCGTAATAGCCAAATGGATATGGACATTGAGCTTAAGATCACGACCAAAGGTATGAATAGCGTTGAAAATACCGGGAGTTAGCCCTTTTTTCTTGGCAGCATCGAGCATGATACTAGTACTCCATCCGACACCATTTGATAACCACAGATAACCGATCGGTCAGCTGTTTGTGTAAATGGTCGACAATGGTTAGCCGTCCTGTTATTTGAGTCAATTTTGAGTGGCAGGACAAAAAAATGGGTTATTTCACGCAAAGTGCCCCATTTCCCAATTTTTCATGGGAAAAAGTGCTGCTCTAATAGCCTGGTTTATGTTCTATGGAGGCTCTCAATCTACTCTGTATTATCAAGCTCTGGCATCTTTGGATACAGTCTCTTAAGTTTTATCCGAGCGTCTTCAGTGGTAAAACGCCACTGTGTAGTCACTTTTCTTGCGTTGCGCTTCTCCTCCCAGGCTTTGACTTCTCTCCGGAGAATATCTTGGGTAGGGATACGCCGATCCAGACATTGGCGACTCAGTATACTCAGCTCAATTTCGGCCATATCCAGCCAACTGCCATGCTTTGGGGTGTAATGAAACTCAAGCTTATCAATCATTCTGCGGGCTTCTTCTGGGGAAAAAGCTTTATAAAGTGATGCGGGAGAATGCGTGTTCAAGTTGTCTCCAACCAGTATAACTTTCTCTGCATCTTTGTGGCGAACATCGACCAGAAACTTGATTTGATGAGCCCAATCAATCGCTGTCCTACGATCAGTCACCTCAACATGCCGCCAACCTGTCAAGGGTTCAAACATCATGAACAGATTGCTGACGCCATTACGTTCATACTCTGTGTCATAACGCTCCGGTTTTCCAGGCTCAACAGGCATTGGATTAACGACTTCTTTAACATGCTGCTTGCTACTTTCATCAAGGCAAACAAGCGGACGCCTTGGATCAAGAGGACGTTTATAGACTGCAAGAATATCCTCCATCGCACTCACAAAGTTGGCGCTTTCTTCCGCAGGTATACACCATTCCTTTTTTTGCCAGGGCTTAAGCTCATTTTTTTTAGCCCCTCATGTACTGTGCTTCTGGAAATCGATTCGACGTATCTGAGCTCAATCATGCGATCTGTCAGTAAATTTAGCGTCCATCGGCTGGCTCCTTCCGGTGGTGGTGAGCAGGTAAGGGCAATAAGGTGAGCTTCGGCTTCGCCATCGAGTTTACGTACCCGACCGTGGCTGCTTAGTTTTCCATTGACAGCGACATCAAGCCCTTCTTCAACAAATCGTTTCCTGAGGCGAGTGATAGTAAGCGGCCTAACATGGAAAGCTTTGGCTACCTGATCATGCTGCAGTGGATCATGGTTTTCATCGATAGCCAGAAGGATATTGGCTTTACGTTTTTTGTGTTGTGCAACTTTGGGCTTTTCCTGCTTGATAAGCCGTTCAAGTATTGATCGTTCTTCCTCGCTGAGTCGAACATGATATTTGATGGTCATAATAACTCCGGTGTTATGGACTCGGAGTTATTAGACTAGCCTTCAGTAAACTATCATCTTCTGCCGGACGGAGTACTAGCGGCTATTGCACTGAGGTTACCCTGTAGGTGACGATTGACTTCAAAGAAACGCCAAAGGACATCAGGCATAGTAAACGTGATGTGTTGCCAGCGTGTATCAGGCAGTGTGGCCTTCATATTTTCGCGCCACTGATCGGTCTTTTTTTTGCCACAGGTGTTACAAAATCGGGAGTTACAGCCAAAGCAGATCTTTTTCGTAAAGCAACATCCGAGCTTAGAGCAACGAAAAGTCGCAAATCCCAAAAGAGTCGTTCCACAAGCCAGAAGTAGCCCCATGGTCTCAATAACAACGGGTCTCAGAGTGTCTTTGTGTTTTTGATAATACTGCCACCATGCCTTTTCGAGGTGCAGCAGTTGCTTCATGCGGGAAGGGGTGCGGATAGCACAAGCCCAGATGGTTGTTGATGAAAAGTGAAGGATGGAACTATAAAGGACAAGTGACGTTAAGGAAAGTTGGCTGGAAGCCCTCTATTTGGCACGGGAGGAAAGCCGCCGCGGAGCGGCACACCTTGTAACTTCTTAATTGCTGCTTCCCTTAGCCCTAATAAGGTTTAAAGATAATAGGGGCTTTTAGTAGTATTGAGTATTAAAAGCTAATTTTTAATTAATGTAATGAATAGCGTTGTTTGGTGTGGGTGTCTTGTAAAGTGTGCTATTTTTATTGACCATTAGGGATAAAAATGGTTATTTATGAGGCGCTTGGCTTATTTCTGTTTTTTATTTTTTGCATTGTTTAGTGTAAGTGTACTGGCAAAACTTCCTGATGACCGTCATTCAAAAAATACTCAGATTTGTCTTCCATGTACTTTTGAATCAAAAAATAGAAAAGTCGTAGGTTGTATGCTTTTAAGCTCTGATTGTGAGGGTGTAGATGATGACGTCAGAGAAAATGCTAGTGACTTGGGAAAGCAGTTAGCTGATAATATAGGGTTTTCTGATTTCAGCTGGTGCAACTTGGGTAGCTGGAATGATATATCAGAATCCTTTCTTGAACAATTATATAATAATTTAACCTGTGGTAAGGTTTCAGGGATTATTTCTCTTCAGGTAGAATGGAAAATAAAAAAAGATATTGGTGATGGTTTTGTCAGGCAGTTTAATGAATTAAAAAAATACTGTCCGGTAGTTTACAACCGTATTATAAAAATAGTTTTTAGTAGTCTACATCCTAACTTTAAAGAGGAGGATGTTGACGATACCTATTTAGAGGGGGCGGAATTAGATCTTGATCTTTGGTGCAGACGATGGGCAATTTTAACTGTTCTGGCTATTCGACCTGATGTTTATAAAAAAACTGATTCCGATGTTGAGGGTGTCTCTATTTGTGGTACTGCATTGTCTGCTACTGAGAGACAGTTCATGTCATTCGACTTGGCTCTGCTTAAAAAATCCATTGCTGAATCTATCTCCATAGAGAACCAAAAAAATACGGCAGGTGCAGGGCGACTGCTTCGTAGCATGTCTGATGAGTTTGAGGCACAGTGTGGCAGGAGGAAGGGATGCCAAAAAAATCGGAAGGGAATTCGCACTGAGCAGGAAATAGGTGCTGCGTTAAGAGAAATATGCGATACATTAGATAAAGAGTATCGTCAGCGAGAAAATACAACTCAAACGCTTCCTGTTCCTGAAAGGCGTTTGGTTGCCCCATCTCTCAGTGAACCCTTGATATCTACGTCGGTAGTGTTGGTGAATACCCAACAATCAATGCCTTCAGCTGAAGTAGAGCGAGAAGAAAATCAATATGCAACGGGGGTGGATGAAAAGAGTGATGTTATTGACCAAGTAGGAGTGAATGATACGAATCCTACATGGCAGGAGTTGTCTGATGCAAAAGCCAAAGTCATTGATAATATCATTAAGTTTTTCTGGCTTCAGGCAAATGCGCATAAAAATAGCCCTGAGCTTTTACCCATATTAGCGGGGTCATTAGCGGTTGACGCCTTAATGCTAGGGGCTGAGCTTGTGGATGGCATGGTGGGCCGGGTTGCATTAAGTGGTTTAAAAGCAGTAGCAGCTAATGATGCTCTGTTTATTCTGGGCACAGAACATGATGTTGACAATCTTCAGTCTGCTTTGCTGGATGGGTTTCGAGGAGGCGATGGTGTAAAGGCTGAGTATGCTGATGCTCGTGTTGGAAAGAAAATTAGTTATTGCTATAAAGGGGTCAGTATTTTTTGTGTGAATATACGAGAAGCAAGAACAGTGGGCATTTGGCAGCTGCCTAAATATGAAAACCTCCAGATTTTCCTGGATGAAAATCGTGGAAAACCATCATTTTTTTACCGAGTTTGCTCTTTTGAATCATTGTGTTATATCGCAGGGATTTTGTTGGATCAAGGCCTCGGAACGCAATTTTCCAGCGCTATTTTACGCCCTCAGTCTGAGATATCACGTTATGTCAGTTACAGAGCCGATCAGCAATCTGTAATCAGTTGGCTAAATAATCTTTATTGTAAATTGAACACTGTATTTATGCCGGTGAACAATCAATGCACAGAGGTATCTCCCCCGGAGGAAGATCCGTTGAGCCAAGCGTTGGTTGCCTGCCAGTTTGAGGGTTCAGTGATGCTTGAGCCTTGTTTAGAGGCTGTTGGCTTTGATGAAGAAATGGTTGATGCTTTTTATTCGAAAGTGCTGAAGCTCAAAAAAAAGGGTGTTAACGTTTTGTCTGATTTATCAGGTTATCTTAACCGCTGGTATGAGACGAAAGAAAAAGCTGTTTCAAAAAAAGAACAGAGTGGAAAAAAGAAGGGGCGTAAGCAAGGACGAGCGTTTGATCTTGATGATGGGATGATGGCTCTGAATAGAGCTGTCGATTCAGCTTTTAAGAAGCCGGATGGTTTTCCAGACATTGCCTTTTCCAAAGAGAGGTTTCAACAATGGCTTCGAGTCAAACGATATAAAAACAAAGAGGGAACCTTAAGAACACATAACCCCAGTGTACCTTATATGGGCCAACGTAATGTAGAAGTTGTTATACTACAGAAAAATGAAAACTTCCACTTTGAATTGATGGGAGTGATTAAAGAATTGCTGGCAATACGCCCAAGGAATGCTTCGTTTTAGCAATGCAGTTTAAAAGATTATCATATTTTAATGAGTGATCTGCTAATGAAGTGGTCAGATTACAATAATAAATTGAAAGATTCTATTTCTTACGAAGAAATCGTTGTAGCCTTTGCGCACTATCTTGATGAATTTATGGGTAATGCAACCGGCCCGTCTGACTTAACTGTTGAAACTCACATTCCCGATATGGCATTTGCATTTATGGTGGTTCTTAGAGAGGGGGTTGATTATGAACTTTCGGTAGAATCCTTGCAGCTAGTCTATAAAGCGATTTCAGCGCTTTATCATTACAGCAGCTTAAGGCAGGACTTTGCCATGTCTAGCGCTTTGATAGACTGCTTGGCGAGAGTGAAGTCTGATAGGGCGAGCATTGACTCAGAGACTCTTCAGCAACTGCAAAATGATACAATGACATTCATCACAGCGCTAAATTATTTGATTGAAGGCTGGGACGGTGACAATCGTGCTTATGTTGATTTTTCGTATGCGGTCATCCATGCATTGTCCCCTTTGTTGGAACAGCTTGCAGTCACTATTCCTTTGTTGCGTGATACTGGGACGTTTGAAACTATCAAAAGCTATGTTGAGAAAAAAGCTCAGGCGATACTGTCACAGCATGACAGAGCTGTTGAGAAATTTGCAGAAGAAGAGCATAAAGCAGTAGAAAGTCTGAAAAAGGAAAGGGAGGCGAAAAAGCTAGCCTTTCTGGCGGGCTTGAGACAACCGACTAATTCTCATCAAAGTAATGATGCGGATGAAAAAAGTGATAGTGAGGATGATGCCTCTGATGACGATTGTGTTGCGCAGGCACCTTGCCTTTGGGAGGGGAAAATACCGCCGATTTGTAAGGTAATTAAGGAGGCTCAATGTGATAACAGAAGTGGGCCGATATCAGGTAAAGGGAAAGGTGGAAGCAGTAAAGGAAAGCAGGCTGGTCAACCTGGTGCAAAATTGATTCGTTTGTTCGAGCACGAGCATGGAAATGATCCGTTTGCAATGGCTAGGCTTTGGATTGAAATAGGCAGTGCATATATAGAACGCAGCTCTTTATCGGGTAAAGTAAGGGCTTTGAGTCACTCCATTAATAAGGCCTATACCTCTTTAGAAGCTTATGAATCACAATTGAGAGAAAATAAAATTAATCGCCTGCCTAGTGGTAGTATTGTCAGCTTTAACTATATGATCGCCTTGGCTGAGGCATACCCTGACGGGAATAATTTAAAGCGATTAGTGATGGACTGGAAGGAGGGGGCAAACTGCTGTCAAAAAGCAGACGCGTCACTGGCCCTATTGAAAAAAACACCTGGATACGCCATGGCGCATTATGAACAGGTGTTTATCGCCCGTTTTAAAGATCATGCTCATTATATAACAGGTAGCATAGATGGCTTAAGGCGTGGAAAGAAGCATTTGGCGAACATGCCTGCTCTTCGCGCGAAGGTCTTAAAGACCGGGAACGCCTATGTAAGCAAACGTTCAGTGTCACAAACAGGAAGGCAATTTCAATCAAGGGGTATGTTGTCAGAACAGCTTTCTGGCTTACAGAAAAAGCTACCTGATATCGATGAATATCTCAAAAACGCAGAGAAAGAAGTGAGGTGGCTTTTTATACTTAACGAACAATAGCCTTGCACAGCATAAAAAAATCATTAATACAGCAACCACTTCAGGTGGATAACTCAGTTGGTTAGAGCGCTATATAGACCTCAAAGAGGTCGTTTGTTCGATTCTAGTATCGCCTATCATTTCTTCTTGGCTTGCCTGCGTTTTTTTGTGTCTTAAGTAAAGGCGTACGCACCAAAACAAAAAAACCTTTTTTAAAATTATTCTTAGGGGTAGCTGAGAACACTCCAGAGCCCATAGATAACGTTTTAGGCTTTTTGAAGGGGTAGAAGAGGGTATGAGTCAGCAGGTGGTCTTTGCCCGCTCGAGAACGGCCGAGTACAGAGCCTGGGATGCCACCCCATACCGTATCTTTTAAGCTCGGTTCACGAAACAGCTAGCTGTAGGCTAGTGTTGCTTTCTTCTGTACTGGAGTTATCTGCAGAGATATCTTGGATTAAATCTGGCTTCCCCTTAAAAGCTTTGGCCAGCGTGTCTTTATTTTTCGCTAACAGCAGACCAATATCTTCTGCCAATTTGTCTTCAATCGTGAAGTTCGCTTCCAGCAGGCTTGACAAGTTGTCAGCCAGCTCCATCATTTTGTCATGCTCTTCCGCTGCTTTTTTATCGGTAAACATACTTCCGTCCCGGTCAACTCGCCACATGGGGGTAATAGACATTGCCCGCTCCTGATTAACTGTAGATGATGGTGCTCACTGTATAAAAATACAGGGGTGATGTCTATAACAGAAAATAGGATCGTTGGTAGTAGACATCGTACGCGGCCTGCTTGTAGAAAAGCCACAGTGAGGGTTATTGATAAGCTACGAAATGTGACCCATATATCCCTTGGATAATAGGTCTTCATCCTATTTATAGTTACCGGGAAGTACGGCTTCTGCGGTTACTGGAAGGGCGTGGCGTTCTTGCGGCGGGCTTTTTGTTGGTTGGCTTTCGGTTTTGCCAGGCCGTATTCTCCCGGCGTTTAGGTGAAGGTCTCTTATAGGATTGTTTGGCCTCACGCTCGGCCGGTGTTTTTACGTACGCTTTTGCAGGTGGCAGTTCAACCAGTTCGGCAAGTTTGTCAATGTCTGGTTTGCCCAGTTCTTGCCAGTGCCCCATGCGAAGACCATCAGGCATAATAGTTGAACCAAAGCGCACGCGTTTGAGACGACTAACAGTGAGCTCTTGAGATTCCCAGAGTCGTCGAACCTCTCTATTGCGACCTTCAAGAATGCAGACATGAAACCATCGGTTAATACCCGAACCATCGGCATCAACGATATCAGTAAACCGTGCCGGGCCATCGTCAAGATCAACGCCGTCGTAAAGACGTTTGACTTTAGCGGGTGTGACATCTCCCATCACCCGAACCGCGTATTCGCGCTCAATGCTGTGGGAGGGGTGCATTAACCGGCTGGCTAGCTCACCGTCCGTGGTAAACAGCAGTAAACCGGAGGTATTGATGTCCAGTCGGCCAATGGCGATCCAGCGCTCACCTTTCAGCTTTGGCAATTTGTCAAACACGGTCGGACGGCCTTCCGGATCGGATCGGCTACAGATTTCACCTTCAGGTTTGTTGTAAGCAATCACCCGGCGTACACCGGATGTGTACGCATCAAGCTTGATGCGACGACCATCGACGGTGATGGTGTCACGGGCAGTAGCACGGTCGCCCAGCTTGGCTTTTTTGTTATTGACACTGATGCGCCCTTCACTTAACCAGCGCTCCATTTCCCGGCGGGAACCAATACCGGAGCCTGCCAGTATTTTCTGTAGTTTTTCTCCTTTTGGCGATGAGACAGGCTCATCACTCGAAGGCTCGGGTGTATTGGTATCAGTCGTTTCGATAGTCATGAAGTGTGGTTACCGGACAGCCTGAGCTGTATATAGAGGGGATAATGTTGGGTGGAGTATAAGCCAGATACCGGTAAGGGGACAATATAGAAGATCATGATAGCGTAGCCTCAACCTTAAAACTGTCTCCTTTGAGGGGGAGCTAAGGTAGGCACTTTTCAGGAAAGTAGTCTGGTGTCTCCCACCCCACGTTTCCCTGAAGTGGACGGCAGTACCTTGATATCACTGACAATTCACCTGCTGTATTTTGACTACACTGAATTACCTGAATATGGACTCAATGGTTAAATTCAGGTGAACACAATGATAAAAAAAGCAGTACTTTTGTGCTTGTTGTTGGTGTGTACATATTCCACTTTGGCAGGGTGGAAACCAGAAGATCATTATCAAGAGTGGGATCAGGAGTATCGAGACATAAAATAGAATCAGGGATACTGTCCACAATGTCTTGGGACTGAAGGCTCCAGAACTAAATGCAAAAATGAAAAGCACTGTATATAGAACTTACGCATTGACAGGTCCGGCAAAAAATGGCCTCAACCATTCCTTCCCCTCGGAGAAGCTTTTTATCAAATCCCAGGTAGCTTCTTTGAGGGCGTCTTTCCTGACGCTATAGACGCTTCTGAGTGACCCTGATACTTTCATCGCCTGAAGACAGGTATAGCCAAAGATAGCCGCAAAAATATGATTCCGGACCTGTCGCTCCCCTCTCACCTGAAAACGCTCGATGTTGCAGAGTTGCTTTAATGCCCGGTGATACTCTTCGATCGCCCAATGATGTTGGTGCAGCTGATCAAAATCAGATCGTGGAGATAGATCTGCTCCGACATGAGGAGTGTAAACAACGTAATGGCGCAGCTCGTTTTTGAGTCGCGTCCGGTAGAGTCGTACATGACCAAAGTTACGTAGCCATACAGTGTTTCCTTCTTCGGGAATCTCCAGGCTCTGCACCTGTTGGTAGTTACCCTTTTGCACAGAGACAGTACGGTTGCTTTTAACAGCGAACATAAAACCCAAACCATTGTTTTTCACAGCTTTGAGGTTTCCAATACTGCTATACCAAGAGTCACCGGTAACACATGCAGGTTCGAGTCCCCATGCCAGTACTTCTTTCAGCATATCGACAAAGTAGTCATTTTTAGTTTTGCCATCGGCTGGATTGTAAATACGGAAATTAACGGGCAAGTTGTAGCCTGTGATGTCCGTGTAATAAAGCGTGATGAGATTAATACCCTTGACGGTTTTGTGGTGCTTTCCTGAGTAGTAATGACCGACTAAAGCCGTGTAATGGGTATAAGGTTTATCCAGCACCGTATCATCAACCGATAGCGTCCCACCTTCAAGAATAAGCCTTGCTGACGCTTCTAGAAAAAGATCTTCAGTAGAACTTACGCATTGACAGACATCCAAAAAAATTGCTAGATCAGCAAAAAAACAGTGGATGTCGTCGTGCGTAGAAAAATAACAAAACCAACAACAGCCAAGTGCGACCTCCCGAAGTATACGGGGTTTCTACTCTGTGAACCCAAATCAGCCACCTGTACCCGTCTTAGCGAATTGAGTGATATATCGCATGACAGTGTTAACCGCTTTCTCCAACGTGAAAACTTTGCTCCTGAAGATCTTTTTCTAGAAGCGTCAGCAAGGCTTATTCTTGAAGGTGGGACGCTATCGGTTGATGATACGGTGCTGGATAAACCTTATACCCATTACACGGCTTTAGTCGGTCATTACTACTCAGGAAAGCACCACAAAACCGTCAAGGGTATTAATCTCATCACGCTTTATTACACGGACATCAAAGGCTACAACTTGCCCGTTAATTTTCGTATTTACAATCCAGCCGATGGCAAAACTAAAAATGACTACTTTGTCGATATGCTGAAAGAAGTACTGGCATGGGGACTCGAACCTGCATGTGTTACCGGTGACTCTTGGTATAGCAGTCTTGGAAACCTCAAAGCTGTGAAAAACAATGGTTTGGGTTTTATGTTCGCTGTTAAAAGCAACCGTACTGTCTCTGTGCAAAAGGGTAACTACCAACAGGTGCAGAGCCTGGAGATTCCCGAAGAAGGAAAAACTGTATGGCTACGTAACTTTGGTCATGTACGACTCTACCGGACGCGACTCAAAAACGAGCTGCGCCATTACGTTGTTTACACTCCTCATGTCGGAGCAGATCTATCTCCACGATCTGATTTTGATCAGCTGCACCACCATCATTGGGCGATCGAAGAGTATCACCGGGCATTAAAGCAACTCTGCAACATCGAGCGTTTTCAGGTGAGAGGGGAGCGACAGGTCCGGAATCATATTTTTGCGGCTATCTTTGGCTATACCTGTCTTCAGGCGATGAAAGTATCAGGGTCACTCAGAAGCGTCTATAGCGTCAGGAAAGACGCCCTCAAAGAAGCTACCTGGGATTTCATAAAAAGCTTCTCCGAGGGGAAGGAATGGTTGAGGCCATTTTTTGCCGGACCTGTCAATGCGTAAGTTCTACTTCAGGAGCAAAGTTTTCACGTTGGAGAAAGCGGTTAACACTGTCATGCGATATATCACTCAATTCGCTAAGACGGGTACAGGTGGCTGATTTGGGTTCACAGAGTAGAAACCCCGTATACTTCGGGAGGTCGCACTTGGCTGTTGTTGGTTTTGTTATTTTTCTACGCACGACGACATCCACTGTTTTTTTGCTGATCTAGCAATTTTTTTGGATGTCTGTCAATGCGTAAGTTCTAGTATAGATAAATTCAGGGAATTCAAAAAGGCTGAAATCAATTTCAGAAATTTTAATATGGTAGAACTTACGCATTGACAGGTCCGGCAAAAAATGACCTCAACCATTCCTTCCCCTCGGAGAAGCTTTTTATGAAATCCCAGGTAGCTTTTTTGAGGGCGTCTTTCCTGACGCTATAGACGCTTCTGAGTGACCCTGATACTTTCATCGCCTGAAGACAGGTATAGCCAAAGATAGCCGCAAAAATATGATTCCGGACCTGTCGCTCCCCTCTCACCTGAAAACGCTCGATGTTGCAGAGTTGCTTTAATGCCCGGTGATACTCTTCGATCGCCCAATGATGTTGGTGCAGCTGATCAAAATCAGATCGTGGAGATAGATCTGCTCCGACATGAGGAGTGTAAACAACGTAATGGCGCAGCTCGTTTTTGAGTCGCGTCCGGTAGAGTCGTACATGACCAAAGTTACGTAGCCATACAGTGTTTCCTTCTTCGGGAATCTCCAGGCTCTGCACCTGTTGGTAGTTACCCTTTTGCACAGAGACAGTACGGTTGCTTTTAACAGCGAACATAAAACCCAAACCATTGTTTTTCACAGCTTTGAGGTTTCCAAGACTGCTATACCAAGAGTCACCGGTAACACATGCAGGTTCGAGTCCCCATGCCAGTACTTCTTTCAGCATATCGACAAAGTAGTCATTTTTAGTTTTGCCATCGGCTGGATTGTAAATACGGAAATTAACGGGCAAGTTGTAGCCTTTGATGTCCGTGTAATAAAGCGTGATGAGATTAATACCCTTGACGGTTTTGTGGTGCTTTCCTGAGTAGTAATGACCGACTAAAGCCGTGTAATGGGTATAAGGTTTATCCAGCACCGTATCATCAACCGATAGCGTCCCACCTTCAAGAATAAGCCTTGCTGACGCTTCTAGAAAAAGATCTTCAGGAGCAAAGTTTTCACGTTGGAGAAAGCGGTTAACACTGTCATGCGATATATCACTCAATTCGCTAAGACGGGTACAGGTGGCTGATTTGGGTTCACAGAATAGAAACCCCGTATACTTCGGGAGGTCGCACTTGGCTGTTGTTGGTTTTGTTATTTTTCTACGCACGACGACATCCACTGTTTTTTTGCTGATCTAGCAATTTTTTTGGATGTCTGTCAATGCGTAAGTTCTATATGGGAAGAAAAAAAATAGGACTAACAATCTCTATTCCCCAGCCAGTGACAGATTCAACGCCTGACAATAATACCGTTCTACCTTCCTCTTCACTTTCCTATAGCAATGCAGAAAACATTGGTAACAACAACGTATCCATTCCAGTTATCCTGACATCTAATGATTCACCGATGAAACATGACAACATGTTTAATAGTAACTGCTCCTTTAGGGCGAATGAACTGAGTGAGGCACTGAATCAAGAAGAGATTCTAAAGGGTATGAAATTTCATCGGGTACCAGTGACTGAGGGCCAGGGCTGACGCATCAATGGTGAACTAAGGTTCACTGTATAAGCCAAACTATATGCACTTCCTTTCTCGGTTGGTTCATTTCATGAAGTCAGTCCAGAATACCTTGGTTCAGTACATAGAAAATATTGATGATCCGCGCTGTACATCCATGTGCCTCCATAAACTCATAGATATTCTAGTCATTGCTATTTGTGCTGTTCTCTGTGGCGCAAACACTTGGGCTGCAATGGCTGAGTTTGGTGAGAGTAAGCGGGATTAGCTCGAAGGCTTTCTTGAACTGCCTCATGGTATTCCTTCTCATGATACGTTTTATCGCCTTTTCTGTTTGCTAGATCCTCTTGTTTTCGAAGAGTGCTTTACTCGCTGGATGGCTGCTACTGTAGGCAATATCGTTGGTAACGATGTTGATATTCTTCCCATTGACGGGAAATGTTTGCGGGGTTCGCGAAGCAAGGCAAAAAAGGCCATTCATATGGTCAGCGCCTTCAGTACAGGTGCAGGAATGGTGTTATGTCAGCGAAAAGTAGACAGTAAGTCTAACGAAATAACAGCAGTGCCTGAGTTGCTGAAGTCTATTTGTCTGAAGAACCGTCTTATCACTGCTGATGCGTTGAATTGCCAAAAGGAGATAGTTGGCGTCTGTATCGAACAGGGAGGAAACTATGTACTGCCTGTCAAAGGTAACCAAGGCAAGCTTTATAAACAAATCAAACAGTACTTTGACCAGCAATACCACGATGCGCCATTACCTCGGCTCGGCTTCGATTACTCTGAAACCATAGAGAAAGGTCACGGCCGGTATGAATATAGAATGGGTTGGGTTAGCAGTGACTTGTCATCTATCCCAGAAGCTGAGAAGTGGGTAGGCCTCCAGCAGATAGGTGCGATCCAAAGAGACAGGCAGGTGGGCAGTAAAGTTACCATGGAAGTTCATTACTACATTATGAGCCAGCAACACAGCGCAGCTGAACTGCTGGATATAGCCCGCAAGCACTGGGAAGTAGAGAATAAGCTACATTGGCGGCTGGATGTTGGCTTTCTGGAAGACCAAAATCAAACGACGACAGATAACGCAGCTGAGCACCTGTCGATATTAAATAGAATTGCTCTCAATACACATACTCACAACGAGCAAACTAAAGGAAGTGTATTCCTTAAAAGGCTTAGGAGAGTGGCATAGAGAAGTTTACCGGAGTATGGTGAGTCTTTCTTCCCTTTCGCCTTTGCCGCTATGAATACCACAATTGATGTTGCCCCAGAATGTAAGAGTCTTCTTAAGCTCGCCGCAAAGAAACTGAAAGGCCATGATCG
Organism: Crossaster papposus; assembly: GCA_037893245.1. Taxonomy (NCBI): domain Eukaryota; kingdom Metazoa; phylum Echinodermata; class Asteroidea; order Velatida; family Solasteridae; genus Crossaster; species Crossaster papposus. The sequence continues at coordinate 4,817,502 of JBAIAA010000008.1, read as the reverse complement.
CAGGTTGTTTGTGGCTGAGGTGGCTGAAACACTCTGCTATGGCAGCCCCCGTCTCACTGAAACTGAGTTTGGTTTTGGTCGTCATACCGTAGAACTGGGTATGCATGAAAAATGCACAGGGATGATCTGTTACGGAAACTATGCTTCATCCGGGAAGCGAAAGAGTGAAGATGTCTCGCCACAATTGGCAGAGGATATTCGCTGCCTTGTAGAACCGGAAAGTCAGGCAGACCCTCAGCTACGCAATACGTTTGCCTATACACGGGTGACAGCAAAAAGTGTACGGCAGAAACTGATAGAAGAAAAAGATTGGAATAACGATTCCCTTCCTCAAGTGCGCACTATCAATAATATCTTGAATCGTTTGGGATACAAGCTGCGTAAGGTTGAAAAAACAAAGCCTGAAAAAAAATTCCGGAAACCGATGCCATCTGTGCCAATATCCGCAGAGTCAGGGAAGAGGCCGACCAAAGAAAAAATGTCTTACAACTCAGCATAGACTGCACAGCAACGGTCAATCTCGGAGATTTTTCTCGGGGTGGAAAAGATAGAGGTTCCTCAGCCGTCAAGGCGCTGGATCATGATATGGCGAAAAAAGCCAAAATGATTCCTTTTGGTATTCTGAATCTGGACAATGATCAACTCAGCGTATTTTACGGGGTCTCTTATAAAACCAGTGACTTTATCTGTGATGCTCTGGAGCAGTGGTGGTCGGGCATTAAAGAAAGCTATCAGCATATAGATGAGCTGGTTATCTACGCGGACAACGGCCCAGAAAACAACAGCCATAGAACCCAGTTTCTTTTCAGAATGGTCATGTTTGCTCAGGCAACAGGGTTAAAAATTCACCTTGTTTACTACCCTCCTTATCACAGCAAGTACAATCCCATTGAAAGGTCTTGGGCATTTCTGGAGGATCACTGGGGTGGAGCTTTATTGAATACAGCAACAGCGGTTATTGAGTGGACAAAAAGCATGACGTGGAGATGCATCAGTCCTATTGTTGCACTATTGGATAGAACCTATGAAAAGGGTGTAAAGCTCTGTAAATCTGGGTTAGCAAAAATTAATCCTTATATTCTGCGTAACCCAGAGCTGAAAAAATGGAACGTTATGATCGTTTCAAAACTGGTAACTTCTTAATTGCTGCTTCCCTTAGTGCTGGTTGGGATAATAGGAAGCTGGCTCAACTACTAAGAACCATCGTTCAAACTTAATGCGTCAGCCCTGGACTGAGGGCAGGGGGGAGGCAGACCCCACTAACCCCCATCATCTATTGTATTTTTTTCTGAAACTGGTTGAATCTTACCATCATCAGGAACCCCATAGACCTGCTTATCACGATACAAGCTTACAACTGCCGGTTCTATCCGATATCTTTGAAGATTTTCAAGCGGCCAGTGTTGCTGAAGCATACGATGCTCTTTACATCCCCTTAAGCCCTGATCTTGATAAAGAACTTCCCCAGATTCGGGGGGCGAATGAAACGGCTGCTTTAGCACTGAAAGTATCTTACCCAAAAGAATATGCAAGAAATGATAAACTTTTTGTTTTTTGGAAAGGGAAGGGCAGCGGTGAACCTGAGGTGGGAATGGCGGTTTATGGCGGGGCGATTCCTGACATGTTGCTATGCGCTTTCTAAAAGCCTTACTTCAGAGTCAGTGTATAGGTACAGAAGGGGCTGCTTTAACCTTTTTCCAGTTAGCCAGAAAGTTAGGCCCTGGCCCCATATTGTTCTCCGCTGAACTGAAAACGCTGGATACACAATGCCAGTCAAACGCTGGCACAAACGTCTATCAATGTGACGCTTGCCAGCAAGGTATCACAGCCGCTAATCAATTACCGGTGATGCAGCGTCACAGAAAGTGGCTGGGTAATTGCCTTTATAACGGCACGGATTTTGCTTTTCCGATAGACCAGTTTTGCCAACGGTGTTTTCACCAGTTGAGTGAGGATGAGCAAAACAGTTGTTGTGATAAGAATACGGCTGTTACACGTTTTATTAGGCGAGGTCTAGTACTCCATCCGACACCATTTGATAACCACAGATAACCGATCGGTCAGCTGTTTGTGTAAATGGTCGACAATGGTTAGCCGTCCTGTTATTTGAGTCAATTTTGAGTGGCAGGACAAAAAAATGGGTTATTTCACGCAAAGTGCCCCATTTCCCAATTTTTCATGGGAAAAAGTGCTGCTCTAATAGCCTGGTTTATGTTCTATGGAGGCTCTCAATCTACTCTGTATTATCAAGCTCTGGCATCTTTGGATACAGTCTCTTAAGTTTTATCCGAGCGTCTTCAGTGGTAAAACGCCACTGTGTAGTCACTTTTCTTGCGTTGCGCTTCTCCTCCCAGGCTTTGACTTCTCTCCGGAGAATATCTTGGGTAGGGATACGCCGATCCAGACATTGGCGACTCAGTATACTCAGCTCAATTTCGGCCATATCCAGCCAACTGCCATGCTTTGGGGTGTAATGAAACTCAAGCTTATCAATCATTCTGCGGGCTTCTTCTGGGGAAAAAGCTTTATAAAGTGATGCGGGAGAATGCGTGTTCAAGTTGTCTCCAACCAGTATAACTTTCTCTGCATCTTTGTGGCGAACATCGACCAGAAACTTGATTTGATGAGCCCAATCAATCGCTGTCCTACGATCAGTCACCTCAACATGCCGCCAACCTGTCAAGGGTTCAAACATCATGAACAGATTGCTGACGCCATTACGTTCATACTCTGTGTCATAACGCTCCGGTTTTCCAGGCTCAACAGGCATTGGATTAACGACTTCTTTAACATGCTGCTTGCTACTTTCATCAAGGCAAACAAGCGGACGCCTTGGATCAAGAGGACGTTTATAGACTTCAAGAATATCCTCCATCGCACTCACAAAGTTGGCGCTTTCTTCCGCAGGTATACACCATTCCTTTTTTTGCCAGGGCTTAAGCTCATTTTTTTTAGTCCCTCATGTACTGTGCTTCTGGAAATCGATTCGACGTATCTGAGCTCAATCATGCGATCGGTCAGTAAGTTTAGCGTCCATCGGCTGGCTCCTTCCGGTGGTGGTGAGCAGGTAAGGGCAATAAGGTGAGCTTCGGCTTCGCCATCGAGTTTACGTACCCGACCGTGGCTGCTTAGTTTTCCATTGACAGCGACATCAAGCCCTTCTTCAACAAATCGTTGCCTGAGGCGAGTGATAGTAAGCGGCCTAACATGGAAAGCTTTGGCTACCTGATCATGCTGCAGTGAATCATGGTTTTCATCGATAGCCAGAAGGATAGTGGCTTTACGTTTTGTGTGTTGTGCAACTTTGGGCTTTTCCTGCTGGATAAGCCGTTCAAGTATTGATCGTTCTTTCTCGCTGAGTCGAACATGATATTTGATGGTCATAATAACTCCGGTGTTATGGACTCGGAGTTATTAGAATAGCCTTCAGTAAACTATCATCTTCTGCCGGACGGAGTACTAGGTAAAGGTCACAGTAGGAATGCCGGTCGCCCGGCACCCCCTGCGCAGATCCGTACGTGCACTACTAATGCATACGGCTCCTACCTCGAGTATTTGACGTCAAACCGCTGCTCTGGCCATGGGTGAAGCACTTTTACGTCAGGCAACACAGTATTTACAAAAGCTCCAAACTTCTTCCAGTTCAGTCTACTTCTTTGGCTGCGTCTCCTTAGCGCTTTGTACCAAATCTTCTGCACTTCAGTCCTGAAAGCATTTACCCTTCGACTATTACCCGGTACCGAGAAGTAGTTCATATGCCCTTGAATGACACGTTTCAACCACTCCAACTGTTCCGGCACAGCATCGTGCCTGTGTTTTAGAAGATAGGATTTAATGTCTTGCAGCGTTGCCCTCACTCTCTTCTTACTGGTTTCTCTGACGACCGTGAAGCGTCCACTGACTCGGGTTACACTACAGAAGTGTGTGAAACCAAGAAACTCAAAGGTCTCTGGCTTTCCTCCTCCTGATTTCTTTAGCTCACTCTTGGCAAAGCGTCCAAAACGAATAAGACGGGTTTTATTCTCATGCAGAGAAAGCCCGAACCGTTTTAGCCTATTGCCGAGTTCATAAAGAAAGGTCTGTGCATCCCCTTCACACTGGAAGCCCAACACACTATCGTCGGCGTAGCGCACAACAATAACCTTGCCCTGCGCATACTTTTTACGCCATTGATTAACCCAAAGATCGAACACATAGTGCAGATAAATATTGGATAGTAAGGGTGATATCACTGATCCTTGTGGTACCCCAACTACGCTTCGGGAATGTCGACCGTCGTCTTCATAATGCCCTACCGTTATCCACTGTTTTATCAAGCGAATCATGCGCTTGTCTTTCACCCGGTGCTCTAAAAACCTGATTAGCCAATCATGGTCGACCTGGTCGAAAAATTTCCGAATATCCAGATCCAGCACCCAATTCACCGAGGTTCTCTTGATTCCCACCGTCAACGCATCTAATGCGTCGTGCTGGCTTCTCATAGGGCGAAACCCATAAGAAAAGCCAAGGAAATCTTCCTCATAAATCCCTTCCAACACCTTGACTACGGCCTGTTGGACAATTTTATCCTCTAAACATAGAACACTTAGGGGACGCTCGCTCCCGTCTGCTTTGAGGATGAAAACCCTTCGAGCAGGACGTGGTCGATAACTTCCTCTGTGCACTCGTTCGTGCAAGGATTTCAGCCGGATATCCAGCTCCCGCTGATAGGATCGCCAAGTTACACCATCCACCCCCGCCGCTGAATTCCGTTTCAACTGAAAGAAACTTCCTTTCAGTAAATCCAGGGTGAGGTGGTGGAACAAGGCGGTGAATTGTAAACAGCTGTCCTTTGCTGCTGCTTGACGTATACCCAACAAGTTGAACGAAGCGTTATTCCGGCTCTGAGTCCGGTCGCCGACTCCTTGTTGAGCATTCCTCTTGGTCAGGCCACTTTCCTCCACAACCTCCGCGACAGAATACTCTGTTTTGTTCGGCTGCTTCTTAGGTACTATTCGCCTGTCCGACTTCCTGCCAACAGCAATAGGCGTGTGGTGATTAGCCTTCCCCATTGCGACTCCTATGGCTAATACAGGAGAGAATGGCAGGATCTCCCGAGTTCCGCACAAGATGCTTATCTGCATGCACAAGGTCTACGACTGCGCGAGGCCCTCTGGATACTTGCGGTATAACGCTTCCAGTGGTATTGCTTTCTGCTTCGCTTAACAACATTAGCACCTCAAAAAACCTGATTTCGCAGCTCAATACTTGGCCTACAGACACCCCTGTCAACGCTTCATCTGTCACCTTACGGTAACGGACGCATGACTCGGAGCTGGGGCGACCCGCCAGTCTTTCCCCACAGGGACTTTCACCCGTGACATCTTGCCGATTTATCTCGGCACTCTAGGCGCTCATAAAATGGATCAACTGGCTTCTGCATTTTCTACACGAACTCTGGAGGGCGCCAACAGTAATACACTTCCCGTTCAGGCTATGCCAACAGCGATAGCTGGGACACAATATATGCCATGGGTTCCAACGGGGCCAACGATTAGTATTGGATCTATTCGGGCTAGTCACATCAATACAAGGCTGGATGATCGAATGTTGAGGCTTAATGTTATTACAAGGCTTGCAACGGATCAAAATCAAGTAGCTGTGGATCCGACCAATTCACAGCATTTGTTACATTTTTTGATGACTGCTGTGAATGGCTGCAAAGAGAATCATGGTCATAAATGGGTCCTGGTCAACAATCACTTAGAGTTGGCTATTGAGTCAACACTTTTTAAGGCATTTGATGTGACTAGCCTTTCTGAGCAGTTTAGAATCAGGCGTATTCCCAAGGATGCCAGTCTGTCTTCTCTTTTATTTAACCCGGAAACTGTAGCAATAGCGTTTAAGGTACCTAGTAAAAACCCTACAAAAACAGCCAGATTATATATTGTCTGGGGAATTGAACGTGATCACCAATCTGAAGTGGGTATGGTACTTTACGGTTCTGCTATTCCAACGATTATGCAAGGTAATGATTCAGATAGTTTTGTGTTATTGGCGATTACTACTGAGGATTTGAAACATTTATATGAGAGTGAGTGTTCCAGAGAAAGAGCGGAGGAAATGGTCTTGTTTCATTTGGTCAGCACAGAACCACCAACGTTCAGTCATTTTTAATGACGAGCTGAAAAAACTAACCAGAAACCGATATGCAGAGGATAAAACGATATACAAGTGTGATCATTGTGATCAAGAACTGGCAAGGCAAGACCAGTTGCCGGTGATGCAGCAACACAGTCTATTCATCGATGGTTTCCTTCTTGAGGGGCGTTATAATGAGCTCCCCCCTGAGCAGTTGGCGCGGTGTTGTAACACCTGTTTTCAGTTACTGCCACCTGAGGAGCAAGCGTCTTTTTTTGCTGAGGCTGACATTATCACACGGACGATTGAATACCGGATTAATCAGGGGCATTTAAGATAAAACCTGACCGTGCGGTCAGTAAAACGTTTCCCCTAAGTACTGTAACCATGCTGGTTTGTGGTCTTCTGCCCTCGCTTACAGTAACTTAGGGGAAAGCGATCGATAAATAACAAAAAATGTCGAAAACTGCGGCTTGAGCTATAGTTGGTGAGCAGTTGCCCTATCCGCAGACTAACCGCTTACAACAGAACCTAGTACTCCATCCGACACCATTTGATAATCACAGATAACCGATCGGTCAGCTGTTTGTGTAAATGGTCGACAATGGTTAGCCGTCCTGTTATTTGAGTCAATTTTGAGTGGCAGGACAAAAAAATGGGTTATTTCACGCAAAGTGCCCCATTTCCCAATTTTTCATGGGAAAAAGTGCTGCTCTAATAGTCTGGTTTATGTGCTATGGAGGCTCTCAATCTACTCTGTATTATCAAGCTCTGGCATCTTTGGATACAGTCTCTTAAGTTTTATCCGAGCGTCTTCAGTGGTAAAACGCCACTGTGTAGTCACTTTTCTTGCGTTGCGCTTCTCCTCCCAGGCTTTGACTTCTCTCCGGAGAATATCTTGGGTAGGGATACGCCGATCCAGACATTGGCGACTCAGTATACTCAGCTCAATTTCGGCCATATCCAGCCAACTGCCATGCTTTGGGGTGTAATGAAACTCAAGCTTATCAATCATTCTGCGGGCTTCTTCTGGGGAAAAAGCTTTATAAAGTGATGCGGGAGAATGCGTGTTCAAGTTGTCTCCAACCAGTATAACTTTCTCTGCATCTTTGTGGCGAACATCGACCAGAAACTTGATTTGATGAGCCCAATCAATCGCTGTCCTACGATCAGTCACCTCAACATGCCGCCAACCTGTCAAGGGTTCAAACATCATGAACAGATTGCTGACGCCATTACGTTCATACTCTGTGTCATAACGCTCCGGTTTTCCAGGCTCAACAGGCATTGGATTAACGACTTCTTTAACATGCTGCTTGCTACTTTCATCAAGGCAAACAAGCGGACGCCTTGGATCAAGAGGACGTTTATAGACTTCAAGCATATCCTCCATCGCACTCACAAAGTTGGCGCTTGCTTCCGCAGGTATACACCATTCCTTTTTTTGCCAGGGCTTAAGCTCATTTTTTTTAGCCCCTCATGTACTGTGCTTCTGGAAATCGATTCGACGTATCTGAGCTCAATCATGCGATCTGTCAGTAAGTTTAGCGTCCATCGGCTGGCTCCTTCCGGTGGTGGTGAGCAGGTAAGGGCAATAAGGTGAGCTTCGGCTTCGCCATCGAGTTTACGTACCCGACCGTGGCTGCTTAGTTTTCCATTGACAGCGACATCAAGCCCTTCTTCAACAAATCGTTGCCTGAGGCGAGTGATAGTAAGCGGCCTAACATGGAAAGCTTTGGCTACCTGATCATGCTGCAGTGGATCATGGTTTTCATCGATAGCCAGAAGGATCTTGGCTTTACGTTTTTTGTGTTGTGCAACTTTGGGCTTTTCCTGCTTGATAAGCCGTTCAAGTATTGATCGTTCTTCCTCGCTGAGTCGAACATGATATTTGATGGTCATAATAACTCCGGTGTTATGGACTCGGAGTTATTAGAATAGCCTTCAGTAAACTATCATCTTCTGCCGGACGGAGTACTAGTACTCCATCCGACACCATTTGATAATCACAGATAACCGATCGGTCAGCTGTTTGTGTAAATGGTCGACAATGGTTAGCCGTCCTGTTATTTGAGTCAATGTTGAGTGGCAGGACAAAAAAATGGGTTATTTCACGCAAAGTGCCCCATTTCCCAATTTTTCATGGGAAAAAGTGCTGCTCTAATAGTCTGTAGAACTTACGCATTGACAGGTCCGGCAAAAAATGGCCTCAACCATTCCTTCCCCTCGGAGAAGCTTTTTATGAAATCCCAGGTAGCTTCTTTGAGGGCGTCTTTCCTGACGCTATAGACGCTTCTGAGTGACCCTGATACTTTCATCGCCTGAAGACAGGTATAGCCAAAGATAGCCGCAAAAATATGATTCCGGACCTGTCGCTCCCCTCTCACCTGAAAACGCTCGATGTTGCAGAGTTGCTTTAATGCCCGGTGATACTCTTCGATCGCCCAATGATGGTGGTGCAGCTGATCAAAATCAGATCGTGGAGATAGATCTGCTCCGACATGAGGAGTGTAAACAACGTAATGGCGCAGCTCGTTTTTGAGTCGCGTCCGGTAGAGTCGTACATGACCAAAGTTACGTAGCCATACAGTTTTTCCTTCTTCGGGAATCTCCAGGCTCTGCACCTGTTGGTAGTTACCCTTTTGCACAGAGACAGTACGGTTGCTTTTAACAGCGAACATAAAACCCAAACCATTGTTTTTCACAGCTTTGAGGTTTCCAATACTGCTATACCAAGAGTCACCGGTAACACATGCAGGTTCGAGTCCCCATGCCAGTACTTCTTTCAGCATATCGACAAAGTAGTCATTTTTAGTTTTGCCATCGGCTGGATTGTAAATACGAAAATTAACGGGCAAGTTGTAGCCTTTGATGTCCGTGTAATAAAGCGTGATGAGATTAATACCCTTGACGGTTTTGTGGTGCTTTCCTGAGTAGTAATGACCGACTAAAGCCGTGTAATGGGTATAAGGTTTATCCAGCACCGTATCATCAACCGATAGCGTCCCACCTTCAAGAATAAGCCTTGCTGACGCTTCTAGAAAAAGATCTTCAGGAGCAAAGTTTTCACGTTGGAGAAAGCGGTTAACACTGTCATGCGATATATCACTCAATTCGCTAAGACGGGTACAGGTGGCTGATTTGGGTTCACAGAGTAGAAACCCCGTATACTTCGGGAGGTCGCACTTGGCTGTTGTTGGTTTTGTTATTTTTCTACGCACGACGACATCCACTGTTTTTTTGCTGATCTAGCAATTGTTTTGGATGTCTGTCAATGCGTAAGTTCTACTTTCATTAAGCTGTTGGTGAAATGGCTTAACTCATTGTTTGTCGAATCGTTTAGCAAAGAACCACTGAACCTGGCAAGAATTGATGAATCATCCATGGAGAGAGCTATTTATCTCAATCCTGCGGTGCTTAGCTATCCTGATGCTGCCATGGGGGCATTAACCAAAGAATGTGGTCGACTGTACCGGAATACGCTGGAATTAATCTGTTACGGTATCTACTTTTCGGGTGAAAAACTGAGGGATACAGACAATTTACCTGAGCTGGTGGACAACTGGCAAAAGGAAGAGCAACCTTGGTCTATAAAGGGACTGTATATTCGCCATGTTAAGGGTATTTATGCCGATATTATCCATTTTGCAGGTGCGCTTGAGGGCAACCTACCTCGACAGCAGGCTCAGGAACTGTTTGCTCTCAAGGTTGCCTGCCGTAACTTTGTGCAAGCGATAAAGCATGTAAAGCATATCTATAAGAATATGGGGCAGTACATTGAGTCCGAAAATGATGAAATAAGGCATCAATACAACCAGCTTCGGCTTTGTCTTGCCTCTGTATTAAAGTTGGTTGATATCCTTGGTGTAAAGCGTAACTCCTAAATCCTGCAATACAAACTCCAACAGGCCAAACATACGCATTGATCAAATCCTCCTGACTCCGATTATCCTGCTGTCGAGAAAATACTGGCCTTTTCAGTGGATTTTCATCGCCCGAACCATCGTATTTTTATTCATCTTACTCCTATTCCTAATATCAGAGCGTAACAACACCTTCCGCAGCAGCAGAATGTTTTTTCTAACCATCCGTTGTACGGCTATTTACAAACAGTCACCCACTGCCAGCCAAGCATCCCACTCCGTCTGGTAGAAATGCTCTTTGTTACTGGCAACGGTCAACTGTCTGCTACATGTTAACAATTTTCCAGCAACCCGTATCATATAGCAGCGAATGCTTTCCGGCTCCCACTTCATCAGCTGACGATTTCCACTGACCAGAGCCATCCAGCGTGTCGTATTGTAGGCCAGTATTGCACATTGCATAAGCGCACTGTTTGCCATGAAATGATCGGTTTTGATCTGTCCAAGGGTCATCTGATTTTTGCACTCTTCAATCCAAGTTTCACAGGTAGCCCGCTTACCGTACGCTTTATGGATCTCCCACGGACTCAACAACTCAGTCGTCACGTAACAGAAGTAGTCGTACTCTGGCTGCGGGTTTAACAGTTCGCCCTGCATATTTTCGGGCTTCCCTGGCTTTCTTTGTCGCACAGCCACGAAGCAGCGATTCCGGTCCCAGCTACCACAGCGGTGTTGAAACTCACACTGCTCCCAACCTGGCTGATTTATGACAGGCTGCCAGTCTTGCGGGATTAACAGTTTGTGCAGATTCTTCAATTTCACCTTGATGAGATAACGATGCCCCAGATCATCCAAATAAGTCAGTAGTGGGCCACCAAAGTAGCCACTGTCAGCCCTGAAAAAAATCTTCATATGAGAAGGCAGGGTGATCAGCAGTTGCTTCATAAACTCTATGGCGCCATTGGCGGTGTAGGCATCGCCACTTCGTAACCAGCCTTGCAATACTTCTTTAGTTTGAGCGCAAAAGGCCAATTGCGGGTGGTACGAAAGAGCCCCTCTTTTTTTCTCATTAAAGCCTTTCTTGGCGCCTTCCTGAAAACCGAAACAGGTTTTTACCGTAGAGTCCAGGTCAATGGTGATCTGTTTACGTGCATAAATGGTAGATGTTCCTGAGCGCAACGCCTGTTTCCAAACCCTGCCCCTCATTTCGTGGACAGCGGTTTCCAGTTCAACGACGCTGGCAAAACTAAACAGCTTTAAAATGCGTCCAAATTGACTGTCACAAGGGATTCGTTGAAATTGGGTACATTCTCGAAGAGTGCTATCCTGCCAGACCGTGCACACTTTCATCAAACTTCTGGCACCTGCCAGAATGCCGGTGGTTACCATCAGAATGACATCTGACAGTGGGAAAGTGGCATTAGAGCCTCGTTGAATATTAATCCGTTTGTTTAGTAAGCCGGACAGCCCCATCCGATTCAGGAAGCGAAACGCAGGGATCAGTCCAGCCTGACTGGTGAGCGGCTTTTTAGCTTGGGTGAAACGTACCTTCCGCTGTTTCAAACGTGCTTTTGACTTGTTTTTTTTGCTCATGGGAAAAGTGATGCTTTATTGAAACCAAAGCATCACTTAATCCCTTTATTCATAGGATATTGCAACAGTTATTTCGAGATCCTTTGCAGGATTTAGGTAACTATAATCATATTAAATAGAACTTACGCATTGACAGACATCCAAAAAAATTGCTAGATCAGCAAAAAAACAGTGGATGTCGTCGTGCGTAGAAAAATAACAAAACCAACAACAGCCAAGTGCGACCTCCCGAAGTATACGGGGTTTCTACTCTGTGAACCCAAATCAGCCACCTGTACCCGTCTTAGCGAATTGAGTGATATATCGCATGACAGTGTTACCCGCTTTCTCCAACGTGAAAACTTTGCTCCTGAAGATCTTTTTCTAGAAGCGTCAGCAAGGCTTATTCTTGAAGGTGGGACGCTATCGGTTGATGATACGGTGCTGGATAAACCTTATACCCATTACACGGCTTTAGTCGGTCATTACTACTCAGGAAAGCACCACAAAACCGTCAAGGGTATTAATCTCATCACGCTTTATTACACGGACATCAAAGGCTACAACTTGCCCGTTAATTTCCGTATTTACAATCCAGCCGATGGCAAAACTAAAAATGACTACTTTGTCGATATGCTGAAAGAAGTACTGGCATGGGGACTCGAACCTGCATGTGTTACCGGTGACTCTTGGTATAGCAGTATTGGAAACCTCAAAGCTGTGAAAAACAATGGTTTGGGTTTTATGTTCGCTGTTAAAAGCAACCGTACTGTCTCTGTGCAAAAGGGTAACTACCAACAGGTGCAGAGCCTGGAGATTCCCGAAGAAGGAAAAACTGTATGGCTACGTAACTTTGGTCATGTACGACTCTACCGGACGCGACTCAAAAACGAGCTGCGCCATTACGTTGTTTACACTCCTCATGTCGGAGCCAATCTATCTCCACGATCTGATTTTGATCAGCTGCACCAACATCATTGGGCGATCGAAGAGTATCACCGGGCATTAAAGCAACTCTGCAACATCGAGCGTTTTCAGGTGAGAGGGGAGCGACAGGTCCGGAATCATATTTTTGCGGCTATCTTTGGCTATACCTGTCTTCAGGCGATGAAAATATCAGGGTCACTCAGAAGCGTCTATAGCGTCAGGAAAGACGCCCTCAAAGAAGCTACCTGGGATTTCATAAAAAGCTTCTCCGAGGGGAAGGAATGGTTGAGGCCATTTTTTGCCGGACCTGTCAATGCGTAAGTTCTAGTCTGGTTTATGTTCTATGGAGGCTCTCAATCTACTCTGTATTATCAAGCTCTGGCATCTTTGGATACAGTCTCTTAAGTTTTATCCGAGCGTCTTCAGTGGTAAAACGCCACTGTGTAGTCACTTTTCTTGCGTTGCGCTTCTCCTCCCAGGCTTTGACTTCTCTCCGGAGAATATCTTGGGTAGGGATACGCCGATCCAGACATTGGCGACTCAGTATACTCAGCTCAATTTCGGCCATATCCAGCCAACTGCCATGCTTTGGGGTGTAATGAAACTCAAGCTTATCAATCATTCTGCGGGCTTCTTCTGGGGAAAAAGCTTTATAAAGTGATGCGGGAGAATGCGTGTTCAAGTTGTCTCCAACCAGTATAACTTTCTCTGCATCTTTGTGGCGAACATCGACCAGAAACTTGATTTGATGAGCCCAATCAATCGCTGTCCTACGATCAGTCACCTCAACATGCCGCCAACCTGTCAAGGGTTCAAACATCATGAACAGATTGCTGACGCCATTACGTTCATACTCTGTGTCATAACGTTCCGGTTTTCCAGGCTCAACAGGCATTGGATTAACGACTTCTTTAACATGCTGCTTGCTACTTTCATCAAGGCAAACAAGCGGACGCCTTGGATCAAGAGGACGTTTATAGACTGCAAGAATATCCTCCATCGCACTCACAAAGTTGGCGCTTTCTTCCGCAGGTATACACCATTCCTTTTTTTGCCAGGGCTTAAGCTCATTTTTTTTAGTCCCTCATGTACTGTGCTTCTGGAAATCGATTCGACGTATCTGAGCTCAATCATGCGATCTGTCAGTAAATTTAGCGTCCATCGGCTGGCTCCTTCCGGTGGTGGTGAGCAGGTAAGGGCAATAAGGTGAGCTTCGGCTTCGCCATCGAGTTTACGTACCCGACCGTGGCTGCTTAGTTTTCCATTGACAGCGACATCAAGCCCTTCTTCAACAAATCGTTTCCTGAGGCGAGTGATAGTAAGCGGCCTAACATGGAAAGCTTTGGCTACCTGATCATGCTGCAGTGGATCATGGTTTTCATCGATAGCCAGAAGGATATTGGCTTTACGTTTTTTGTGTTGTGCAACTTTGGGCTTTTCCTGCTTGATAAGCCGTTCAAGTATTGATCGTTCTTCCTCGCTGAGTCGAACATGATATTTGATGGTCATAATAACTCCGGTGTTATGGACTCGGAGTTATTAGAATAGCCTTCAGTAAACTATCATCTTCTGCCGGACGGAGTACTAGGCTCTGTTGACATAAGCCAGCCGGAGGTAAAATGCCACGTTTTGTGGCATGGACAGAACCCGATTACTGGACGATCAGTGGCTTGATATTCTCTCTTTACTCACCTGCTTCCCTCAAATACGCATTGGTCAGCATGATAAGTGTCGAGCTTTTATAGAAGCTGTGCTCTGGATACTTAGAACCGGTGCACAATGGCGGCAGCTGCCAGAAGCAAGAGGGCAATGGAACTCTGCTTTTAAACGCTACTCCCGTTGGTGCGGTTATGGAATCTGGTCAGCTCTTTTGGAGTCCATTGCACAAGGTGCTGACTACCAGCACGTCTCAATTGATAGCTCAGTTATCCGGGCTCATGCCTGTGCGCTGCCGGAGCCAAAAACAGTACGGCTGAAGATGAAGCTCTGGGTCGCTCCAAGGGTGGTTTTAGCTGTAAAGTGCATGCCCTGACAGATGCATTAGGTTTGCCTATGTGGTTTATTGTTACTCCAGGCTAGGCAGCGGATATCAAAGAGGCTATACCTCTTATGGAAGGCGTTACCACAGAAGCTCTACTCGCAGATAAAGGATACGATTCTGATCACTTGGTTCAGTGGCTCGCAGAGCACAATATACAAGCAGTGATACCACTAAAAGATAATCGTCGTGAGCCACCTGACTGTGACTGCTGGCTATACAAAGAAAGGCATGGTGTTGAGTGAATGTTTGGGAAAATAAAGAATTATCGCCGTGTATCCAGTCGTTGCGAGAAAAAAGCAATCAATTATTTAGGAATGCTGGCAAACATAGCCATCATGTTGTGGCTACGATGAAACGTCAACAGAACCTAGTACTCCGTCCGGCAGAAGATGATAGTTTACTGAAGGCTATTCTAATAACTCCGAGTCCATAACACCGGAGTTATTATGACCATCAAATATCATGTTCGACTCAGCGAGGAAGAACGATCAATACTTGAACGGCTTATCAAGCAGGAAAAGCCCAAAGTTGCACAACACAAAAAACGTAAAGCCAATATCCTTCTGGCTATCGATGAAAACCATGATCCACTGCAGCATGATCAGGTAGCCAAAGCTTTCCATGTTAGGCCGCTTACTATCACTCGCCTCAGGCAACGATTTGTTGAAGAAGGGCTTGATGTCGCTGTCAATGGAAAACTAAGCAGCCACGGTCGGGTACGTAAACTCGATGGCGAAGCCGAAGCTCACCTTATTGCCCTTACCTGCTCACCACCACCGGAAGGAGCCAGCCGATGGACGCTAAACTTACTGACAGATCGCATGATTGAGCTCAGATACGTCGAATCGATTTCCAGAAGCACAGTACATGAGGGGCTAAAAAAAATGAGCTTAAGCCCTGGCAAAAAAAGGAATGGTGTATACCTGCGGAAGAAAGCGCCAACTTTGTGAGTGCGATGGAGGATATTCTTGAACCTAAATCCTGCAAATAATATCGAAATAAAAGTTGCAATCACCCGTGAATAAAGAGATTAAATGATGTTTTCGTTTCATAAAGCATCACTTTTTCAATGAGCAAAAAAAACAAGTCAAAAGCACGTTTGAAGCAGCGGAAGGTACATTTCACTCAAGCTAAAAAGCCGCTTACCAGTCAGGCTGGACTTATCCCTGTGTTTCGCTTCCTGAACCGGATGGGGCTGGCCGACCTACTGGACAAACGGATTAATATTCAACGAGGCTCTAATGCCACTTTCCAACTGTCAGATGTCATTCTGATGGTAACCACCGGCATTCTGGCAGGTGCCAAAAGTCTGATGAAAGTGTGCACGGTCTGGCAGGATAGCGTTCTCCGAGAATGCACCCGTTTTCAACGCATTCCTTGTGACAGTCAATTTGGACGCATTTTAAAGCTGTTCCACTTTGCCAGCGTCGTTGAACTGGAAACCGCTGTCCACGAAATGAGGGAGAGTGTTTGGAAACAGGCACTGCGCTCAGGAACATCTACCGTTTATGCTTTTAAACAGGTCACCATTGACCTCGATTCTACGGTAAAAACCTGTTTTGGTTTTCAGGAAGGCGCAAAGAAAGGGTTTAACGAGAAAAAAAGAGGGGCGCTGTCGTACCACCCGCAGCTGGCCTTTTGCGCGGAAACCAAAGAAGTGCTGCAGGGTTGGTTACGAAGTGGTGATGCCTACACTGCTAATGGCTCCATAGAGTTTATGAAACAGTTGCTGGTTACTCTGCCTTCCCACATGAAGATTTTTTTCAGGGCTGATAGTGGCTACTTTGGTGGACCATTACTGACCTATCTGGAGGATTTAGGACATCGTTATCTGGTTAAGGTCAAACTGAAGAATCTACACAAACTGTTAATCCCGCAAGACTGGCAACCTGTCGTGCATCAGCCAGGGTGGGAGTGGTGCGAGTTTCAACACTGCTGTGGTGACTGGGACCGGGCTCGTTGCTTCGTGGCTGTCCGGCAAAGAAAGATCGGGAAGCCAGAAAACACCCAGTGCGAATTGTTAGACCCGAAGCCAGAGTACGACTACTTCTGCTACGTGACTACTGAGTCGTTGAGTCCATGGGAGATCCATAAAGCGTATGGCAAGCGGGCTACCTGCGAAACCTGGATCGAAGAGTGCAAAAACCAGATGGCTCTCGGGCAGATCAAAACCGATCATTTCATGGCAAACAGTGCGCTTATGCAATGTGCAATACTGGCCTACAATACAACACGTTGGATGGCACTGATGAGTGGGAATCGTCAGTTGATGAAGTGGGAGCCGGAAAGCATTCGCTGCTATATGATACGGGTTGCCGGAAAACTGTTGACAGGTAACAGGCAGTTGACCGTTGCCAGTAACAAAGAGCATCTCTACCAAACGGAGTGGGATGCTTGGCTAGCAGTAGGTGACTGTTTGTAAATAGCGAACAATGGATGATTAGAAAAACATTCTGCTAATGCGGAAGGAGTTATCGCGCCCTGATATCAGGAATAGCAGTAAGATGAACCAAACACGACGGCTCATGTGATTAAAATCCACTGAAAAGGTAAATATTTGCTCGATAGTAGCATAATCAGAATCAGGAGGGCTTGATCAGTTGCTGCGATTGACCTGTTCGGGTTTGGATTGCAGGATTTAGGTATTATAGTATGCTTTATAAAAAAATAAAAAGTATTGAAAATGAAGAAAAACGATTTGTTTTATTCAAATTATTGGATGCTCAAAAACAACGTTTTATGAATGCTCAAGATAAAGCAAATGAAAAAATGCATAAATTTATAGGTTTTTTTGAGGAAGAAACTAATGTTTCCGGTGTGGAAACACCACAAGAGGAGGTAGTAAGCCAGAAAGGTGTTGATGACACAGGTAGCAGGGCTTACGCATCATACTGGAACTATAGTTTATCTTCTGTAGCTCCTGTGTCAGAAGAGACTTTCATATACCCCAAATAATTGATCAATTTTTTTTCGATGTAAACCCTCCGTAATATACAGCCACTGTCATTCAAAAAAGGTTAAGAGTGCATAATAATCACGAATACAGATCAATATCTAGGTAAATCCACTAGAATAGAACTTACGCATTGACAGGTCCGGCAAAAAATGGCCTCAACCATGCCTTCCCCTCGGAGAAGCTTTTTATGAAATCCCAGGTAGCTTCTTTGAGGGCGTCTTTCCTGACGCTATAGACGCTTCTGAGTGACCCTGATAATTTCATCGCCTGAAGACAGGTATAGCCAAAGATAGCCGCAAAAATATGCTTCCGGATCTGTCGCTCCCCTCTCACCTGAAAACGCTCGATGTTGCAGAGTTGCTTTAATGCCCGGTGATACTCTTCGATCGCCCAATGATGTTGGTGCAGCTGATCAAAATCAGATCGTGGAGATAGATCTGCTCCGACATGAGAAGTGTAAACAACGTAATGGCGCAGCTCGTTTTTGAGTCGCGTCCGGTAGAGTCGTACATGACCAAAGTTACGTAGCCATACAGTTTTTCCTTCTTCGGGAATCTCCAGGCTCTGCACCTGTTGGTAGTTACCCTTTTGCACAGAGACAGTACGGTTGCTTTTAACAGCGAACATAAAACCCAAACCATTGTTTTTCACAGCTTTGAGGTTTCCAATACTGCTATACCAAGAGTCACCGGTCACACATGCAGGTTCGAGTCCCCATGCCAGTACTTCTTTCAGCATATCGACAAAGTAGTCATTTTTAGTTTTGCCATCTGCTGGATTGTAAATACGGAAATTAACGGGCAAGTTGTAGCCTTTGATGTCCGTGTAATAAAGCGTGATGAGATTAATACCCTTGACGGTTTTGTGGTGCTTTCCTGAGTAGTAATGACCGACTAAAGCCGTGTAATGGGTATAAGGTTTATCCAGCACCGTATCATCAACCGATAGCGTCCCACCTTCAAGAATAAGCCTTGCTGACGCTTCTAGAAAAAGATCTTCAGGAGCAAAGTTTTCACGTTGGAGAAAGCGGTTAACACTGTCATGCGATATATCACTCAATTCGCTAAGACGGGTACAGGTGGCTGATTTGGGTTCACAGAGTAGAAACCCCGTATACTTCTGGAGGTCGCACTTGGCTGTTGTTGGTTTTGTTATTTTTCTACGCACGACGACATCCACTGTTTTTTTGCTGATCTAGCAATTTTTTTGGATGTCTGTCAATGCGTAAGTTCTATAGAAATTAAGATTTTACAGTAACCATTGATGCGTAAGCCCTGACACAGGTAGTGAGGCAGGGGATAATATTCCTGATGTAGAAATGCCACGTGAAGAGGAAGAAATAGTACGCCGGAAAAACGTTGAGTATACAGCCGATGAAATAGCTTATGTCACTCATATGATAGTTTCAACATCTACAGGAGTTGCCTATAGCAAGCATGTAATGGATACAATAGTTGAATTGGGTTTACATACGACCTCAAAAGAACAGCATACAGATTATGAGGATAATAGCCCGGCACTGTTGGAAGCTTTTTGCAGGACTGTAAAAGAGCAAATAAATACTGAAGTGCAAATAGGTACCCTTAGTAGAATAGAGGCTAAAAAGGGTGTGTTGATTGCTGATTCTTTTACTAAAGAGAGAGTGCAGGAAATAGTACTCAAAGAGCTGATGCTTCTGGATGTCGACGTGTGACAAAGGAGCCTTGAATAAGCCGTATGGGTGCCGATAACTACTGAATGTAACGGCTTATTCTGGATCATTGAAACATGGCAAGCCTGTGGACGCAGATAAAGAAAGGGTTAAGTATACTGCCCTCTTTTCTATTAGCTGCATCAAAAAAGCACCATTCTCCTCAATGGGAGATGCGTAAAATAGAGTCAATTGCTGATCTGACAAAAAAAATGGAGACAGTTACGCCTCCAGCGACTGGTCGGTCAATCAGAAAAATGGCGATTGATCCGCTTGCACCGGAGGTTTTTACCCTGACGGAGGGGCTACGCCGCGTGAAGAGATCGACCGACGCTGATGAATGACTACTGGGCAGTTTTCTTTTTTTCTGATTGTTCCCACAAGACTTCCCCATTGCCCTGACGTGCGGCCACTCGGGCCAATACAAACATTAAATCCGACAGCCGGTTCAGAAACTGTAATAGTGGGGTGTTAATTGCTTCACCGGCTTCTTTAGCCCTAATCACCTGGCGCTCGGCACGGCGTGACACTGTGCGGCACATATGGCAGTAGCAGGCGACGCGCGAGCCACCGGGCAACACAAAGTTTTTTAGGGGCGGGAGGTCTTTGTTAAACGCATCCAGCGTGGTTTCAAGGTCTGTCACAAAACTGTCCTGAATCAGCTGATAGTCTGGCATGGCCAGCTCGCCGCCCACATCAAACATTCTGTGTTGTAAAGCCTGTACAGTTTTGTGCAGTGCATCATCCGCAGGATGGCTGTCTTTTAATTCCTGCACTAACATGCCGACCCAGCTGTTAAGCTCATCGATCGCACCAATGGCTTCAATGCGTGGGTGCGTTTTGGGCACACGTGTACCGCCGCCCAGACTGGTAGTGCCCTTATCGCCGGTACGGGTGTAAATCTTAGACAGGCGGTTATGCTCTTTTGTACTCATGACTTGTTAATCCCCTTGCCATAACTTTTACTGGTGTAGTTGGGTTCAATGATGCCTAGCCGCCGATTAATCACAACTGTTAATCGGAAAAACAGGTTACACAGTATGTTGGCAAATTGGTGAAGTACATCGGGGACTTCGTGCTTGCCATCCTTATGGACAAAGACCAAAAAACGGATGGCTTTTTTAGATTGTGAGCGACAGCTGTGTAACAGTTGTACGGCACGGCCGCCACGGGGCAGAATAAAACCGGTAATTTGTCCGTCAATTTCGTTTTGATAATGATCAAAATAACTGGCCAGCCACTGAATGTCGTCTTCAAACACTGCCTGCTTGCCGCGAATCGAGGCGTTAAGATGAAAGATTTTCGGTTGCAGGGTGGTCAGAAAGTCATAAATATCTGAAAATAGGTCATTCCTTTCCAGTTCGGAAATCACCCCGCCGAGTGTCGTGCACAGCTCGTCGGTAATGATTTCATAATCACACAGCGGGGAATGCTCGTAAATATAGGGGTAACAAAGCTCACGGATATCGCCAGAGTATTTTAAGGGCATAGGGTTCTCACTATTTTTACCTTGTTCCCATACATTAAGTGTGCCGTTAGATTTATTTTTTTAACCACAAAGTCACGAAGAAATGGTGTTTCAAACACTTAAACCCTACGTGCCATTGTACCTCCGTGGTTAAAAAAAGGTTTGCGAACCACCGAAAACGAGCTGTCAGTGAATAGCGCTTACGGCTCTGTTCAAAATAATTGTGGGTAGCATAAACTATACTTCCTGATATTGGTTTCGGCGATATCATGGAGCCATTGTTATGCAAGATGATCAGTTTCAGGTGTATCTGGCATCTGTTAAAGCCCTTTCCCCAGAACAACGTCAGCAGTTATGTAACACGCTGTCCCACTATTCACTGAGTAGCCCGCAAGAAGTTCAATGTCAGTTGTTGGAACGTATCAAGTCCTACTTTGACCAGCATCCTCAATGTCCCCGTTGTCACTCTGAATCAATGACCCGCTGGGGACAAAGCTCTGGTCATCAGCGCTATCGTTGCAATGACTGTAAACACACGTGCAATGCTTTGAGCTTTACACCATTAGCGCACTTGCGGGTTCGGGATAAGCTGGATGCTTATTTATCCTGCATGAGTGGAGGGGTAACCTTGCGGCCTGCTGCTGCAGAATGCGAGATCTCTTTGAATACCTCCTTTCACCTTCGGCGCAGGCTCATGGCGGTTATCGAGCAAGATGCTACAGGTCAGTTGTCCGGCATTTGTGAAATGGATGAAACCTTGTTCAGAGAATCCCGCAAAGGAGAGTGAGGCTTGGGAGACTCGGCACGAAAGCGTGGAGGCCACGGCTCTCGTAAACAGAAAAGGGGGAAAGTCGGAAAAAAGCCGAAAGAAAAAGTAAAAAAGATTCCTGTAATGGTCGCTTGTGACCGGCAGCATCATATTAAAGATGCCGTTCTTCAGCATGTCAGCGTTGATGAACTGTCAACACAACTGGCAGGCCAAATACAAGAAGGCAGTATGCTCTGCACTGATGCCTATATGTCCCATGAAAAACTGGCTGAAAAACTCCATGTATCCCTGGTACAGTTAGTGACAACAGCGGGGAAATACGTTCGAGAGGCTGTTTATCATATTCAAACAGTAAACGCCTATCATAGCGAGCTGAAACGTTGGATTAATGGGCTATTCAAAGGCGTCGCAACAAAATACCTGTCACGCTATCTTGGCTGGAAACGATTCTTAAAGACTCATAAGTTCTCAGAAGAAAGTTTGTTAGATCAGGAAACCTCACATTGGCTCTACCCACAGTTATTGTGAACAGAGCCGCGCTTACAGTTCAGGTGTCCAGATCAGAGTGACAAAGCCGCCGCGCGGTTCATCTCTGTAACCTTGTGTCGTTGAGTATTCTTTATCCAGCACATTGACGACTTTGAACTGTGCCTTTAGTGTCGGGATCACTTGTACAGAGGCGCGCAAATCAGCCGTCGCAAAACCGGGCACCTCCTGTGTGTTTGCGGCATCATTCCAGCTGGCACCCTGTGCACGGAGTGTACCTCCGACGGTCCAGCAGCCGAATTCTCGATCAATATTGATATTGAGAAGTTGCTCGGCACGGCGATGCAGTGTTTTGCCTTTATCAGCACCTGAGCGATTTTCAGGGTCAACAAAACTGAGGTTAGTGTTAATTTGCCAGTCAGCCAGTTGTGTCGTGACACTGAACTCAATACCACGGATGCGGGCTTTATCGATATTTTCAGGGATATAAGTAGGCGAATACGCCACAATCATATCATCCATCGTGTTTTGATAGACATTGATAGACCAGCGGGTTGCTTCAGAGAGTTTCCCTTGTAATGCTATTTCGTAGTTTTCAGAGGTTTCAGGCTTTAGGTCTGGATTGGCGTAACCAGGGTAGTAGAGATTAGCAAATGTCGGTGCTCTGAAGGCAGTGCCATAGGAGTTAATGATTCGCATATCATAAGGGAGTTTCACTCCCCAGCTGACATTACCGATTGTATTTTCACCATAAGCTTCGTTTTTATCATGACGAATCCCTAGCTGTAGGTCACTTGCATTAAAATAGGTGGTGTTTTGGGCAAATACACCGATATTGTAGCGTGAGTCTTCTGTATAGGTAGTGCTTCCATCAAGGTGTTCTTTAGCGTAATCAGTACCTAGAACCATGAATTGGTCATCAGTCCATGCCAGCTCATTTTGCCAGAGCCCAGAAACACGATTTGTTTCTGATTTGCTGGGTGTGAATGAATCGCCGGGGTACACATTTTTGCCCAGATTTTTATCGTTTGATTCGGTATAACCCACTTCAACGCGAGATTGCCAAAGATCATTGACAGGCAGAGTGACAAAGCTATTAACTGTTGTTGTTTTATATTCTATGTAGGCTGAGTAAGGGTGTGGTATGTAGTCAGGCTCTTTGGATGTATAACCATCAAATTCACTTTTTCCCTCTTGGTGGGAAAAGGTCACTCCTGCTTTGATACCTGAACCAAAGTTGTGAGAAATATTGCCTGAAAATGACTTGTTTCTATAGGCGTCATTATCCAGATTGAGACCTGTGTTGACAGAATAATCATTATTTGTTCTATCATAGCCGGCGGTTTCAAAGAGATTAGCGCTGAGATTGAAGCGAGTATCTCCTATTTTTCCTCCATAGTTTAGCCCATAGTCACCCGTACTACGGCTACCTATACCTGCTTTCACGGTTAACTGAGGCTTGCCCTTTCCTTTGCGGGTAAAAATATTGATAACCCCGCCAATAGCATCAGGTCCGTACAATGTAGATCGAGGGCCTCTGACAATTTCGATGCGATCAATCTGTGAAGGATCAATATATTGTAAAGGGGCAGTGCCTGAGCTTGGGCTATTGATTTTAATGCCATCAATCATCACCAGCGTTTGTGCTGTTTTCGTTCCACGCATGTAGATACTGGTCATACTCCCCGGCCCACCACTGGATGTCACTTGTAATCCGGGGGTTCTGTTCAGCAACTCTGTCACACTCGTCGCCTGACTTCTTTCAATCTCTTTTCGAGTAATCACTGTGACGGGTGCCAGCGTTTCATCCACGGTTTGTGCCGTACGAGACGCGGTGACAATGACATCGTCCAGATCCTGCACCTCCTCTGCAAAGGCGTGCAGAGGTAAACCGGCTAACAGGCAGCCGGTGGCGATGGCCAAAGACTGGCGTTGCAAAGGGAGAACGCGTGTTGAGAGGCGTGGCATGAAAATCCTTGGTGTTATCATGGTGACAAGGTGTTACGGGTATGGGTTGTTCGGGCGCGCTGTTTTAGCGTTCTTCTTACGGCATCCAGTTGTTGGCAAAGCTGTGTTGTCCCGTCCAGCAGCCGTGATGTCGGTCGGCTAATGGTATTGCTGTTCAGGGTAATAAACTGTTGTTGCTGAACCGCCGCCAGCATGGGCCATTGCTGCCAGTGTTTGATTTGCTGTTGGCGGTGTTCAGGGGTTGGGCCGTTAGGGGCGGTGTCAATAATGACTTGCGGGTTTTTCGCCAGTAGTGATTCCATCGAAATTCTGGGAATAGGCTGCGGCACTGTGCCAAACACATTGTGCCCGCCACACACCGTAATCACTTCGTTCGTCACCTGATCGCGGCCGACGGTCATCAGCGGGTCTTGCCAGACTTCATAGAAAACAGTAATGGGCGTGCGCGCCTGATAGGTATTTCTCAGTGCATTCAGCCGTTGATTAAAAGCGGCAGCCGCGTTGTTCGCTGTGACAGTATTGCCGGTAATGCGGCCTAACTGTTGAAGGGTGCGAGGGATATCGGCCAGTGTTGTCACGTTAATATGAAAGGTGCGCAGGCCAAGTTTTTTTAGCTGCCCGACCAGCGTAGGGGAATTGCCATTACTCCAGATCACCACCAGATCAGGCTTTTGCTGAACAATGGCCTCGGCACTGGTGTTGGGGTAACCGCCGACATTGGGCAGTTGTTTGACAGCGGGTGGGTAGTCGCTGTGCTTGTCCGTCGCAATCACTTGTTGGCCGGCACCGGCTTCAAACAACAGTTCTGTGGCACCGGGTGACAGGCTGATAATGCGTTTAGGGTAAGCAGGCAGGCAGACGGTGCGTTGATCACCATCCAAGGTACAAAGGGCGTTTGCCTGGGCTTTTTCGGTGACAAACGGAACCATGACCAGCACCATCAACAGTGCCAGTGTATAAAACCGTGTCATGCTTGATAAACGCATATCGCCCCTGAGTAATCGCCATAAACTCAGGGCAGGAAGGCTGACGGTGTTTTTTCTTATGGACACACCGTCAGAAGTAAACCCAGTGCGCACAAAGGCACACCTGAATACTTCAGGGAACAAGGGCACAGGTAGTAAATACCGTGATGCACAAGACTCCTACTGCCAGGTAAACCCGCCCGGATAGGTTTGTATAAGGGCAGGTCTCCTGACTCTGGCGTCATCGCCGTTAGTGGTCTTCCCAATGCAGATGCATCAGTGACTGAGCGTGATGGCTCGCGACTAACGACTCGTCCAATACAGTTGCGGGTACAGTCAGGGCATTGCACCCTGTTCCCTATCGGCAATTTTTTATAGCTGCCGACTGCCGAATCTCGTAATGAAAAACGGCACTCCCTTACACTTGGGCGGTATGGTACAGGAGAGGTTTTGTACTGTGAAGGATAATGATTTATTTCAGTGTATACGTAGCGGTGTTTTGTCTGGCTAGAGGTTTGATAGATCCGATTGCCTGTGTGTATATAGCGGTTCCTTTAAAATCCGTAAGGCAGTTAATAACATAGGTATAGTCAGTAGTTTCACCCTCAAATATTTCGGTGGCTCTAATGATGCCGACTGTATTGGAAACAGGCTCATAGGTATACTTTCCATTGACTGTCATATCACTGGTATAAATCTGGTTAACATAGTTACCATCACTAGAAAATGATAATTCCATAATAGTGCCAGCAAAAGGATTCATCTCACTGTAGTTTTGATCAGATGCAGCAACTATCGTTTTTCCACTAAGTATTGTGGGCACAGAGCACAACTCTTCTGTGTTAGCAAAGCTTGAGCTGGTAAATAGGCAGGCAACTAAAAAGCAGTTTTTTTATATTGACGCATAATTATAAGTCCGAAGCATATTTTTTTGAGTGATTTAGGAACTATTTTCTATCATTTCTAGGCTCTGTTGACATAAGAACGCAACTTCAGTGACAAGAAAAGCGGTTTTCCACAAGGCAATCAGGTGCCGGCGTAGCCATCTACGTCAAATTCTGCTTAACGCCGCTGGCAAGTCGTTTTTCTTGTCACCCGAAGGGCAAAAGCCAGAGTCGCCGTGGACGTCGTTGCGATCACTTGAAAGACGCCAGTCTGCCTGCGTAACCGCGCGACTCGTAGAGGCAGTTCTGGTTTTTGCTGAGCTTGCGTTCTTATGTCACATAGCCTGGTTACTTCAGCTTTCAATAGCTAACATTGAGCGGTCAGATTGACTTTAACAGTTGTTACAGTGTCAGAGTAAAAATCGCGTTTTTTGTGTAGTACTGCTTTAGGAGATCATCCCACTCATGATTTGATTGAAACTGCAGTTAATAAAGAAAACAAAACTTTTATCAAAACAATAATGTTAAATCCGTATTTATTGGATTTGGTTCATATATGGGTCACTTTTGTTGTATGTTACTGATTGATCAGCAGGGTAAGTTTTTCTATGGAAAGATGTTTTGTCATAGCATCTGCCATTCGATTAATTCCCACTTCTCGCAAATCAGCGTAATCAATACCTCTCGATGCTTTCATTCCTGCCCAGTGCAACAGGGCAGAGCTGGCTTCAGATGTTTCAAACAGGCCATGTAAATAAGTACCAAAGACCTGATCATTGCATGAGATCACCCCATCCAGACAGAGCTGACGCATCAAGTTTGAACGATGGTTCTTAGTAGTTGAGCCAGCTTCCTATTATCCCAACCAGCACTAAGCCTTTTAAGAAATACACTTCCTTTAGTTTGCTCGTTTTGAGTATGTGTATTGAGAGCAATTCTATTTAATATCGACAGGTTCTCAGCTGCGTTATCTGTCGTCGTTTGATTTTGGTCTTCCAGAAAGCCAACATCCAGCCGCCAATGTAGCTTATGCTCTACTTCCCAGTGCTTGCGGGCTATATCCAGCAGTTCAGCTGCGCTGTGTTGCTGGCTCATAATGTAGTAATGAACTTCCATGGTAACTTTACTGCCCACCTGCCTGTCTCTTTGGATCGCACCTATCTGCTGGAGGCCTACCCACTTCTCAGCTTCTGGGATAGATGACAAGTCACTGCTAACCCAACCCATTCTATATTCATACCGGCCGTGACCTTTCTCTATGGTTTCAGAGTAATCGAAGCCGAGCCGAGGTAATGGCGCATCGTGGTATTGCTGGTCAAAGTACTGTTTGATTTGTTTATAACCTAAATCCTGCAATCCAAACCCGAACAGGTCAATCGCAGCAACTGATCAAGCCCTCCTGATTCTGATTATGCTACTATCGAGCAAATATTTACCTTTTCAGTGGATTTTAATCACATGAGCCGTCGTGTTTGGTTCATCTTACTGCTATTCCTGATATCAGGGCGCGATAACTCCTTCCGCATTAGCAGAATGTTTTTCTAATCATCCATTGTTCGCTATTTACAAACAGTCACCTACTGCTAGCCAAGCATCCCACTCCGTTTGGTAGAGATGCTCTTTGTTACTGGCAACGGTCAACTGCCTGTTACCTGTCAACAGTTTTCCGGCAACCCGTATCATATAGCAGCGAATGCTTTCCGGCTCCCACTTCATCAACTGACGATTCCCACTCATCAGTGCCATCCAACGTGTTGTATTGTAGGCCAGTATTGCACATTGCATAAGCGCACTGTTTGCCATGAAATGATCGGTTTTGATCTGCCCGAGAGCCATCTGGTTTTTGCACTCTTCGATCCAGGTTTCGCAGGTAGCCCGCTTGCCATACGCTTTATGGATCTCCCATGGACTCAACGACTCAGTAGTCACGTAGCAGAAGTAGTCGTACTCTGGCTTCGGGTCTAACAATTCGCACTGGGTGTTTTCTGGCTTCCCGATCTTTCTTTGCCGGACAGCCACGAAGCAACGAGCCCGGTCCCAGTCACCACAGCAGTGTTGAAACTTGCACCACTCCCACCCTGGCTGATGCACGACAGGTTGCCAGTCTTGCGAGATTAACAGTGTGTGTAGATTCTTCAGTTTGACCTTAACCAGATAACGATGTCCTAAATCCTCCAGATAGGTCAGTAATGGTCCACCAAAGTAGCCACTATCAGCCCTGAAAAAAATCTTCATGTGGGAAGGCAGAGTAACCAGCAACTGTTTCATAAACTCTATGGAGCCATTAGCAGTGTAGGCATCACCACTTCGTAACCAACCCTGCAGCACTTCTTTGGTTTCCGCGCAAAAGGCCAGCTGCGGGTGGTACGACAGCGCCCCTCTTTTTTTCTCGTTAAACCCTTTCTTTGCGCCTTCCTGAAAACCAAAACAGGTTTTTACCGTAGAATCGAGGTCAATGGTGACCTGTTTAAAAGCATAAACGGTAGATGTTCCTGAGCGCAGTGCCTGTTTCCAAACACTCTCCCTCATTTCGTGGACAGCGGTTTCCAGTTCAACGACGCTGGCAAAGTGGAACAGCTTTAAAATGCGTCCAAATTGACTGTCACAAGGAATGCGTTGAAAACGGGTGCATTCTCGGAGAACGCTATCCTGCCAGACCGTGCACACTTTCATCAGACTTTTGGCACCTGCCAGAATGCCGGTGGTTACCATCAGAATGACATCTGACAGTTGGAAAGTGGCATTAGAGCCTCGTTGAATATTAATCCGTTTGTCCAGTAGGTCGGCCAGCCCCATCCGGTTCAGGAAGCGAAACACAGGGATAAGTCCAGCCTGACTGGTAAGCGGCTTTTTAGCTTGAGTGAAATGTACCTTCCGCTGCTTCAAACGTGCTTTTGACTTGTTTTTTTTGCTCATTGAAAAAGTGATGCTTTATGAAACGAAAACATCACTTAATCTCTTTATTCACGGGTGATTGCAACTTTTATTTCGAGATTATTTGCAGGATTTAGGTATAAAGCTTGCCTTGGTTACCTTTGACAGGCAGTACATAGTTTCCTCCCTGTTCGATACAGACGCCAACTATCTCCTTTTGGCAATTCAACGCATCAGCAGTGATAAGACGGTTCTTCAGACAAATAGACTTCAGCAACTCAGGCACTGCTGTTATTTCGTTAGACTTACTGTCTACTTTTCGCTGACATAACACCATTCCTGCACCTGTACTGAAGGCGCTGACCATATGAATGGCCTTTTTTGCCTTGCTTCGCGAACCCCGCAAACATTTCCCGTCAATGGGAAGAATATCAACATCGTTACCAACGATATTGCCTACAGTAGCAGCCATCCAGCGAGTAAAGCACTCTTCGAAAACAAGAGGGTCTAGCAAACAGAAAAGGCGATAAAACGTATCATGAGAAGGAATACCATGAGGCAGTTCACGAAAGCCTTCGAGCCAATCCTGCTTACTCTCACCAAACTCAGCCATTGCAGCCCAAGTGTTTTCGCCACAGAGAACAGCACAAATAGCAATGACTAGAATATCTATGAGTTTATGGAGGCACATGGATGTACAGCGCGGATCATCAATATTTTCTATGTACTGAACCAAGGTATTCTGGACTGACTTCATGAAATGAACCAACCGAGAAAGGAAGTGCATATAGTTTGGCTTATACAGTGGACCTTAGTTCACCATTGATGCGTCAGCCCTGCCATCCAGATGGCTTGCTAAATCAATCAAGTGCTGCTCTAATGCTTTCCCTGTCGATACGCCAGCATGGATCTCATAACCCGTGATAGGTACTGATTGCTGACCTGGCAGACTGATAAAGCCTGAAACCTGGCGCAGCAATTTCTGGTGGGTAAGGGTCGTTTCCATATCAATATATCCTAGACCCTGCGAGCTACCCGCTTCACTTTCAATCCCTTCCGGGTCATGGATTTTTTCTCCCAACATTTGATAGCCTCCGCAAATACCCATCAACTTCCCACCGTAGCGCAGGTGCTTTTGGATATCGCTGTCCCAATGGTTGCTGCGCAGATAATCAAGATCGGTACGGGTGTTCTTTGTGCCGGGAATAATGATTAAATCACAGGGAGGAATGGGCTGCCATTTACCCACAAAGGTGATATTCACATTGGGGTGTAGCCGTAACGGATCAAAATCCGTATGGTTACTGGTGCGGGTAAAAATAGGGACGGCAACGTTGAGTGAGGCTGACTGATCGCTGGTGGTTTGTTGTGACAGGATGGCATCTTCAGCTTCCAGATGAAGGCCATGCAGGTAAGGCAGTACGCCCAATACGGGTTTACCGGTTTTTTCTTCCAACCAGTTAAGGCCTGGCTCAAGCAACGCAATATCCCCCCGAAAACGGTTGATCACAAAGCCTTTGACGCGGTTCTGTTCAGAAGGTGACAGTAACGCCAAAGTGCCATAAAGTTGCGCAAACACACCGCCTTTATCAATATCTGCAATAATAATGACTGGGCAATCCACGCGTTCAGCAAAGCCCATATTGGCAATATCCCGGTCGCGCAGGTTGATTTCAGCTGGGCTGCCAGCACCTTCAACCAGCACTACATCGTACTGACTTTTCAGCCGCTGCCATGCCGCAACCACGGCACCCATGGCTTTGGGTTTATAAGCATGGTAATCCACGGCATTCATTTCACCGATGGACTGCCCGTTAATAATCACTTGTGCCCCTATGTCACTATTGGGTTTCAGTAACACCTGGTTCATATCCGTGTGGGGCTCAATACCTGCGGCGATAGCCTGTAATGCCTGAGCACGGCCAATCTCGCCGCCGTCCACGGTCACTGCACTGTTCAATGCCATGTTTTGCGGCTTGAAGGGGGCGACTGAAATACCTTGTCGGTGCAGTACACGGCATAGGCCGGTGACAAAGGCACTTTTTCCGGCATCACTGGTGGTGCCCTGAACCATTAATGTAGACTGCGAACCGTTGTGCTTAGCATGTGTCATATCAGGGGATATCACTATGAATAAGAAAGCCGGGGCATCAGTGCCCGAAAAAAACGCAGTGTACTGCACCTCATGGAGTGGAGGCAAAGACGGTTGCTTTGCGCATTGGCAGGCATTGCAGGCAGGGGCAACACCGGGTTGTTTAGTGTCTATTAGAACTTACGCATTGACAGGTCCGGCAAAAAATGGCCTCAACCATTCCTTCCCCTCGGAGAAGCTTTTTATGAAATCCCAGGTAGCTTCTTTGAGGGCGTCTTTCCTGACGCTATAGACGCTTCTGAGTGACCCTGATACGTTCATCGCCTGAAGACAGGTATAGCCAAAGATAGCCGCAAAAATATGATTCCGGATCTGTCGCTCCCCTCTCACCTGAAAACGCTCGATGTTGCAGAGTTGCTTTAATGCCCGGTGATACTCTTCGATCGCCCAATGATGTTGGTGCAGCTGATCAAAATCAGATCGTGGAGATAGATCTGCTCCGACATGAGAAGTGTAAACAACGTAATGGCGCAGCTCGTTTTTGAGTCGCGTCCGGTAGAGTCGTACATGACCAAAGTTACGTAGCCATACAGTTTTTCCTTCTTCGGGAATCTCCAGGCTCTGCACCTGTTGGTAGTTACCCTTTTGCACAGAGACAGTACGGTTGCTTTTAACAGCGAACATAAAACCCAAACCATTGTTTTTCACAGCTTTGAGGTTTCCAATACTGCTATACCAAGAGTCACCGGTAACACATGCAGGTTCGAGTCCCCATGCCAGTACTTCTTTCAGCATATCGACAAAGTAGTCATTTTTAGTTTTGCCATCGGCTGGATTGTAAATACGACAATTAACGGGCAAGTTGTAGCCTTTGATGTCCGTGTAATAAAGCGTGATGAGATTAATACCCTTGACGGTTTTGTGGTGCTTTCCTGAGTAGTAATGACCGACTAAAGCCGTGTAATGGGTATAAGGTTTATCCAGCACCGTATCATCAACCGATAGCGTCCCACCTTCAAGAATAAGCCTTGCTGACGCTTCTAGAAAAAGATCTTCAGGAGCAAAGTTTTCACGTTGGAGAAAGCGGTTAACACTGTCATGCGATATATCACTCAATTCGCTAAGACGGGTACAGGTGGCTGATTTGGGTTCACAGAGTAGAAACCCCGTATACTTCGGGAGGTCGCACTTGGCTGTTGTTGGTTTTGTTATTTTTCTACGCACGACGGCATCCACTGTTTTTTTGCTGATCTAGCAATTTTTTTGGATGTCTGTCAATGCGTAAGTTCTACCAACGTGTTTTGCAGGTGTCCTCTTTACACTGTAGCGATTGTTGACTGGCAAGTACGTATTCTCCAATGCCGTGCATATTGAGCTTTTTGTCAAAAAAACGTGTCGCTGTGTGTTGCACTTGCAGATGATCCCACCAGTTTGCCGCTGAAGTGAGAGACCTCTGCCGTTGGTATTCATCTAAGGGGAGTGGCATAGAGAAGTTTACCGGAGTATGGTGAGTCTTTCTTCCCTTTCGCCTTTGCCGCTATGAATACCACAATTGATGTTGCCCCAGAATGTAAGAGTCTTCTTAAGCTCGCCGCAAAGAACCTGAAAGGCCATGATCGCAGGTTGTTTGTGGCTGAGGTGGCTGAAACACTCTGCTATGGCAGCCCCCGTCTCACTGAAACTGAGTTTGGTTTTGGTCGTCATACCGTAGAACTGGGTATGCATGAAAAATGCACAGGGATGATCTGTTACGGAAACTATGCTTCATCCGGGAAGCGAAAGAGTGAAGATGTCTCGCCACAATTGGCAGAGGATATTCGCTGCCTTGTAGAACCGGAAAGTCAGGCAGACCCTCAGCTACGCAATACGTTTGCCTATACACGGGTGACAGCAAAAAGTGTACGGCAGAAACTGATAGAAGAAAAAGACTGGGATAACGATTCCCTTCCTCAAGTGCGCACTATCAATAATATCTTGAATCGTTTGGGATACAAGCTGCGTAAGGTTGAAAAAACAAAGCCTGAAAAAAAATTCCGGAAACCGATGCCATCTTTGCCAATATCCGCAGAGTCAGGGAAGAGGCCGACCAAAGAAAAAATGTCTTACAACTCAGCATAGACTGCAAAGCAACGGTCAATCTCGGAGATTTTTCTCGGGGTGGAAAAGATAGAGGTTCCTCAGCCGTCAAGGCGCTGGATCATGGTATGGCGAAAAAAGACAAAATGATTCCTTGTGGTATTCTGAATCTGGACAATGACCAACTCAGCGTATTTTACGGGGTCTCTTATAAAACCAGTGACTTTATCTGTGATGCTCTGGAGCAGTGGTGGTCGGGCATTAAAGAAAGCTATCAGCATATAGATGAGCTGGTTATCTACGCGGACAACGGCCCAGAAAACAACAGCCATAGAACCCAGTTTCTTTTCAGAATGGTCATGTTTGCTCAGGCAACAGGGTTAAAAATGCACCTTGTTTACTACCCTCCTTATCACAGCAAGTACAATCCCATTGAAAGGTCTTGGGCATTTTTGGAGGATCACTGGGGTGGAGCTTTATTGAATACAGCAACAGCGGTTATTGAGTGGACAAAAAGCATGACGTGGAGATGCATCAGTCCTATTGTTGCACTATTGGATAGAACCTATGAAAAGGGTGTAAAGCTCTGTAAATCTGGGTTAGCAAAAATTAATCCTTATATTCTGCGTAACCCAGAGCTGAAAAAATGGAACGTTATGATCGTTCCAAAACTGGTAACTTCTTAATTGCTGCTTCCCTCAGCACCCCGTCACAGGGCAGAAGTATATTCCTGAGCCACCTTTTTTTTTCGGGTGTGCATCAGGCGATGGCAGTGCAGTGACGTCACTCTTGTCAGAAAATGGTCTATGAGAAGGTATCTGAGATGGCCATATTGTTGCGAAAGTAGGGGGGTTACATTTAACGAATAGAATGACTGGAGGCGGTGTGTTCATCGCGTGATGCATTATTTGATATTTTTTTTTAGTTGGAGGAGTGATTTTAAAAATCGTTGTGTTAGTAGCTGAAGTGTGAGTGGTTTCTGTTGACGGAATAGATCCCTCGCATAAGGGGGGGCTTCTTTTTGAGTATTTTGTGAAAAAAAAGCTCTCCGTGGTTTTGCTTGTTTTCATTTGGCGCTGCCTGTTGGAGTTATGGTCTTTTCTTCATGAACTACAGTATCTTGGAAAGAGAGTGTAGGATTGTTATTCACAAACGCTGTATTTGGTTTTTTTGATATTTCAATCTTTTTTCTTTTTGTGAGGGGGGGGTTGGTTTCATAATGCGATAAATAGGCCGGGGCTTTTCTTGTTCTTTTATGGCGGTCAGTGTCTTCAGGCTGGATTGAAAATGCTAATGTTGAAAAGTAACTATTCAGCACCCAGCAATGGCTTATGATTATAGTTTTGTACTGCCATAAGCAGTGCCTCAAAAGCATTAAGCCCTTGCTTCTTTGCAGATGATAATAGAACTTACGCATTGACAGACATCCAAAAAAATTGCTAGATCAGCAAAAAAACAGTGGATGTCGTCGTGCGTAGAAAAATAACAAAACCAACAACAGCCAAGTGCGACCTCCCGAAGTATACGGGGTTTCTACTCTGTGAACACCTGTACCCGTCTTAGCGAATTGAGTGATATATCGCATGACAGTGTTAACCGCTTTCTCCAACGTGAAAACTTTGCTCCTGAAGATCTTTTTCTAGAAGCGTCAGCAAGGCTTATTCTTGAAGGTGGGACGCTATCGGTTGATGATACGGTGCTGGATAAACCTTATACCCATTACACGGCTTTAGTCGGTCATTACTACTCAGGAAAGCACCACAAAACCGTCAAGGGTATTAATCTCATCACGCTTTATTACACGGACATCAAAGGCTACAACTTGCCCGTTAATTTCCGTATTTACAATCCAGCCGATGGCAAAACTAAAAATGACTACTTTGTCGATATGCTGAAAGAAGTACTGGCATGGGGACTCGAACCTGCATGTGTTACCGGTGACTCTTGGTATAGCAGTATTGGAAACCTCAAAGCTGTGAAAAACAATGGTTTGGGTTTTATGTTCGCTGTTAAAAGCAACCGTACTGTCTCTGTGCAAAAGAGTAACTACCAACAGGTGCAGAGCCTGGAGATTCCCGAAGAAGGAAAAACTGTATGGCTACGTAACTTTGGTCATGTACGACTCTACCGGACGCGACTCAAAAACGAGCTGCACCATTACGTTGTTTACACTCCTCATGTCGGAGCAGATCTATCTCCACGATCTGATTTTGATCAGCTGCACCAACATCATTGGGCGATCGAAGAGTATCACCGGGCATTAAAGCAACTCTGCAACATCGAGCGTTTTCAGGTGAGAGGGGAGCGACAGGTCCGGAATCATATTTTTGCGGCTATCTTTGGCTATACCTGTCTTCAGGCGATGAAAGTATCAGGGTCACTCAGAAGCGTCTATAGCGTCAGGAAAGACGCCCTCAAAGAAGCTACCTGGGATTTCATAAAAAGCTTCTCCGAGGGGAAGGAATGGTTGAGGCCATTTTTTGCCGGACCTGTCAATGCGTAAGTTCTAGATAAGTAACTACGGACTCTTGTGAACCACTCTCCTCCGTCTTCACTCCTGAAGCAACCTGATATCTTCTGCTTTCATTTTGCCATGCGGACATCCCGCTCGCTGCCATTATTGTCGAACGGTATTTTGAAGTTAGTCATAAATCGTAGGGATTCTTCCTGATAGTTTCATAACCGTTTGAACAGGTTGTACGCTTTCGTGTTTTTGGTTTTCTTTTTTCCAAGCCGTTGTCGTCGTCTTTCCATGACAGCGGCCTCCTTCTCTAAAGCGCGCTGCGCCAAGCGGGTGAAGATACGGTCAATCCGTACTCTAATGGTTGCCGGCATTTCAGTTAAGCCTATGCGCTTAAAGCCTTTACAAAGATGCAAGGCTAGCCTCAACACTTTAATTATTCGACCGGCCAAGTAATTGCCGTCATGATCCAGAACGGCTTGTAATTCTCGTACCTAAATCCTGCAATCCAAACCCGAACAGGTCAATCGCAGCAACTGATCAAGCCCTCCTGATTCTGATTATGCTACTATCGAGCAAATATTTACCTTTTCAGTGGATTTTAATCACATGAGCCGTCGTGTTTGGTTCATCTTACTGCTATTCCTGATATCAGGGCGCGATAACTCCTTCCGCATTAGCAGAATGTTTTTCTAATCATCCATTGTTCGCTATTTACAAACAGTCACCTACTGCTAGCCAAGCATCCCACTCCGTTTGGTAGAGATGCTCTTTGTTACTGGCAACGGTCAACTGCCTGTTACCTGTCAACAGTTTTCCGGCAACCCGTATCATATAGCAGCGAATGCTTTCCGGCTCCCACTTCATCAACTGACGATTCCCACTCATCAGTGCCATCCAACGTGTTGTATTGTAGGCCAGTATTGCACATTGCATAAGCGCACTGTTTGCCATGAAATGATCGGTTTTGATCTGCCCGAGAGCCATCTGGTTTTTGCACTCTTCGATCCAGGTTTCGCAGGTAGCCCGCTTGCCATACGCTTTATGGATCTCCCATGGACTCAACGACTCAGTAGTCACGTAGCAGAAGTAGTCGTACTCTGGCTTCGGGTCTAACAATTCGCACTGGGTGTTTTCTGGCTTCCCGATCTTTCTTTGCCGGACAGCCACGAAGCAACGAGCCCGGTCCCAGTCACCACAGCAGTGTTGAAACTCGCACCACTCCCACCCTGGCTGATGCACGACAGGTTGCCAGTCTTGCGGGATTAACAGT
The DNA here is from genome assembly GCA_037893245.1 of Crossaster papposus. Lineage (NCBI taxonomy): Eukaryota > Metazoa > Echinodermata > Asteroidea > Velatida > Solasteridae > Crossaster > Crossaster papposus. The sequence continues at coordinate 4,781,017 of JBAIAA010000008.1, read as the reverse complement.
TTGTGTAGATTCTTCAGTTTGACCTTAACCAGATAACGATGTCCTAAATCCTCCAGATAGGTCAGTAATGGTCCACCAAAGTAGCCACTATCAGCCCTGAAAAAAATCTTCATGTGGGAAGGCAGAGTAACCAGCAACTGTTTCATAAACTCTATGGAGCCATTAGCAGTGTAGGCATCACCACTTCGTAACCAACCCTGCAGCACTTCTTTGGTTTCCGCGCAAAAGGCCAGCTGCGGGTGGTACGACAGCGCCCCTCTTTTTTTCTCGTTAAACCCTTTCTTTGCGCCTTCCTGAAAACCAAAACAGGTTTTTACCGTAGAATCGAGGTCAATGGTGACCTGTTTAAAAGCATAAACGGTAGATGTTCCTGAGCGCAGTGCCTGTTTCCAAACACTCTCCCTCATTTCGTGGACAGCGGTTTCCAGTTCAACGACGCTGGCAAAGTGGAACAGCTTTAAAATGCGTCCAAATTGACTGTCACAAGGAATGCGTTGAAAACGGGTGCATTCTCGGAGAACGCTATCCTGCCAGACCGTGCACACTTTCATCAGACTTTTGGCACCTGCCAGAATGCCGGTGGTTACCATCAGAATGACATCTGACAGTTGGAAAGTGGCATTAGAGCCTCGTTGAATATTAATCCGTTTGTCCAGTAGGTCGGCCAGCCCCATCCGGTTCAGGAAGCGAAACACAGGGATAAGTCCAGCCTGACTGGTAAGCGGCTTTTTAGCTTGAGTGAAATGTACCTTCCGCTGCTTCAAACGTGCTTTTGACTTGTTTTTTTTGCTCATTGAAAAAGTGATGCTTTATGAAACGAAAACATCATTTAATCTCTTTATTCACGGGTGATTGCAACTTTTATTTCGATATTATTTACAGGATTTAGGTCGTAAGTGATGCGCGTTGCACAGCGTATGAGTCACTGCATAATGAAAATAGGGTTTCCAATGGTCATGTACCAGCACACCAGTAAACAGCAATAGAACACCCATTGTATCCATAGCTTCACGCCCACGTTTTTTTGATAGATATAGAACTTACGCATTGACAGGTCCGGCAAAAAATGGCCTCAACCATTCCTTTCCCTCGGAGAAGCTTTTTATGAAATCCCAGGTAGCTTCTTTGAGGGCGTCTTTCCTGACGCTATAGACGCTTCTGAGTGACCCTGATACTTTCATCGCCTGAAGACAGGTATAGCCAAAGATAGCCGCAAAAATATGATTCCGGATCTGTCGCTCCCCTCTCACCTGAAAACGCTCGATGTTGCAGAGTTGCTTTAATGCCCGGTGATACTCTTCGATCGCCCAATGATGTTGGTGCAGCTGATCAAAATCAGATCGTGGAGATAGATCTGCTCCGACATGAGAAGTGTAAACAACGTAATGGCGCAGCTCGTTTTTGAGTCGCGTCCGGTAGAGTCGTACATGACCAAAGTTACGTAGCCATACAGTTTTTCCTTCTTCGGGAATCTCCAGGCTCTGCACCTGTTGGTAGTTACCCTTTTGCACAGAGACAGTACGGTTGCTTTTAACAGCGAACATAAAACCCAAACCATTGTTTTTCACAGCTTTGAGGTTTCCAATACTGCTATACCAAGAGTCACCGGTAACACATGCAGGTTCGAGTCCCCATGCCAGTACTTCTTTCAGCATATCGACAAAGTAGTCATTTTTAGTTTTGCCATCGGCTGGATTGTAAATACGGAAATTAACGGGCAAGTTGTACCTAAATCCTGCAAATAATATCGAAATAAAAGTTGCAATCACCCGTGAATAAAGAGATTAAATGATGTTTTCGTTTCATAAAGCATCACTTTTTCAATGAGCAAAAAAAACAAGTCAAAAGCACGTTTGAAGCAGCGGAAGGTACATTTCACTCAAGCTAAAAAGCCGCTTACCAGTCAGGCTGGACTTATCCCTGTGTTTCGCTTCCTGAACCGGATGGGGCTGGCCGACCTACTGGACAAACGGATTAATATTCAACGAGGCTCTAATGCCACTTTCCAACTGTCAGATGTCATTCTGATGGTAACCACCGGCATTCTGGCAGGTGCCAAAAGTCTGATGAAAGTGTGCACGGTCTGGCAGGATAGCGTTCTCCGAGAATGCACCCGTTTTCAACGCATTCCTTGTGACAGTCAATTTGGACGCATTTTAAAGCTGTTCCACTTTGCCAGCGTCGTTGAACTGGAAACCGCTGTCCACGAAATGAGGGAGAGTGTTTGGAAACAGGCACTGCGCTCAGGAACATCTACCGTTTATGCTTTTAAACAGGTCACCATTGACCTCGATTCTACGGTAAAAACCTGTTTTGGTTTTCAGGAAGGCGCAAAGAAAGGGTTTAACGAGAAAAAAAGAGGGGCGCTGTCGTACCACCCGCAGCTGGCCTTTTGCGCGGAAACCAAAGAAGTGCTGCAGGGTTGGTTACGAAGTGGTGATGCCTACACTGCTAATGGCTCCATAGAGTTTATGAAACAGTTGCTGGTTACTCTGCCTTCCCACATGAAGATTTTTTTCAGGGCTGATAGTGGCTACTTTGGTGGACCATTACTGACCTATCTGGAGGATTTAGGACATCGTTATCTGGTTAAGGTCAAACTGAAGAATCTACACAAACTGTTAATCCCGCAAGACTGGCAACCTGTCGTGCATCAGCCAGGGTGGGAGTGGTGCGAGTTTCAACACTGCTGTGGTGACTGGGACCGGGCTCGTTGCTTCGTGGCTGTCCGGCAAAGAAAGATCGGGAAGCCAGAAAACACCCAGTGCGAATTGTTAGACCCGAAGCCAGAGTACGACTACTTCTGCTACGTGACTACTGAGTCGTTGAGTCCATGGGAGATCCATAAAGCGTATGGCAAGCGGGCTACCTGCGAAACCTGGATCGAAGAGTGCAAAAACCAGATGGCTCTCGGGCAGATCAAAACCGATCATTTCATGGCAAACAGTGCGCTTATGCAATGTGCAATACTGGCCTACAATACAACACGTTGGATGGCACTGATGAGTGGGAATCGTCAGTTGATGAAGTGGGAGCCGGAAAGCATTCGCTGCTATATGATACGGGTTGCCGGAAAACTGTTGACAGGTAACAGGCAGTTGACCGTTGCCAGTAACAAAGAGCATCTCTACCAAACGGAGTGGGATGCTTGGCTAGCAGTAGGTGACTGTTTGTAAATAGCGAACAATGGATGATTAGAAAAACATTCTGCTAATGCGGAAGGAGTTATCGCGCCCTGATATCAGGAATAGCAGTAAGATGAACCAAACACGACGGCTCATGTGATTAAAATCCACTGAAAAGGTAAATATTTGCTCGATAGTAGCATAATCAGAATCAGGAGGGCTTGATCAGTTGCTGCGATTGACCTGTTCGGGTTTGGATTGCAGGATTTAGGTTGTAGCCTTTGATGTCCGTGTAATAAAGCGTGATGAGATTAATACCCTGGACGGTTTTGTGGTGCTTTCCTGAGTAGTAATGACCGACTAAAGCCGTGTAATGGGTATAAGGTTTATCCAGCACCGTATCATCAACCGATAGCGTCCCACCTTCAAGAATAAGCCTTGCTGACGCTTCTAGAAAAAGATCTTCAGGAGCAAAGTTTTCACGTTGGAGAAAGCGGTTAACACTGTCATGCGATATATCACTCAATTCGCTAAGACGGGTACAGGTGGCTGATTTGGGTTCACAGAGTAGAAACCCCGTATACTTCGGGAGGTCGCACTTGGCTGTTGTTGGTTTTGTTATTTTTCTACGCACGACGACATCCACTGTTTTTTTGCTGATCTAGCAATTTTTTTGGATGTCTGTCAATGCGTAAGTTCTATAGATAGTACAGAGACCAACGATCATCGCGAAACAGATGAAGCCACCACAGTTTACCATCAACCCGCATTCCTGTTTCATCAGCCCCTGCCACTTCTGACCCCAGTAGCGCGGCTTTAATGCCTTCTTCTGTTGACTCCAATTGCTTCCAAGCTATTTTTTGGAAGTTGCAGATCGTCCCTGTGCTGATTGGCAAAGAGAACATATCAGCAAAAAGTTCGGCGGCTCTACCGTAGGGAATCATTTGGTACTGACAAAAATAGACAGACATTGCTCGCGTCACAGGACCATACTGTACGTAACTGTTAACGCCTTCAGGGAAGGTGGCTTGATTGCGATGGCCGCAAGGGCACACCTTCTCTTCAGCAAGGTGCGCCGTCACAGTAAAGCTACCGGGGTTACCAGGCTCAAAGACTTGCCTCTCTCTATATTTGATGACTTTCTCATCATTCAATGCAATACCGCACAATTTACAGTCATTGACCTTGTGGTACTGCGTGTGATCAGGTTTCTCAGTAGCACGTAGGCAATGGCCTTTGTGTTTTTTCTGACCTCCGGCCTTTAGACCTGAAGACTGCCTTAAGCTTTGAGGGTTAGGGGAGTCAGATTCATCGTTATCATTGGCATTCGGTTTTTGGTAGCCATCTGATGAGGGAGGCTTGCTACTGTTGCTACTGTTCTTTGAAACCTTTTCTTCCAGATCACGACAGCGCTCTTCTAATGCCACAAGCTGAGATTGGAGGTGGTTGATAGCCCCCAATAGCAAAGCGATGGTCTGAGTGCCTGGAGATGGCATAGTCACTAAAATACAGGCCGCTCAATCTATTTGAATACTCAAAGCATTGATCAAAATCGGAAAAAATCAAGTCTAAGTTGAGAGGGGCTGAACAGTTACGTTGAAAATAACAATGCAATCAAAGGCAGTGATTTGTTTGTCATGGTTTATACAAAAAGGTTAAAAATCAATTCATAGGTATAGCCTACTATTTCAATGTTAAGGCATCTGGTTAGCGGTGTCGGCCAAAATGAATACTCTGTTTCAATGCGTTATACCTAAATCCTGCAAATAATATCGAAATAAAAGTTGCAATCACCCGTGAATAAAGAGATTAAATGATGTTTTCGTTTCATAAAGCATCACTTTTTCAATGAGCAAAAAAAACAAGTCAAAAGCACGTTTGAAGCAGCGGAAGGTACATTTCACTCAAGCTAAAAAGCCGCTTACCAGTCAGGCTGGACTTATCCCTGTGTTTCGCTTCCTGAACCGGATGGGGCTGGCCGACCTACTGGACAAACGGATTAATATTCAACGAGGCTCTAATGCCACTTTCCAACTGTCAGATGTCATTCTGATGGTAACCACCGGCATTCTGGCAGGTGCCAAAAGTCTGATGAAAGTGTGCACGGTCTGGCAGGATAGCGTTCTCCGAGAATGCACCCGTTTTCAACGCATTCCGTGTGACAGTCAATTTGGACGCATTTTAAAGCTGTTCCACTTTGCCAGCGTCGTTGAACTGGAAACCGCTGTCCACGAAATGAGGGAGAGTGTTTGGAAACAGGCACTGCGCTCAGGAACATCTACCGTTTATGCTTTTAAACAGGTCACCATTGACCTCGATTCTACGGTAAAAACCTGTTTTGGTTTTCAGGAAGGCGCAAAGAAAGGGTTTAACGAGAAAAAAAGAGGGGCGCTGTCGTACCACCCGCAGCTGGCCTTTTGCGCGGAAACCAAAGAAGTGCTGCAGGGTTGGTTACGAAGTGGTGATGCCTACACTGCTAATGGCTCCATAGAGTTTATGAAACAGTTGCTGGTTACTCTGCCTTCCCACATGAAGATTTTTTTCAGGGCTGATAGTGGCTACTTTGGTGGACCATTACTGACCTATCTGGAGGATTTAGGACATCGTTATCTGGTTAAGGTCAAACTGAAGAATCTACACAAACTGTTAATCCCGCAAGACTGGCAACCTGTCGTGCATCAGCCAGGGTGGGAGTGGTGCGAGTTTCAACACTGCTGTGGTGACTGGGACCGGGCTCGTTGCTTCGTGGCTGTCCGGCAAAGAAAGATCGGGAAGCCAGAAAACACCCAGTGCGAATTGTTAGACCCGAAGCCAGAGTACGACTACTTCTGCTACGTGACTACTGAGTCGTTGAGTCCATGGGAGATCCATAAAGCGTATGGCAAGCGGGCTACCTGCGAAACCTGGATCGAAGAGTGCAAAAACCAGATGGCTCTCGGGCAGATCAAAACCGATCATTTCATGGCAAACAGTGCGCTTATGCAATGTGCAATACTGGCCTACAATACAACACGTTGGATGGCACTGATGAGTGGGAATCGTCAGTTGATGAAGTGGGAGCCGGAAAGCATTCGCTGCTATATGATACGGGTTGCCGGAAAACTGTTGACAGGTAACAGGCAGTTGACCGTTGCCAGTAACAAAGAGCATCTCTACCAAACGGAGTGGGATGCTTGGCTAGCAGTAGGTGACTGTTTGTAAATAGCGAACAATGGATGATTAGAAAAACATTCTGCTAATGCGGAAGGAGTTATCGCGCCCTGATATCAGGAATAGCAGTAAGATGAACCAAACACGACGGCTCATGTGATTAAAATCCACTGAAAAGGTAAATATTTGCTCGATAGTAGCATAATCAGAATCAGGAGGGCTTGATCAGTTGCTGCGATTGACCTGTTCGGGTTTGGATTGCAGGATTTAGGTTATACGTTTAACACATTGAAACAGAGGGGTTTTCGTATTACTCGGTTGCTACTGAGCTTAGTCAATCAACCCCTGAATTTTCGTTTTGATCAAATCAATTGCAATCCGGTTTTTCCCGCCATGGGGGATAATCAGGTCGGCATGTTGGCGCGAAGGTTCAATAAACTGCAGAAACATCGGGCGAACCGTGTCAAGGTATTGTTTGATCACTGAGTCGACGTCGCGACCACGGCTGAGAATATCGCGTTTCATCCGGCGGATGAGACAGATATCTAGCGGGGTATCCATAAAAAAGCGCAAATCAAAGGTGCTGCGCAATTCAGGATTGGTGAATAGCAGGATCCCTTCGATAAGTATCACGCGTGCGGGTTTGACAGGGCGTGTATCAGAGGCTCGGTTATGCACATTGTAATCGTACTTCGGCACATTGACGGCCTGACCGGCTTTAAGAGCTTTCATATGCTCTAGCAGCAGGTCATGATCCATGGATTCAGGGTGATCATAATTGGTGCGTGTTCGCTGCTCCATACTCAGCGCCGATTGATCTTTGTAATAGGCATCTTCAGAGATCACACACACATGCTCGGATTGCAGCTCTTCGATCAGCGTTTCAGCCAGCAGGCTTTTTCCGGAGGCAGACGCGCCGGCAATACCGACAATAATGGTTTTTTGGCTCATAATAGATAGTAGTCCACAGCAGGATAACGCGGATGTTAAGGTCGGGAGTATGACAGACTTCTAGTCACGGTCAACGGGGTGAGGGCGACCGTCCTCATCAATAGCAACATAGGTGAAGATACCTTCCGTGACTTTTACCCGGTCATTCTCATTAAAGGGGAAGGTGTTGATCCACACTTCCAGCTTAATACGCATGGAGCTGGTGCCTATATGGAGAAAATGGGCGTGGCAGCATATGACATCTCCTACCGTAACAGGCTGTTTGAATGTCATGGATTCAATAGCGACTGTCGATACCCGGCTATGACTGCGCTGTTTAGCGGCCAGTCCACCGGCCATATCCATCTGAGATAAGAGCCAGCCGCCAAAGATGTCTCCATTCGGGTTGGTATCAGCGGGCATCGCCAGTGTACGTAACACAGGCTCGCCGTTAGGTGATTCCATTGTGTAGTCTCCATGCGTTTGAGTGGGTGACGTGTAAACACACAACCCCTTCATGGCGGGCAATGCTAAAAGCCTGAAAGGAGGTTGTAAACGGGTAGTACTCCATCCGACACCATTTGATAACCAAAGATAACCGATCGGTCAGCTGTTTGTGTAAATGGTCGACAATGGTTAGCCGTCCTGTTATTTAAGTCAATTTTGAGTGGCAGGACAAAAAAATGGGTTATTTCACGCAAAGTGCCCCATTTCCCAATTTTTCATGGGAAAAAGTGCTGCTCTAATAGCCTGGTTTATGTTCTATGGAGGCTCTCAATCTACTCTTTATTATCAAGCTCTGGCATCTTTGGATACAGTCTCTTAAGTTTTATCCGAGCGTCTTCAGTGGTAAAACGCCACTGTGTAGTCACTTTTCTTGCGTTGCGCTTCTCCTCCCAGGCTTTGACTTCTCTCCGGAGAATATCTTGGGTAGGGATACGCCGATCCAGACATTGGCGACTCAGTATACTCAGCTCAATTTCGGCCATATCCAGCCAACTGCCATGCTTTGGGGTGTAATGAAACTCAAGCTTATCAATCATTCTGCGGGCTTCTTCTGGGGAAAAAGCTTTATAAAGTGATGCGGGAGAATGCGTGTTCAAGTTGTCTCCAACCAGTATAACTTTCTCTGCATCTTTGTGGCGAACATCGACCAGAAACTTGATTTGATGAGCCCAATCAATCGCTGATCCTACGATCAGTCACCTCAACATGCCGCCAACCTGTCAAGGGTTCAAACATCATGAACAGATTGCTGACGCCATTACGTTCATACTCTGTGTCATAACGCTCCGGTTTTTCAGGCTCAACAGGCATTGGATTAACGACTTCTGTAACATGCTGCTTGCTACTTTCATCAAGGCAAACAAGCGGACGCCTTGGATCAAGAGGACGTTTATAGACTTCAAGAATATCCTCCATCGCACTCACAAAGTTGGCGCTTTCTTCCGCAGGTATACACCATTCCTTTTTTTGCCAGGGCTTAAGCTCATTTTTTTTAGCCCCTCATGTACTGTGCTTCTGGAAATCGATTCGACGTATCTGAGCTCAATCATGCGATTTGTCAGTAAGTTTAGCGTCCATCGGCTGGCTCCTTCCGGTGGTGGTGAGCAGGTAAGGGCAATAAGGTGAGCTTCGGCTTCGCCATCGAGTTTACGTACCCGACCGTGGCTGCTTAGTTTTCCATTGACAGCGACATCAAGCCCGTCTTCAACAAATCGTTGCCTGAGGCGAGTGATAGTAAGCGGCCTAACATGGAAAGCTTTGGCTACCTGATCATGCTGCAGTGGATCATGGTTTTCATCGATAGCCAGAAGGATATTGGCTTTACGTTTTTTGTGTTGTGCAACTTTGGGCTTTTCCTGCTTGATAAGCCGTTCAAGTATTGATCGTTCTTCCTCGCTGAGTCGAACATGATATTTGATGGTCATAATAACTCCGGTGTTATGGACTCGGAGTTATTAGAATAGCCTTCAGTAAACTATCATCTTCTGCCGGACGGAGTAGTAGTTTCGCTTTCTTTTAGTTAAGCCAGTAATATCGATGCCTGCAAGCGTGTTTTTTTGGTTCACAAAGCGCAGGCAGCGCTTTTATTCAAATCCGGATTCAGGTATAAGTGCCGGATTGTCCATGCACAGGTTGTAATGAACCCCTATGACTGCCCACGCTTTCTCAAACCCTTCTCAGTTGATACTTCGCAACAGTGATCATATTCAGGCCGAGCGACTATTAATGCTGGCACCTCCTGTGGATGGTCTGGCCGGAGAACTGTTAGAGAGCAGGAATATTCGAGAAGTAGTAGGGCTTACGAGAGATTTTGCTGCCTACCAACAGTTAAAGCCTGTGTGGGAGCGGGGAGGCCACCGCCAGACATTGCAATACGGCACTGATCTCGCTGACGAGACCCTTAAGCCTTTTGACGGTATTTTGCTGTTTTTGCAAAAAAGTAAACCATTGATGGACTTTTGGCTCGACCATGCGGTGACGTTGCTTGCCCCGGGGGGCTGTGTATGGCTGGTGGGAAAAAACAACGAAGGGATAAAGTCCTGGCGCAAACGCCTAAAGCAACATCTGCCAGACGTCGTGTCGCTGGACAATGCCCGTCATTGTGGTTTGCTGGAGGCAACAGGTCATGCTGAAAGCGCTTCTGTCTTTCAGCGGGACGATTACTGGCAGCAGTGCCCCGTCAATATCACAGGGCATGACTGTAACAGTTTTTCATTGCCGGGGGTGTTCAGTCATGGCCGTTTGGATAGAGGCACAGCGGTACTGCTTGAAACCTTTGACGATGTTTCCGGAAAACAGGTACTGGATTTTGGCTGCGGGGCGGGCATCATCAGTCTGGCATTGGGCAAACATCTACCGAATGCACACCTGACACTGCTAGACAGCGATGCATTGGCGCTGGCCAGCAGCCAGAAAACGCTGACGAAAAATAATCTGACAAACCATCGTGTGTTGCCCAGCGACGGTTTGTCAGAAGTAAAGGAGACTTTTGACCTGATTGTGTCCAACCCGCCTTTTCATCAGGGGGTTAAAACCCATTACGAAGTGACCGAGCAGTTTTTAGCCCAATCCAACAAACACCTTAACCGTGGCGGGGAGTTGCGCATTGTTGCCAATAGTTTCCTGCGCTACGAGCCGATTATCATCAAGGCCTTTGGCGTGTGTGAAACACTAGTGACAAAGGACGGATTTTCCATCTATCGCGCCCATAAGCGTTGAACCACCGAGCCTAGCGCTGTCATAAATACAGGTAATAGGGTGCCATGAGTGCGGTGAAGGCCTGACTGTAATGGGGGTGTTGGTCATACAGTGTGATACTGATTTCTCTGAAGGTCTGCGGCTTGTGCCCAATCACCAGAATGTGCCGGTGGGGTGCGTGCTGTTCAGAGGAGCGTACGCTGATGCGTTGGTTGCAGTGCAATCCCTGCTTTTGTGCACTTTCCAGAAACTGCCCACTGAAATCCGTGGGTAAAAGAATCCAGGCCTTGCCGGTGGTTGACAGTAATGCATGCATGACACTGGCTAACGCCAGAAAGGGCAATGTATCCGTGTGCCTTGCCTGAGAGCACCGCTGTTCGGAAGCTTTATGGCAATTGTGGAAAAAAGGCGGGTTGCAGATAATCACATCAAAGGCGGTTGTCGCTGACTCTGCAAAGGTTTGGATGCTGCTGTTATGGATATGCAGGCGATCTGCCCAAGGGCTTTGCTTAAAATTATGTGCGGCCTGCTGGCTTGCATCGTCATCCAGCTCCACAGCAACAATATCGGCGTCACTGCGTTGTGCCACCATTAAACTTAACAGGCCGGTGCCTGTACCAATATCAAGAAGAGTGTTTGCTTTTTCAACAGGGGTAATGGCACCGAGAAGGCAAGCATCTGTCGTGACCTTCATGGCACACTGGCCTTGTTCAACGGTAAACTGCTTAAAGTCAAAGGCGTGTTTTCGGCGCTTCATTGCAGGCATTCTGGCAGAAAAAGACAGAGCTTATAATAAGGGCTGGGAACCTGTCTAATGGTCAATGCCCCAGTTTAAGCACTAGAAAGTGTCTGCTTCGAGTAGAGAAGGACTCGAAGCAGAAAGGAAGGCTTATTGTACTTCGGGTTTTTCTTTGACCAGTGTACCGATAATATCCACTTTCCGGTTATCAGCCCGGCCTTCTTTTGTGGCATTACCCATTTCAATAATACCGCCCGGTTCCTGATCAACCTGTTTCACCGGCACGCCCTGCGCCTTTAGGTATTTTTTGACCGCTTCACCGCGGCGTTTAGACAGGGCTTTATTGTCATACCCTTTGTCTTCTCCGGTATTATCGGTATAGCCAATCACGGTTAAGTCCAGTATAGCATTGGCTTTTGCTGTTTTGGCCAGATCTTGCAGTATGCCTTTTGCTTTCGGATCCAATTCAGCAGAGCTGGTTTTAAAATACACCGTACCCAGTGTTTCTGCAACAGGCACAGGCACAGGCACAGGCTCAACCACAACGAGCACATCTTCTTTTGGGGTAGCTCTTGGTGCAGGTTCAGGCTCGTCACCAATAAACGCACAGATCAGCCCGCCGAGCAGTGCACCGCCAGCCGCTCCGGCCAGTGCGCCGGCATTGTTGTCGTTAGAGCCAACAATACCGCCCACACCACCACCAATACCTGCACCGGCCAGTGCACATTTCCCCCATCGCTGCAGACCACCGTCTGTGGTGCAGCCAAATAATGTCATGCAAAACAGCAGCAGAGCGGCGGCTTTAGCTTCTCGGTTGAATCGCATAGCTATAACTCCAGGATGTAGAGTCAACACAGTTTGATAAATAAGAATGGTGTTGAAAGGTTGGCTTAAAAAAGAGTCATCCGTCTAGCAGCAAATGGTTACCGCTGAATCTAAGTACGGATTGACGGAAGAAAGTATAGGTCAATATTGTGTAAGTAAAAGAAATGGAGCCATCATGGGTGAAGGAATGTTAAAAGACTGTAACTGACTGCTCATCTTTCTATTCAGTCAGTATTCGGTCAGGTTTTTAAGATGCTATCAGGGAAACACACGGTATCCGTTCCCATTTACGGATGTTATTTGTCCCAAGCCTGCGATAAAGTGCCCCTTTTATTGAAACTGGGATGATGGTTCTGATAGCGAGTCATGACCGGTCCTCTCACAGCACAGTGGTTTATGTAGGGGTTTGATAAAACGACAATGACAACTACACAGCATCTGCAACATCGAACGCCCTGGCAAATTCAAAAAGCCGTTCTTCATGCGTTACTCTCCCGAGAATTAAAAACCCGTTTCGGTCAGTACCGATTGGGCATCGTTTGGGCGTTGCTGGAACCCCTGATGCAGATCATGGTGTTTATGGCTCTGTATTATTTCCGTGGCACAACCATGGTTAGCGGGTTGGTATTGCCCGTCTTGCTGGCGACCGGTCTGGCACCGTATTTTTATTTTCAGAAAGTGATTAACCAGTCCATGGGGGCTGTTAGCGCCAATAAGAACCTGTTTATTTACCGACAGGTGCGGGTGTTTGATGCGTTTCTTTGCCGGTTTATGATGGAAGCGGTGATTGCCTTTATCGTACTAGTGGCACTCATTGCCGGTACCTGGTGGCTGGGTTATCAGGTCACAGTCGTTAATTCGTTAAAGTTTATTTTGGTGTTTGGGTGACTCAGTTTGTTTAGTTTTGGCAGTGGGTTGACGTTGGGTGTGTTTAATACCTTACACCCGGAGCTGGGCAAGTTTATCCCTATGCTGATGCGGCCATTATTTTTTATCTCGGGTACGTTCTTCAGTATTAATGACATTCCGCCATCAGTGCAGCCTTTGTTGTTATGGAACCCGCTATTGCATGCTTTTGAATTACTGCGCTCGTGTTTCTCCCCCCATTACAATATCTCGCTGGTCAGCATGAACTACCTGATGCTCTGCACGCTGGTGGCGATTACGCTGGGCATGCTGATGTACCGGGCCAACTGGCGGAGGATGCTGACGCAATGATTACGTTTGAAAACGTCACTAAGTATTTCCCCACGCCACAGGGCCGTCATTATATTTTAAAGAATGTCACGCTGACGCTGCCCGGTGATAAAAACATCGGGGTGTTCGGTGCCAACGGTAGTGGTAAGTCGACGCTGATGAACCTGCTGGCCGGTGTCGACTTTCCTAACGAAGGGAAAATTCGTATCCCAGGCAATGTCTCCTGGCCGCTGGGGTTATCAGGCTATCAGGGCAGTATGACCGGGCGTGAGAATGCAGAGTTTATTTGCCGGGTATACGGCAAAAGTACCCGGGAAGTGAAAGAAAAGCTTGAATACATTAAGGCTTTTTCAGAAATTGGTGACTTCTTTGAGATGCCGTTAAAAACCTACTCATCCGGTATGCGCTCGAAGTTTTCTTTTGCGGTCAGTATGGCCTTTGACTTTGATTATTACCTGATTGACGAACTCACATCCGTGGGTGACAAGCGCTCAAGCGCTTTAAAGAAAAATGTAGCCGAATCTGTAATGAAAAAAAGCGCAAATCGAATTTTTTGTTTGTCTCCCACAATTTGAATGCACTGAAAAAGCAATGTGACATCGGCATCTTTATTAAAGACGGCCAGATACACGTGCATAACAGTATTGACGATGCCGTTGCAGCCTATAACGCAATGTAATCAAGGATGGCGGGATACGTTTCTAATAAACCCGCCACCACGTAATGCCAATTCCACTGACGATGGACGATTATGATACCAAGCCAAGCGGTGGCGGAACCACCGAAAAAAACAGAGCGCACGGCGACACCGACCGTGCCCAAGCCGGCAGAAAGCACGGCACGAAAATTCATTCGCGGGTTACAACCTGCCAGCGCCCCGGCCAATAGCCCGGGCTCTCTGGTCGATAAGCTGAAGCACCACAAATGGGTGAAGCAGGCCCGTAAACAACTGTTCCATAAGCAGGCGGGCCGCTGGTTTGTCGGTATGGTGGCGGTGCCTTGGCTGCTGTGTGCCCTCTATTTTGTGGCGATTGCCTCTGACCGTTATGTCTCTGAAGCCAGTTTTATGGTCGAGAAAAACGACGGCAGTCAGACTATGTCGGGTTTCAGTTTAATGGGTGTGATGCCAGAGGTCGGGAACGATCAGCGCATTGTTGAAGCCTGTGTGCAATCCCCTGACATGCTGAACTACTTAGAAAGCCACCTCAATTTGCGGGCACACTACAGTACCGACCCTGACTGGCTCTCGCGCTTAAGTCCCGATGCCAGCTATGAAGATTTTCTGGCCTATTACCGTGACCATATCGCCGTGCAGTTTAATCAGGAAAATGGGCTGTTAACGTTAGAAGTGCAGGGTTTTACCCCGGAGTATACGCAAAAGCTCACGCAACTGATCCTGAGTCGCAGCGAAGCCTTCGTCAATGAAATCAGTCACTCTCTGGCCAATGAACAACAAGCCTTTGTGCAGAAAGAAGTGAGTTTGTCTGAACAGCGTTTGCGCGATATTACGGCACAGTTGCTGGCCTTCCAAAGTGCTAATGGTTTGTTAAGTGCCACCGCACAGGGTGCAGCGCTGAGTGGCATTATGAATGAGCTTCAGGCCGATGTAGTACGTAAAGAAACCGAACTGCAAACACTGTCGTCTTACCTGAATGAAAACGCCACGCAAATTGTCACCCTCAAGCAGCAAATTGCGGCGCTGAAAAATCAGATTGAACGAGAAAAAGTGCGCCTGGCCAGTAAAGACGGTACCGCCCTGAATGATTTGGTGGCGAAGCAGGAATCGTTACAGCTGGATCTGGATTTGGCCACTAAAGCCTATTCCGCCACATTGGCGGCACTGGAAACGGCGCGTACCGAAGCCAGCCGTAAAATTAAACAGCTGGTGGTGGTGAGCAGCCCACAGCTGGCGCAGGATGCGAAGTACCCCAGCGTCTTTTACAACCTGACCAATATTCTATTGGTGCTGCTGATGATTTTTGCGTTGGTGCGGATGATGCGCGCCACTGTTCGTGAACACCGGGATTAATACCAAAAAGATGATGTCGTATAGCCGAATGTTACAACCAATGAAGAAAACCACCGGTCAGATCGCCGGTGTATTGTTAGTACTCTGGAGCATGATGGTCTCTGGTGCGTTTGCTCAGAGCGCCATGCCGGAAGAAGGCACTGACGATACTGGCCCTGAGCTGGTCACCACCACGACCCAACATGCGGTGTTTGGTCAAAACCTGTTCAGCGGTTTCCGCCAGGCAGAGTTTAAAGGGTTTAACCCGGAATACCGTTTGTCCATTGGCGATAAAATCACCCTGCAAATGTGGGGCGCTTATGAAGCGTCTGTCGAGCTGGCCATTGATGCCCAGGGGAATATCTTTATTCCACAGGTCGGGCCCGTGCAGTTACAGGGCGTGGCCAATAAAGACCTAAACAGTGTCATTGAGAAGAAGGTGCGCAGTTAACCTGTATGCCAGCCTGAATGCGGCTGAGCCCGTGAAGTTATTTGTGACGGGTTTTGTGGATTCGCCAGGACTGTACGGTGGTTTCTCCTCTGCTTCCGTATTGGCTTTTCTGGCCAAAGCAGGAGGCATTCGTTCTGCATCTGGCAGTTACCTGAATGTGGCATTAAAGCGCAACGGCAAAACCCGTGCGCAGTTCAATTTGTATGAGTTTTTGCTGACAGGCCGTATTACCCAAATACAGTTGCACGACGGTGACACGCTGGTGGTGAATGCGCGTCAAAGCACCGCACTATTGACCGGGTTGGTAGAAAACCCTGTGCAGGTCGAGTTTACCGGTGGCCGCATTGCGTTAAAAGAAGCGCTGGATATGGTCGGCCTGATGCCCACCGCGACCCATGTGCGCATTGCGCGCAGCCAGACGGCAAAACGCAATGTTGAATACTTACCATTGACCCAGATGAACAGCATCTACCTGCAAAACGGCGATGAAGTCTCTGTGGTGGCAGACAAAATGCCAGGCACCATCAGCGTGTCGGTAGAAGGGGAGCATGCCGGTCAGGCCGTGTATATTTTGCCTTACGGTAGCACCATTAAAGACCTGATTGCCCGTATTCAGCCAACGCCTAACTCCAATATGGAGGCCATGCAGCTGTACCGTGAAGCGGTGGCAAAACGACAGAAGGCCATGCTGGATATCTCGCTGCAACAGCTAGAGCAGTCTGCACTGTCGGCGCGCAGTAAAAGTGTCGGTGAAGCCACGTTACGACAAACCGACTCTACGGCTATTTTGCAGTTTGTTGAACGTGCCCGCAAAGTAGAACCACGTGGTCAGGTATTGCTCGGTCATAGCACAGCGCGCATGGACGTGATACTGAAAGATCAGGACCGCATTGTAATACCGAACAACACCGTACTGGTGCAGGTACACGGTGAGGTGATGTTCCCCAGTGCGATGGTTTACAGCGACGGTAAAACCATTGGTGACTACGTGAACAGCTCCGGTGGTTATTCCCAGAAAGCGGACCAGTCCCGAATACTGGTATTGCACACCGATGGCACCATGACACGTATTGAGCCTAAAGACGGTTGGTTCAGTGGCGACGCCTTGTCGAAGTACGATGTAAAGCCTGGCGACGAAGTGTTGGTGATGCCACAGGTCGATGAAAAAACCATGCAGTACACCAGCGATATTATGCAGGTGGTGTATCAGGTGGCCATGAGTGCCGCGGTGGTGTTGAGCCTGTAACGTTTTTGCTGCCCTCATCCCCGGAGGGCAGTTCTCTCATTCCCACGCTCAGCGTGGGAATGCATACCTTTGTTTCCTCTCTCATACGCTAGGGGCTGTTGACGTTTCATTGCGAGACTCAGTGGCTCATAAAGCCTTCAGTCATGCGAAAGGCTTGTGAAAATTGTCGTTATTCTACATTAATAGAACTTACGCATTGACAGGTCCGGCAAAAAATGGCCTCAACCATTCCTTCCCCTCGGAGAAGCTTTTTATGAAATCCCAGGTAGCTTCTTTGAGGGCGTCTTTCCTGACGCTATAGACGCTTCTGAGTGACCCTGATACTTTCATCGCCTAAAGACAGGTATAGCCAAAGATAGCCGCAAAAATATGATTCCGGACCTGTCGCTCCCCTCTCACCTGAAAACGCTCGATGTTGCAGAGTTGCTTTAATGCTCGGTGATACTCTTCGATCGCCCAATGATGTTGGTGCAGCTGATCAAAATCAGATCGTGGAGATAGATCTGCTCCGACATGAGGAGTGTAAACAACGTAATGGCGCAGCTCGTTTTTGAGTCGCGTCCGGTAGAGTCGTACATGACCAAAGTTACGTAGCCATACAGTTTTTCTTTCTTCGGGAATCTCCAGGCTCTGCACCTGTTGGTAGTTACCCTTTTGCACAGAGACAGTACGGTTGCTTTTAACAGCGAACATAAAACCCAAACCATTGTTTTTCACAGCTTTGAGGTTTCCAATACTGCTATACCAAGAGTCACCGGTAACACATGCAGGTTCGAGTCCCCATGCCAGTACTTCTTTCAGCATATCGACAAAGTAGTCATTTTTAGTTTTGCCATCGGCTGGATTGTAAATACGGAAATTAACGGGCAAGTTGTAGCCTTTGATGTCCGTGTAATAAAGCGTGATGAGATTAATACCCTTGACGGTTTTGTGGTGCTTTCCTGAGTAGTAATGACCGACTAAAGCCGTGTAATGGGTATAAGGTTTATCCAGCACCGTATCATCAACCGATAGCGTCCCACCTTCAAGAATAAGCCTTGCTGACGCTTCTAGAAAAAGATCTTCAGGAGCAAAGTTTTCACGTTGGAGAAAGCGGTTAACACTGTCATGCGATATATCACTCAATTCGCTAAGACGGGTCCAGGTGGCTGATTTGGGTTCACAGAGTAGAAACCCCGTATACTTCTGGAGGTCGCACTTGGCTGTTGTTGGTTTTGTTATTTTTCTACGCACGACGACATCCACTGTTTTTTTGCTGATCTAGCAATTTTTTTGGATGTCTGTCAATGCGTAAGTTCTAATTAAGCAAGCCTGACAAAGTGGATGGAGGCTTTATGAGTCACCCGACGGGCGCTTATGGGAGCTTCTATGTCTGCGTTACAGCATTTTGAAAGGCTTTGGCATTCCTGCAATGCTGCGCCTTGTCATAGAAACTCCCATAAGCGCTGAGTCACGCAATGAAACGTCAACAGCCCCTAAGACACCTTCATGCGTTAAGCTATAGTAACGATCGTTACCCTCTTCATAAACCTACATTACGGTCTCCCCTATGAACGTCGCCGTTTTCAGCAGCCAGCCCTACGATGAGCAATGTCTCCAGCCTGCCTGCACAGGGCATACACTGAGCTTTATTAAAGCCCACCTGAATGAGCAGACGGTGCCCTTGGCGCAGGGTTACGATGCGGTGTGCTGCTTTGTGAACGATACGTTAAACCGTGTGGTGCTGGAGCAGCTGTCGGCTTACAAAATAAAAGGCATCGCACTGCGTTGTGCGGGGTTGAATCAGGTCGATCTCGATGCCGCAAAGGCGCTGGGTATAGCGGTTACCCGGGTGGCAGCCTATTCGCCCCATGCGGTGGCGGAGTACACGCTGGCGTTGATACTTAGTTTAAACCGGCAGGTGCACCGCGCCCATAACCGTGTGCGTGAGAATAACTTTTCATTGCACGGGCTGGTAGGGTTTGATTTGCACCAAAAAACCGTCGGTGTAGTGGGCACGGGGCAAATAGGTGAAGCGTTTTGCCAGATTATGCAGGGCTTTGGTTGCAAGGTACTGGCCTTTGACCCGGTTGAAAACAGTCGGCTGGTGGCGCAGGGTGTGCAGTACACAACGCTGAACGGTGTATTGCAACAATCCGACATTATCTCGTTACATTGCCCGCTGACCGATACCACCCGGCACATGATCAATGAGCAGACCCTGAAAACCAGCAAACCCGGTGCCATGCTGATCAATACTGGGCGTGGGGCCTTGATTGATACGCCGGCGGTGATCAGCGCGCTAAAAAGTCGCCATCTGGGGTATCTGGGGTTGGATGTGTATGAAGAAGAGAGCGACCTGTTTTTTGATGACCATTCCGATGACATGCTATTGGACGATACCTTTGCCCGTTTGCTCACCTTCCCGAATGTGATCATCACTGGCCATCAGGCGTTTTTTACCCAGGAAGCGCTCAGTGCCATTGCCAGCACGACGGCAGATAATCTCAATAGCATCATGGCGGGGAAGGCTCAGCTAATATAATTGCTCCATATTTGCAGATAAGTACTTATGAACCCTTATCTGATGATGGCCGAGCGTGCCATTGACTATGTGCATAACACCTTGCGCATACAGTATTCAAACCGGTGTGAGGGCATTAACCGGTCGTCGGATGACCCTGCATGGGCGAACTGCCAGTATTGGTTGAGTGCATTGCGACATAACTATCTGGTAAAAGGCTGGGACAACGATGACAGTCAGGCGAAAAGACGCGAGTTTGTGCACCGGGCAAACCGTATGGCCGTTGCAAGCCACTATGGGAATTGCGAGGTACAGGCCGCAGCCGCTTTTTATTATGTCAAAAGTGCCGGTATGAAGGGCGTTGCCCATATCCGGCTCTTTCAGTTTAATCACCATTTTGTCGTGCTAGGGTTAACATCACCACCCGCCGGTGGTCGCCTGTTGTACCTGAATGGTGATTCCCCTTTTTACGACAGTCCCGATGCCGTCATCTGCGACCCATGGTCTCATCAGTGGTTTGTGGCGAAAGAAGCATGGTCGCGCATGCGCACGCTGGTCGGTGAAGGCACCTTCTGGCAGCGCCCACAACAGAACGCTTATATGATGGTGTTAATGGATTATTTCTGATTTCGCTGAGAAGGCGTATACGGAGTTTGCGAGTCTGCCAACTGGGGCACACTGGCAGAATGAATACCAGCAATGATAAGCTGTCTACCATAATATGATGGTTTATCAGGAGAGCATATGCTGGCAGGTTCAGCGCGTACCGTCATTATTCATCATCTACAGACAACATGGGGTGGTAGATTGCAGGGCATTATGCTCTATGGCAGTCAGGCGACGGGTCATGCGGGGCTGCAGAGTGATCTTGATCTGGCCGTACTGGTCGATGGCGATATTGCACCGGCATTGCACCGGAATTGTTATGGGATACTGCACAGGCGCTGGCCTGCCAACTGATGGTTGATGTTGATCGGGTGGATTTCAGAGCAGCGACGACCATCCTGCAAAAAGAAGTTGTCGCAAACGGTATCTGGTTATTGCAAGCAGACCCGTCGACGTGCCAGCTCTGCGAAACCCATGTCATCTCACAATACCAGCAATTGCAAGCCGACCGTCAGGGGATTGTGAGTGATGTGCTTAAAGCGATAGGAATACAGAATGGATGATGTCATTTTAAACAAGTTTGCCATCATCCAGCGGTGCCTGGGGCGAATAAAGGAAGAGTATGTCGGGTGCTAAGCACTCACTCTCGGTAGGGGATATTGTTCTCTGCAGAGCTCCGCCCCTTTACCCGGTAGCAGGCAATCGCCGTATGCACTCCCACGCAGAGCATGGGAGCGAGGCAAAATAGCTTTATCGTTCAATCCAGTTTTGTAGCGCCCGGTAGTTGCTGTGCAGCCTTGTCAAATGTGTAAGCGCCTGCAAAGGGTTCTCCCTGTTTTTCGATGACGGAGCGAGCCTTGTTAATGATAAGTGCATCGGCAAAGTCAGTGGGCTTGCCTTTAATGGTTTTGGATTTTTTGTAATCATTTAGCGCCTTCCAGACGACCTGACCATCTGCAAACTGAAGCTTTGGCTCCAGAAACAAAGCTCGCACCGTGTTAGCAAGAGCCTGCTTACTGAGGTCGTACTTATTCCCTCTGAGTGTCCACAAGGTTTCAACAAGAACAGCATCGGTCACAAGCACCTTATCTGTTCCCTGTATCAACCGGGCAGCTTGCTTGGCTTGCACCGGATCGTCTTCAAGGAGATACCGTAATAACACATTGGTATCAACGGCAATCATCGCAGTGCGCTCTGTAACGATTCATCATCAGACATGCCTTTCTTGGGTGTAGTAGACTTGAGCAAGCCTTTTGCAGCCCCCTTTATTTTCTTGATAATGGTAAGCTGACCATCAGCGACAAAGCTCTCTACTTCATCACCAGGGTGAATATCAAGTTCATTGCAAAGGTTCGCTGGGAGGGTGATTTGCCGTTTAGCGCTGACTTTAGGCATTGCCGTGTCTCTTTGGGTTGTGTGTGTACTAAAGGTAGATCATCTCTTTACTATATGCAAATAGTAAAGAGATGTATTTTAGCGACATGTTGAAAAAGGAGCCTTTCCTGTTAAAACGTTCCCATGCACCTGCGTGGGTACCCCTCTCCCGAATGACCCGTAAACGCAGTGGCTGATTATTGTCGCGTTCATATGCTAGAAACAAGCAGGAGCCGTACAGATTGCCGCACAAGCGTACGGAAGCCTGACTTTCGTTATGCGCTATGGCAGTCAGGCGACGGGTCATGCGGGGCCGAAGAGTGATATTGATCTGGCCGTACTGGTCGATGGCGATATTGCACCGGCATTGTTATGGGATATTGCACAGGCGCTGGCCTGCCAACGGAGGGTTGATATTGATCGGGTGGATTTCAGAGCAGCGACGACCATCGGGCAAAAAGAAATTGTCTAGAACTTACGCATTGACAGGTCCGGCAAAAAATGGCCTCAACCATTCCTTCCCCTCGGAGAAGCTGTTTATGAAATCCCAGGTAGCTTCTTTGAGGGCGTCTTTCCTGACGCTATAGACGCTTCTGAGTGACCCTGATACTTTCATCGCCTGAAGACAGGTATAGCCAAAGATAGCCGCAAAAATATGATTCCGGACCTGTCGCTCCCCTCTCACCTGAAAACGCTCGATGTTGCAGAGTTGCTTTAATGCCCGGTGATACTCTTCGATCGCCCAATGATGTTGGTGCAGCTGATCAAAATCAGATCGTGGAGATAGATCTGCTCCGACATGAGGAGTGTAAACAACGTAATGGCGCAGCTCGTTTTTGAGTCGCGTCCGGTAGAGTCGTACATGACCAAAGTTACGTAGCCATACAGTTTTTCCTTCTTCGGGAATCTCCAGGCTCTGCACCTGTTGGTAGTTACCCTTTTGCACAGAGACAGTACGGTTGCTTTTAACAGCGAACATAAAACCCAAACCATTGTTTTTCACAGCTTTGAGGTTTCCAATACTGCTATACCAAGAGTCACCGGTAACACATGCAGGTTCGAGTCCCCATGCCAGTACTTCTTTCAGCATATCGACAAAGTAGTCATTTTTAGTTTTGCCATCGGCTGGATTGTAAATACGGAAATTAACGGGCAAGTTGTAGCCTTTGATGTCCGTGTAATAAAGCGTGATGAGATTAATACCCTTGACGGTTTTGTGGTGCTTTCCTGAGTAGTAATGACCGACTAAAGCCGTGTAATGGGTATAAGGTTTATCCAGCACCGTATCATCAACCGATAGCGTCCCACCTTCAAGAATAAGCCTTGCTGACGCTTCTAGAAAAAGATCTTCAGGAGCAAAGTTTTCACGTTGGAGAAAGCGGTTAACACTGTCATGCGATATATCACTCAATTCGCTAAGACGGGTACAGGTGGCTGATTTGGGTTCACAGAGTAGAAACCCCGTATACTTCGGGAGGTCGCACTTGGCTGTTGTTGGTTTTGTTATTTTTCTACGCACGACGGCATCCACTGTTGTTTTGCTGATCTAGCAATTTTTTTGGATGTCTGTCAATGCGTAAGTTCTACGCAAAATACTTGCTGGACAGACTCTCTGGTGAGAGACGAGTGCCCCGAATTGCCGAGCTGATCAGAAGCGCAGTAAGTGCGGATAGTCATGCTGTTGCCAGTGGATTTTGAGCAGTTACATTAAATCCTCTCTATTCTTCATTACTTAATTTTATGACTATCTAATTGATTGATTTACATTATGAATAAAGAAATTGCATTAAAAAATACTAATGATATTGACGGTTCCAGTCTAGGTGAGATAAAAATGCCATATAAGAAGTTGTCAGTAATAGTACCTTTTAGGGCTGATCATATACTACCATATTTGCTTGATAGGCTTGAAGATCAATGCAGATCTTTCCCAGAGCATAGAGATATAGAGTTTTTAATTATTGACTCTGGTTCTGAATCGGGAAGCAGAGAGCGATGTGAAGAAATATGCAATCAATATGGAGTAAGATATTTATATCATAATAGTGATGGTCAAACTTTTTCTATTGGTGCCGCAAGAGATTTTGGGGTTCAGCATGCAAATGGGAAAGCAATAACCTTTCTGGATGTTGATTTGCGCTTAAGTGAGGATTTCTGGGATAGACTACTGATCTTAATGAAATCTTATGGAATATCAGAGTACAAGAAACGCTTCTTTGCTATACCCTGCTTATATCTTACTGAAGATGGAACAGAAGAATTTTATGGGATGGATAAGGTGGCTCGGTTTCACGATCTATATATCCGTTGGCTGCATGGAGATAATCTGGCAGTTCAAAACATGGCTCCATGTTCTTCGGTTATGGTTGTCGATCGGCTACACTATCTAACCATTGGTGGACACCGCCCAGAGTTTAGAGGGCATGGTTATGAAGACTTTGAACTATTTCATCGCCTTATTGGTGAAGAGGGTGTATTAAAGACAGCTCATAATTATTATAAAGACACTAAAAGCTGGAACACCTCTACATATAATGGGTTTAGGGCGCAGTTTTCATTGCTAGGAAGAATGGCTTTGATGTCAAATCTCTTTGTAATACATCTTTGGCATCCCAGGCCGAAAAAAAGTTCATTTTATAGTGGTATGAATGTTAATAGAGAAATATGGATGGATTTTTTTAAATCTTTTGATCGTAATAAAGAACATCCAGAACCATTATCAGATTTGTCTACTCCTCCTAAAAAAATATTGTTTTTTGGTCAGCCTGAAACTAATCCTGTAAGATGTCTGCGAGATTTGTTTCCAGTGTTAGGTGATGTTGTTTTTGTAAATGAATATGATTTTTCTCATGGTTCTGGGCAAGTTGTAGAAGGTGCATTTGAAGAATTATTGAATCAACATGATATTGATTTAGTTGTTTTTACTAATCCATATGGAAATAAGGCTCGTCTTAGTATTTATAAGTGGTGCAGGATAGCTGGGGTTCAGTATTTATGTTTTGAAAGAGGAGCGCTGCCAGATAGTTGGTTTCTTGATCCGTATGGATTTAATGCTGATTCGATCAGTTATGGAGAAGAAAGATGGGATAAAGTTTTAAATAAAGAAAAGCGCTTGGATGTAGATGAGTATATTAAAAGAACTTTAAATGGTCACAATTCCCTCGCAAAACAGGGGGGGCGTGTGGGTGGTGATGGCCTTAGAGGAAAATTGAAAGTAGGTGGAAAAAAAGTACTTTTCGTGCCATTACAAAGACCTAGTGATACAGTTATTTGCTATCTTTTAGGTCAGCTAGCTTCGTACGAAGACTTTATTGCATTTATTGATGAGTCGGCAAGGCAGTTAAAGCGTAAGGGCTGGGTTGTTTTATGCAAAAAACATCCTTGAGAGACCGATATTCATCCTTTAAAACACGCTAGCTATGTTCCAGATGATACACATTTTATTGATTTGATTGAGCTTTCTGACTCTGTTTCTTTAATTAACTCAGGTGTTGGTGTGTATTCAATGATGATGAAGAAGCCAACTTTTATTTTTGGTGATGCATTTTATTATTTTAAAGGTGTTAACAAAAAAGCATCTACTGATAGTGTGGAATGTTTCACAAGGCAAGTTACTGATGGGTTTTCTGTTGATTATGATAAAATTTGTCGATTTATTTATTTTTTAAGAAATGACTTTTATTCTTTTGGTGAGAGTAAGACTATGTTGAGAAAAGAGGGGGATGGTTCTTTTAGAAATATAACTGTAAAAATATAACTGTAAATATAGATTTTTATAAAATAAATGTACCAGGTTTTTTTCGTAAGGAATATATGATTGATGAGCGTGAAAGTGTCTCAGATGTGGCCCCGCTGTACGAAAGGTTTTCTCTGGATTTGCATGTAAAACGACAGCAGGGGGAAATAAACAAAAATCTTGAAAATAATAAAACATCTTTATTGAATAAGGAAAGCGTGAAGCCTAAAGAAATTAAAGTAATAAAGGCTAGAGATAAGCGTACTAAGGTGGAAGTGAGAGCTGCAAAAGCAGCCAAGTTGATGCAAGATCCAAAGTCATTTTTCAAAGACTCGAAGTTTAAGGTTCTGAGACCTGTGCAGCATATTTTTATTAAATGACTTATTGAAAAGTGTATTGGTTTTTCTAATGGGTTACCCAATATGAAAAAATTAGGAAAGTTTTCTATATGGAAAAAAACATGAAAATATTAATAGCTAAAGCACTACACGAACAAGGAAATGCACTTGTTTCTCTTAGTAAACGAGTTGATGCGTCTTATGACAAAGCCGTAGATATGATCAGGGCTTACGCATCAATGGTTACTGTAAAATCTTAATTTCTAGTGGATTTACCTAAATATTGATCTGTATTCGTGATTATTATGCACTCTGAACCTTTTTTGAATGACAGTGGCTGTATATTACGGAGGGTTTACATCGAAAAAAAATTGATCAATTATTTGGGGTATATGAAAGTCTCTTCTGACACAGGAGCTACAGAAGATGAACCATAGTTCCAATATGATGCGTAAGCCCTGTAGATATGATGCTCACCTGCCAAGGCCGCGTCATCATCTCCGGCATGGGCAAGTCTGGCCTGATAGGCAAAAAAATAGCCGCTACACTGGCCTCCACCGGCACAATGAGCTTTTTTATGCACCCAGGTGAAGCCTTTCATGGTGACTTGGGCATGGTGCGCTTTGATGATAAAGCCGATGTGATCGTATTAATCTCCTATAGCGGAGAAACCGATGAAGTATTAAAGCTGATCCCATCATTAAAAAGCTTTGGTACTAAGATTATTGCCATTACCGGTGGTGTTAACTCAACATTGGCAAAAAATGCACGATGTTGTGCTGGATGCCTTTGTCAAAGAAGAGGTTTGTCCCAATAACCTGGCTCCAACCACGTCGACCACTGTAGCCATTGCCATTGGTGACGCCCTTGCGGTGGCCTTAATCAAAGCCCGTGACTTTAAGCCACAGGATTTTGCGCGTTTTCACCCTGGTGGGAGCTTAGGACGCCGGATATTAACACGGGTGAAGGATGTCATGCGAGCGGAAAAGCTACCGTTTGTTTCACGTACAACGCCCGTCACTGATGTGTTAATCACCATGACAGAAACCCGTACGGGCATCGCTTTGGTGCTGAATGACAAAGGGCAACTGGAAGGTGTCATTACCGATGGTGATTTACGCCGTTATCTGGTTGAACACGATAACCTGAAATGCTTGATGGCGTCGGATTTGATGACAAAATCGCCAGTTACTGTAAAAGCAGATACCATGATGGCCGATGCGGAGCAGTTAATGCGTGAGTCACACCTGACATGGATTGTTGGTGTCAATGATGACGATCAGGTAACAGGCTTGGTTGAATGGTGTACTGGTCAACTAAAACCGGACACATTTTTGTGAGACTTCTGTCGACACTGCATCCTACCTGACTTTCACGATAATAAATTTCATACTCAATTGGAGAACGATCATCATTTGCCATATGCAATCTATCAAGGTTGTAGTACTTCATGTATGCCGCAACATCTTTTTTCATATGTTCCCGCGTGGGTTGAGCTACCTTAAAAATCCAGTCATGCTTTAAGCTTCCAAAAAACCGCTCAACGACAGCATTGTCCCAGCACGCTCCAACGTCTCCCATGCTTGCACGAATACCATATCCAGAAAGCAGTTTACGGTATCGCTTACTGGTATACTGCGATCCTCTATCACTATGAAAAACTAAGCCTTCAGGCGGCTGACGAGTATTGTAAGCTTTCATCATGGCAGTACTAACCAGAGCCGTTGTCATCCTTTTATCAATGTGCCAGCCAACGATCCGACGAGAGAATAAATCCATCACAATGGCAAGGTACATCCAGCCTTCAGCCGTTTTTAAATAGGTCACATCACCAGCCCATACCTGATTTGGCCCTACAGGGTTAAAATTCTGATTGAGTAGATTGTCAGCAACAGCATCACTGTGTTTCCGTTTAGTGGTAACCTTATAGACTCAGCGCTGCCTGACTTTGAGGCCTAGCTGGCTCATTAACGTCCTAACTCTGTAACGGCCTATCTGAAAGCCTTCTTTGCGCAGAGCCTTAACCATTTCCCGGCTCCCCAAGCTATTCCTGCTTTGCTTGAAGAGCTGCTTGATTCGTCGATACAAGTGCAGTGTTTCAGCCGTGATGACATTGCCTGGCTGCTTTGACCAGTCATAATAAGCTGAAGTACTCACCTGCATCACTCGACATAGCAAGTTAACAGGGTAATCGTTTGACGCCTTCTGAATGACGTCGAATTTCACTTCATTTCTTTCGCAAAGAAGGCGCTGGCCTTTTTTAGCACTTCCCTCTCCATGCGGAGTTTTTTTACCTCTTTACGCAGATTTTTAAGCTCTTCACGCTCGTCATCAAACAACACTTTGCCCTCCTTTAGGGCCAGAATATGATCCTTCCATTTGTAGAGCAAACTGGTGGAAATACCTAGTGATTTAGCTGCATCAGGCACCGAATAGCCTTGCTCCATTACAAGAGCAACAGCCTCTTCTTTGAACTCTTTTGGATAGTGCTTATAGGTTCGCTTTTGACTCATTGTGACACCTTAACAAGTGATAGAAATTATCTCTTATCAAAGTGTCCGGTTCTATTAGACCAGTACATGGGTCGACTAAGGCGCTGGCGTGAATCATAACCAATAAAAAAAAGCGGGGCTGTTTTCAGTACCCGCTTTTTTTTTTGACTTCGGGGTTGCTTATTTTGGTTAGGTTGAACACCCATTCTGGTTTGCTTGAACACCTCAAACCGTTTATACATTGCCCTGCCTAATTCTTAGACCAGGTGTTCATTTGCTTCCAGTTTTCCGAGCTTCTTTCGCATGGATTCTCCCTTCAGTGTTAACCGGTGGGCATTGTGCATCAGTCGGTCCAGAATGGCGTCGGCCAATGTTTCATCACCAATGCTTCCATGCCACTGTTTGGTCGGCAGTTGGCTGGTGACGATGGTTGAGCTGTGCTCATGCCGGTCATCCATGACTTCCAGAAGATCATTCCTGTGCTGCTGTGTCAGAGGTTCCAACCCCCAGTCGTCCAGTATTAGAAGGTCAGTTTTAGCCAACAGCTTCAACTGTTTGCTGTAACTGCCATCCCCATGAGCCAGGGTGAGTTCTTCCAGCAGCCGGGACATCCGATAATAGTGAACACTGCGTCCCTTCAGACAGGCCATATGCCCCAGAGCACATGCCAGGTAGCTCTTGCCTGTACCGCAGGGGCCGGTGATCAGCAGGTTCCGATGACGAACTAGCCAATCACCGCTGGCCAGGCTGGCTATCTGAGTCTGCTTGAGTCCTCGTGGATGTTCATAGTCGATGTCTTCCATACGTGCAGCCAGTTTGAACCGGGCGCTTCGGAGTAGCCTTGCCAGGCGCTTGTTGCACCGCTCAGTCTCTTCCTGTTCTGCCAGAAGCGCCAACCTCTCCTCAAAGCTGAGACTGTCATAGTTGCCTGGTTGCTCCAGTTGCTGGTTAAGAGCATCAGCCATCCCAGTCAGCCGCAGTGACCGAAGTCGGGTCAAGATTTGATTGATCATGGTACTGCCTCTGATTACTGATAGCTCACTGCGCCACGGATATTCTCATGGGGCTCATGCAGTGCTTCTGTGGTGGATGCCTGTTCTGGCTCAAGGGGCTGCTGATCCTTACCCGACTTCAGGATTGAGCGAACATGTTTTAGTTGGTAGTCATGTATCTTCCGGGCATGGGCACAGGCGTTGTTGAGCCTCTGTGAACCATAGTCTCTTTGCAGGTTCAACAACCCCAGACCCGCACGATAGGCTTGCTCAGGGTGATCCCGACATACCAGCAGGTGCTGGATAAAACAAAGCACTTCTGGCCCAACATCTTTGGCCCAGTTAAGCAGCCTCTGGGGTGTCCACTCCTTGTGTTTCTGATGCCGCTGGGGCATATGCGCAGTCAATGTCGTAAAACCGGAGGTATGTCTGCGGGCATGGCTGGCGACAGCCTTACCTTTGGCGTAGACCGTGATGCAGTGCTCTGTAGCCTGTACTTCTACTTCTTGTTTTACCAATTGGTGAGGAACGGAGTAGTAGTGACCTTTGTAGGTGATGTGATAATCGATATGCACTCGGGCCTTACGGAACTCTGCGAAGACAAAGGGTTGTTTGGGCAGGGGGTGCAGGGCAGGCTCATCCAACTGCTCAAACGTGTTCCGCCGTGTGCCTGGCAGCTGCTTGAAGGGCTTCAGGTTCAGTGCCGTCAGCAGCGATCGGATGCGGTGATTCAATTCGGCCAGGGTAAAAAACGTCTCGTGGCGTAGTCTGGCGAGTATCCAGCGCTCCACCACTTGCACACCTACCTCGGCTTTGGCCTTGTCCTTTGGTTTATAGGGACGGGCAGGCACCACAGCTATCTGGTAGTGGTTAGCCAGGTGCTGATAGGCCGGATTTAGATCCGGCTCATAACGGCAGGCGTTGCTAACAGCACTCTTTAGGTTGTCGGGCACCACCATCTGCGGCACACCACCGAAGAACTCAAACGCCCTCACATGGGACCCCAGCCAGTCTTCAGATTTCTGTGATAGCGTTGCTTCAGCGGAGGTGTAATTGGACGCGCCCAATACCGCTACAAAGATCTGGGCGTTGTGGGCTATTTCACCCGTCTCCGGGTTGATAATGGACACTGTCGGGCCAGCATAGTCCACAAACAGTTTTTCACCCGCTGCATGGTGCTGACGCATGGAGCGCTTCTGGCAGCCACGCCACTGCCGGTATCGGTAACAGTACTGAGAGTAGCTGTAAGCGTTGAGGGTATGGGCCTGGCAATACTCTTCCCAGAGCAATTGTTTAGTCACGTCCTTGCGCTTGAGTTCCTGATGGACTTTTGCCCAGTCAGGATCAGTCAGTCCTTTGCGACCCGGTAGTGGAGCTTCCGGGAACAGGGCGTGAATCAACTCAGGTTCGCTCACCTGGGGTGTCTGTGCCCACTGCAGATCCGATGCCTCGAATGCCTGAACGTAATTGGATACGGCACCAACGCTGACCCGAGCACTGCGGGATATTTCCCGGATGCTGAGTCCGTTGTCGTACCGTAAACGAAGAATGTCTCGTAGTTTACGCATGGATATCCTTTGATCAGTCATGGCAGCTCCCTCTTTTGTTAAAGATAAGAGCGGCCAAAGTTAAGGAAAATCAATGCATCAGCGGTTGAAGGGTTTACACCAAATCCCTGAATATGGTGGCTTGAACACCGATTCTGGAAAACACGGAAAAGTGTTCACGAGAAACCAGAATGGGTGTTCAAGCGTTACCAGAATAGGTGTTTATCGGTTACCAGAATGAGTGTTCAAGGGAAGCCAGAATACGCAGGGGTCAGGTCTTGCATTTTGCACTCCGCTTACTTCAGGCTTAAAAGCCCCTGATGACTATTTTCTATAAACGCGTTAATGATTAACTGCTGCTGGATCAGTATTTTCTCAATGACTGCGAAACTCCGGGGTCACGTCTTGAATCTTGATTTTAAAAGAACGACGATGATCCCTCTCGTTCCCACGCTCTGTGTGGTAATGCATACGGGATTTTAGGGTTACCTAAGGAAGAGAGGAAGGTATTGATGGTCAGGTAGGCATTCCCACGTGGGAGCGTGGGAACGAGATTTAACATTCATTTATTTGACTTGCTCAACCTACTCGAAGCGAATAAACGGTTTTATCAACGAATGCATTGTGTTTTTTGTCGTTCTATTGGCGGTCACAGTAGGAATGCCGGTCGCCCGGCACCCCCTGCGCAGATCCGTACGTGCACTACTAATGCATACGGCTCCTACCTCGAGTATTTGACGTCAAACCGCTGCTCTGGCCATGGGTGAAGCACTTTTACGTCAGGCAACACAGTATTTACAAAAGCTCCAAACTTCTTCCAGTTCAGTCTACTTCTTTGGCTGCGTCTCCTTAGCGCTTTGTACCAAATCTTCTGCACTTCAGTCCTGAAAGCATTTACCCTTCGACTATTACCCGGTACCGAGAAGTAGTTCATATGCCCTTGAATGACACGTTTCAACCACTCCAACTGTTCCGGCACAGCATCGTGCCTGTGTTTTAGAAGATAGGATTTAATGTCTTGCAGCGTTGCCCTCACTCTCTTCTTACTGGTTTCTCTGACGACCGTGAAGCGTCCACTGACTCGGGTTACACTACAGAAGTGTGTGAAACCAAGAAACTCAAAGGTCTCTGGCTTTCCTCCTCCTGATTTCTTTAGCTCACTCTTGGCAAATCGTCCAAAACGAATAAGACGGGTTTTATTCTCATGCAGAGAAAGCCCGAACCGTTTTAGCCTATTGCCGAGTTCATAAAGAAAGGTCTGTGCATCCCCTTCACACTGGAAGCCCAACACACTATCGTCGGCGTAGCGCACAACAATAACCTTGCCCTGCGCATACTTTTTACGCCATTGATTAACCCAAAGATCGAACACATAGTGCAGATAAATATTGGATAGTAAGGGTGATATCACTGATCCTTGTGGTACCCCAACTACGCTTCGGGAATGTCGACCGTCGTCTTCATAATGCCCTACCGTTATCCACTGTTTTATCAAGCGAATAATGCGCTTGTCTTTCACCCGGTGCTCTAAAAACCTGATTAGCCACTCATGGTCGACCTGGTCGAAAAATTTCCGAATATCCAGATCCAGCACCCAATTCACCGAGGTTCTCTTGATTCCCACCGTCAATGCATCTAATGCGTCGTGCTGGCTTCTCATAGGGCGAAACCCATCAGAAAAGCCAAGGAAATCTTCCTCATAAATCCCTTCCAACACCTTGACTACGGCCTGTTGGACAATTTTATCCTCTAAACATAGAACACTTAGGGGACGCTCGCTCCCGTCTGCTTTGAGGATGAAAACCCTTCGAGCAGGACGTGGTCGATAACTTCCTCTGTGCACTCGTTCGTGCAAGGATTTCAGCCGGATATCCAGCTCCCGCTGATAGGATCGCCAAGTTACACCATCCACCCCCGCCGCTGAATTCCGTTTCAACTGAAAGAAACTTCCTTTCAGTAAATCCAGGGTGAGGTGGTGGAACAAGGCGGTGAATTGTAAACAGCTGTCCTTTGCTGCTGCTTGACGTATACCCAACAAGTTGAACGAAGCGTTATTCCGGCTCTGAGTCCGGTCGCCGACTCCTTGTTGAGCATTCCTCTTGGTCAGGCCACTTTCCTCCACAACCTCCGCGACAGAATACTCTGTTTTGTTCGGCTGCTTCTTAGGTACTATTCGCCTGTCCGACTTCCTGCCAACAGCAATAGGCGTGTGGTGATTAGCCTTCCCCATTGCGACTCCTATGGCTAATACAGGAGAGAATGGCAGGATCTCCCGAGTTCCGCACAAGATGCTTATCTGCATGCACAAGGTCTACGACTGCGCGAGGCCCTCTGGATACTTGCGGTATAACGCTTCCAGTGGTATTGCTTTCTGCTTCGCTTAACAACATTAGCACCTCAAAAAACCTGATTTCGCAGCTCAATACTTGGCCTACAGACACCCCTGTCAACGCTTCATCTGTCACCTTACGGTAACGGACGCATGACTCGGAGCTGGGGCGACCCGCCAGTCTTTCCCCACAGGGACTTTCACCCGTGACATCTTGCCGATTTCTCTCGGCACTCTAAGCGGTTGGTGAAATACATGTACTTCACTAACCGCTTACGGTATAGAAAAGCTGATGGCATGGATGCTGAGTCCCTTTTTGACACTGTTAGGCATCAGTAAAGAAGCAACGAATCTGACCATCATCGGTGTGACTCTCGGACTGTCGTACGGTGGTGGGTTGCTAATCAATGAGGCAAAGAAGGGTGTGATACAGCCTCGCGATATTTTTTGCTCCATCATGTTGCTCAATTTGCTTCACAGCCTGATTGAAGACACGTTGTTAATTCTGCTGATTGGTGCTGATTTTATAACTATTTTTTGGGGGCGACTGCTGTATTCTGTTGCGCTGGTGGCTGTCATCGCGTTTTCTCTGCGATTTCTGGATGTTAAAAAATGTGAACGGTATTGATACCGGTCAGTGGCGGGTTAAGAAGGGATGTTGCTGCCTCTGAGCCGTTATGGAGAGGCAGTTACCCCAGGGCTGTTTCCGATACTATGCATGCTCATTACGGTAGCTGGAAAGACCATTTGAAATGTATGGGTATAGTTAAAATAAGGTAGTAATATGGAATAATTACTGCGGTTTTTTGATATGAATCAGTTTTCTGCGTAATCTGTAGCGTTTTTGTTACTGTGGATGTTACATGATTTATCATTTAGTATAATCGCTTGAGAATCGTACATTACTATGATGTTTTATAGCTTCGCCCTTTTTCTTTACAGATGCTTTAAATAAAAAAAAGACTTTGGTGATTGTTCGCAACAAATTTATAACATTTTAGTAACTATTCAGCACCCAGCAATGGCTTATGATTATAGTTTTGTACTGCCATAAGCAGTGCCTCAAAAGCATTAAGCCCTTGCTTCTTTGCAGATGATAAGTAACTACGGACTCTTGTGAACCACTCTCCTCCGTCTTCACTCCTGAAGCAACCTGATATCTTCTGCTTTAATTTTGCCATGCGGACATCCCGCTCGCTGCCATTATTGTCGAACGGTATTTGGCAGTTAGTCATAAATCGTAGGGATTCTTCCTGATAGTTTAATAACCGTTTGAACAGGTTGTACGCTTTCGTGTTTTTGGTTTTCTTTTTTCCAAGCCGTTGTCGTCGTCTTTCCATGACAGCGGCCTCCTTCTCTAAAGCGCGCTGCGCCAAGCGGGTGAAGATACGATCAATCCGTACTCTAATGGTTGTCGGCATTTCAGTTAAGCCTATGCGCTTAAAGCCTTTACAAAGATGCCAGGCTAGTCTCAATACTTTAATCATTCGACCGGCCAAGTAATTGCCGTCATGGTCCAGAACGGCTTGTAATTCTCGTAAGTGATGCGCGTTGCACAGCGTATGAGTAACTGCATAATGAAAATAGGGTTTCCAATGGTCATGTACCAGCACACCAGTAAACAGCAATAGAACACCCATTGCATCCATAGCTTCACGCCCACGTTTTTTTGATAGATAGTACAGATACCAACGATCATCGCGAAACAGATGAAGCCACCACAGTTTACCATCAACCCGCATTCCTGTTTCATCAGCCCCTGCCACTTCTGACCCCAGTAGCGCGGCTTTACTGCCTTCTTCTGTTGACTTCAGTTGCTTCCAAGCTATTTTGTGGAAGTTGCAGATCGTCCCTGTGCTGATTGGCAAAGAGAACATATCAGCAAAAAATTCGGCGGCTCTACCGTAGGGAATCATTTGGTACTGACAGAAATAGACAGACATTGCTCGCGTCACAGGACCATACTGTACGTAACTGTTAACGCCTTCAGGGAAGGTGGCTGGATTGCGATGGCCGCAAGGGCACACCTTCTCTTCAGCAAGGTGCGCCGTCACAGTAAAGCTACCGGGGTTACCAGGCTCAAAGACTTGCCTCTCTCTATATTTGATGACTTTCTCATCATTCAATGCAATACCGCACAATTTACAGTCATTGACCTTGTGGTACTGCGTGTGATCAGGTTTCTCAGTAGCACGTAGGCAATGGCCTTTGTGTTTTTTCTGACCTCCGGCCTTTAGACCTGAAGACTGCCTTAAGCTTTGAGGGTTAGGGGAGTCAGATTCATCGTTATCATTGGCATTCGGTTTTTGGTAGCCATCTGATGAGGGAGGCTTGCTACTGTTCTTTGAAACCTTTTCTTCCAGATCACGACAGCGCTCTTCTAATGCCACAAGCTGAGATTGGAGGTGGTTGATAGCCCCCAATAGCAAAGCGATGGTCTGAGTGTCTGGAGATGGCATAGTCACTAAAATACAGGCCGCTCAATCTATTTGAATACTCAAAGCATTGATCAAAATCGGAAAAAATCAAGTCTAAGTTGAGAGGGGCTGAACAGTTACACATTTTATTTGATTCTTCTATGATCAATATCAAATCAACCTTTTTAATTATATAAAAATAAAGATTCTCATTGCGATTGAAAAGGTAATTACTAGAATTGCTGCGGATATTTAACTTCAGTTTTTTATTATAAAAAGTGCGTAATGCTTCTTTTTTTGAGGGTGTTGTGTGCACTTAAGGTTTTTTATGGAATATAGCCGCTTAGCCAAAGCCATCGCTCTTTCTCTGCCTCTTGTATTATTAACGGCTTGCACAAGTGATAGTGATGATGAAACTAGCATACGGTCTCCTGAGGAGGCTAGTACTTCATCCGACACCATTTGATAATCACAGATAACCGATCGGTCAGCTTTTTGTGTAAATGGTCGACAATGGTTAGCCGTCCTGTTATTTGAGTCAATTTTGAGTGGCAGGACAAAAAAATGGGTTATTTCACGCAAAGTGCCCCATTTCCCAATTTTTCATGGGAAAAAGTGCTGCTCTAATAGTCTGGTTTATGTTCTATGGAGGCTCTCAATCTACTCTGTATTATCAAGCTCTGGCATCTTTGGATACAGTCTCTTAAGTTTTATCCGAGCGTCTTCAGTGGTAAAACGCCACTGTGTAGTCACTTTTCTTGCGTTGCGCTTCTCCTCCCAGGCTTTGACTTCTCTCCGGAGAATATCTTGGGTAGGGATACGCCGATCCAGACATTGGCGACTCAGTATACTCAGCTCAATTTCGGCCATATCCAGCCAACTGCCATGCTTTGGGGTGTAATGAAACTCAAGCTTATCAATCATTCTGCGGGCTTCTTCTGGGGAAAAAGCTTTATAAAGTGATGCGGGAGAATGCGTGTTCAAGTTGTCTCCAACCAGTATAACTTTCTCTGCATCTTTGTGGCGAACATCGACCAGAAACTTGATTTGATGAGCCCAATCAATCGCTGTCCTACGATCAGTCACCTCAACATGCCGCCAACCTGTCAAGGGTTCAAACATCATGAACAGATTGCTGACGCCATTACGTTCATACTCTGTGTCATAACGCTCCGGTTTTCCAGGCTCAACAGGCATTGGATTAACGACTTCTTTAACATGCTGCTTGCTACTTTCATCAAGGCAAACAAGCGGACGCCTTGGATCAAGAGGACGTTTATAGACTTCAAGAATATCCTCCATCGCACTCACAAAGTTGGCGCTTTCTTCCGCAGGTATACACCATTCCTTTTTTTGCCAGGGCTTAAGCTCATTTTTTTAGCCCCTCATGTACTGTGCTTCTGGAAATCGATTCGACGTATCTGAGCTCAATCATGCGATCTGTCAGTAAGTTTAGCGTCCATCGGCTGGCTCCTTCCGGTGGTGGTGAGCAGGTAAGGGCAATAAGGTGAGCTTCGGCTTCGCCATCGAGTTTACGTACCCGACCGTGGCTGCTTAGTTTTCCATTGACCGCGACATCAAGCCCTTCTTCAACAAATCGTTGCCTGAGGCGAGTGATAGTAAGCGGCCTAACATGGAAAGCTTTGGCTACCTGATCATGCTGCAGTGGATCATGGTTTTCATCGATAGCCAGAAGGATATTGGCTTTACGTTTTTTGTGTTGTGCAACTTTGGGCTTTTCCTGCTTGATAAGCCGTTCAAGTATTGATCGTTCTTCCTCGCTGAGTCGAACATGATATTTGATGGTCATAATAACTCCGGTGTTATGGACTCGGAGTTATTAGAATAGCCTTCAGTAAACTATCATCTTCTGCCGGACGGAGTACTAGGGCCTCTCATCCACCTCTTCCTGCTTCACAGGCACCAGCAGATCATCCCGGCTGATTTTCATATACAGCAACAGGTTTGATGCAATGTAGATGGAAGAATACGTACCCACACCAATGCCTACAATCAACGCTGTAGCGAAATTATGGATCATCTCACCGCCAAACAGGAACAGTGACAGTAGTACCATCAAGGTAGTACCGGACGTAGCCAAGGTTCTGCCTAAGGTTTGCGTCAGAGAGACATCGATAATTTCTGTGGGGCTGCCTTTACGGCGTTTTCGGAAGTTTTCACGGATGCGGTCATACACGATAATGGTATCGTTCAGGGAGTAACCAATGACCGCCAGTATCGCCGCCATCACCGTCAGATCAAACTGCAACTGCAACAAGGCAAACAAACCCAATACAATGATCGTATCATGCGTTAACGCTACCACAGCACCGACCGAGAACTTGAACTGAAAGCGGAAAGCGATATAAAGCATTACCAGCCCCAAAGCCATCAGCATTCCCAGACCGCCATGCTCGCGCAACCGCTCACCAACCTGCGGCCCCACATACTCAACCCGCTTCGTCTCAACACTGCCTTCGTAGTTGGCATTGAGCATTTGTGCGACTTTATTACCCAGTGCAGCATTGTCACCGGGCATACGAATTAAGATGGTATTGGCTGAACCAAACTCCTGCACCATAGAGTCTGAGTACCCTTCTTCAGACAACTGTGCACGCACATCTTCCGTATTCACTGGTTTGTCGTACTGCAACTCCAGCACAGTACCGCCCGTAAAATCCAGCCCCCAGTTAATGCCTTTTGTGACCAGGGAAATCAAAGAGCCCGTGATCAAAATCACCGATAGCACCGTCGCAAAGGTGCGCAGCTTCATAAAATCGATGATTTTCTCATCTGGGCGCACATCAGCCGAGGCGACGTCAGTATCAACAGCTTTGTTTTTTCTCTTGCTCATGACAGCCTCCTCAGATTGACAGTTTTTTCACATTACGGCCGCCGTAGACCAAGTTCATCTGTGCCCGGGTAATGACAATCGCCGTGAACATAGACGTCAAAATACCCAGTGACAAGGTCACCGCAAAGCCTTTAACAGGCCCGGTACCCACAGCAAACAAAATAATACCCACCAGCAGCGTAGTGATATTACCGTCCATAATAGAGACAAAGGCACGGTCAAAGCCATCATGTATGGCCCGCTGAATCGGTCGCCCGTTTTTCACCTCTTCACGTATTCGTGAGAAGATCAACACATTGGCATCCACCGCCATACCCAGCGTTAACACAATACCGGCGATACCTGGCATAGTCAGCGTTGCGCCAACAAGGCTCATCACCGCCGTCAGCAACATCAGGTTACAGGTCAGTGCAATGTTCGCCATAATACCGCTGACACGGTAAACCACGATCATGAACATCACCACCATAATCATACCGATAATGGTGGAGTTCACCCCCATGGCAATGTTCTCAGCACCCAAGCTTGGCCCAATGGTACGCTCTTCAGCAAAGTACATAGGCGCCGCCAACGAACCTGCCCTTAACAACAGCGCCAGTTCAGAGGCTTCACCCGTCGAATCCAGACCCGTCATACGGAACTGATTACCCAGCGCACTCTGAATCGTCGCCAAACTGATGATGTGTTTCTCTTCCTTGAACCCCGGTACCTTCACCTTTACCGGCTGGCCATTTTCCATCCGGGTTTCAGTACGGGTATACGGCTTCTGCTCAATAAACAGCACCGCCATAGCACGCCCGATATTGTTACGCGTGGCACGGTTCATCAGCGCACCACCGTGACTGTCCAAGCTGATGTTAACCTGAGGTTGGCCGGTCTGCGTATCAAAGTTTGACTGCGCACTGGACACCTGATCACCGGTAATAATGATATCTCGCTCTAGCAGCGCTGGCGGACGGCGGGGATCACGAAAATCAAATTCTTCAGAAGAAACGCGCGAGGCCTCAGGCCCAGCCTGTAAGCGAAATTCCAGGTTAGCGGTTTTACCCAAAATACGTTTGGCTTCAGCGGTATCCT
Source organism: Crossaster papposus (assembly GCA_037893245.1). Lineage (NCBI taxonomy): Eukaryota > Metazoa > Echinodermata > Asteroidea > Velatida > Solasteridae > Crossaster > Crossaster papposus. The sequence continues at coordinate 4,741,877 of JBAIAA010000008.1, read as the reverse complement.
GAACACCGGGCAGCTGGACAATAATGCCGGTTTTCCCCTGCCGCTGAACCAATGGCTCCGATACACCCAGCTCGTTGACCCGGTTACGTACTGTCACCAGGTTCTGGCGTACCGCATAATCTTCAATCTCTGTAATGCCGGCTTCTGAGTACCGGTAAGACAAGGCAAAGCGATCATCGATCTGCGTACTGTCGACAACAAAATCAGGAAACGCCTTACTGATCTGTTTCATCGCCTGATCGCGCGTTGTCGCATCGGCAAAGGCTAACTGATAAGCGCCATCTTCCCGCTCAGGCATCGTACGATACCGCAAACGCTCTTTTCTCAGCAGCGTGCGAATTTCAGCATTAGCGATCTCCATCTTGGTTTTTACCGCTTTTGCTACATCGACTTCCAGCAAAAAGTGCACACCGCCGGAAAGGTCAAGCCCTAGCTTCATGGGCGATGCACCAATTGCCATCAGCCATTGGGGCGTGGTTTGCGCAAGGTTCAGGGCAACGACGTAATCATCCCCCAGCGCCTCTTTTATAATGGATTTGGCCAGCTGCTGCTGATCACTTCGTTTCAAGCGAATCAACAAAGAGCTGCCTGTTTGATCTTCTGCTTTAACAGCCACACCCGCCTTTTCAAGGGCATCTGTAACACGCTCAACAACAGCGCCTGATACAGTATTGGTGCTACTGGCGCCGGTGACCTGCACAGCCGGATCAGCGGGATAAAAGTTGGGCAGAGCATAAATAAAGCCCCAAACCACAACGGCTAAGATAAGCAGGTACTTCCACAAGGGATAGCGATTGAGCATGGCTCACCGGTCCTGATAGTTGTTTGAAGTGCCTGACCTTCATCAGACACAGTCCATTTCGCATAAAAATCGCAGGAGGTATTTCGACCAACACTGCGCCTGCGACTCTTTTAAAGGTAGCGTATTACTTGATGGCTTTGATAGTGCCTTTTGGCAATGCGGCGGCAACAGAAGCCTTCTGGAAATTCAGTTCGATGTTATCAGCGACCTGAAGGGTTAAAAATTCATCGGTCACATTCGTCACTTTGCCGACAATACCGCCGGTAGTGACGACTTCATCGCCTTTTGACAATTCTGCCAATAAATTTTTATGCGCTTTAGTCCGCTTGCTCTGGGGACGCCAGATGAGCAGCCAGAAAATAATCACAAAACCGCCCAACATCACCAGCTGACCAATCATGCCTGGGCCTGCCGGTGCAGCAGCTGCCCCTTCAGCATAGGCCATACCGAACAACTCTAACATTCAATAAACTCCTGATTATAACAATACATCGTTGTGCCGATGAAAAGCACTGTGTTCAAGCATCGCAACCCTTCACCACACCTTTTTACAACCTGCTCTACAACAACATGCACTCTCTCTAATGATTCTTGGACCATTCAGATTGAAAAGCGTAGCAAAACCGGCAAATACTATGTCACATCCCCGTAAACGGGGACAGAACGGCCTTGCTTTGCGTAGAACCCCACGACAAAGTTGTCCAATGTACCCTGTTCGATAGCTCCCCGCAATCCAGCCATCACCCTTTGGTAGTACCGTAAGTTATGAATGGTATTCAGCATCGAGCCCAGAATTTCCCCGCATTTGTCCAGATGGTGCAAATACGAACGGCTGAAGTTCTGACAAGTGTAGCAGTCACAGTACGCTTCCAAAGGCCGCGTATCTTTTTTATGCACCGCATTACGGATTTTAACCACACCTTTGTCGGTAAACAGGTGACCGTTACGGGCATTGCGGGTAGGCATCACACAATCAAACATATCAATCCCACGACGCACCGCTTCAACAATATCTTCTGGCTTACCGACACCCATTAAATAACGCGGATGATCGGATGGAATGCGCGGTGTGATATGCGAAAGAATGCGCATCATGTCTTCTTTACTTTCTCCCACGGACAAGCCACCAATGGCAAACCCGTCAAAGCCGATTTCAGCAAGCCCTTCTAAAGAAACATCCCGCAGATTTTCAAACATACCTCCTTGGATAATACCAAACAACGCTGACGGGCTGTTACCGTGTGCCACCTTAGAACGGGCCGCCCACCGCAATGACAACTCCATGGATTTTCGCGCGATGTTTTCATCCGCATCGCCTGGCGTACATTCGTCAAAAATCATCACGACATCCGCACCCAGATCACACTGTACCTGCATGGAAATTTCCGGGCTTAAAAAAACCGGCGAGCCGTCTACAGGTGAGCGAAAAGACACGCCTTCTTCGGTGATCTTACGCAACTTACCCAGACTGAACACCTGAAAGCCACCGGAGTCGGTCAGAATCGGTCCCTGCCATTGGTTAAAATCATGCAGATCACCGTGTTCCTTGATAATCTCGGTACCCGGGCGCAGCATTAAGTGAAAAGTATTACCCAGAATAATTTCTGCGCCAATCTCTTCAATATCCCGCGGCAACATACCTTTGACTGTGCCATACGTACCCACCGGCATAAAGCACGGTGTTTCTACCGTCCCTCGAGGAAAAGTTAACCGTCCGCGACGCGCTTCACCATCGCTGGCCAGCTGCTCGAACTGCATAAAACATTCTCTGCTCATATTCGATAAATTCCTGCTAGTCCTTTCGGGTCAACCACATGGCATCGCCATAACTGAAAAAGCGATACCCTTCCATGACAGCCTCATTGTAGGCGAAAAGAATCGCTGACTGACCAGAAAAGGCACTGACCAGCATCAGCAGGGTTGACTGCGGTAAATGAAAATTGGTGACCATGGCATCGACGGTTTTAAACGAGTAGCCCGGGTAAATAAAAATATCGGTATCACCGTAAAACGGTGCGATGTCACCGTTTTGAGAGGCGCTTTCTAAACTGCGGACACTGGTGGTGCCTACGGCTATCACGCGCCCACCATGCTTGCGAGTTTCACGCACAGCTTTACAGGTGGACTCAGGTACTTCGATGTATTCTGAGTGCATGACATGGTCTTCAAGGGCATCGACACGCAAGGGTTGAAAGGTACCTGACCCTACGTGCAGGGTCACAAAGGCTTTGTTAACGCCTTTCTTTGCCAGACGTGCCAGCAACGCTTCATCAAAATGCAAGCCAGCGGTTGGCGCGGCCACCGCACCGTCTTTTTCTGCAAAGACCGTCTGGTACCGCAACCGGTCAGCCCCTTCATCATCACGGTCAATGTAAGGTGGTAACGGCATATGGCCAATATCCTGCAACAACGGCAGTACCGGCTGGCCAAAGGTCACCTGAAACAGGGCACCCTGACGGTCTGTCACCGTCGCAACAACACCGCCATCCGCCAATAACAGACGAGAACCCGGCTTGGGTGATTTGCTGGAACGGATATGGGCCAGCACGTCGTTATCACCGGTGACACGTTCAACCAGCAGCTCAATTTTGCCACCGGTTTCCTTGCGGCCATAAAGCCTTGCCGGGATCACACGGGTATTGTTCAGCACCAGCAAATCCCCGGGCTGCAACAGATTTTCAATATCGAGAAACTGCTGATGACGCACCTCACCGGTTGGCCCGTCAAGGCATAGCAAACGGCTACCGGTACGGTTTACGGCCGGGTAGCGGGCAATCTGCGCATCGGGCAGATCGAAATCAAAGTCTTTGACTTGCATGGAAAGGACGATTATTTGCACCAAAAGGTGGGCAAGGATACTGCACTTAGGGGGTCTTGTCAGTCCGTGATTGGCCTTTTGACGCCGGTTGACCTGTCACCTGCCGATAGAGCCAGACCACCAGCATGATCAATAGAACAGGGATCAATAAAGGCAATAACCAAGGAAACAGCATAGCACTGAGGGCAAACAGCATAAATAACCCGATCCCGGCAAAGAAAAACAGCATTAGCAGTGCCATGACTAGAAATAACAGGATCGCCAGCAGTGACACACCCCCACTGGCCACCCCAGCCAAGGAGCCACTGAGTGGTACGTCATTAACCCAAAACGTCACCGCAGGCAAATAATGCCAACCAATCAATAGCATCAAAATACCGGCCAAACCCCACACTACGTTTTTATTCATCCATCTCGACTCCTACTGCACTTACCGTTTTCGACTGAATGACAGTCTAAAGGTTCCATCACCTCACTATAAGAAAAGAGAACACACCCCCCTAATAGCCGACCATGTACGTTTTTGTATACAGAGGGTTGCAAAGCCAAAGTCGATCCGTATAATGCTCAATCACTGGCCGAGTGGTGGAATTGGTAGACACGGTGGATTCAAAATCCACTGCCTTTAAAAGCGTGCCGGTTCGAGTCCGGCCTCGGCTACCAAACGCTTGTTAGCATCTGCTAACGTAAAAACCCTTAAGTTTCAACATTTAGGGGTTTTTTATTGCCTGTAATATAAACGTCTATTCTCAACTACTCCGCAGACTCGAAGCCTTTCATAATATACAGTGGCTCATACAGTGTTTTTCTCAAAGGATTCATTAATAGCATAAAGTTATAAAAAAGCGGCTCGCAGGCCGCCCTTTCATCAATCATCTTCCTCCCTCTTTCCACTCTTCCAGCAGTGAGGGACAGTGATTACCTGTTGTACTGCATTTGTTTTGCACGAAGCAAGCTTCGTCTTTGCATAAAATAGGCACGTCAATCCACTGCACGTCAATCCACTTCAAAACAAAGGTTCTGGTACACTCTCGCACTTCGTATATTCTAGAAACATTGACAACGACACTTAAAAAAACAAACGGTTATTATCAGCGGTGCTGGACCTGCTGGCCTGTTACTGGCGCATCATCTTTTGCTATCTGCACGGTACCACGTTGTCATTTATAAACGTGCCCCCGAAAATTACATTCATTGCAACGAGCGGTCTTTTCCCCTATCACTCCAAATTCGCGGACGTTAGTCAAGACGCTATTAGCTTCATTAAAAACCAGCTCTAATCAGCAGAATCTAACCATTCACTTTGACACTCAATGCACCCACGTCAACTTGACAGACAACAAACTCAGCCTTAAACATCAGGACGGATCAGAACAAACGGTCAACTTTGATTACCTTGTGGCCGCAGATGGCGCACGATCAGCAATCAGACAGTCTTTGGAAAAGCAGCAGCTGATAAGTGCGAAACTTGAATACTCCACGATGAACTATAATATGCTCACCATTCACCCCTCTAACTCCCAGACGCCGCTTTCATCACAACACACGCACCTCTGGGGAGAAAGCAAAGGGACTGGCTTGATGCTACTCCCCAAACACGGTGGAGGCTTTCTCGGTATGATCATGTTTTCAAAAAACAAAAACCCTTTTAGTTCATTACCTACAGGGTTTGACGTTATCGACTATTTTCAACAACACTACCCTGAAATCACTCCCCTTCTGCCCCGGATCAACGGAGAAGCTTTATTAATTCAGCCTGCTGCGAATTATCTAAGTGTACGGACGGATCAACTTCATATAAAAAACAAGGTACTTATTCTCGGCGATGCCGCTCATGCAATATCCCCATCACTGGGGCAAGGCTGTAATGTCGCCTTGCAGGATGCTCAAGTATTTTTCACAGGCCTTGAACGTTGCGGACATCAATGGCAACAAGCGCTACCTTTATTCACTCGCGAGCATTTGCCCAATATACTGGCCATCCAGGAATTGACGAAGCACAGCTGTCCATCATCAACCAGACTCCGTCGAGAATTTGTGTTTCGAATGTCTCTTGGCCAGAAACTCGGGCGTTGGGGAAAACTGGTTAACGGGTCATTGCCAACATCACTGATCAACAACACCGACCTCAGTTTTAAAGAGGTGTTGGATCAAACGCAGGACTGGGTGAATAAAGTACAATATGACAAGATGGCCTCTAAAAAGCCCTCTTAATGATCAGCCTATAAAAGAGAAAGCCTCAGCGGGACCAGCACTCCGTCCGGCAGCAAATGATAGTTTCAGCGAAAGCCAGTGGTTCCAGTTTGGTATTACAACTGCGCAGGCATACTGGAGTATTTCAAGAAGTTGTAATGCTGAAATGGGGCCACTGGCTTTCGCCCTTCGGGTGACTCATAAAGCGGCCAACCGACGTCGTTGGACTTGTTTGAAATACTTCAGTATTCCTGCACAAGCCCGCCTTGCGTTTGGCCGCTTTATGAGCCACTGAACCTATCATTTGTTGCCGGACGGAGTACTAGCGTCAATACTGGTTACGGATTGTTTATCTGATCCTGCACTTGTCTTGTCGTTGGAAACGTTTTTTATCGGCCTGTGAAAGCTCTGAAGGATGTTACACAATAAAGCGCAAGTGTATGTTGGTCGAGAGATGGAGGCATGTACCGATTTTTAAAACAAATAACATATATCATTCGCGAACATGATTAAACAGATGTTGCTATAACAGCGCCATCCCAGAAATGGCGGGGCTTACAGAACGATTCAGGGCTTTGACACATGGACTGTCAGTGCTATAGTGGCACTGCCCGAAGGACTGGCATTGGCCTGATCATGGGCATCTCTTATTTTTTCATTCCGGAGTAACACATGACCGCTATTAAGGAAATCAAGGCTCGTGAAGTGCTGGATTCCCGGGGTAACCCCACTGTCGAAGCTGATGTGATCCTCGCCTCTGGGGCGATGGGTCGAGCCTGTGCCCCCAGTGGTGCGTCTACGGGTTCGCGTGAAGCACTGGAGTTGCGTGATGGCGACAAGTCCCGTTATTTAGGCAAAGGTGTGCTGAAAGCGGTGGCCAATATTAATGGCGCGATTCGTGATCAGCTGCTGGGTTTTGATGCTCCTGACCAGCAAGGGCTGGATCATAAAATGATCGCCCTTGACGGTACCGATAACAAAGCCAAACTGGGCGCTAATGCTATTTTAGCTGTGTCTCTGGCTGCCGCCAAAGCCGCTGCTACCGACAAAGGTATTCCGTTATATCAGCATATTGCTGACCTTAATGGCACCTCAGGCCAGTTCACCATGCCGGTTCCGATGATGAATATCATCAATGGCGGCGAGCATGCTGACAACAATGTGGATATTCAGGAGTTTATGGTACAACCTGTCGGTGCCAAAAATTTCTCTGAAGCACTGCGTATCGGTGCTGAAATTTTCCATGCGCTGAAAAAGGTACTCTCTACCAAAGGCCTGAATACGGCAGTAGGTGATGAAGGTGGCTTTGCGCCTAATCTGGCATCCAATGCCGAAGCACTGTCTGTGATTAAAGAAGCCGTGGCTGCCGCCGGTTATAGCTTAGGGGATGATGTCACGCTGGCAATGGATTGTGCCGCTTCTGAGTTTTATGAGAAGGGCCAGTACAACCTGAAAGGCGAAGGCAAGGTCTTTTCTTCTAACGAATTTTCAGACTATCTGGCTAAGCTGACTGAGCAATTCCCAATTATTTCCATTGAAGATGGGTTGGATGAGTCTGATTGGGAGGGCTTTGCCTACCAGACAAAAATCCTGGGTGACAAAATCCAGATTGTCGGTGATGACCTGTTTGTGACCAATACCAAAATTCTGAAAGAAGGGATTGATAAGGGCATTGCCAACTCTATTCTGATCAAGTTTAACCAGATTGGCTCGCTGACCGAGACATTAGAAGCCATTAAAATGGCGAAAGCCGCTGGTTATACGGCAGTGATTTCTCACCGTTCTGGCGAAACAGAAGATGCTACCATCGCTGACCTGGCCGTAGGTACCTGTGCCGGGCAAATAAAAACCGGTTCTCTGTGCCGCTCAGACCGTGTAGCCAAGTACAACCAGCTACTGCGCATTGAGGGTGAGCTGGGTGAGAAAGCCCCATACCGTGGAATGGCTGAGTTTTCACGCACTTAATCTGTGTAGGCTCTGTTCACAATAACTGTGGGTAGAGCCAATGTTAGGCTTCTTGATCTAACAAACTTTCTTCTGAGAACTTATGAATCTTTAAGAATCGTTTCCAGCCAAGATAGCGTGACAGGTATTTTGTTGCGACGCCTTTGAATAGCCCATTAATCCAACGTTTCAGCTCGCTATGATAGGCGTTTACTGTTTGAATATGATAAACAACCTCTCGAACATATTCCCCCGCTGTTGTCACTAACTGTACCAGGGATACATGGAGTTTTTCAGCCAGTTTTTCATGGGACATATAGGCATCAGTGCAGAGCGTACTGCCTTCTTGTATTTGGCCTGCCAGTTGTGTTGACAGTTCATCAACGCTGACATGCTGAAGAACGGCATCTTTAATATGATGCTGCCGGTCACAAGCGACCATTACAGGAATCTTTTTTACTTTTTCTTTCGGCTTTTTTCCGACTTCCCCCCTTTTCTGTTTACGAGAGCCGTGGCCTCCACGCTTTCGTGCCGAGTCTCCCAAGACTCACTCTCCTTTGCGGGATTCTCTGAGAAAGGTTTCATCCATTTCACAAATGCCGGACAACTGACCTGTAGCATCTTGCTCGATAACCGCCATGAGCCTGTGCCGAAGGTGAAAGGAGGTATTCAAAGAGATCTCGCATTCTGCAGCAGCAGGCCGCAAGGTTACCCCTCCACTCATGCAGGATAAATAAGCATCCAGCTTATCCCGAATCCGCAAGTGCGCTAATGGTGTAAAGCTCAAAGCATTGCACGTGTGTTTACAGTCATTGCAACGATAGCGCTGATGACCCGAGCTTTGTCCCCAGCGGGTCATTGATTCAGAGTGACAACGGGGACATTGAGGATGCTGGTCAAAGTAGGACTTGATACGTTCCAACAACTGACATTGAACTTCTTGCGGGCTACTCAGTGAATAGTGGGACAGCGTGTTACATAACTGCTGACGTTGTTCTGGGGAAAGGGCTTTAACAGATGCCAGATACACCTGAAACTGATCATCTTGCATAACAATGGCTCCATGATATCGCCGAAACCAATATCAGGAAGTATAGTTTATGCTACCCACAATTATTTTGAACAGAGCCATCTGTGTAGTTTTAGTGACAAAGGGGCGTAAGCTCCTTTTTTATGGTTTGAATCATTGATAATTAAAGACAATTCTATTAAATCAATTGAGGCAATACCTGTTATGGAATAGTCATTTAATTAGCATTATTACTGATTTAATGAATGAATGAATTGTGTGATTTATTTTAAATGCTATGACTTTTGCCTATTCTGAAAGTAATAGGCTGATGTAATTTGAAAATTTTTTATTATACCTTAGTTGTATATTTCAAGCGTCACCTTGACGCAATTAAAAACACTGCCTAACAAAACCCACTAACCAGGAAGGTAAGTGCATGGCCATTATCGGGGTTGTTGAAAACATCACAGGGACTGTCACTGTTTTAAACAGTAGCGGCGTACGGCGAACACTTCAAAAAGGTGACCCATTGATGGAGGGTGATCAACTCATCATCGGCGACGATGGGTCACTCAGCATTGCGCTCGCCAATGGAAAAATACTCGAGCTGGGTGCCGGTAGTGATTTTGCTGTTACGGCTAACCTGCTGAATGAGAGTGGCAGTAGTGATGAAGAGAGTGACGCATTGGATGAACTGGCTGAAGTGCTTTCTCTGACAGAGGGCGACCCTTTTGAGGATTTGCCAACACCTGCTGCAGGTGTTGAAACACCAGAAGACACCGGTCAGAGCATCATTGAAGAAGTATCATCAACGCCAACGAAGAATCTCGTTGCCCGTGAGAGTGCCAACATTCAAGAATCCGTCTCCTATGTACTTGACGATATTGAACATAGTCAGTATGACGAACAAGCTGATGACACTCAATCTGGCCGCTATTCAACCGCATTAGACGCTACTGTATTTATTGCACCTGAGCACGCCCCCACCCTTGCTATTAATGAAAAACAGGATGTCGTTTTTGAGGAAAGCGTGAAAGCAAAGGATGTGGTAGCTGTATTGACCGCCAATGACCGTAATGGTGACACTGTTTCTTTTCGTTTAACCCGTGGCAATGAACAAGGGTATTTTACGGTTGATGCTAGCGGAAAAGTGATGCTAACTGAGGCGGGCGCCGCGGCGATTAACGGTGATAGAGGCATTGACCTCACACAACTCACGCTGGGTGTGACAGCAACAGATGGTGATTTAGACTCAGATGAAGCCATGATTGCCGTCGACATTACCCGTGTGAACGATAATGCGCCCACTATTGATACGGCGATGGGCAGTCAATTACTTGAGCATGCTATTGCAGCGGGTGATGTGGTTGCGGTTATTGCTGCCACTGATCTTGATGATAGCAGTCCTGTTTTTTACCGCATTTCATCAGGCAATGATGCCAGCTACTTTACGATTGATGAACAAACTGGTTCTGTCCGACTGAATCAATCTGGGGTAGATGCTATTAACAGCGATGAAGGTATTGATATTACCGCGCTTACCATTGGGGTAACGGCTTCTGATGGATTAAATACTTCGAATGAAGTGGCGGTGCGTATTGATATTGATAGAGTGAACGACAATGCACCGATAATTGACCATACAGACGCTTATATGCTGATGGAAGAAGCCATCAGTGCAGGTGATATTGTTGCCACCTTCACAGCATCTGATAGCGATGACAGCTATGCATTGCAGTACAGTTTAAGCCGAGGTGATGAACACGGTTATTTTACCATTGATCCATCATCCGGTGTGGTGAGACTGACGGAAGCGGGTGTTGTAGCCATCAACCAAGATGCGCTGAGCTTGACCGAGTTAACGGTGGGGGTTACCGCAACAGACGGTCTGTTTATCTCTGAGGAGATGTTGACCACCATTGATATCACCCGAGTGAACGATAACGCAGCGGTTATCTCCGATACGAGTGCATGGGTCACCGATGAAGATACTGCACTGCTACTGACGAAAGATGAATTGCTTCGTTTTGCCACTGATCTGGACGGTGATGACCTTCGTATAGAAAACGTCTCAACAGCCAGTGGCACGATAACTAATACCTAAATCCTGCAAAGGATCTCGACATAACTGTTGCAATATCCTATGAATAAAGGGATTAAGTGATGCTTTGGTTTCAATAAAGCATCACTTTTCCCATGAGCAAAAAAACAAGTCAAAAGCACGTTTGAAACAGCGGAAGGTACGTTTCACCCAAGCTAAAAAGCCGCTCACCAGTCAGGCTGGACTGATCCCTGCGTTTCGCTTCCTGAATCGGATGGGGCTGTCCGGCTTACTAAACCGGATTAATATTCAACGAGGCTCTAATGCCACTTTCCAACTGTCAGATGTCATGCTGATGGTAACCACCGGCATTCTGGCAGGTGCCAGAAGTCTGATGAAAGTGTGCACGGTCTGGCAGGATAGCACTCTTCGAGAATGTACCCAATTTCAACGAATCCCTTGTGACAGTCAATTTGGACGCATTTTAAATGCTGTTTAGTTTTGCCAGCGTCGTTGAACTGGAAACCGCTGTCCACGAAATGAGGGGCAGGGTTTGGAAACAGGCGTTGCGCTCAGGAACATCTACCATTTATGCACGTAAACAGATCACCATTGACCTGGACTCTACGGTAAAAACCTGTTTCGGTTTTTCAGGAAGGCGCCAAGAAAGGCTTTAATGAGAAAAAAAGAGGGGTTCTTTCGTACCACCCGCAATTGGCCTTTTGCGCTCAAACTAAAGAAGTATTGCAAGGCTGGTTACGAAGTGGCGATGCCTACACCGCCAATGGCGCCATAGAGTTTATGAAGCAACTGCTGATCACCCTGCCTTCTCATATGAAAATTTTTTTCAGGGCTGACAGTGGCTACTTTGGTGGCCCACTACTGACTTATTTGGATGATCTGGGGCATCGTTATCTCATCAAGGTGAAATTGAAGAATCTGCACAAACTGTTAATCCCGCAAGACTGGCAGCCTGTCATAAATCAGCCAGGTTGGGAGCAGTGTGAGTTTCAACACCGCTGTGGTAGCTGGGACCGGAATCGCTGCTTCGTGGCTGTGCGACAAAGAAAGCCAGGGAAGCCCGAAAATATGCAGGGCGAACTGTTAAACCCGCAGCCAGAGTACGACTACTTCTGTTACGTGACGACTGAGTTGTTGAGTCCGTGGGAGATCCATAAAGCGTACGGTAAGCGGGCTACCTGTGAAACTTGGATTGAAGAGTGCAAAAATCAGATGACCCTTGGACAGATCAAAACCGATCATTTCATGGCAAACAGTGCGCTTATGCAATGTGCAATACTGGCCTACAATACGACACGCTGGATGGCTCTGGTCAGTGGAAATCGTCAGCTGATGAAGTGGGAGCCGGAAAGCATTCGCTGCTATATGATACGGGTTGCTGGAAAATTGTTAACATGTAGCAGACAGTTGACCGTTGCCAGTAACAAAGAGCATCTCTACCAGACGGAGTGGGATGCTTGGCTGGCAGTGGGTGACTGTTTGTAAATAGCCGTACAACGGATGGTTAGAAAAAACATTCTGCTGATGCGGAAGGTGTTGTTACGCTCTGATATTAGGAATAGGAGTAAGATGAATAAAAATACGATGGTTCGGGCGATGAAAATCCACTGAAAAGGCCAGTATTTTCTCGACAGCAGGATAATCGGAGTCAGGAGGATTTGATCAATGCGTATGTTTGGCCTGTTGGAGTTTGTATTGCAGGATTTAGGTAATAATGGTAATGATACCTGGACCTATACACCCGCTGAAAACAGCAGTGGCGATGTAACGCTTCACTATGAGGTATCTGACGGTGAGCTACACACAGCGACCTCTGCAACGATCACAGTCGCTCCGGTGGTGGATGCCCCAAACCTGACCATCAATAATGCACTGAATGAAGTGAGTGGCTTAGAGGATTCAGAGATCCCTCTCGCTATTAATGCACAACTGACCGATAGAGACGGCAGTGAAACCCTGTCTATTACGGTCAGTGATGTACCTGAAGGGGTTACACTGTCTGCGGGTATCAATCACCATGATGGCACCTGGTCTTTAGAACCTGAGGAGCTTAATGGCTTAACATTAACACCACTACCGGATTTTAGCGGCACCCTTGCATTAACCGTTACAGCGACGGCCACAGAGAGCAGCACAGGCGCGATCGTTACGGCCACTGAAATGCTGAATGTAGTGGTGACACCGGTAACCGACGGTGCCAGCCTGAACGTTACCAATGACGTATACCATGATTTGGTATTGGATGAGAACCTGATTCAAAACAACCATTTTGATCATTCAGAGCATTGGCATACAGAAGGGCTTGCCGGTATTCATGGCAATCAAAAAGTGTTGGCTTTTGGTGGAGGTAGTGCTGACAGTGGCGGCATTGCTGAACAGAGCTTTCAGGGACACCCGGATATTCAGTATTCACTGACCCTGAGCCACAAACGGCACGGCTATAGTCACCCTATGTCAGGGCATGTTGAGCTTATTGATGAGCACTCTGGCGAAGTACTGGCCAGCAAAACCTTTGAAACTAATTCCCCTTCCATGAAGGCATTAAACCTTGATTTCACCGCTATCTCAACAGGCAATATAACACTGCGTATTACTGATACCACGATTGAAGGCGCTGGCTCTTCAGACTTATGGGTTGATAATATCTCTGTACAGGCATCCAGTGTCACCAATGCAATATTAACCCCTGGGGTTGCAGGAAATGAAGATCAATCCATTGCATTGAGTGTAGAGTCAGTGCTGCATGATACGGATGGGTCAGAAACGGTATCCTCCGTTGCAATAGAAGACATTCCAGCAGGTATTGTGATCTTTGATGGTACGCATTCTGTCACTTCCTCAGGTACAGCAATTGATGTTAGCGGGTGGGATCTATCAGGCCTGATGCTGACTCCCCCCGAGAACGAGAACGATGACTTTACTGCCAAGCTATCAGCAGTGGTGGTAGAGCAAGCAACAGGAGAGACGGTTACAACAACCGCGTTTATTGATGTACACATTGCAGCCGTAGCAGACGCTGCGGTGATCAGTGGTGAAAATCAGGGAGAGGTGATAGAAAACACGGTACTCAGTGCCTCTGGAAAACTCATGATCGACGATGCAGATGACCGGCAAAGTGCTTTTGTTCCGGAAACCATCAGCACTGATTACGGTTCACTGTCTATTACCCCGGAAGGTATTTGGACATACCAGACCGATGATAATATTGACACCATTCAACGGCTCAGTCGTGATGCTGCATTGACCGACACCATTGCGGTGAGATCCCTTGATGGCACCCAACATGATGTGACAGTGTCTATTCATGGTACCAATGATACTGCTCACATTACCGGTGTTGATACAGGTAACCTGATTGAGGACACTGGCAGCCTGTTAGCGAGCTCAGGTGTTTTATCTATTCAGGACATAGATGCAGGCGAAGCCTATTTTCAGGAAGAAACACTGGAAGGGCAATACGGTTATTTAACCTTGAATAAAGAAGGGCAATGGACTTATAACGCTGACAATAGCCAGCCTGCGATTCAATCATTAGGTGAAAGTGATGTTCTGGCTGACACACTGACTATCCGCTCTATTGATGGGACTGAGCATAATATAGAGATTTCAATTATTGGTGCTAATGATGCCGCTATTATCCGTGGTATGGATGTTGTGCCTCAGTTGAACGTGGATGATTTTGCTATTCCGGTTGCTTACGATGAGGTGATTAATTCTCAGTCGGAGCAAAACACGCTTGGTGCCAACCTCGGTTCATCAGATAGCATATTACAAATAGCAGATACCGTAAAAATTCACACCTGGAATGGTAACTATAGACGGGACTATGTCTTGCCTGATGATGAAGGGATGGATGGCAAAACGGTCGTCTTTCAGTCTGGTGCTGTATACCGATCTTATATTCATTTCGAAGGTAAAGTATTTACCTTGTCTAATGGTAACACTGTGGTGTTTAAAAACCACGGAGGCAAGTGGTTTAATGATCGTGAGGCGACAGCTTTACAGGAAGATAGTGGGGCTACCCTGCATTTTACCGGGGTATTGACGGTAGAAGATCAAGATACAGGCGAGGCTGGTTTTACCCCGGAAACAGTCAGTGGTACCTATGGTTCTGTGACTATTAATGAAAGTGGCAGTTGGACATACAGTGCTGATAACAGTCAGCCTGCTATCCAGACACTAGCACTCCGTCCGGCAGAAGATGATAGTTTACTGAAGGCTATTCTAATAACTCCGAGTCCATAACACCGGAGTTATTATGACCATCAAATATCATGTTCGACTCAGCGAGGAAGAACGATCAATACTTGAACAGCTTATCAAGCAGGAAAAGCCCAAAGTTGCACAACACAAAAAACGTAAAGCCAATATCCTTCTGGCTATCGATGAAAACCATGATCCACTGCAGCATGATCAGGTAGCCAAAGCTTTCCATGTTAGGCCGCTTACTATCACTCGCCTCAGGCAACGATTTGTTGAAGAAGGGCTTGATGTCGCTGTCAATGGAAAACTAAGCAGCCACGGTCGGGTACGTAAACTCGATGGCGAAGCCGAAGCTCACCTTATTGCCCTTACCTGCTCACCACCACCGGAAGGAGCCAGCCGATGGACGCTAAACTTACTGACAGATCGCATGATTGAGCTCAGATACGTCGAATCGATTTCCAGAAGCACAGTACATGAGGGGCTAAAAAAAATGAGCTTAAGCCCTGGCAAAAAAAGGAATGGTGTATACCTGCGGAAGAAAGCGCCAACTTTGTGAGTGCGATGGAGGATATTCTTGAAGTCTATAAACGTCCTCTTGATCCAAGGCGTCCGCTTGTTTGCCTTGATGACAGTAGCAAGCAGCATGTTAAAGCAGTCGTTAATCCAATGCCTGTTGAGCCTGGAAAACCGGAGCGTTATGACACAGAGTATGAACGTAATGGCGTCAGCAATCTGTTCATGATGTTTGAACCCTTGACAGGTTGGCGGCATGTTGAGGTGACTGATCGTAGGACAGCGATTGATTGGGCTCATCAAATCAAGTTTCTGGTCGATGTTCGCCACAAAGATGCAGAGAAAGTTATACTGGTTGGAGACAACTTGAACACGCATTCTCCCGCATCACTTTATAAAGCTTTTTCCCCAGAAGAAGCCCGCAGAATGATTGATAAGCTTGAGTTTCATTACACCCCAAAGCATGGCAGTTGGCTGGATATGGCCGAAATTGAGCTGAGTATACTGAGTCGCCAATGTCTGGATCGGCGTATCCCTACCCAAGATATTCTCCGGAGAGAAGTCAAAGCCTGGGAGGAGAAGCGCAACGCAAGAAAAGTGACTACACAGTGGCGTTTGACCACTGAAGACGCTCGGATAAAACTTAAGAGACTGTATCCAAAGATGCCAGAGCTTGATAATACAGAGTAGATTGAGAGCCTCCATAGAACATAAACCAGACTATTAGAGCAGCACTTTTTCCCATGAAAAATTGGGAAATGGGGCACTTTGCGTGAAATAACCCATTTTTTTGTCCTGCCACTCAAAATTGACTCAAATAACAGGACGGCTCACCATTGTCGACCATTTACACAAAAAGCTGACCGATCGGTTATCTGTGATTATCAAAGGGTGTCGGATGGAGTACTAGGTGATGGTGACATCCTGACGGACACGATTACGATCCATTCTTCTGATGGCACAGCCCATGATGTAACGATCACAATGACAGGTCAGAATGATGCACCCACTCTGTCTGCAGAAACCTTTAGCCATTCGGGCATAGAAGATACCCCCCTTCGGTTTACTGAGGCTAATTTACTATCGGGGGCTTCGGATGTTGCTGGTGATACTCTCAACGCAAGAAATATTAGCTACAACGGCAATAGCGGCCACCTGAAGGAAGTGGCCAGTATTGAATTTGGCGCAGAAAATGACGGGCGAGTTGAGCTTAATGAAAAGCGGGAAAGCTTTGATGCATTTTCTATTGAGTTTGAGTATACATCAACGGGCAATCATTCAGGTGGCATTGATAGTATCTTGAGTACCGCAACTCCATCTAATGATAACGCGTTTTACATGGGCATTAATAATAATGATGGTACATTATATATGTCTCAAGATGGATCAAGTCTTAGTTTGGACGGCATCGATCTTTATGATGGTGGAACACATAATGTTGTTGTTACCTGGGATAACAGTGATGGCAGTGTCAGGGTTTTTGATAATGGCGTGCTTGATGCATAGGAATTTATGCATAGGAATTTATGCATAGGAATTTATGCATAGGAATTTGCAAGTCTGAGCAGCTCCAAAAACCCATCAAAAAATGCTGATTTTGGCTGGCTGACTACTGGGTTTCGGTCGTAAGAACCAGAACTACTTCTGAGCTACCCCAAAAATCATTGATAACCCTTCCTCTACGCCAGTTTCTTTCTCTCATTACGGACTTCAGACGGATTGAGGGCGTGACTCAGGTAATAGGCTTCGCAAGTGCAAGCTCTTCTGCGTATTGATGCAGCTCTCTTTGTGATTTACCTCGGGTAATACCCACAAAGAGCATTTGAGAATTACACAGAATGCATTTCAGAGGATCAATACCAAAGCTTTTCTGCATCAGGTCAGGGAAAGTGATTTTGAGGGCGTTGCGCTTCGGTTGATTGAGCAAGTTGTAAACTGTTGGTAACAGTTTGGCGCGAACTCGGTTGGATAAAAAGCCATAATAACGGATCATCTGAAAGCCTTTCTCTGGGATGTGCCGAGTTAGCCGGTGCAGAAACTCCTCTGGACTACAGTTGAACCGACGATAGGTTTTTGATTTGTGATCCAAATACTCAAAACTGACACCTTTAGCGTCGTAGTGCTTCAGTCGTGACATAGCGATAGGCGGTCGTTTCAGGTAGCGGCCAAGGTAACTGACAGTGGCCTTTGGGTTGTTGGTGACTTTGGCAAAGTGAACGATCCAATGCTTTTCTGCGTGGCGATCCAGAAAGCGCTGAAATCCCTTCAGGTTATGACATTCGTCTTCCAGTTCAGGTGGCAAAATCAAATCATTGTTTTCGTAAGCCTTTTCGAGAATGTCGATCACACCAGAGCGCCAACCTTCCATGATGGGCGGTTTTGGGTAATAGATTGACTTCCATTGCTGATTATCATCGTAAAGTCCGCCACGGGTAACAGACAGATGAATGTGCACCTTCCATTTCAGGTCACGACCATAGGTGTGAAGGGCGGTAAAAATTCCGGGAAGAATGCCTTTTTTGCCAGCGAAAGCCAAAATGATGTTTGCAGCCAAGGGGCTAAGTTTACCCAGTAATTCACGGTTAAGCTCAAACAACACCCATAACTCACCAGGCATAGTGAAGGTGATGTGTTGCCACTCCGTATCAGGCAGTAAGGCTTTCTGATTCTCAATCCATTGGTCGGTCATCTTCTTGCCGCAAGTATTACAGGAGCGGCACTTACAACTGAAACAAATAACCTTCGAATGACTACACGCATCATTACCGCATTCAAAGGTGGCGTATCCCATGACCTTCTGTCCGCAGGCCAGCACTTTATTCATATGCTCAATAACGACAGGGCGAAGAGTCGCTTCATACTTCATTTTGAAGTTATGCCAAAGCCCATTACCTCTGAGCAGGTGTTTTTGTTGGGAGGGGACGCGGATAAATCAGTTCCTGAAGGCCGCTATGAAGTCAGGAGCTGATTGTGACAAAGCCGAGCTTAAGAAAGTATGCGTATCCTGCGCACAATGGAATGAGAGCCATCCGTTGGCTCAGGACAAAAAGCCGCCGCGCAGCGGCCTACCTTGGTGTGCCGGGCACGGCACACCACTTATGGGGTGAAAGTCCCCTGTCCAGCCTAGTACTCCGTCCGGCAGAAGATGATAGTTTACTGAAGGCTATTCTAATAACTCCGAGTCCATAACACCGGAGTTATTATGACCATCAACTATCATGTTCGACTCAGCGAGAAAGAACGATCAATACTTGAACGGCTTATCAAGCAGGAAAAGCCCAAAGTTGCACAACACAAAAAACGTAAAGCCAATATCCTTCTGGCTATCGATGAAAACCATGATTCACTGCAGCATGATCAGGTAGCCAAAGCTTTCCATGTTAGGCCGCTTACTATCACTCGCCTCAGGCAACGATTTGTTGAAGAAGGGCTTGATGTCGCTGTCAATGGAAAACTAAGCAGCCACGGTCGGGTACGTAAACTCGATGGCGAAGCCGAAGCTCACCTTATTGCCCTTACCTGCTCACCACCACCGGAAGGAGCCAGCCGATGGACGCTAAACTTACTGACAGATCGCATGATTGAGCTCAGATACGTCGAATCGATTTCCAGAAGCACAGTACATGAGGGGCTAAAAAAAATGAGCTTAAGCCCTGGCAAAAAAAGGAATAGTGTATACCTGCGGAAGAAAGCGCCAACTTTGTGAGTGCGATGGAGGATATTCTTGAAGTCTATAAACGTCCTCTTGATCCAAGGCGTCCGCTTGTTTGCCTTGATGAAAGTAGCAAGCAGCATGTTAAAGAAGTCGTTAATCCAATGCCTGTTGAGCCTGGAAAACCGGAGCGTTATGACACAGAGTATGAACGTAATGGCGTCAGCAATCTGTTCATGATGTTTGAACCCTTGACAGGTTGGCGGCATGTTGAGGTGACTGATCGTAGGACAGCGATTGATTGGGCTCATCAAATCAAGTTTCTGGTCGATGTTCGCCACAAAGATGCAGAGAAAGTTATACTGGTTGGAGACAACTTGAACACGCATTCTCCCGCATCACTTTATAAAGCTTTTTCCCCAGAAGAAGCCCGCAGAATGATTGATAAGCTTGAGTTTCATTACACCCCAAAGCATGGCAGTTGGCTGGATATGGCCGAAATTGAGCTGAGTATACTGAGTCGCCAATGTCTGGATCGGCGTATCCCTACCCAAGATATTCTCCGGAGAGAAGTCAAAGCCTGGGAGGAGAAGCGCAACGCAAGAAAAGTGACTACACAGTGGCGTTTTACCACTGAAGACGCTCGGATAAAACTTAAGAGACTGTATCCAAAGATGCCAGAGCTTGATAATACAGAGTAGATTGAGAGCCTCCATAGAACATAAACCAGGCTATTAGAGCAGCACTTTTTCCCATGAAAAATTGGGAAATGGGGCACTTTGCGTGAAATAACCCATTTTTTTGTCCTGCCACTCAAAATTGACTCAAATAACAGGACGGCTAACCATTGTCGACCATTTACACACAAAGCTGACCGATCGGTTATCTGTGATTATCAAATGGTGTCGGATGGAGTACTAGTGAGGGCGAAGGACTAGCGAAGCGCAAGGTTTATATCGTGAGGTATAGGCTGAAAGAAGCGTGGAACAAATCTGCGAGCTGACGAACAGAAATCAGATACGAGGCTGTTCAAGTAGGGGCGAGTTTGCCAAGCAAAACAAAGCCCTCTACTCACTCGGAAGCTTGAGCAGTATATCTGGCAGTTGTGCAGGGAAAGTGGTGTGTCTTACCCCGGGAGGTCTGTGTGGTGTCCAGAGTATTGGACTGAGATTATCGTAAGGTGATTTGACCGCTACACAGAAGTCAGCAGAGGGCATAGTAGCAAAGAGTTAGTGTTTGCGAAGGCCCGAACGGTACAGAGAGGCGAGTAGTTTATGTATTTCACTCAGTCCGAGAGACTGAAACTCGGCAAACACCGAGACCTGAGTCGATGGACTCCGGCGGAACCGGCTGATATTCACTCAGGTAGTCGAGGATCTGATGGCAATGCATGATTACGAAAACCCGACCATGGGTTGCAATGATCGCATCATGGATCGTATTGCAGCCAGTAGTAATCTTAATCGAGCCTATCAACGGGTTAAACGTAACCAGGGAGCACCGGGAGTCGATGGAATGACGACTCAAGCTCTTCATGACTATTTAAAGAACTACGGAAGAACCGTTACAACCCTGCTTAAAGACGGTCTTTGGAGGCCTCAACCGGTAAGGCGGGTAGTGATACCAAAACCGCAGGGAGGGGAACGGAATCTGGGAATACCGACGGTACTGGATCGTTTAGTCCAGCAAGCCATTCAACAAGTACCTAAATCCTGCAAATAATATCGAAATAAAAGTTGCAATCACCCGTGAATAAAGAGATTAAATGATGTTTTCGTTTCATAAAGCATCACTTTTTCAATGAGCAAAAAAAACAAGTCAAAAGCACGTTTGAAGCAGCGGAAGGTACATTTCACTCAAGCTAAAAAGCCGCTTACCAGTCAGGCTGGACTTATCCCTGTGTTTCGCTTCCTGAACCGGATGGGGCTGGCCGACCTACTGGACAAACGGATTAATATTCAACGAGGCTCTAATGCCACTTTCCAACTGTCAGATGTCATTCTGATGGTAACCACCGGCATTCTGGCAGGTGCCAAAAGTCTGATGAAAGTGTGCACGGTCTGGCAGGATAGCGTTCTCCGAGAATGCACCCGTTTTCAACGCATTCCTTGTGACAGTCAATTTGGACGCATTTTAAAGCTGTTCCACTTTGCCAGCGTCGTTGAACTGGAAACCGCTGTCCACGAAATGAGGGAGAGTGTTTGGAAACAGGCACTGCGCTCAGGAACATCTACCGTTTATGCTTTTAAACAGGTCACCATTGACCTCGATTCTACGGTAAAAACCTGTTTTGGTTTTCAGGAAGGCGCAAAGAAAGGGTTTAACGAGAAAAAAAGAGGGGCGCTGTCGTACCACCCGCAGCTGGCCTTTTGCGCGGAAACCAAAGAAGTGCTGCAGGGTTGGTTACGAAGTGGTGATGCCTACACTGCTAATGGCTCCATAGAGTTTATGAAACAGTTGCTGGTTACTCTGCCTTCCCACATGAAGATTTTTTTCAGGGCTGATAGTGGCTACTTTGGTGGACCATTACTGACCTATCTGGAGGATTTAGGACATCGTTATCTGGTTAAGGTCAAACTGAAGAATCTACACAAACTGTTAATCCCGCAAGACTGGCAACCTGTCGTGCATCAGCCAGGGTGGGAGTGGTGCGAGTTTCAACACTGCTGTGGTGACTGGGACCGGGCTCGTTGCTTCGTGGCTGTCCGGCAAAGAAAGATCGGGAAGCCAGAAAACACCCAGTGCGAATTGTTAGACCCGAAGCCAGAGTACGACTACTTCTGCTACGTGACTACTGAGTCGTTGAGTCCATGGGAGATCCATAAAGCGTATGGCAAGCGGGCTACCTGCGAAACCTGGATCGAAGAGTGCAAAAACCAGATGGCTCTCGGGCAGATCAAAACCGATCATTTCATGGCAAACAGTGCGCTTATGCAATGTGCAATACTGGCCTACAATACAACACGTTGGATGGCACTGATGAGTGGGAATCGTCAGTTGATGAAGTGGGAGCCGGAAAGCATTCGCTGCTATATGATACGGGTTGCCGGAAAACTGTTGACAGGTAACAGGCAGTTGACCGTTGCCAGTAACAAAGAGCATCTCTACCAAACGGAGTGGGATGCTTGGCTAGCAGTAGGTGACTGTTTGTAAATAGCGAACAATGGATGATTAGAAAAACATTCTGCTAATGCGGAAGGAGTTATCGCGCCCTGATATCAGGAATAGCAGTAAGATGAACCAAACACGACGGCTCATGTGATTAAAATCCACTGAAAAGGTAAATATTTGCTCGATAGTAGCATAATCAGAATCAGGAGGGCTTGATCAGTTGCTGCGATTGACCTGTTCGGGTTTGGATTGCAGGATTTAGGTGTTATTTATCGTGTTTTCATGCGCACCTCAGTCCTTTAAGCGACAGATAATAAGGTAGAACTTACGCATTGACAGACATCCAAAAAAATTGGTAACTGTTCAGCACCTATATATTGTGATAACCAGATGGGCAAGCGACTAGATATTGACTATTGGCACATTAGAACTCCGTTGTTATCGAGAATTTCAGGCCTAATTAACGAATACTAAAGTATCATTTATCAATATGTAGTGGTTCAAACCGCTTGGTCAACACTATATGCGCCTTTAAGGGGTGCTGAATAGTTACAAAAATTGCTAGATCAGCAAAAAAACAGTGGATGTCGTCGTGCGTAGAAAAATAACAAAACCAACAACAGCCAAGTGCGACCTCCCGAAGTATACGGGGTTTCTACTCTGTGAACCCAAATCAGCCACCTGTAACCGTCTTAGCGAATTGAGTGATATATCGCATGACAGTGTTAACCGCTTTCTCCAACGTGAAAACTTTGCTCCTGAAGATCTTTTTCTAGAAGCGTCAGCAAGGCTTATTCTTGAAGGTGGGACGCTATCGGTTGATGATACGGTGCTGGATAAACCTTATACCCATTACACGGCTTTAGTCGGTCATTACTACTCAGGAAAGCACCACAAAACCGTCAAGGGTATTAATCTCATCACGCTTTATTACACGGACATCAAAGGCTACAACTTGCCCGTTAATTTCCGTATTTACAATCCAGCCGATGGCAAAACTAAAAATGACTACTTTGTCGATATGCTGAAAGAAGTACTGGCATGGGGACTCGAACCTGCATGTGTTACCGGTGACTCTTGGTATAGCCGTATTGGAAACCTCAAAGCTGTGAAAAACAATGGTTTGGGTTTTATGTTCGCTGTTAAAAGCAACCGTACTGTCTCTGTGCAAAAGGGTAACTACCAACAGGTGCAGAGCCTGGAGATTCCCGAAGAAGGAAAAACTGTATGGCTACGTAACTTTGGTCATGTACGACTCTACCGGACGCGACTCAAAAACGAGCTGCGCCATTACGTTGTTTACACTTCTCATGTCGGAGCAGATCTATCTCCACGATCTGATTTTGATCAGCTGCACCAACATCATTGGGCGATCGAAGAGTATCACCGGGCATTAAAGCAACTCTGCAACATCGAGCGTTTTCAGGTGAGAGGGGAGCGACAGATCCGGAATCATATTTTTGCGGCTATCTTTGGCTATACCTGTCTTCAGGCGATGAAAGTATCAGGGTCACTCAGAAGCGTCTATAGCGTCAGGAAAGACGCCCTCAAAGAAGCTACCTGGGATTTCATAAAAAGCTTCTCCGAGGGGAAGGAATGGTTGAGGCCATTTTTTGCCGGACCTGTCAATGCGTAAGTTCTATAAGGTTTATTGAGTACTAACCCCTTTCTGCTGCTAGTACTCCGTCCGGCAGAAGATGATAGTTTACTGAAGGCTATTCTAATAACTCCGAGTCCATAACACCGGAGTTATTATGACCATCAAATATCATGTTCAACTCAGCGAGGAAGAACGATCAATACTTGAACGGCTTATCAAGCAGGAAAAGCCCAAAGTTGCACAACACAAAAAACGTAAAGCCAATATCCTTCTGGCTATCGATGAAAACCATGATCCACTGCAGCATGATCAGGTAGCCAAAGCTTTCCATGTTAGGCCGCTTACTATCACTCGCCTCAGACAACGATTTGTTGAAGAAGGGCTTGATGTCGCTGTCAATGGAAAACTAAGCAGCCACGGTCGGGTACGTAAACTCGATGGCGAAGCCGAAGCTCACCTTATTGCCCTTACCTGCTCACCACCACCGGAAGGAGCCAGCCGATGGACGCTAAACTTACTGACAAATCGCATGATTGAGCTCAGATACGTCGAATCGATTTCCAGAAACACAGTACATGAGGGGCTAAAAAAAATGAGCTTAAGCCCTGGCAAAAAAAGGAATGGTGTATACCTGCGGAAGAAAGCGCCAACTTTGTGAGTGCGATGGAGGATATTCTTGAAGTCTATAAACGTCCTCTTGATCCAAGGCGTCCGCTTGTTTGCCTTGATGAAAGTAGCAAGCAGCATGTTAAAGAAGTCGTTAATCCAATGCCTGTTGAGCCTGGAAAACCGGCGCGTTATGACACAGAGTATGAACGTAATGGCGTCAGCAATCTGTTCATGATGTTTGAACCCTTGACAGGTTGGCGGCATGTTGAGGTGACTGATCGTAGGACAGCGATTGATTGGGCTCATCAAATCACGTTTCTGGTCGATGTTCGCCACAAAGATGCAGAGAAAGTTATACTGGTTGGAGACAACTTGAACACGCATTCTCCCGCATCACTTTATAAAGCTTTTTCCCCAGAAGAAGCCCGCAGAATGATTGATAAGCTTGAGTTTCATTACACCCCAAAGCATGGCAGTTGGCTGGATATGGCCGAAATTGAGCTGAGTATACTGAGTCGCCAATGTCTGGATCGGCGTCTCCCTACCCAAGATATTCTCCGGAGAGAAGTCAAAGCCTGGGAGGAGAAGCGCAACGCAAGAAAAGTGACTACACAGTGGCGTTTTACCACTGAAGACGCTCGGATAAAACTTAAGAGACTGTATCCAAAGATGCCAGAGCTTGATAATACAGAGTAGATTGAGAGCCTCCATAGAACATAA
The DNA here is from genome assembly GCA_037893245.1 of Crossaster papposus. Lineage (NCBI taxonomy): Eukaryota > Metazoa > Echinodermata > Asteroidea > Velatida > Solasteridae > Crossaster > Crossaster papposus. The sequence goes on along the minus strand of JBAIAA010000008.1, from coordinate 4,716,635 downwards.
ACCAGGCTATTAGAGCAGCACTTTTTCCCATGAAAAATTGGGAAATGGGGCACTGTGCGTGAAATAACCCATTTTTTTGTCCTGCCACTCAAAATTGACTCAAATAACAGGACGGCTAACCATTGTCGACCATTTACACACACAGCTGACCGATCAGTTATCTGTGGTTATCAAATGGTGTCGGATGGAGTACTAGGGACTTGATAGGAGTGACTGTAGAATACGTACTTTCCGAATTGGCGGTATTGATATAGATCAATTTATAGGGAGTAATTGTTCAAACCGTAAGCATTATAGAGCGGTTACGGATATACCCTCTGATAGAGTTATGCCATTTTTTTAGACGTTTTTATTATTATCCATTGCAGTACTAAAGGCGTACTGTTGCCGAGTCCACGATGCATATGTTTATGCGTGTACTGCTTTTTACCGCCTCACACAGGCATTAATGGTCTTGTTCACTTTGAATAAGGCTATTTTTTTGCGCTTAATATCCCAGACTCTTTTTTATTGCCTGGTATTCTGGACAAAATGCTTACCGGTAGTAAAGCCACATTGTCATTTCTCAGAGGCTTATTTGAGCTCAACCCCGCATCATGCTTTACTTGCCCACCAGCAAATGACAGTAAGTATGTTGACCGGAGTCTTAGCCTGCCATGCCACTGAATCTCAAATTCCCGCGACTTTTTAGCCAAAAAACCCGTGACCGAGGTCACAACTATTTTAATACCGGGCATGTCCGGTCGGTTGAGATCAATGAAGAGGACGGTGAGATTTATGGCAAGGTCAAAGGCAGCGGGCGAAAATCCTACGATGTGAATATTGAGTTTATCCCAAACGGCGAAGACGATGAGATTGTAGAAGGCTTCTGCTCATGCCCTATGGAATATAACTGTAAACATGTGTTTGCGGTGCTGCTGGAAGCGGAGCGCCAATACGGGGCTGATAAAGTCAATGCACTGCTCGATGACAGTGATCAAGAAAGCTTTGATGATCTTGATAACACCATTAGCACTGATCCCCATAAAGAAATACCTGATTCAGTTAAGGGTATCATGCAACTAATGCAACAAATGGGGGTCAATCTCGCAGACTTGGGGATGGCTCCTACAAAAAAACAAGAGGCGTCAATTTCACAGATACCGACACCCCATCAAGACAAACAAGCCACTAAACAACGCCTGGACTGGCTCAACCGGCTGAAACAGTCAGCCAATAAAGCTAACGATCAGTCATCCGCAACACAGCAAGCCAGCGTATCTATTGTCTATTTACCGACGTTCAGCAAAAACGGTAACGTCACTGTCAGCTTGCATAGCTGTCGACGCTTAAAAAAAGGGGGATTGGGTAAACCCTCAAGTGCTATCAGCCTCGATCTTTTTTCCTATAGCTATTATCAAAACACCCCCAACTGGCCTAAGAGCTTTGACGAGAGTGATCAAAAAATCGTCAAACTGGCTTATATGGAAAACCTGCTTGTCGCCTATAACCGGGAAATTGTTCTCAAAGGTATCGTTGGCGCAACACTGCTCGAACAGATTCTAGCCACTGGCCGCTACTGGCTTGATCCTGACAGCAAAACAGTGATCCAGCAGGGAGAACCTGTTCAGCCAGAAGTACGCTGGCTAATCAACAAAGACGGTCACCAGTCCCCTGCACTTTTTGATACTGATGGCGATCATCGATTAAATTTAATAACGACAGAGCCACCTTACTACCTAAAAGCGTCTCAGGAGTGGTCTGCCTGTGGTGCATTAATCAACACACCTGAAACCGACGTACTCAGTACATTATTACAAGCCCCACCACTGGATAACGAAAGTATTGTTAAAACACAAAAAGTACTGGCAAATATTCTACCAACGGCAGTAGCAAAAACGGTTAAACAGCCTGAGGCCATCACGGTTCAAAAAATCACACCAAAGCCAGTGCTAATCCTTAGCAGTATTCCCTGGCACGGAAAAACCTCCCACCGCAAAGGCAGTGCACTTTTCGACCAACCCGGCGAGCAACAATTACTGGCAAAAGCCAACCTGCTGTTTAATTACAACGGCCAGCGGATTGATCACAATGATAATGCGAATTGCCTGCCTTCAAAATCCAGTTCATTGGTGATTCCACGGCATCAGGCGATGGAATCCCACGCGATTCAGACCGTATCCAACCATCTTCAACCCGTTGCGCTTATACCCGATGCCAGCGGTAAAAAAGGGCTGCAACCGAATGATCTGCTGGTATCATTACCAGAAACCGACGGTTACCAGCACCAGTGGCTAGCGTTTGTTAACGACGGGCTGCCTGAGCTGGAAGAAAAAGGCTGGGTCATAGAAATGGCCGATGATTTCCCCTTCCAGTTTGCCGCTATTCAGGAAAGCGATTGGTATGCCGAACTGGAAGAATCTGAAGATAACCCGTGGTTCACCATGAAGCTCGGTATTACCATTGATGGTGAATCGATTGACCTGCTACCCGTCATTGCACGCCAGCTGAACCGACTGCCATCCGTCGCAGACCTCAAAAAAATGAAAAAAGGCAGTACCGTGCCTGTCGCATTGCCCGACAGCAAATTCATTAACCTACCCGCTGAGCGATTAACCCTGATAGCTTCCACTTTGTTGGAGCTGTTCGGTGACAAACCACTGGATGATTACCGCATAGAAAACCACCATGCTCAACTGTGGGATGAATTGCAAAGCCAGCTAGGCTTGCCCTGGGCCGGTGGTGAAAAGCTTAAAAAACTCGCCAACCAACTCAAACGGTTTAAAAAGCTCAAAGCTGTCAAACCTGCACAGACACTGCAAGCAGAGCTACGCCCTTATCAGCAACAAGGGTTATCGTGGTTACAGTTTTTAAGAGAGTATGGCCTAAACGGTATTCTGGCCGATGATATGGGGCTGGGTAAAACCTTACAGGCCCTCTCACACCTGCAACTGGAAAAACAACGTCTCGGTGATGACCTGCCACCCAGCCTTGTGGTGTGCCCCACCAGCCTGCTGCACAACTGGCGTCACGAAGCCGAGCGGTTCACGCCCGACCTGAATGTGCTCACCTATCACGGTACAAAGCGTGACCTAGAGGCATTCCCACAGGCTCATTTAATACTGACCACCTACGGCATTATACAGCGAGACTTTGAACAACTGATTAAGCAGCGGTTTCATCTGTTAGTGCTGGACGAAGCACAAGCGGTTAAAAACCCTGACGCAAAAGCCGCAAAAGCCATACGCCATATTCCTGCGAGCCACAAGTTGTGTTTGACAGGCACACCCATGGCAAACCATCTGGGCGAGCTCTGGTCCTTGTACGACTTTTTGATGCCCGGTTTTTTGGGTGCCAGCCGCCAGTTCAGCCGTTTCTATCGTACGCCCATTGAAAAGCACGGCAAAAAAGAGCCAGCCAAGCGTCTGCAAAAACGTATCGCGCCGTTTATGCTGCGGCGTAGTAAAGATTTGGTGGCCAAAGAACTTCCACCAAAAACCGAGATTGTCCGAACCACAGAATTGGAAGGTAAACAACGCGACTTGTATGAAACCATCCGTGCCAGCATGGAAATGAAGGTTAAAAAAGAAATCGAGAAAAAAGGGCTGGCACGCTCACAGATTTATATCCTCGATGCCCTTCTGAAAATGCGACAGGCTTGTTGTGATCCGTCATTGGTGAAAGTAGAGCAGGCCAAAACGGTGCAGGAATCTGCCAAGCTCGATTTGCTGATGAGTCTGGTACAACCCATGATTGAAGAAGGCCGTAAAATTCTGCTTTTCTCACAGTTCACCTCCATGCTGATGCTGATACAAAAACGCCTGGATCAGTCAAACATTGGCTGGGTCAAACTAACAGGCCAAACAGGCAACCGCAGCAAACCCATTGAGGCATTTCAGCAAGGCGATGCACCTGTTTTTTTAATCAGCCTGAAAGCCGGTGGTACTGGTCTTAACCTTACCGCGGCCGATACCGTGATTCATTATGACCCTTGGTGGAATCCGGCAGTAGAAGACCAAGCCAGCGACCGCGCACACCGAATTGGTCAGGACAAACCAGTGTTTATCTATAAGCTTGTGACTGAGGGTACCGTAGAAGAAAAAATTCAGGAACTCAAAGAGAAAAAACGGGCCATTGCCGATGCCGTGTACGGTGACAATGCCGGCAAGAAAAAACTCGCCATTACCGCTGAAGACCTGGATGTGTTGTTTGAACCACTGGCCGCCAACACTTAACCCAACCCACACCGGCGGAAAACACGTTGGGTACTACTAATACGATTCTTATTGATGCAGGCAAATCAGTGGTGGAAGCACTGAACCAAAGGGACTACGAAGAATCCATTGATGACGTCTGGTACATTGGCACCCTGAAAACGGTGATTCAGGGGATTGCCGCTTCATCGCCGGAACCTCTCAGCCGTCGGCATGTGGCACAAACGCTGCTCAGCTTTGCCAAAGAGCGGTATCTCGAAAGTTACCTACAACCTAAATCCTGCAAATAATATCGAAATAAAAGTTGCAATCACCCGTGAATAAAGAGATTAAATGATGTTTTCGTTTCATAAAGCATCACTTTTTCAATGAGCAAAAAAAACAAGTCAAAAGCACGTTTGAAGCAGCGGAAGGTACATTTCACTCAAGCTAAAAAGCCGCTTACCAGTCAGGCTGGACTTATCCCTGTGTTTCGCTTCCTGAACCGGATGGGGCTGGCCGACCTACTGGACAAACGGATTAATATTCAACGAGGCTCTAATGCCACTTTCCAACTGTCAGATGTCATTCTGATGGTAACCACCGGCATTCTGGCAGGTGCCAAAAGTCTGATGAAAGTGTGCACGGTCTGGCAGGATAGCGTTCTCCGAGAATGCACCCGTTTTCAACGCATTCCTTGTGACAGTCAATTTGGACGCATTTTAAAGCTGTTCCACTTTGCCAGCGTCGTTGAACTGGAAACCGCTGTCCACGAAATGAGGGAGAGTGTTTGGAAACAGGCACTGCGCTCAGGAACATCTACCGTTTATGCTTTTAAACAGGTCACCATTGACCTCGATTCTACGGTAAAAACCTGTTTTGGTTTTCAGGAAGGCGCAAAGAAAGGGTTTAACGAGAAAAAAAGAGGGGCGCTGTCGTACCACCCGCAGCTGGCCTTTTGCGCGGAAACCAAAGAAGTGCTGCAGGGTTGGTTACGAAGTGGTGATGCCTACACTGCTAATGGCTCCATAGAGTTTATGAAACAGTTGCTGGTTACTCTGCCTTCCCACATGAAGATTTTTTTCAGGGCTGATAGTGGCTACTTTGGTGGACCATTACTGACCTATCTGGAGGATTTAGGACATCGTTATCTGGTTAAGGTCAAACTGAAGAATCTACACAAACTGTTAATCCCGCAAGACTGGCAACCTGTCGTGCATCAGCCAGGGTGGGAGTGGTGCGAGTTTCAACACTGCTGTGGTGACTGGGACCGGGCTCGTTGCTTCGTGGCTGTCCGGCAAAGAAAGATCGGGAAGCCAGAAAACACCCAGTGCGAATTGTTAGACCCGAAGCCAGAGTACGACTACTTCTGCTACGTGACTACTGAGTCGTTGAGTCCATGGGAGATCCATAAAGCGTATGGCAAGCGGGCTACCTGCGAAACCTGGATCGAAGAGTGCAAAAACCAGATGGCTCTCGGGCAGATCAAAACCGATCATTTCATGGCAAACAGTGCGCTTATGCAATGTGCAATACTGGCCTACAATACAACACGTTGGATGGCACTGATGAGTGGGAATCGTCAGTTGATGAAGTGGGAGCCGGAAAGCATTCGCTGCTATATGATACGGGTTGCCGGAAAACTGTTGACAGGTAACAGGCAGTTGACCGTTGCCAGTAACAAAGAGCATCTCTACCAAACGGAGTGGGATGCTTGGCTAGCAGTAGGTGACTGTTTGTAAATAGCGAACAATGGATGATTAGAAAAACATTCTGCTAATGCGGAAGGAGTTATCGCGCCCTGATATCAGGAATAGCAGTAAGATGAACCAAACACGACGGCTCATGTGATTAAAATCCACTGAAAAGGTAAATATTTGCTCGATAGTAGCATAATCAGAATCAGGAGGGCTTGATCAGTTGCTGCGATTGACCTGTTCGGGTTTGGATTGCAGGATTTAGGTACAAAGCTCAGGGGCATCGGCTTACGATGATGACTTGTACGAGGAAGGCCTGTACTGGTTCGATTATATCTATCAGCACGATGCCTTTCCTGAATAGCGATTAACCACCAAGCCTGGCGGGTAGATTCGTGATCCGCCGGGCAGATTTAACGTTGCGTGCAGCCATGCCCACGGCTTTGGCCTGACCGATGAGGACCACTAATCGCTTTCCACGGGTGACGCCCGTGTAAAGCAGGTTGCGCTCCAGCAGGGTGAAGTGCTGCATGGCCATGGGGATGACGACACAGGGGTATTCTGAACCCTGGCTTTTATGAATGGTCGTCGCATAAGCTAAGGAGACTTCATCCAGTTCGCCCACCTGATAATTGACCTCCCTGCCTTCAAAATCAATCATTAACTCGCCCTCTTCAATATCCATGGTGGAGACTCTGCCAATATCGCCATTGAACACTTCCTTGTCGTAGTTGTTCACGGTTTGAATCACCTTATCACCCGGTGCAAAAGTCCAGCCGAAACGGGTCACCTTTGGATGGGCATCCGCATTGAGCGCTTCCTGAAGGGCGATGTTTAAACTGCGTGCCCCTAACCCGCCTCGGTTCATCGGGGCAAGCACCTGAATATCCTTAACAGGATCAAAGCCAAATTTCTCAAGCAGGCGTTTGGTGACCACCGCCATCAGTTTACTGAACAGTACCTCAGGGTCATCACCGGTGATGTAGTAAAAATCGGTATCTTCCCCCTGCCCTGTCTTACGCGGCGCTTGTCCGCGGTTAATGGCATGAGCACCGGTAATAATTTGTGACGTAGCCGCTTGGCGGAAGATTTCGGTTAAACGCGACACAGGCACCTTGCCGGAATCCATTAAATCACTCAATACCGAACCAGGCCCCACCGACGGCAACTGATCCACATCCCCTACCAGAAACACAGCAGCATTATCCGGCACAGCGCGTAACAGTTGATTAATCAGTACAATGTCCACCATCGAAGACTCATCAACCACCAACAGGTCGATCTCCAGCGGATTATCGGCGTTGCGCTTGAAATCAAACTTCGATGGATCAAATTCTAAGAGACGGTGAATGGTCGTGGCTTCTTGCCCCGTGGACTCTGATAACCGTTTAGCGGCTCGGCCTGTCGGTGCACACAGTGTCACGTGAGCGCGTTTAGCCATGATAATTTTTAAAATACTGTTGACCACGGTTGTTTTGCCCACACCGGGGCCACCGGTAATGATGCAGAACTTTTTCTGAACGGCTTGTACCACCGCCGCTTTTTGGGAGACAGACAGTTCGATACTGTTTTTTGCTTCCACCCAGGGAATGGCTTTATCAAGATCGATACCCGACCACCTGGCTGTGCCTTTTAGCAAGCGTTTAACATGGTTGGCCACACCGACTTCAGCTCGGTGCAATGGCGTAAGGAACACACACGGCTCCTCATCTTTAGTTTTGCCATCGGCTGGATTGTAAATACGAAAATTAACGGGCAAGTTGTAGCCTTTGATGTCCGTGTAATAAAGCGTGATGAGATTAATACCCTTGACGGTTTTGTGGTGCTTTCCTGAGTAGTAATGACCGACTAAAGCCGTGTAATGGGTATAAGGTTTATCCAGCACCGTATCATCAACCGATAGCGTCCCACCTTCAAGAATAAGCCTTGCTGACGCTTCTAGAAAAAGATCTTCAGGAGCAAAGTTTTCACGTTGGAGAAAGCGGTTAACACTGTCATGCGATATATCACTCAATTCGCTAAGACGGGTACAGGTGGCTGATTTGGGTTCACAGAGTAGAAACCCCGTATACTTCGGGAGGTCGCACTTGGCTGTTGTTGGTTTTGTTATTTTTCTACGCACGACGACATCCACTGTTTTTTTGCTGATCTAGCAATTTTTTTGGATGTCTGTCAATGCGTAAGTTCTACACTATAAAAGAGTGGCTTCCAGAAGGACACTCTATCGAGGCAGATGCAATACCCATTGAAGATGAATATCATCGGCTAGTCGCCGATCAAGGTACAAGAAGAACTGGTTTTTTACAACATGTACTGGCAAATGCATTATTAGCCTACAGTGTCAACCATATACTTTATATTGCAGAGGAATTACAAAATACACATTTCACTAATGGTAATGGGCATGGACTGTACGCTGTATTAGAGAAACTCTTTAAAACATTTAAAAGCAACTTAATTACCTGCCAAGAAGATCAAAATATTGCTTTATGGTTTACGCAATTACAATCTATTCAGAATAATCTACTGGCTATTTATGAATGGTTTAAAGAATTAGAACGGGAACATCTACAGGCACCTACTTTACACCATACAGCCCTGACAAAAGCAAGGAAAGAGCTGACAAATTCATTGATTGGCTGTTTACAGCGTTATTCCCAAACAGGTCATAATATTCACACTCACCTTCTCAGAGAGCTTATTAATGTAACCGATCGTGCATCTCAAACACTTGACGACAATAAAGAGGCATTTGTTTCCCAGAGCGCGTCAACAATCTTTTCAGCCCTTGAGGAACATGTTAACAAAGAGGGTTCTTCCACTCCCGCTTCTGTTCACTATCCTTGGGTATTTTTAAAGGCGGTTCTGGATGCAGATAAGCGCAAGGCAAATGCTAATATCAGGCCCGCTCAATATTTGCCACCAGACTTACAGCTACAAAAACCTGATCGCTACAAACCTATTTTAGCGCGTATTTTCGTTGGGCTGCCCCAATGGGTTTGGAAGGCATGCTTGGATTTCAAAAATTTTCTAAGCTGGGGGCAAACTCAGTTACCTGTAAAAGATTGGCATTGGCAAGGATGGAAACAGCCCGTCAGAGAGTGGGTGCAAACAGATATTGAGTACTTCATTTATGCTTCCGGATGGTCAACCCTTCGTAAAAACTACACTCGCATGACTGCTTTGGGAAGAGAAGAAAAGAGTCAGAAAGGTGTAGAAAACCTGTCAGCCTATAACAGTATGGTGGTAACACCAGAGACCATCGAGCATCTACAGTTTATGACAGAAATGACACTGACTCTCAGTAAACATAGGGCTCACCGTGCATTCGAACAGGCAACTACTCAGAAAAAACAAGGGTTTATCAATCTTTTTCTTCAGGCACTTGACAGCATCACTGCTGACGACAGCCAATTACACACAGGTTTTTCTAATGAACTTGGGTTTAGGAAACACCATAAAGATCAATCAGAGGCGGACCATAAAAAATGGGCCAAAGAAGGCAAAGGGCTCTTATTGCCTGCTGACATTGTTAAACTTTTAATCAATGAAACCGTTAATGATATCAACAGTAGAAATCGTCTCACCAAGACAATTGACCAGTCAGTTAACACTGGCTTGAAAGCCGTTACTCAAAACTACTTCCAGCATTACGACTTAGCGCTTAGTGCACCACAACCTGTAGTGTTTGACATAAAACTTTGCCGCGAGCCTTCACTCCAGGCATTTTTCTACGCGTATCAGTTGTTAAGAACCAGCTGGCTTGACGTCACAACCTGTGATTACGCAGGTGCTTTTACACAGCATACATTTGAAGAAGTCAAATATCTGGTTCATTCACTCTCATTGCCAAAACTGGCTGAACCCTCCATGGGATACGAGCCAACGGTACAACAACCAAAAAGCTATTTACCTCAATTTATGGCGCGCGGTTGGGATTCTGTCAGAGCCACTTTTGCAGGACAACCTACTACAGAACAAACCTCTTCTGAATTAATGCCTTTGACACAAACTCAACCCAACACTATGCCAGACACTGATGCTGAAGCACCCAATGATTACCCACCCGAGCTGTTTAAGCGGGTAGCTAAATTATTTTCTGACAATATTGAAGCAACAGGAAACCACTTTGGTAACTTAATGACACAAGCCCCCCGCACATTAATACCAAATAGTTTTGACAAAAAGTTTCAACAGTTAGAAAGACCATCGTCTTACAATAAACTGATTAAATTTTATAACGAATACAAGGAACATATGAATGACCCGCTCAAGCGAGAAAAAATATTAGCACCTAAATCCTGCAAATAATATCGAAATAAAAGTTGCAATCACCCGTGAATAAAGAGATTAAATGATGTTTTCGTTTCATAAAGCATCACTTTTTCAATGAGCAAAAAAAACAAGTCAAAAGCACGTTTGAAGCAGCGGAAGGTACATTTCACTCAAGCTAAAAAGCCGCTTACCAGTCAGGCTGGACTTATCCCTGTGTTTCGCTTCCTGAACCGGATGGGGCTGGCCGACCTACTGGACAAACGGATTAATATTCAACGAGGCTCTAATGCCACTTTCCAACTGTCAGATGTCATTCTGATGGTAACCACCGGCATTCTGGCAGGTGCCAAAAGTCTGATGAAAGTGTGCACGGTCTGGCAGGATAGCGTTCTCCGAGAATGCACCCGTTTTCAACGCATTCCTTGTGACAGTCAATTTGGACGCATTTTAAAGCTGTTCCACTTTGCCAGCGTCGTTGAACTGGAAACCGCTGTCCACGAAATGAGGGAGAGTGTTTGGAAACAGGCACTGCGCTCAGGAACATCTACCGTTTATGCTTTTAAACAGGTCACCATTGACCTCGATTCTACGGTAAAAACCTGTTTTGGTTTTCAGGAAGGCGCAAAGAAAGGGTTTAACGAGAAAAAAAGAGGGGCGCTGTCGTACCACCCGCAGCTGGCCTTTTGCGCGGAAACCAAAGAAGTGCTGCAGGGTTGGTTACGAAGTGGTGATGCCTACACTGCTAATGGCTCCATAGAGTTTATGAAACAGTTGCTGGTTACTCTGCCTTCCCACATGAAGATTTTTTTCAGGGCTGATAGTGGCTACTTTGGTGGACCATTACTGACCTATCTGGAGGATTTAGGACATCGTTATCTGGTTAAGGTCAAACTGAAGAATCTACACAAACTGTTAATCCCGCAAGACTGGCAACCTGTCGTGCATCAGCCAGGGTGGGAGTGGTGCGAGTTTCAACACTGCTGTGGTGACTGGGACCGGGCTCGTTGCTTCGTGGCTGTCCGGCAAAGAAAGATCGGGAAGCCAGAAAACACCCAGTGCGAATTGTTAGACCCGAAGCCAGAGTACGACTACTTCTGCTACGTGACTACTGAGTCGTTGAGTCCATGGGAGATCCATAAAGCGTATGGCAAGCGGGCTACCTGCGAAACCTGGATCGAAGAGTGCAAAAACCAGATGGCTCTCGGGCAGATCAAAACCGATCATTTCATGGCAAACAGTGCGCTTATGCAATGTGCAATACTGGCCTACAATACAACACGTTGGATGGCACTGATGAGTGGGAATCGTCAGTTGATGAAGTGGGAGCCGGAAAGCATTCGCTGCTATATGATACGGGTTGCCGGAAAACTGTTGACAGGTAACAGGCAGTTGACCGTTGCCAGTAACAAAGAGCATCTCTACCAAACGGAGTGGGATGCTTGGCTAGCAGTAGGTGACTGTTTGTAAATAGCGAACAATGGATGATTAGAAAAACATTCTGCTAATGCGGAAGGAGTTATCGCGCCCTGATATCAGGAATAGCAGTAAGATGAACCAAACACGACGGCTCATGTGATTAAAATCCACTGAAAAGGTAAATATTTGCTCGATAGTAGCATAATCAGAATCAGGAGGGCTTGATCAGTTGCTGCGATTGACCTGTTCGGGTTTGGATTGCAGGATTTAGGTAGCAAACGTAAGAGACGTTCTGTCCGAGGCAAAGCTTCCTTATTACTGGGACAAGATCTGCCATGCCATTCGACACGGCATTGACCAGTCGGCTCAATTTGACATGGTTGTCCTACCCGTTTATATGACCTGGTGTATTCTGACAGGAAAATACCTTCAGGATGGTAATACGCTGCTTGATGCCACCAGAGCCGTCGACACTCGTGCAGAGCATCTGAGAAACGATTTATTAGAAGCAACCAACAGAGCAAACGTCACCAGGGCTGCCGAATTAATCAACGGATTGACAAGTGCCGCTAGTACTCCGTCCGGCAGAAGATGATAGTTTACTGAAGGCTATTCTAATAACTCCGAGTCCATAACACCGGAGTTATTATGACCATCAAATATCATGTTCGACTCAGCGAGGAAGAACGATCAATACTTGAACGGCTTATCAAGCAGGAAAAGCCCAAAGTTGCACAACACAAAAAACGTAAAGCCAATATCCTTCTGGCTATCGATGAAAACCATGATCCACTGCAGCATGATCAGGTAGCCAAAGCTTTCCATGTTAGGCCGCTTACTATCACTCGCCTCAGGCAACGATTTGTTGAAGAAGGGCTTGATGTCGCTGTCAATGGAAAACTAAGCAGCCACGGTCGGGTACGTAAACTCGATGGCGAAGCCGAAGCTCACCTTATTGCCCTGACCTGCTCACCACCACCGGAAGGAGCCAGCCGATGGACGCTAAACTTACTGACAGATCGCATGATTGAGCTCAGATACGTCGAATCGATTTCCAGAAGCACAGTACATGAGGGGCTAAAAAAAATGAGCTTAAGCCCTGGCAAAAAAAGGAATGGTGTATACCTGCGGAAGAAAGCGCCAACTTTGTGAGTGCGATGGAGGATATTCTTGAAGTCTATAAACGTCCTCTTGATCCAAGGCGTCCGCTTGTTTGCCTTGATGAAAGTAGCAAGCAGCATGTTAAAGAAGTCGTTAATCCAATGCCTGTTGAGCCTGGAAAACCGGAGCGTTATGACACAGAGTATGAACGTAATGGCGTCAGCAATCTGTTCATGATGTTTGAACCCTTGACAGGTTGGCGGCATGTTGAGGTGACTGATCGTAGGACAGCGATTGATTGGGCTCATCAAATCAAGTTTCTGGTCGATGTTCGCCACAAAGATGCAGAGAAAGTTATACTGGTTGGAGACAACTTGAACACGCATTCTCCCGCATCACTTTATAAAGCTTTTTCCCCAGAAGAAGCCCGCAGAATGATTGATAAGCTTGAGTTTCATTACACCCCAAAGCATGGCAGTTGGCTGGATATGGCCGAAATTGAGCTGAGTATACTGAGTCGCCAATGTCTGGATCGGCGTATCCCTACCCAAGATATTCTCCGGAGAGAAGTCAAAGCCTGGGAGGAGAAGCGCAACGCAAGAAAAGTGACTACACAGTGGCGTTTTACCACTGAAGACGCTCGGATAAAACTTAAGAGACTGTATCCAAAGATGCCAGAGCTTGATAATACAGAGTAGATTGAGAGCCTCCATAGAACATAAACCAGGCTATTAGAGCAGCACTTTTTCCCATGAAAAATTGGGAAATGGGGCACTTTGCGTGAAATAACCCATTTTTTTGTCCTGCCACTCAAAATTGACTCAAATAACAGGACGGCTAACCATTGTCGACCATTTACACAAACAGCTGACCGATCGGTTATCTGTGATTATCACATGGTGTCGGATGGAGTACTAGTGTCACCACAGGCAGTGACGTCACTATCTCGACCGCTCAGCCTACTTCTGATATGGCCGCAGACGTTAGCCGGTGGACAGGGCAGGCCAGTGCTATGCATACTGAACTCGAAGGGATACGCACTGAGCATAACGACTCCTTTGGAGCAACAGCGAGTGGTTGGATTCCTCTGAATATTGGTTCATCAATATTAGCCACAGTTACTGCCTGTATACAAAGTGCAGGGTGGTTTGGTGACCAACTCACCATTATGGAAAAAACACTCACCCTTGAAAAACTTGGATTAATAACCGGTAAATTGCCTGCTTTGCATACGGATGAGTACTTGAAAATGGCCTTCGGCCGAGATCAGGTATACCCTGTCTGTGGCCAGTCTCGCGCCAAAAGCCAGGAAGCGGATACACAGGATGAGCGAAATCTCAAGGACTCAGCGTTCGACAAAGCTAACCGTTGTCACGACTGCCTTGCCGCGGTGACATCCTGCCCAGAGCTGACGACAGAGAAATGCGACAGCCAGTGCTGCGACCTGAATCATTCACCCTGTGCAAGGCATTGTGCCGTGGCAACCGCACACTGTTTGTTTTGCGGTATGTGCTGCTCACCTTTCAAGGCAGCTATAGGCAGTAACCCCCATGACTACCACACCATAGTCATTAACCGGTTAGTTGCTGCAGCTGAGCGATCTATTGGCACTGCCACCCGAACCATGCCCTATAACACTGGAAAAGAGGCACTGAACACTGGAATAAAAAAGAAAACCATTATCCAGCTTGGCCGCTCCGCCGCCCTTTTGTTGGATGGTGTCATAGCCTTAGCTGAAATTTCCAAATTTATCGTTCAGTCAAATGCTGACGAGCAACATGAATCAGGTTGCCGTGCAGTGGGTAAACTGTTATCCCCTGAGCCCATCAATGACGCTGATGCTTACTTCCTTAAAAAACTTTACGGCACACAAGCAACACATCATCTGTTAAAAGATCAAAACGCAATTCGCATCCCAGGCCGCAAGTGTGATATCTGTTTATCTGTCGCCTGTTGTTGTGCAGGGGTAGCGGCTCTCGGGTACTCTACCTATAGGGTGGTACCGGGCATAATGAACGTATTTGTCAAACCTCTAAAGTCCGCATTAGTGGCTGTTAAGAACCAACTTGACTGGAAAAAAGCCTATAACACAGAACTTAAAAAAGTGAATATGGTCGAAAGAACCGCCTCAGAGAAAGTACCCGCCAATACAGCGATTGGGGCATTCTCTTTTGCTAAAAGACTGTGGTATTCAAAACGCGCTCCACACCCTGGGAACATGACGCAAACCATATTAGGTGATCTTAAAAATGGTGTCACAGGACCATGGAACAGAGCGCAAATACAAACTGGTGACCCCGCAAAAATGACGTTTGCCGGCGTCGTTGATGCTATTGAAGGCTTTATGGTAGACGCAGGCAATTCTGACCAAAGTCATAAAAACATGCTCAACGTTCCTCCACCAGCCCGGGCGGTTGGACGCGAAATGGTTGAAGACAGCTGGCTGGCAGCCCTTCATTCATACGATATTTCTGCACGTTTTACACAAATATTGAAAGAAAAAATTGGTCATTGTGCCTCTGGTGCACCTGTACATCAGGCTGAATTTCTGGATGCTCACCTGACAAAATCAAAAGAGGCCATTAAAGCTGACTGGGTCAAATACAAGCCACCAGGGCATAGTAGCCATGAAACATTCCACCAGTTTCTTGCCTGGGAATTAAAAGAGCGTACTTGCGGGCATATGCGTATTCACAAAGAGACCAGCATGCCACATGTAGCTGGGATTGGGGGTGAACATGGAGAGCTTCAACCACCAACTATCACGCGAACATACTCTGTGCCCGCAACAGAGGCCGACCTCCATTCAATCACTGAGCTAGTTAATCAGGCCAAGCAGGTTGACCTGACAAAAAGAACAGCACCCGTTGAGCTATACCCAATATTACTCAAACTTAGAAAACATGAAGCCGCATTTATGAAATACTATTCAGAACTTTCCTCGCCCCGTACTTTTACAAGGTACTCGACTGATAAAGAACATAGTGAATAATGACACTTTTTTACGAGCCCTTCACACTTCAGGGCTCGTAAAAAGTTGATAATACTGACAATCAATTGAGCGTAATAACTTGTTCCTCAATCTTCTTCTGCCAGATCTGCGGCCCTGTGGTATGCACAGAGTCGCCGGTGTGGTCTACCGCTACCGTCACTGGCATATCTTCTACGGTAAATTCATAAATGGCTTCCATACCCAACTCGGGGAAAGCGACCACTTCGGCTGTTTTCACAGCTTGTGATACCAGATAGGCAGCACCACCGACGGCGATCAGGTATACCGACTCATTATCTTTAATGGCTTCTATGGCAGTTGGGCCACGTTCGGCTTTACCGATCATACCGGCTAACCCGGTAGACTCCAGCAAGGTGCGGGTAAACTTATCCATACGGGTTGCGGTGGTTGGGCCGGCTGGGCCAACAGCTTCATCACGCACCGGATCAACGGGGCCGACGTAGTAAATAAACCGGCCTTTCAAATCAACGGGGAGCTCTTCACCCTTGGCGAGCATATCGGTCATGCGCTTGTGGGCGGCATCGCGGCCTGTGAGCAATTTACCCGATAACAGCACAGTGTCACCTGGTTGCCAGCTTTTAATGTCTTCATGGGTGACAGTATCAAGATTGACTTTACGAACACTCTCATCCACTTCGATAGCTACCTCAGGGTACTCATCAATACTGGGCGGTGTCAGTACAGCAGGACCGGAACCATCCAGAGTAAAGTGTACATGGCGGGTTGCTGCACAGTTAGGGATCATGGCCACCGGCAGAGAGGCTGCATGGGTTGGGTAATCTTTGATCTTAATGTCCAACACTGTAGTTAAACCACCCAAACCCTGTGCACCGATACCTAAGCTGTTCACCGCATCAAAAATCTCTAGGCGCAGCTCTTCAACACGGTTTTGTGGGCCGCGCTCTCGCAGCTCATGGATATCAATCGGATCCATCAGAGATTCTTTGGCCAGAACAGCCGCTTTCTCTGCAGTACCACCAATACCAATACCTAACATACCCGGCGGGCACCAGCCTGCACCCATGGTGGGTAAGGTTTTCTTAACCCAGTCAACAATACTATCAGACGGGTTTAACATGGCTAATTTGGATTTGTTTTCGGAACCGCCCCCTTTAGCGGCAATATCAATTTCTACCTTATCACCCGGCACCATCGAGACGTGAATAACCGCTGGTGTATTGTCTTTGGTGTTTGTACGGGCACCGGCAGGGTCTGCCAGAATAGAAGCACGCAATACGTTATCAGGGTAGGTATACGCTTGACGCACGCCCTCATTCACCAACTCATCAATGGTGCGGTCAGTATCAAAGCGGGCATTCATACCAATTTTCAGAAAAACCGTGACAATGCCGGTATCCTGACAAATGGGTCGTTTGCCCATGGCACACATTCTTGAGTTCACCAGAATCTGGGCCATCGCATCTTTAGCGGCTTTTGACGGCTCTTTTTCCCACGCGTTATAAACCGCCTGGATAAAATCCAGTGGGTGGTAATAAGAGATAAACTGCAGCGCATCCGCCACACTCTGGATGACATGATCTTCTTTTATCAGAGCCACGATCGAATCCTTTTCTTGATAAAAATTTCTCCGCAGTATATCAGTTTCATCGAAAAAAATGCGGCCTGATTTTTTCATCTATTCGTTGTACAGCCGATAACAGAGATTGATTCTCATTTATTATTTTCACCATTAAGCTCAATACGGTGGAAAAGGGTGACTACAAATAACGCATTTTTAATGAATAATTCTATTTATTCCTTGATTTTACTCGTTCAAATGCTTATACAGAGGCAATCAATGCAACGGCAGCATCCGTTCCAACAACGCAAGACGCATAACCATGCCTGAAATCACCCTTTCTCAGCAGATCTGTTATCTTGACGAGGGAGAAAACCTCCTCGAAGGGTTGCTGCGTCAAGGTATAAAAGTCCCCCACTCCTGCCGGGGCGGCGTGTGTCATTCCTGTTTATTAAAACTGGTGTCAGGTACTCCCCCTTGTGGTAGCCAAGCACATTTGAATCCGCAGCAAATAGAAAATCAGTATATTCTGGCCTGCCAAAGTGCCGTTTCTGATGACCTGCAATTACAAACCGTCACGCGTAACGAAATGCCCGCCACCGTTGCCGGCATTGAAACAATCAATCCAACCTGCGTGCGTGCGATTGCAGCTATCTCCCCGATTCCCTGTCACACCCGCCTCTGACGATACTCTACCTGCCATCAGGCTGATTATAAATGCAGAGATTGCCGGCGAGTGTTCTGTGGAAAGCATCCAGCAGGATGGCATGCTCCTGCTCTTTCGGGTTGAACGCAAAGCGGGGGATGCCTTCAGTATTTGGGCGCATGATCTTGTGTCTCAGGGTGACCAAGTGCTCCTGCAAATCACGTAAACACTGACTTTCTATACCCATAGGATGTCAAGATGCTACGCTCCGTCAACTGAACGAAGTCCCAGAAGCCAACAAGTAGTAGGTGACTGGGGTGAATGAAGGCAGACAACAAAGTAGCATCTTGAAAGGCGATGGGTATATAGGCTTTTTTTTAGGCTTTGTTTACTGATAACCTAGGAACTTCCCATAATAGAATGGATTGCCATTCTCTCACGCTTACGAGCCGGCAACCGCCTTCGTAGAAAGAGTATGGATATACCCCTGCAGGAGCTGTAATGACCGTCAAACACCTGATTTCCCAAAAGTTAGAGAATGCTATTGATCTCAGCCATATTGAAGTGATCAATGAGAGCCACAAGCACAATGTGCCCCCGGGGTCTGAGTCCCACTTTAAGCTGGTACTGGTCAGTAAAGCATTCACCGGTAAACTGCCCGTTAAGCGCCACCAGCTGATATACCGCCTGCTGGCCGACGAGTTGCACAATGGCGTACACGCTCTGGCGCTACACACGTATACAGAACAAGAATGGCAGACACTGCAAAGCCAGGCACCATCTTCACCTCACTGTATGGGTGGGAATGGGCGCTAATGTGTGGCGGCGTACAGTTTGACCATCAGGGAAAAACCCTGAAAACCTATTTCCCCAACCCCAGTGCCCGCCTGCCGGTGCTCACCCGCAGTGGCAGCTGTGTACTGGTGCCCTGGGGACGACGGGAGCAACAGCCCGGATTAACACCCCAAGGGGGCTGGGCACGGCGTGAATCCATTCAACAAGGTGCCTGGCAGCGGTTTCAACCCCGGCCTGTTAAAATTGCCGTGGATGCCTTTATGGAAAAAGATCAGGCCGGCAACAGCTGTTGGTATGCGATGGATAGCGGTCAGTTTATACAGGGGCTAATAGCTATCGATTCAGTGTTTACGCGTATTTATGTGGTGACTGAAGAAAGCGAGCACAGTCACCATAAAACGCATCGATGGCCACGCTTAATGACTGACCATTATGCACCGCAAACAACAAGCCATCGATTGTTTTGATACGTTGCCTGAAGGTTAAGCTCACTCACATTTTCTGATAATGTTTAACCCATGCCGAATGGGTAACAGTACATGCTCAAGGTAAGGCTGGTGCGCTACCCACTGGTTAAGCTCTGCAATGACCTGACTGCGTTCATCGTCAGGGGCAAGCACACTTCCCTTCCACAGTGCATCATCAATAATAATAAGGCCACCCGTCCTCACCATAGGCAACACCCTTTGCACGTACTGAAAGTAGGCTTTTTTATCGGCATCGATAAAGACCATATCCAAGGGTTCAGTAATCCCCGGAATCGTGTCCAGCGCTTTACCAAACAGCACGTTAATTTTATGCCCATGGGGCGACCGGTCAAAAAATGACTGTCCCTGTTCAATAGCACGCGGATTACTTTCACAACAATAAACAATCCCCGACGCTGGCATCCCCTCGGCCATCGACAACGCCGCATAGCCGGTAAACATACCGATCTCCAGCACCCGTTGACTACCCGAAATCGCCGCCAGCATTTTCAGGGTTTGCCCTACCAGTCGGCCCGACATATTGTCAGGGTAGCGTGTCTCTTGACGGGTCGCGTCTGCCAGTGCTTTTAAGGTATCTGACTCACCGTGGGTCATGTCATGGCAGTCTTGTTCAATGTCTGGTGCTGCTGGTTCTGTCACTCTTTACCTATCAGTTAATCACTACGATCAAATGTTAAATAGCGGATTCTAATCCCATTATCCCCTTCGCGGCAATACGCCACCCATTGAGCATCAGCACTTAATGCTAAGAGCGTCATCTTTCTACCCCGAAAAAATCCAAAGGACTCTTTAAACGATAGTCTTTTTTCATAAGGGGGTGTTGTTGAAAGAATACCTATTGCTCTTTTATAGGTTTTGACAAAGGCAAGATACTGACCACAATGGCTAACACATGTACGCGCAATAGGGCACTGAAAAGGATTAAACGCTGTACTCATTGACACTATTGGCTTTGGTATTTTCGCTGAAATACCAAACGTATCATACGTTATCCAATCTGGACTCCAAAAAATGATCGGGTTAAATCCAGGTTGGTGAGAAATAAGTTCACCCGTTTTAGCGATACCCAGGTCAACACGGCATGCGCTTTTTTCCAAAAGCGTTCATTGCCGTTGTAGCTCCATCTTTCATGGATTTTCGTATCAAATACAGCGACCCCTACTTTTGCTGATAGCTCACTTTCAACCCCTTTGATGATGGTCTCGACTGAAGTGAAACCATGCTCAATAGCTATTGCCGTATTTGAACTAAGAAGTGATAAAACGGCAACAATGACACAAAAGTAATGGGGTAAGGTCATAAGGCTATCGATGAAAGGAATCAATAAAGCAACGTATACTTCAATAAAATAGGTGCTGCTGTTCCAAAAAATGACAGCCATTCCTGCTAAATAACCCAAGTCTTCTGCCACAAGTCTTCTGCCACAAGGGTTGCAGGACAGGTAAAAAATATAAAATCGTAGACTTTTACAAGCTAAAATTGTGTTTGACATTACTTTTTAATATCAAGCTGTTGTAACCGCAATCATGCCAAATCACAGAAAACACCTTAACGCAGAGAACCTTATTTTTCAGGTCTGCAAATGCTTTGATGAAATCCATGATCACCGCTCCAAACATCATGCTAATGGCATCCCCTTTCCCAACTTTGCAAAGTCTGCCTTTGCCATGATGCATCAGAAGTACGGTTCTTTGCTGGATTTTGATACTGACTGCGCTGACCCCGTGCTCTGCCACAACCTTACAACTCTTTATCATGTACAGGATGGGCGGGTGCCATGTGATACCCATATGCGGGAAATGCTTGACCCTGTTGATCCACAACACTTACGTAAGCCATTTAAAAAACTCTTTTCCCTCGTTCAGCGCAACAACTCACTCAAAGCCTTCAAGTTCCAGCTCGGTGATTTACAGGATCACTACTTGATGCCTCTGGATGGTACTGGAACGTTTTACTCCAGCAAATGCGGTTGCCCTGAATGCTGCGTGAAAAATGAGGGGAAATCCAACGAGTCTTATCAGCATGGTCTCATGGGAGGGTGCCTTGTTCATCCCGAACAAAAGACCGTACTTCCCTTTGCTCCTGAGGCCATTGTGCGTCAGGACGGCTCAACCAAAAACGACTGTGAGAAAAATGCCCTAAAGCGCTATCTGGCACATGTCAAACGAGAGCATCCTCACCTAAAGCTGATCATCCTGCTGGATGGCTTGTATGCAGATAATCCAACGATTGAACTCATCAAACGCTATGGTTGGCACTACATCATTGTCGCTAAAGATGGTAACCATAAGTCATTAATCGAAGCAATGAATGCTTTAGGCGACCAGGGTGAGCTTAACCATCATGAAGTTATTGATGAAAAAACCGGCACAAAGCACATGTTCCGTTTTGCCAACAATGTGAAGCTTAATGCATCAAAACTCACCCAAGTCGTCAATGTTCTTGATTACATCGAAATTGATAAGGAAGGCCATCACCATCCTTGGTGCTGGGTGACCGATATCGAGTTAACCCATGAAACTGTACTGGTCTAATAGAACCGGACACTTTGATAAGATAGAACTTACGCATTGACAGGTCCGGCAAAAAATGGCCTCAACCATTCCTTCCCCTCGGAGAAGCTTTTTATGAAATCCCAGGTAGCTTCTTTGAGGGCGTCTTGCCTGACGCTATAGACGCTTCTGAGTGACCCTGATACTTTCATCGCCTGAAGACAGGTATAGCCAAAGATAGCCGCAAAAATATGATTCCGGACCTGTCGCTCCCCTCTCACCTGAACACGCTCGATGTTGCAGAGTTGCTTTAATGCCCGGTGATACTCTTCGATCGCCCAATGATGTTGGTGCAGCTGATCAAAATCAGATCGTGGAGATAGATCTGCTCCGACATGAGGAGTGTAAACAACGTAATGGCGCAGCTCGTTTTTGAGTCGCGTCCGGTAGAGTCGTACATGACCAAAGTTACGTAGCCATACAGTTTTTCCTTCTTCGGGAATCTCCAGGCTCTGCACCTGTTGGTAGTTACCCTTTTGCACAGAGACAGTACGGTTGCTTTTAACAGCGAACATAAAACCCAAACCATTGTTTTTCACAGCTTTGAGGTTGCCAATACTGCTATACCAAGAGTCACCGGTAACACATGCAGGTTCGAGTCCCCATGCCAGTACTTCTTTCCGCATATCGACAAAGTAGTCATTTTTAGTTTTGCCATCGGCTGGATTGTAAATACGGAAATTAACGGGCAAGTTGTAGCCTTTGATGTCCGTGTAATAAAGCGTGATGAGATTAATACCCTTGACGGTTTTGTGGTGCTTTCCTGAGTAGTAATGACCGACTAAAGCCGTGTAATGGGTATAAGGTTTATCCAGCACCGTATCATCAACCGATAGCGTCCCACCTTCAAGAATAAGCCTTGCTGACGCTTCTAGAAAAAGATCGTCAGGAGCAAAGTTTTCACGTTGGAGAAAGCGGTTAACACTGTCATGCGATATATCACTCAATTCGCTAAGACGGGTACAGGTGGCTGATTTGGGTTCACAGAGTAGAAACCCCGTATACTTCGGGAGGTCGCACTTGGCTGTTGTTGGTTTTGTTATTTTTCTACGCACGACGGCATCCACTGTTTTTTTGCTGATCTAGCAATTTTTTTGGATGTCTGTCAATGCGTAAGTTCTATAAGAGATAATTTCTATCACTTGTTAAGGTGTCACAATGAGTCAAAAGCGAACCTATAAGCACTATCCAAAAGAGTTCAAAGAAGAGGCTGTTGCTCTTGTAATGGAGCAAGGCTATTCGGTGCTTGATGCAGCTAAATCACTAGGTATTGCCACCAGTTTGCTCTACAAATGGAAGGATCATATTCTGGCCCTAAAGGAGGGCAAAGTGTTGTCTGATGACGAGCGTGAAGAGCTTAAAAATCTGCGTAAAGAGGTAAAAAAACTCCGCATGGAGAGGGAAGTGCTAAAAAAGGCCAGCGCCTTCTTTGCGAAAGAAATGAAGTGAAATTCGACTTCATTCAGAAGGCGTCAAACGATTACCCTGTTAACTTGCTATGTCGAGTGATGCAGGTGAGTACTTCAGCTTATTATGACTGGTCAAAGCAGCCAGGCAATGTCATCACGGCTGAAACACTGCACTTGTATCGACGAATCAAGCAGCTCTTCAAGCAAAGCAGGAATAGCTTGGGGAGCCGGGAAATGGTTAAGGCTCTGCGCAAAGAAGGCTTTCAGATAGGCCGTTACAGAGTTAGGACGTTAATGAGCCAGCTAGGCCTCAAAGTCAGGCAGCGCTTAGCCTATAAGGTTACCACTAAACGGAAACACAGTGATGCTGTTGCTGACAATCTACTCAATCAGAATTTTAACCCTGTAGGGCCAAATCAGGTATGGGCTGGTGATGTGACCTAGTTAAAAACGGCTGAAGGCTGGATGTACCTTGCAATTGTGATGGATTTATTCTCTCGTCGGATCGTTGGCTGGCACATTGATAAAAGGATGACAACGGCTCTGGTTAGTACTGCCATGATGAAAGCTTACAATACTCGTCAGCCGCCTGAAGGCTTAGTTTTTCATAGTGATAGAGGATCGCAGTATACCAGTAAGCGATACCGTAAACTGCTTTCTGGATATGGTATTCGTGCAAGCATGGGAGACGTTGGAGCGTGCTGGGACAATGCTGTCGTTGAGCGGTTTTTTGGAAGCTTAAAGCATGACTGGATTTTTAAGGTAGCTCAACCCACGCGGGAACATATGAAAAAAGATGTTGCGGCATACATGAAGTACTACAACCTTGATAGATTGCATACGGCAAATGATGATCGTTCTCCAATTGAGTATGAAATTTATTATCGTGAAAGTCAGGTAGGATGAAGTGTCGACAGAAGTCTCACAAAAATGTGTCCGGTTTTAGTTGACCAGTACAGTTGGTAGGTACCCTTTTGCACAGAGACAGTCCGGTTGCTTTTAACAGCGAACATAAAACCCAAACCATTGTTTTTCACAGCTTTGAGGTTTCCAATACTGCTATACCAAGAGTCACCGGTAACACATGCAGGTTCGAGTCCCCATGCCAGTACTTCTTTCAGCATATCGACAAAGTAGTCATTTTTAGTTTTGCCATCGGCTGGATTGTAAATACGGAAATTAACGGGCAAGTTGTAGCCTTTGATGTCCGTGTAATAAAGCGTGATGAGATTAATACCCTTGACGGTTTTGTGGTGCTTTCCTGAGTAGTCATGACCGACTAAAGCCGTGTAATGGGTATAAGGTTTATCCAGCACCGTATCATCAACCGATAGCGTCCCACCTTCAAGAATACGCCTTGCTGACGCTTCTAGAAAAAGATCTTCAGGAGCAAAGTTTTCACGTTGGAGAAAGCGGTTAACACTGTCATGCGATATATCACTCAATTCGCTAAGACGGGTACAGGTGGCTGATTTGGGTTCACAGAGTAGAAACCCCGTATACTTCGGGAGGTCGCACTTGGCTGTTGTTGGTTTTGTTATTTTGCTACGCACGACGACATCCACTGTTTTTTTGCTGATCTAGCAATTTTTTTGGATGTCTGTCAATGCGTAAGTTCTAAGTTACTACTTTACTCAACTGGCTGAAATTAGCATTGTACAGGATTTTATGGTTGAGCCGCTAACGCTAAGCTGCAACGTTAGTGCTCAGCTTGAGCACCCTGTTACATTATTTTTTTATATACAATAATTGCATTCGGTGAGTATTTATTCTTCCATCTTATAAGGTGTATGCTTAGTTCATTTTTGGCCTGTTCTCTCTTATAAAATATTACTAGTTGTCCATCTTTGCACAGATAGGAGTCACCTGCTTCATTTACACATTGATATGCAATAATTCCATACAGCTCGTGCGAATGGTTCTTAACATAAGCTGATTTTTCACTGCAAGAGTGGGGGCGGCAAGCGCTTACGCGAAAAGGAACGATCCTTTCGAGCTGGCAGTCACGGGCGCTCTAGGCTGGGGCTGTACTTATTGGGACACTCTTAATGTCTAACCTAAGAGGTTTGGTTAGTCAGCTTAACATTCTTGTTATGTCATACTCATCTGAAACCTATATAATTGGGATTATCTAATGATAAGTAGACAGTTACAAGGAGGTTCCTATGATTTCGATGAATACAAAAAATGATTTTATGGGCAAGTTTGAAAGCGATGCGGCTAAAAAAATTGCAAAGCACTGGAAAAGATTTTCGACTATAAGGCGTCAGGATGGTTCGGTTTCTCCGCCAGTTCGCCTCCTTCATTGCCACACCAATCACCAATTATAAGTAAGCGGTTGTTGAAATACATGTACTTCAACAACCGCTTAGAGTGCCGAGATAAATCGGCAAGATGTCACGGGTGAAAGTCCCTGTGGGGAAAGACTGGCGGGTCGCCCCAGCTCCGAGTCATGCGTCCGTTACCGTAAGGTGACAGATGAAGCGTTGACAGGGGTGTCTGTAGGCCAAGTATTGAGCTGCGAAATCAGGTTTTTTGAGGTGCTAATGTTGTTAAGCGAAGCAGAAAGCAATACCACTGGAAGCGTTATACCGCAAGTATCCAGAGGGCCTCGCGCAGTCGTAGACCTTGTGCATGCAGATAAGCATCTTGTGCGGAACTCGGGAGATCCTGCCATTCTCTCCTGTATTAGCCATAGGAGTCGCAATGGGGAAGGCTAATCACCACACGCCTATTGCTGTTGGCAGGAAGTCGGACAGGCGAATAGTACCTAAGAAGCAGCCGAACAAAACAGAGTATTCTGTCGCGGAGGGTGTGGAGGAAAGTGGCCTGACCAAGAGGAATGCTCAACAAGGAGTCGGCGACCGGACTCAGAGCCGGAATAACGCTTCGTTCAACTTGTTGGGTATACGTCAAGCAGCAGCAAAGGACAGCTGTTTACAATTCACCGCCTTGTTCCACCACCTCACCCTGGATTTACTGAAAGGAAGTTTCTTTCAGTTGAAACGGAATTCAGCGGCGGGGGTGGATGGTGTAACTTGGCGATCCTATCAGCGGGAGCTGGATATCCGGCTGAAATCCTTGCACGAACGAGTGCACAGAGGAAGTTATCGACCACGTCCTGCTCGAAGGGTTTTCATCCTCAAAGCAGACGGGAGCGAGCGTCCCCTAAGTGTTCTATGTTTAGAGGATAAAATTGTCCAACAGGCCGTAGTCAAGGTGTTGGAAGGGATTTATGAGGAAGATTTCCTTGGCTTTTCTTATGGGTTTCGCCCTATGAGAAGCCAGCACGACGCATTAGATGCGTTGACGGTGGGAATCAAGAGAACCTCGGTGAATTGGGTGCTGGATCTGGATATTCGGAAATTTTTCGACCAGGTCGACCATGATTGGCTAATCAGGTTTTTAGAGCACCGGGTGAAAGACAAGCGCATTATTCGCTTGATAAAACAGTGGATCAAGGTAGGGCATTATGAAGACGACGGTCGACATTCCCGAAGCGTAGTTGGGGTACCACAAGGATCAGTGATATCACCCTTACTATCCAATATTTATCTGCACTATGTGTTCGATCTTTGGGTTAATCAATGGCGTAAAAAGTATGCGCAGGGCAAGGTTATTGTTGTGCGCTACGCCGACGATAGTGTGTTGGGCTTCCAGTGTGAAGGGGATGCACAGACCTTTCTTTATGAACTCGGCAATAGGCTAAAACGGTTCGGGCTTTCTCTGCATGAGAATAAAACCCGTCTTATTCGTTTTGGACGATTTGCCAAGAGTGAGCTAAAGAAATCAGGAGGAGGAAAGCCAGAGACCTTTGAGTTTCTTGGTTTCACACACTTCTGTAGTGTAACCCGAGTCAGTGGACGCTTCACGGTCGTCAGAGAAACCAGTAAGAAGAGAGTGAGGGCAACGCTGCAAGACATTAAATCCTATCTTCTAAAACACAGGCACGATGCTGTGCCGGCACAGTTGGAGTGGTTGAAACGTGTCATTCAAGGGCATATGAACTACTTCTCGGTACCGGGTAATAGTCGAAGGGTAAATGCTTTCAGGACTGAAGTGCAGAAGATTTGGTACAAAGCGCTAAGGAGACGCAGCCAAAGAAGTAGACTGAACTGGAAGAAGTTTGGAGCTTTTGCAAATACTGTGTTGCCTGACGTAAAAGTGCTTCACCCATGGCCAGAGCAGCGGTTTGACGTCAAATACTCGAGGTAGGAGCCGTATGCATTAGTAGTGCACGTACGGATCTGCGCAGGGGGTGCCGGGCGACCGGCATTCCTACTGTGACCGTAGTAATCAAGTAATACCAATGTCTCATTTATTTATTTTGGTTATATTGTATGATCAGGGCTTACGCATCATATTGGAACTATGGTTTATCTTCTGTAGCTCCTGTGTCAGAAGAGACTTGCATATACCCCAAATAATTGATCAATTTTTTTTCGATGTAAACCCTCCGTAATATACAGCCACTGTCATTCAAAAAAGGTTAAGAGTGCATAATAATCACGAATACAGATCAATATCTATGTAAATCCACTAGAAATTAAGATTTTACAGTAACCATTGATGCGTAAGCCCTGCCTGTAGTGCTTTAAACTAACACTTCAAAATAGTCTAAATATTCCGACAACTTGAACAATTGTTCATCTATTAGCCGTTGACTCTTTGCATTCTAAAAACATAACACCTAAATCCTGCAAATAATATCGAAATAAAAGTTGCAATCACCCGTGAATAAAGAGATTAAATGATGTTTTCGTTTCATAAAGCATCACTTTTTCAATGAGCAAAAAAAACAAGTCAAAAGCACGTTTGAAGCAGCGGAAGGTACATTTCACTCAAGCTAAAAAGCCGCTTACCAGTCAGGCTGGACTTATCCCTGTGTTTCGCTTCCTGAACCGGATGGGGCTGGCCGACCTACTGGACAAACGGATTAATATTCAACGAGGCTCTAATGCCACTTTCCAACTGTCAGATGTCATTCTGATGGTAACCACCGGCATTCTGGCAGGTGCCAAAAGTCTGATGAAAGTGTGCACGGTCTGGCAGGATAGCGTTCTCCGAGAATGCACCCGTTTTCAACGCATTCCTTGTGACAGTCAATTTGGACGCATTTTAAAGCTGTTCCACTTTGCCAGCGTCGTTGAACTGGAAACCGCTGTCCACGAAATGAGGGAGAGTGTTTGGAAACAGGCACTGCGCTCAGGAACATCTACCGTTTATGCTTTTAAACAGGTCACCATTGACCTCGATTCTAAGGTAAAAACCTGTTTTGGTTTTCAGGAAGGCGCAAAGAAAGGGTTTAACGAGAAAAAAAGAGGGGCGCTGTCGTACCACCCGCAGCTGGCCTTTTGCGCGGAAACCAAAGAAGTGCTGCAGGGTTGGTTACGAAGTGGTGATGCCTACACTGCTAATGGCTCCATAGAGTTTATGAAACAGTTGCTGGTTACTCTGCCTTCCCACATGAAGATTTTTTTCAGGGCTGATAGTGGCTACTTTGGTGGACCATTACTGACCTATCTGGAGGATTTAGGACATCGTTATCTGGTTAAGGTCAAACTGAAGAATCTACACAAACTGTTAATCCCGCAAGACTGGCAACCTGTCGTGCATCAGCCAGGGTGGGAGTGGTGCGAGTTTCAACACTGCTGTGGTGACTGGGACCGGGCTCGTTGCTTCGTGGCTGTCCGGCAAAGAAAGATCGGGAAGCCAGAAAACACCCAGTGCGAATTGTTAGACCCGAAGCCAGAGTACGACTACTTCTGCTACGTGACTACTGAGTCGTTGAGTCCATGGGAGATCCATAAAGCGTATGGCAAGCGGGCTACCTGCGAAACCTGGATCGAAGAGTGCAAAAACCAGATGGCTCTCGGGCAGATCAAAACCGATCATTTCATGGCAAACAGTGCGCTTATGCAATGTGCAATACTGGCCTACAATACAACACGTTGGATGGCACTGATGAGTGGGAATCGTCAGTTGATGAAGTGGGAGCCGGAAAGCATTCGCTGCTATATGATACGGGTTGCCGGAAAACTGTTGACAGGTAACAGGCAGTTGACCGTTGCCAGTAACAAAGAGCATCTCTACCAAACGGAGTGGGATGCTTGGCTAGCAGTAGGTGACTGTTTGTAAATAGCGAACAATGGATGATTAGAAAAACATTCTGCTAATGCGGAAGGAGTTATCGCGCCCTGATATCAGGAATAGCAGTAAGATGAACCAAACACGACGGCTCATGTGATTAAAATCCACTGAAAAGGTAAATATTTGCTCGATAGTAGCATAATCAGAATCAGGAGGGCTTGATCAGTTGCTGCGATTGACCTGTTCGGGTTTGGATTGCAGGATTTAGGTTATACCGCAAGTATCCAGAGGGCCTCGCGCAGTCGTAGACCTTGTGCATGCAGATAAGCATCTTGTGCGGAACTCGGGAGATCCTGCCATTCTCTCCTGTATTAGCCATAGGAGTCGCAATGGGGAAGGCTAATCACCACACGCCTATTGCTGTTGGCAGGAAGTCGGACAGGCGAATAGTACCTAAGAAGCAGCCGAACAAAACAGAGTATTCTGTCGCGGAGGTTGTGGAGGAAAGTGGCCTGACCAAGAGGAATGCTCAACAAGGAGTCGGCGACCGGACTCAGAGCCGGAATAACGCTTCGTTCAACTTGTTGGGTATACGTCAAGCAGCAGCAAAGGACAGCTGTTTACAATTCACCGCCTTGTTCCACCACCTCACCCTGGATTTACTGAAAGGAAGTTTCTTTCAGTTGAAACGGAATTCAGCGGCGGGGGTGGATGGTGTAACTTGGCGATCCTATCAGCGGGAGCTGGATATCCGGCTGAAATCCTTGCACGAACGAGTGCACAGAGGAAGTTATCGACCACGTCCTGCTCGAAGGGTTTTCATCCTCAAAGCAGACGGGAGCGAGCGTCCCCTAAGTGTTCTATGTTTAGAGGATAAAATTGTCCAACAGGCCGTAGTCAAGGTGTTGGAAGGGATTTATGAGGAAGATTTCCTTGGCTTTTCTTATGGGTTTCGCCCTATGAGAAGCCAGCACGACGCATTAGATGCGTTGACGGTGGGAATCAAGAGAACCTCGGTGAATTGGGTGCTGGATCTGGATATTCGGAAATTTTTCGACCAGGTCGACCATGATTGGCTAATCAGGTTTTTAGAGCACCGGGTGAAAGACAAGCGCATTATTCGCTTGATAAAACAGTGGATACAGGTAGGGCATTATGAAGACGACGGTCGACATTCCCGAAGCGTAGTTGGGGTACCACACGGATCAGTGATATCACCCTTACTATCCAATATTTATCTGCACTATGTGTTCGATCTTTGGGTTAATCAATGGCGTAAAAAGTATGCGCAGGGCAAGGTTATTGTTGTGCGCTACGCCGACGATAGTGTGTTGGGCTTCCAGTGTGAAGGGGATGCACAGACCTTTCTTTATGAACTCGGCAATAGGCTAAAACGGTTCGGGCTTTCTCTGCATGAGAATAAAACCCGTCTTATTCGTTTTGGACGATTTGCCAAGAGTGAGCTAAAGAAATCAGGAGGAGGAAAGCCAGAGACCTTTGAGTTTCTTGGTTTCACACACTTCTGTAGTGTAACCCGAGTCAGTGGACGCTTCACGGTCGTCAGAGAAACCAGTAAGAAGAGAGTGAGGGCAACGCTGCAAGACATTAAATCCTATCTTCTAAAACACAGGCACGATGCTGTGCCGGAACAGTTGGAGTGGTTGAAACGTGTCATTCAAGGGCATATGAACTACTTCTCGGTACCGGGTAATAGTCGAAGGGTAAATGCTTTCAGGACTGAAGTGCAGAAGATTTGGTACAAAGCGCTAAGGAGACGCAGCCAAAGAAGTAGACTGAACTGGAAGAAGTTTGGAGCTTTTGTAAATACTGTGTTGCCTGACGTAAAAGTGCTTCACCCATGGCCAGAGCAGCGGTTTGACGTCAAATACTCGAGGTAGGAGCCGTATGCATTAGTAGTGCACGTACGGATCTGCGCAGGGGGTGCCGGGCGACCGGCATTCCTACTGTGACCAACATTAGGTTGTTTTATTAGATATAATATAGGAATAACATGGCTTTGTTTTTTTGCGCATCAAATAAAAGTAGGTCTTTCTTACCTGAGTATTTTAAAAAAATGATAAAATACACAGGGAAAATGTTTTTTTATTGTCTTATTTGTATGAGTATTATATCATGTTCTGATTTTCCATTTATAAATAGCGCATCTAAAATTAAAATGGATATTCAATCGTCAAATCAATTAAATCCTAATGGGGATAGTAAATCCAATCCTTTATTGATAAAGGTATTACAGTTAAGTGGTATAAGCCAATTCCAAAAACAAGATTTTTTATCATTATATAATGATACTTACTCTGCATTGGGAGGAGAAATTGTGTACTTAGAGGATGTGATTATTACGCCAAATGAAAAGAAGGAATTTGTCATAATTCCTGATTCATCAACAAAGTATATCGCCTTTTTATTTGTTTTCCATAATTACCAAAATTCTATAAATAAGCAATGGATTAATATTTATCAAAAAGTTCCTAAACGAATTTCTATTTTTTTAAAAAATAGTAACCCCGTTATTAAGTAAGCGCCCGGTGAAATACATCTACAACCCTGAAAATCCTTGCTTGATACTACAGCCTCATCGATTTCATCGTTGTAGGCGTTATGGCTAGTCGGGAATACAAACGGAAGTTTGGCTCTCTGCCCATTTTGTTTTTGGCCTAATACTGTCTACAATTCTTGCCGCATAGCATTTTCAAAACGCCGAGGCCCGCAGTCTAATCCTCAGCATGCCAGCTAACTAGTTGTATTTGGTGATAAAACCCTGTGAAAGACGGAACAAGCACTCTACGGGTCTTAAAACGCCTTTAAACAAGCTGTTTTTCACTCAACACCAAACTCCAGACGGATCTTTCCTATGCCGCCTGCTGAATCGGTTTTTGTAAGGCCAGCGCCTTATGGTATTGACGAAGCTCTGAGCGTTTTATACCAACAGTAACACCACAAAATACCAGTTGTGCACCACAGGCATGGCATTTGAGTGGATCAACGCTAAAGGTCGCGTTCAACAGCTCGGGAAAGTAGATCCTTTGTGTTTTTTTCTCAGGTTGATTCAGTAGATCGTAGATTTTTGGCAGTAGCTTTCCTCGGACACGGTGAGCCAGAAACCCGTAGTAGCGCACCAGTCTGAACCATTTTTCGGGAATATGGCGAATCAGCCGTGTAATGAATTCTTCGATATCACAATGGAACAGACGGTGTGTATTGGTTTTGTGATCGAGGTACTCAAACACCACTTCTTTGCCATCGTAGTGCTTAATTCGTGACAAAGCGATGGGAGGTCGGGTGAGATAACGTCCCAAATACTTAGCTGTTGCCGTGGGTGTTTTAGTGGGATCAGCAAAATGAACATGCCAGTGTTTCTTATATTCATAGAACTTACGCATTGACAGGTCCGGCAAAAAATGGCCTCAACCATTCCTTCCCCTCGGAGAAGCTTTTTATGAAATCCCAGGTAGCTTCTTTGAGGGCGTCTTTCCTGACGCTATAGACGCTTCTGAGTGACCCTGATACTTTCATCGCCTGAAGACAGGTATAGCCAAAGATAGCCGCAAAAATATGATTCCGGACCTGTCGCTCCCCTCTCACCTGAAAACGCTCGATGTTGCAGAGTTGCTTTAATGCCCGGTGATACTCTTCGATCGCCCAATGATGTTGGTGCAGCTGATCAAAATCAGATCGTGGAGATAGATCTGCTCCGACATGAGGAGTGTAAACAACGTAATGGCGCAGCTCGTTTTTGAGTCGCGTCCGGTAGAGTCGTACATGACCAAAGTTACGTAGCCATACAGTTTTTCCTTCTTCGGGAATCTCCAGGCTCTGCACCTGTTGGTAGTTACCCTGTTGCACAGAGACAGTACGGTTGCTTTTAACAGCGAACATAAAACCCAAACCATTGTTTTTCACAGCTTTGAGGTTTCCAATACTGCTATACCAAGAGTCACCGGTAACACATGCAGGTTCGAGTCCCCATGCCAGTACTTCTTTCAGCATATCGACAAAGTAGTCATTTTTAGTTTTGCCATCGGCTGGATTGTAAATACGGAAATTAACGGGCAAGTTGTAGCCTTTGATGTCCGTGTAATAAAGCGTGATGAGATTAATACCCTTGACGGTTTTGTGGTGCTTTCCTGAGTAGTAATGACCGACTAAAGCCGTGTAATGGGTATAAGGTTTATCCAGCACCGTATCATCAACCGATAGCGTCCCACCTTCAAGAATAAGCCTTGCTGACGCTTCTAGAAAAAGATCTTCAGGAGCAAAGTTTTCACGTTGGAGAAAGCGGTTAACACTGTCATGCGATATATCACTCAATTCGCTAAGACGGGTACAGGTGGCTGATTTGGGTTCACAGAGTAGAAACCCCGTATACTTCGGGAGGTCGCACTTGGCTGTTGTTGGTTTTGTTATTTTTCTACGCACGACGACATCCACTGTTTTTTTGCTGATCTAGCAATTTTTTTGGATGTCTGTCAATGCGTAAGTTCTATATTCAGTATCGAGAAACTGATTCAGCCGATAGTTGTTCCCACATTGCTTTGATAGCTCATCCGGAATGATGAGCTGCCCTTTTTTGGCTTCTTGCCGTAAGAGGTGAAGAACCTGGTAGCGCCAGCATGTCATGGTATTTATTTTGTGGAAGTCTATCTTCTTCCATCGCTTATGATCTGTGGTAATCCCCCCCAGCGTAATAGCCACATGGATATGGACATTGAGCTTAAGATCACGACCAAAGGTATGAATAGCGTTGAAAATACCGGGAGTTAGCCCTTTTTTCTTGGCAGCATCGAGCATGATACTAGCGGCTATTGCACTGAGGTTACCCTGTAGGTGACGATTGACTTCAAAGAAACGCCAAAGGACATCAGGCATAGTAAACGTGATGTGTTGCCAGCGTGTATCAGGCAGTGTGGCCTTCATATTGTCGAGCCACTGATCGGTCTTTTTTTTGCCACAGGTGTTACAAAATCGGGAGTTACAGCCAAAGCAGATCTTTTTCGTAAAGAACCATCCGAGCTTAGAGCAACGAAAAGTCGCAAATCCCAAAAGAGTCGTTCCACAAGCCAGAAGTAGCCCCATGGTCTCAATAACAACGGGTCTCAGAGTGTCTTTGTGTTTTTGATAATACTGCCACCATGCCTTTTCGAGGTGCAGCAGTTGCTTCATGCGGGAAGGGGTGCGGATAGCACAAGCCCAGATGGTTGTTGATGAAAAGTGAAGGATGGAACTATAAAGGACAAGTGACGTTAAGGAAAGTTGGCTGGAAGCCCTCTATTTGGCACTGGAGGAAAGCCGCCGCGGAGCGGCACACCTTGATTTGATGAGCCCAATCAATCGCTGTCCTACGATCAGTCACCTCAACATGCCGCCAACCTGTCAAGGGTTCAAACATCATGAACAGATTGCTGACGCCATTACGTTCATACTCTGTGTCATAACGCTCCGGTTTTCCAAGCTCAACAGGCATTGGATTAACGACTTCTTTAACATGCTGCTTGCTACTTTCATCAAGGCAAACAAGCGGACGCCTTGGATCAAGAGGACGTTTATAGACTTCAAGAATATCCTCCATCGCACTCACAAAGTTGGCGCTTTCTTCCGCAGGTATACACCATTCCTTTTTTTGCCAGGGCTTAAGCTCATTTTTTTTAGCCCCTCATGTACTGTGCTTCTGGAAATCGATTCGACGTATCTGAGCTCAATCATGCGATCTGTCAGTAAGTTTAGCGTCCATCGGCTGGCTCCTTCCGGTGGTGGTGAGCAGGTAAGGGCAATAAGGTGAGCTTCGGCTTCGCCATCGAGTTTACGTACCCGACCGTGGCTGCTTAGTTTTCCATTGACAACGACATCAAGCCCTTCTTCAACAAATCGTTGCCTGAGGCGAGTGATAGTAAGCGGCCTAACTTGGCTACCTGATCATGCTGCAGTGGATCATGGTTTTCATCGATAGCCAGAAGGATATTGGCTTTACGTTTTTTGTGTTGTGCAACTTTGGGCTTTTCCTGCTTGATAAGCCGTTCAAGTATTGATCGTTCTTCCTCGCTGAGTCGAACATGATATTTGATGGTCATAATAACTCCGGTGTTATGGACTCGGAGTTATTAGAATAGCCTTCAGTAAACTATCATCTTCTGCCGGACGGAGTACTAGTCAGGCGCAGCGGTCACCTGAATTTCGTTTACAACGGTTTCTCAATCAATATTTTTTAAACGAATACGCCCTCGAAGCGATTGGGTATGAAAAGACATCGGTCTTTGCAACAACAGAAGAAGGTTTTGACGGGTTTATGGCTCGCGATAATTGCTATCTGAATAAAAGCTTCCGAGAGAAAGGCAATATCATTGTCACTTGTATGATTCCTCCAGTCAGACGAGTGAGTTTTGGGGAATATATTGCGGAAGAAAAAGTTCGATATACCGTCGATTTTTGGAAAAGAAAAAATTATGTGTCCTTGAGAGGAGGACTGTTTAACCCAGATGTCATGCTGATGGCTGTCACAAATTTCCCAACATTGAGATATGTGGATAGTCAGCGCGGGGTTGTGACTGAGCGGGTAACGCGACAGTGGAATGCCATAGGTGCCAATGCTGAAGACCGTTATCCTGACCCTAATGCCGTTGAATCCCGCTCAAGGCGTGTATGTTACCCGGTGATGATTCGGGCGGGGTTGGAGTACTTTTATGGGTAAAACACAAGAGCAGCTGGCAGTATTATCAGCTGCTGTGCTTTATGGAGGTTCGAGCACTGATTTAGCAGGTGCTTAATGTGCGCTCTCTTCCTTTCTGAGCGTGAGAATGTCATAGCCATCGGCGGTGACGAGAATGGTGTGCTCCCATTGGGCGGAGGGGCGACGGTCTTTAGTGACAGCCGTCCAGTTATCGCCAAGCAGTTTAGTGCCTTTTTTGCCGGCGTTGATCATTGGTTCGATGGTGAAAATCATGCCCTCTTTCAGCACGCAATCATTTCGATCACCATAGCCTTCATAGTGAAGTACCTGAGGGTCTTCATGGAAGCCTTTGCCAATGCCGTGTCCGCAATATTCTTCAACCACACTGTAATTGTTGGCATGGGCATGCTGGGCAATCACACGGCCAATATCACTCAGGCGAGCACCGGGTTTCACTTGTTCAATTCCTTTGTACATGCATTCCTGAGTGACGGTTGCCAGACGTTGATTGAAGGGTTGTACATCACCCACCATGAACATTTTACTGGTATCACCATGGTAGCCACCTTTAATCACAGTGATGTCGATATTGACCGTATCGCCGTTTTTCAGGATTTTATTATCACTGGGAATGCCATGGCAAACCACTTGATTGATGGAAGTGCAGATGGATTTTGGGAAGCCGGCTCGCCCCGGTGCGGCGCCATAATTGAGAGGGGCAGGGATCGCTTTTTGCTCATTGACGATATAGTTGTGGCAAATGCGATCGAGTTCACCGGTCGATACGCCCGGTTTAACGTAAGGCCCGATCATTTCAAGCACTTCAGCCGCCAGCCGGCCAGCGATGCGCATTTTTGCAATATCTTCAGGGGTTTTGATAATAATGTTCATAAAATCTATAGATGACTCAAGCGATAAACAAGCGGTCGAAGATAGGAGTGTCAGTCATTCTATCTCAAAGGGGGGTTGTACGGCTACAATAGCCATCGCACTTTCTAACGGTATGATGGAGGGTTTATTTGGCTGAGGGTTATACCTGTCACTTGTAAGTGATCTTTCACCCCAATCAACTGCTGAGCAGCCTCATGGGGTTCTAGACCCAACGCCTTTCAAGAGGCTACTTTGTTGTCTGCCTTCACTCGGCAACTGCTCCAGGCGTTGCTCTATCTCCTGCATCCATGCAGTCGTCACCCCAGTCACGTACTACTTGTAGGCTCCTGGGGCTTCGTTCAGTTGACGCCGCGTAGCATCTTGAAACCCAATAGGTATATTTATTTTGTGTTGCCGCTCGATTTTATAGAGCAGAGTAAGAATAATGAGCGGCAATACCCAAAAGTAACTCCAGAGCCCAATAGACCAGGAGAAAAGCGGTCCAGCCTAAAAGGAAAACAATCGAGTAAGGTATCATGATCGATATAACGGTACCAATGCGGGAGCTTTTGACGTATTGCTGGAAGAAAACAATGACAATGGGGAGGTAGGCTGACATGGGCGAAATAATATTGGTTGATGAGTCACCCACGCGATAAGCGGCCTGCGTCAATGCGGGGGCAATGCCTACTGCCATCAACATGGGTACGAAAATAGGGCCAAGCAGCGCCCATTTGGCAGAAGAGGAACTCATAGTCAGGCTAACAACGCCTGTCAAAAGTACTACCCCAATGATAGTAACCTGGCCAGGTAAGTGCGTGGCCTGCAGTACCTCAGCACCCGAGAGTGCGAGTAGGGCACCTAAGTTGGAGTCACCAAAAGCCTTAAGAAACAGAGAGCAGAAAAAGGCCATCACAATATAGGTGCTCATTGAGGTCATTGACTGACTCATGCCTTTGATGACATCGCGATGATCTTTAAATATGCCGGTCATACGACCGTACATCACACCGGGGATCAGGAAAAACAAAAAAAATGAGCGACATGATCGACTGCATCAGCGGTGCTGTATGAGCAGTCAGAGCGCCGTTCTCAGCCCGCAGAGGTGATGTGTCCGGAAAGGCAGCGACGCCGAGCAATGCGATCAGACTAAAGAGTACAGCGCTACTGATGTTAAAGGCTCTGCTTTCTGCAGGGGTGTAGCTGCTCATATCTTTTGCTGCTTTCAGGTCTTTATTCAGCGCGACGCTCTCAAGGTGAGGTTCTACAATTTTTTCAGTGACAACCCAGCCCAGCAGTGTGACAACAAAGGTAGAAACGAACGTAAAGTAGAAGTTCGCCAAGGTGTTGATTTGGTAATCCGGATCATAGATTTGGGCGGCAGACTGGGTGAAACTCTGGAGTATAGGATCCAGCATGGAAGGCCGAGCCCCGCTGAAAAACCACCCGATACACCAGCAAATACAGCCGCTAACCCTGCCGGACGGAGTACTAGCAACTTATTAGGTAGGCGTCGAATGAGCTTTTTCAGTGCAATTTTAATGTAACCGGAATGGTCTGCGATACCGACACCCTGCACAGCGGCCAGCACAATACCCAGAGGTGCAAAGCTGGTGAAGCTGGTTGCCATAAAGTGAGTCAGATAGGTGGCATCCAGCAGGTTTTTAACTTGAATGGCCTCACCGGTTGCTGGCATGCTCAGGTCATAGTTAATAGTCTAGAACTTACGCATTGACAGACATCCAAAAAAATTGCTAGATCAGCAAAAAAACAGTGGATGTCGTCGTGCGTAGAAAAATAACAAAACCAACAACAGCCAAGTGCGACCTCCCGAAGTATACGGGGTTTCTACTCTGTGAACCCAAATCAGCCACCTGTACCCGTCTTAGCGAATTGAGTGATATATCGCATGACAGTGTTAACCGCTTTCTCCAACGTGAAAACTTTGCTCCTGAAGATCTTTTTCTAGAAGCGTCAGCAAGGCTTATTCTTGAAGGTGGGACGCTATCGGTTGATGATACGGTGCTGGATAAACCTTATACCCATTACACGGCTTTAGTCGGTCATTACTACTCAGGAAAGCACCACAAAACCGTCAAGGGTATTAATCTCATCACGCTTTATTACACGGACATCAAAGGCTACAACTTGCCCGTTAATTTCCGTATTTACAATCCAGCCGATGGCAAAACTAAAAATGACTACTTTGTCGATATGCTGAAAGAAGTACTGGCATGGGGACTCGAACCTGCATGTGTTACCGGTGACTCTTGGTATAGCAGTATTGGAAACCTCAAAGCTGTGAAAAACAATGGTTTGGGTTTTATGTTCGCTGTTAAAAGCAACCGTACTGTCTCTGTGCAAAAGGGTAACTACCAACAGGTGCAGAGCCTGGAGATTCCCGAAGAAGGAAAAACTGTATGGCTACGTAACTTTGGTCATGTACGACTCTACCGGACGCGACTCAAAAACGAGCTGCGCCATTACGTTGTTTACACTTCTCATGTCGGAGCAGATCTATCTCCACGATCTGATTTTGATCAGCTGCACCAACATCATTGGGCGATCGAAGAGTATCACCGGGCATTAAAGCAACTCTGCAACATCGAGCGTTTTCAGGTGAGAGGGGAGCGACAGGTCCGGAATCATATTTTTGCGGCTATTTTTGGCTATACCTGTCTTCAGGCGATGAAAGTATCAGGGTCACTCAGAAGCGTCTATAGCGTCAGGAAAGACGCCTTCAAAGAAGCTACCTGGGATTTCATAAAAAGCTTCTCCGAGGGGAAGGAATGGTTGAGGCCATTTTTTGCCGGACCTGTCAATGCGTAAGTTCTATCTTATGTCAACAAAGCCTAAGCCCAACAATCGATTGTCACTCGCTAAGGGGAACCATGAGTCATACCAGTACCGAAAAAAACCTCTCGACACCGGTCAGTAAATCTCCATTTATTGACCGATGCCTAAACACTATCGAAGTGGCAGGCAACAAACTGCCGGACCCTGCGGTATTATTTATTTATCTGCTACTGGCCGTCATTGGCTTATCCGCCATACTATCGACTATAGAACTTACGCATTGACAGGTCCGGCAAAAAATGGCCTCAACCATTCCTTCCCCTCGGAGA
Organism: Crossaster papposus; assembly: GCA_037893245.1. Taxonomy (NCBI): domain Eukaryota; kingdom Metazoa; phylum Echinodermata; class Asteroidea; order Velatida; family Solasteridae; genus Crossaster; species Crossaster papposus. The sequence goes on along the minus strand of JBAIAA010000008.1, from coordinate 4,676,785 downwards.
AGCTTTTTATGAAATCCCAGGTAGCTTCTTTGAAGGCGTCTTTCCTGACGCTATAGACGCTTCTGAGTGACCCTGATACTTTCATCGCCTGAAGACAGGTATAGCCAAAAATAGCCGCAAAAATATGATTCCGGACCTGTCGCTCCCCTCTCACCTGAAAACGCTCGATGTTGCAGAGTTGCTTTAATGCCCGGTGATACTCTTCGATCGCCCAATGATGTTGGTGCAGCTGATCAAAATCAGATCGTGGAGATAGATCTGCTCCGACATGAGAAGTGTAAACAACGTAATGGCGCAGCTCGTTTTTGAGTCGCGTCCGGTAGAGTCGTACATGACCAAAGTTACGTAGCCATACAGTTTTTCCTTCTTCGGGAATCTCCAGGCTCTGCACCTGTTGGTAGTTACCCTTTTGCACAGAGACAGTACGGTTGCTTTTAACAGCGAACATAAAACCCAAACCATTGTTTTTCACAGCTTTGAGTGTACTGGTCTAATAGAACCGGACACTTTGATAAGAGATAATTTCTATCACTTGTTAAGGTGTCACAATGAGTCAAAAGCGAACCTATAAGCACTATCCAAAAGAGTTCAAAGAAGAGGCTGTTGCTCTTGTAATGGAGCAAGGCTATTCGGTGCCTGATGCAGCTAAATCACTAGGTATTTCCACCAGTTTGCTCTACAAATGGAAGGATCATATTCTGGCCCTAAAGGAGGGCAAAGTGTTGTCTGATGACGAGCGTGAAGAGCTTAAAAATCTGCGTAAAGAGGTAAAAAAACTCCGCATGGAGAGGGAAGTGCTAAAAAAGGCCAGCGCCTTCTTTGCGAAAGCAATGAAGTGAAATTCGACTTCATTCAGAAGGCGTCAAACGATTACCCTGTTAACTTGCTATGTCGAGTGATGCAGGTGAGTACTTCAGCTTATTATGACTGGTCAAAGCAGCCAGGCAATGTCATCACGGCTGAAACACTGCACTTGTATCGACGAATCAAGCAGCTCTTCAAGCAAAGCAGGAATAGCTTGGGGAGCCGGGAAATGGTTAAGGCTCTGCGCAAAGCAGGCTTTCAGATAGGCCGTTACAGAGTTAGGACGTTAATGAGCCAGCTAGGCCTCAAAGTCAGGCAGCGCTTAGCCTATAACCTAAATCCTGCAATCCAAACCCGAACAGGTCAATCGCAGCAACTGATCAAGCCCTCCTGATTCTGATTATGCTACTATCGAGCAAATATTTACCTTTTCAGTGGATTTTAATCACATGAGCCGTCGTGTTTGGTTCATCTTACTGCTATTCCTGATATCAGGGCGCGATAACTCCTTCCGCATTAGCAGAATGTTTTTCTAATCATCCATTGTTCGCTATTTACAAACAGTCACCTACTGCTAGCCAAGCATCCCACTCCGTTTGGTAGAGATGCTCTTTGTTACTGGCAACGGTCAACTGCCTGTTACCTGTCAACAGTTTTCCGGCAACCCGTATCATATAGCAGCGAATGCTTTCCGGCTCCCACTTCATCAACTGACGATTCCCACTCATCAGTGCCATCCAACGTGTTGTATTGTAGGCCAGTATTGCACATTGCATAAGCGCACTGTTTGCCATGAAATGATCGGTTTTGATCTGCCCGAGAGCCATCTGGTTTTTGCACTCTTCGATCCAGGTTTCGCAGGTAGCCCGCTTGCCATACGCTTTATGGATCTCCCATGGACTCAACGACTCAGTAGTCACGTAGCAGAAGTAGTCGTACTCTGGCTTCGGGTCTAACAATTCGCACTGGGTGTTTTCTGGCTTCCCGATCTTTCTTTGCCGGACAGCCACGAAGCAACGAGCTCGGTCCCAGTCACCACAGCAGTGTTGAAACTCGCACCACTCCCACCCTGGCTGATGCACGACAGGTTGCCAGTCTTGCGGGATTAACAGTTTGTGTAGATTCTTCAGTTTGACCTTAACCAGATAACGATGTCCTAAATCCTCCAGATAGGTCAGTAATGGTCCACCAAAGTAGCCACTATCAGCCCTGAAAAAAATCTTCATGTGGGAAGGCAGAGTAACCAGCAACTGTTTCATAAACTCTATGGAGCCATTAGCAGTGTAGGCATCACCACTTCGTAACCAACCCTGCAGCACTTCTTTGGTTTCCGCGCAAAAGGCCAGCTGCGGGTGGTACGACAGCGCCCCTCTTTTTTTCTCGTTAAACCCTTTCTTTGCGCCTTCCTGAAAACCAAAACAGGTTTGTACCGTAGAATCGAGGTCAATGGTGACCTGTTTAAAAGCATAAACGGTAGATGTTCCTGAGCGCAGTGCCTGTTTCCAAACACTCTCCCTCATTTCGTGGACAGCGGTTTCCAGTTCAACGACGCTGGCAAAGTGGAACAGCTTTAAAATGCGTCCAAATTGACTGTCACAAGGAATGCGTTGAAAACGGGTGCATTCTCGGAGAACGCTATCCTGCCAGACCGTGCACACTTTCATCAGACTTTTGGCACCTGCCAGAATGCCGGTGGTTACCATCAGAATGACATCTGACAGTTGGAAAGTGGCATTAGAGCCTCGTTGAATATTACCTAAATCCTGCAAATAATATCGAAATAAAAGTTGCAATCACCCGTGAATAAAGAGATTAAATGATGTTTTCGTTTCATAAAGCATCACTTTTTCAATGAGCAAAAAAAACAAGTCAAAAGCACGTTTGAAGCAGCGGAAGGTACATTTCACTCAAGCTAAAAAGCCGCTTACCAGTCAGGCTGGACTTATCCCTGTGTTTCGCTTCCTGAACCGGATGGGGCTGGCCGACCTACTGGACAAACGGATTAATATTCAACGAGGCTCTAATGCCACTTTCCAACTGTCAGATGTCATTCTGATGGTAACCACCGGCATTCTGGCAGGTGCCAAAAGTCTGATGAAAGTGTGCACGGTCTGGCAGGATAGCGTTCTCCGAGAATGCACCCGTTTTCAACGCATTCCTTGTGACAGTCAATTTGGACGCATTTTAAAGCTGTTCCACTTTGCCAGCGTCGTTGAACTGGAAACCGCTGTCCACGAAATGAGGGAGAGTGTTTGGAAACAGGCACTGCGCTCAGGAACATCTACCGTTTATGCTTTTAAACAGGTCACCATTGACCTCGATTCTACGGTAAAAACCTGTTTTGGTTTTCAGGAAGGCGCAAAGAAAGGGTTTAACGAGAAAAAAAGAGGGGCGCTGTCGTACCACCCGCAGCTGGCCTTTTGCGCGGAAACCAAAGAAGTGCTGCAGGGTTGGTTACGAAGTGGTGATGCCTACACTGCTAATGGCTCCATAGAGTTTATGAAACAGTTGCTGGTTACTCTGCCTTCCCACATGAAGATTTTTTTCAGGGCTGATAGTGGCTACTTTGGTGGACCATTACTGACCTATCTGGAGGATTTAGGACATCGTTATCTGGTTAAGGTCAAACTGAAGAATCTACACAAACTGTTAATCCCGCAAGACTGGCAACCTGTCGTGCATCAGCCAGGGTGGGAGTGGTGCGAGTTTCAACACTGCTGTGGTGACTGGGACCGGGCTCGTTGCTTCGTGGCTGTCCGGCAAAGAAAGATCGGGAAGCCAGAAAACACCCAGTGCGAATTGTTAGACCCGAAGCCAGAGTACGACTACTTCTGCTACGTGACTACTGAGTCGTTGAGTCCATGGGAGATCCATAAAGCGTATGGCAAGCGGGCTACCTGCGAAACCTGGATCGAAGAGTGCAAAAACCAGATGGCTCTCGGGCAGATCAAAACCGATCATTTCATGGCAAACAGTGCGCTTATGCAATGTGCAATACTGGCCTACAATACAACACGTTGGATGGCACTGATGAGTGGGAATCGTCAGTTGATGAAGTGGGAGCCGGAAAGCATTCGCTGCTATATGATACGGGTTGCCGGAAAACTGTTGACAGGTAACAGGCAGTTGACCGTTGCCAGTAACAAAGAGCATCTCTACCAAACGGAGTGGGATGCTTGGCTAGCAGTAGGTGACTGTTTGTAAATAGCGAACAATGGATGATTAGAAAAACATTCTGCTAATGCGGAAGGAGTTATCGCGCCCTGATATCAGGAATAGCAGTAAGATGAACCAAACACGACGGCTCATGTGATTAAAATCCACTGAAAAGGTAAATATTTGCTCGATAGTAGCATAATCAGAATCAGGAGGGCTTGATCAGTTGCTGCGATTGACCTGTTCGGGTTTGGATTGCAGGATTTAGGTATTAATCCGTTTGTCCAGTAGGTCGGCCAGCCCCATCCGGTTCAGGAAGCGAAACACAGGGATAAGTCCAGCCTGACTGGTAAGCGGCTTTTTAGCTTGAGTGAAATGTACCTTCCGCTGCTTCAAACGTGCTTTTGACTTGTTTTTTTTGCTCATTGAAAAAGTGATGCTTTATGAAACGAAAACATCATTTAATCTCTTTATTCACGGGTGATTGCAACTTTTATTTCGATATTATTTGCATGATTTAGGTATAAGGTTACCACTAAACGGAAACACAGTGATGCTGTTGCTGACAATCTACTCAATCAGCATTTTAACCCTGTAGGGCCAAATCAGGTATGGGCTGGTGATGTGACCTATTTAAAAACGGCTGAAGGCTGGATGTACCTTGCAATTGTGATGGATTTATTCTCTCGTCGGATCGTTGGCTGGCACATTGATAAAAGGATGACAACGGCTCTGGTTAGTACTGCCATGATGAAAGCTTACAATACTCGTCAGCCGCCTGAAGGCTTAGTTTTTCATAGTGATAGAGGATCGCAGTATACCAGTAAGCGATACCGTAAACTGCTTTCTGGATATGGTATTCGTGCAAGCATGGGAGACGTTGGAGCGTGCTGGGACAATGCTGTCGTTGAGCGGTTTTTTGGAAGCTTAAAGCATGACTGGATTTTTAAGGTAGCTCAACCCACGCGGGAACATATGAAAAAAGATGTTGCGGCATACATGAAGTACTACAACCTTGATAGATTGCATACGGCAAATGATGATCGTTCTCCAATTGAGTATGAAATTTATTATCGTGAAAGTCAGGTAGGATGAAGTGTCGACAAAAGTCTCACAAAAATGTGTCCGGTTTTAGTTGACCAGTACAGAGGTTGCCAATACTGCTATACCAAGAGTCACCGGTAACACATGCAGGTTCGAGTCCCCATGCCAGTACTTCTTTCAGCATATCGACAAAGTAGTCATTTTTAGTTTTGCCATCGGCTGGATTGTAAATACGGAAATTAACGGGCAAGTTGTAGCCTTTGATGTCCGTGTAATAAAGCGTGATGAGATGAATACCCTTGACGGTTTTGTGGTGCTTTCCTGAATAGTAATGACCGACTAAAGCCGTGTAATGGGTATAAGGTTTATCCAGCACCGTATCATCAACCGATAGCGTCCCACCTTCAAGAATAAGCCTTGCTGACGCTTCTAGAAAAAGATCTTCAGGAGCAAAGTTTTCACATTGGAGCAAGCGGTTAACACTGTCATGCGATATATCACTCAATTCGCTAAGACGGGTACAGGTGGCTGATTTGGGTTCACAGAGTAGAAACCCCTTATACTTCGGGAGGTCGCACTTGGCTGTTGTTGGTTTTGTTATTTTTCTACGCACGACGACATCCACTGTTTTTTTGCTGATCTAGCAATTTTTTTGGATGTCTGTCAATGCGTAAGTTCTATAAGAGCACAAACTCAGCGAAACCCAGAGCTGCCGTGGCTAGGTGGGGTTACGCAGGAAGGCTCATGCCTTTCAAGTGTCCTCAACGACGTCCACGGTCCTTCTGGGTTTCGCCATTCGGTTGACAAGAAAACCGGCTTTGTGACAGTGTTAATCAGGATTTGACATAGATGATTACGCCTGCACCTGCTTCGCTCAATCGTTACCCGCTCACTCTTTTCTTTTTTGTTAGGGGTTACAACACGTCTGCATTGCCTTCCATGGGTTGCGAGGTAATCTAGGCGGGTTTTTGTCTGAAAGTACCGTGTTGAATAAAGCGATGATAGTTTTAGTTTTCAGGGAAATATGGTATAAAGCGCCCCGCGATTGTCGGATTCTCCGGCAGTGACATTATAGATTACAGACTCACGTATACCGTCACATGGCTCTGGGTGCTCTTTGGTTAAGCAGAGGGTCGGGTTCATGGGGTATATGGAGGCTTAACCCTGACATCAGGAGAGATTCATGACTCAAGTCACTATGCGTGACATGCTCAAGGCGGGCGTACACTTCGGGCACCAGACACGTTACTGGAACCCAAAGATGAACAAATTCATCTTCGGTGCGCGCAACAAGATTCATATCATTAACCTTGAGCACACCTTACCTGCGTTCAATAACGCGCTGTCTTTCATCCAGAAACTGGCTGAAAAAAAGAACAAGATCATGTTCGTTGGTACCAAGCGTGCAGCGGGCAAGGTCATCCGTGAAGAAGCCTCTCGTTGTGGCATGCCATACGTTGATCACCGCTGGTTGGGTGGTATGCTGACGAACTACAAAACGATTCGTCAGTCTATCCGTCGTCTGCGTGACCTGGAAACTCAGCGTGACAACGGCATCTTTGAGAAGCTGACCAAGAAAGAAGCGCTGATGCGTAGCCGTGATCTGGCAAAGCTGGATCGTGGTCTGGGCGGTATCAAAGATATGGGCGGCCTGCCTGACGCGCTGTTCGTTATTGACGTAGAGCACGAGCGTATCGCTATTCAGGAAGCTAACAAGCTGGGTATCCCTGTTATCGGTATCGTTGATACTAACTCCAGCCCTGAAGGTGTTGACATCGTTATCCCAGGTAACGACGATGCTATCCGTGCTATTCAGTTATACATCAAGGCAGCTGCCAATGTTGTCATTGAAGGTCGTGCAGCAGCAAATACCAGTGCTGAAGAAGAGCTGGTAGCAGAAGCTGTTGAAGCACCAGCGAAAGACGTTGTTGCTGAAGCCGTTGTAGAAAAAGCGGAAGAAGTGGTGGCTGAAAAGCCAGCCGCCGCTGCTGAAGACAAAGGTCAGGCTGACGCTTAATTGCAGGCAGTTTGATTGAAAAAGAAGGGGGCTGTCGGCTCCCTTTTTTTTCAATGACTTGATACATTACGTTAAGGGTAGTGCAGGCAAAAATAGTCTGTTATTTCACCTGTGAAACCCAGATAATCACTCTGCTCCTTATTAGGAGCTTGAACATCAATTGTGAGAGGAACCAATCATGGCAGCAATTACTGCGGCAATGGTGAAGGGGCTGCGTGAGCGCACAGGCCTGGGCATGATGGAATGCAAAAAAGCCCTGGTTGCTGTGGACGGTAATATCGATCAGGCCATCGAGGAGATGCGCAAATCCGGTCAGGCGAAGGCGGCTAAAAAAGCCGGCCGTATCGCCGCCGAAGGTATCGTTGCTACCAAAATCGCCGCTGACAACAGCTACGGTGTTCTGGTTGAAGTGAACAGTGAAACTGACTTCGTTGCCCGTGATGAGAATTTCCTGGGTTACGTGAATAAAGTGGTTGTTGCGGCTTTTGATCGTAAAGAAACTGACGTTGCTACCTTGATGGCGGGTGAGTTGGAAGAAGCCCGTCTGGCATTGGTTCAGAAGATTGGTGAGAATGTCAATGTTCGCCGCGTGAGTCTGGTTGAAGGTGGTGTTGTTGGTGGTTATGTTCACGGCAACAAGCGTATTGCTGTACTGGTTAGCCAGGAAGGTGGTGACGCAGAGTTGACCCGAGATGTGGCCATGCACGTTGCGGCTGTTAACCCTCAGGTAGTGAGCAAGGAAGAGATGCCTGCTGAGCTGGTTGAGAAAGAGAAAGCTATCTTTAAAGCACAAGCTGAACAGTCTGGCAAACCTGCTGAGATCATTGAAAAAATGATCGGTGGTCGTATTAATAAATTTCTGGCCGAAAACAGCTTACTGGAACAGCCTTTTGTTAAGGACCCAGACGTCAAAGTGGGTGCTTTGGCCAAGAAAGCGGGGGCAACTGTGACTGCTTTTGTACGCTTTGAAGTGGGCGAAGGTATTGAGAAGGAAGAAGTGGATTTCGCTGCTGAGGTTCGCGCGCAAGCCGGCCTGTAGTTGTTCATGCTTTTTGCTTCTTTGAGACTGCTGGCATACTGTGTATGGCAGCAGTTTCGCGTACCCGGCATTTTTTACGAATGCCGGGGCGGCACCGAAAGCGCATTGCCTTCTTTGTTGTGGTGTAAAAGGTGATGATTTTTCTAAGAATCTGACCCAATGGAATCCGACATGGTTTTATTGGGTCAACTGCTTGAAACCACGAATGATGCGAGAACTGATATGCCTGCTAGTGATCGACAGCCCAACTATAAACGCATACTCCTTAAACTTAGCGGTGAAGCTTTGCAAGGTCAGGGCAACTTTGGCATTGATCCGCGAGTGCTCGACCGGATTGCCCTGGAGATAGGTCAGCTAGTAGGTATTGGCGTTCAGGTCGGTATTGTTGTGGGTGGCGGCAACCTGTTTCGCGGTGCAGAACTCAATGCGGCGGGTCTTGATCGGGTGACCGGTGATCACATGGGGATGTTGGCCACTGTAATGAATGCCCTCGCTATTCGCGATACTCTGGAGCGTTCCAATATCAATACCCGTGTAATGTCGGCTATTCCAATGAGTGGGGTGGTTGAGCACTATGATCGCCGCCGTGCTTTGCGGTTTTTAAATAGCGGTGATGTTGTCATTTTTTCAGCCGGTACGGGTAACCCGTTCTTTACCACGGATTCGGCGGCATGCCTTCGCGGGATAGAAATTGAGGCAGACGCTGTGTTGAAAGCCACCAAGGTGGACGGTGTCTATGATAAAGACCCTGCAAAGCACAGCGATGCCGTGAAGTTTTCGCAACTGAGTTACGATGACGTTCTGGCGCAAAAGCTGGGCGTGATGGATCTTACAGCTATTTGCTTGGTCAGGGATCAGCAAATGCCTGTAAGAGTGTTTAATATGAACAAATCTGGCGCACTTCTGAGTCTCGTTGTTGGTGGAGATGAAGGAACGCTCATAAACGGGGGTGACAAATGATTAATGGTATTAAACAGGATGCCGCTGAGCGCATGGAAAAGAGTATTGACTCTCTGACTATTGCCTTTGCAAAGATTCGTACAGGGCGTGCCCATCCTAACCTGCTGGATGGTATAAAGGTTTCTTATTACGGATCAGAAACGCCACTGGCTCAAGTGGCCAATGTCAGTGCGGAAGATGCGAGAACACTGACTATTCGTGCTTGGGAAAGGGCTATGATTCCTGATATTGAAAAGGCCATTCTTAAATCAGATCTGGGGTTGAACCCGTCGACAGCGGGTGAGGTTATCCGTATTCCTTTACCCCCGTTGACAGAGGAAACCCGCAAAGGGTTTATCCGTCAAGCGCGTATGGAGGCTGAAAACGCCCGTATTGCGATTCGTAATATTCGCCGTGATGCGATGGCTGATCTGAAAGAGTTGGAAAAAGAAAAAGAGATCAGTGAAGACGAAGAGCGTCGTGCGCAAGAAGGTGTTCAAAAGTTAACTGAAAAGTCGATTGCAAGTGTTGATAAGGCGCTCAGTGAGAAAGAAAACGACCTAATGGAAATTTAACAGACACTTTACGCAAGTTTTTTCGGTGTCGATAAAGTCGATGCCGGTTGGCTTGGCGGGGGCTTGCCTTTTCTATTGGGCTCCTGCAATGTGTCTCTATCATTCAAACTAATTCTTCTTTACTAATTCTTTTTTACTAATTCATCCTTGATGCTCAAGGATTATCTGCGTGCTCCCCGACAAATGTCAGGGTGGCGTGTCGGTGTGACAAAGCCAGTGAGAGCGAGCAGGCGGAGGCTATACATTTGTGTTGAAACAGCGAATTTTAACGGGGGTGATACTGGCACCCGTTGCACTTGCCGCCGTGTTCTGGTTGGCTGTCCCCTATTTTGCCCTTTTTGCTGGACTCATTATTATGGTGGGTGCTTGGGAGTGGGCTAATTTATCAGGCATTCAGCATCAGGCAGGTAGAGTCGCTTATGCTGTGCTGGTCGGTGCGCTATGTGCATGGGATTATAATGCGGATGTGCCGAGTGTCACCCTGATGGTAGGGGCATTATTATGGTGGCTTGTTGCTCTGGGCCTGGTCAGTCAATACTCTATCTCGGCAAGGTATTGTAAAAATACGCCCAGTAGAATGGTCATGGGTGTACTGGTGCTTGTACCCGCATGGTCTGCCCTGGTGGCATTGAAAAGCCAGCATGGCCCGCAGGCGATTATACTGTTGTTTTTTCTTGTGTGGGCCGCTGATGTCGGCGCTTATGTGGCCGGTAAAAATTTAGGCAAACGCGCTCTGGCCAAAAAAGTCAGCCCGAAAAAAACAATCGAAGGGTTGCTCGGTGGTATTGTATTTTCAATGATTGTGGCTGTTGCTTATGGTCAGATGAAAGATTTCAGTGTTGCTAAGGAACTCAGTCTCATGTTGCTGGCGATGATGGTGGCGTTGATTTCTGTACTGGGAGATCTTCTGGAAAGCCTGTTAAAGCGTGAACGTGGTATTAAAGACAGTAGTAACCTGCTACCGGGACATGGAGGGGTTATGGATCGCATTGATAGTTTGACGGCTGCATTGCCCTTATTTGCCCTTGCACTTCACTTTAGCGGGTAAACAGGAATTTACGATGCAGCAACTGTGTATTCTGGGATCAACGGGGGCTATTGGAAAAAATACATTGGATGTCGTGTCTCAGCACCCTGAGCGCTACCGTGTGCGTTCTTTGGCCGCGGGAAGAAATGTCGCGATCATGCTGGGGCAAATTCGGCAGTTTAAGCCGGATCAAGTGGTCATGGCGGATGAGAATGCAGCGGATCGTTTGCGGGAGGCGGTACAGGCAGAAAGGTTAACCGCCGAGGTTATGTCGGGGGTTGAGCATACAATCAGTCTTGCTGAAGACCCTGCGGTTGATACAGTGATGGCTGCCATTGTGGGTGCTGCTGGCCTTTTGCCGACATTTGCTGCGGTAAAGGCAGGAAAAAAAGTATTGTTGGCCAATAAAGAAGCGCTGGTTATGGCAGGAGAGGTTTTCATGTCTGGGGTTAGCGCTTCGGGTACAACGCTTCTGCCGATTGATAGCGAGCACAATGCTATCTTTCAATGCATGCCCCCCCACTTTTCTAAAGGATTGCAGAGGGCTGGCGTTCGTCGTGTGCTGCTCACCGCTTCCGGTGGCCCTTTTCGGGACACACCGTTACACCGTTTTCCAGACATAACGCCTGCACAGGCCTGTGCGCATCCAAACTGGAGTATGGGGCAGAAAATTTCTGTAGACTCAGCCACGATGATGAATAAAGGGCTTGAGTTTATCGAAGCCTGCTGGCTCTTTGATGCCAGGCCTGATCAGGTGGAGGTTGTGATTCATCCTCAAAGCATTGTGCACTCTATGGTGGATTATACGGATGGTTCAGTGCTAGCCCAAATGGGGAATCCTGATATGCGAACCCCTATTGCTCATGCGCTGGCATGGCCGGATAGAATAGAGTCAGGCGTGGAGCCTCTTTCTCTGTGTGATATTGCGCGCCTTGATTTTTACGAGCCTGACATGAGACGCTATCAGTGTTTGAAGCTGGCCATGGATGTCGCGACAGAGGGCGGTACAACACCGGCTCTTTTAAATGCGGCGAATGAGCAGGCTGTTGCGGCATTTTTGGAAAACCGGATTCGATTCGATCACATTACTCAGGTGGTTGATAGTGTGTTACAAACAATAGAAACCTCTGTTGCTACCTCCGTTGAGCAAGTGCTAGATGCTGATCGCCAGGCACGCTCTTTGGCGAATAAGTACATCAGTCAACTGAATAATTGCATATAATGACAGCTTTATCTGAACGACACTTCATGCGTACCCCAGTCTTGGGAGGTGATGCAGTATGATATTGGATACCCTGCAAACGTTGGGTGCTTTTATTGTGACCCTGGGCATTTTGGTGAGTATTCATGAATATGGCCATTTCTGGGTTGCCCGTCGTTGTGGTGTGAAGGTGTTGCGCTTTTCTGTCGGCTTTGGAAAGTCACTTTGGCAAACAAAAGATCGGCATGGCACAGAGTTCTCTATTGCGCTGATTCCGTTGGGTGGCTACGTCAAAATGCTTGACGAGCGAGAAGGCCCTGTTGCTGACAGTGAGAAACACCTTTCTTTTAATAATCAGCCTGTATTGTCACGCATTGCGATTGTCGTAGCCGGCCCTGTGGCTAACTTTTTATTGGCTATTGTGGCGCTGTGGCTTATGTACCTTGTGGGGGTGCGTACCATCGCTCCTCAGATAGGTGATGTTATTCCCGATTCCCCCGCCGCCATGACTGGTGTCAAAACCGGGGACGAAATTGTTGCGGTTGATGGGGTTGAAACGCAGGGTTGGCAAGCGGTGAATATGGCGCTGATTTCTTCTTTGGGTGAAACGAAGACGATACAGTTATCGGTCGTTCAGGGGGAGGTAGGCATTTCCCATGAAAACGGTACAGTTGTTGAGCGCAGTATACCGATAAAAGACTGGCTGGTTGATGATGAACAGCCTGACCCGGTTTCTTCATTAGGCATTCGTCCCTATTCACCGGTAATTCCTGCTATCATTGGCAAGGTGGTTGATGGTGGTGCAGCAGAGCAGGCTGGTTTTAAGGCTGGAGATAAGGTGCTGAGCGTCAATGACCAGCCGGTTGATGATTGGCTTGCATGGGTGAAAATGGTCAGAGAAAACCCGGGTCAACCTCTGACAGTAACGGTTATTCGTCATGCTGAGCCTTTACGTCTTTCATTGACACCCGGTGTTCAAGAGATTGATGGTGTAAAAAGTGGTTATATTGGTGCAGGTGTTCAGGCAGTCACCTGGCCTGATAATATGATCAGAGTTCTGCAGTACGGGCCCGTAATGGCCTTGGTAAAAGGTACTGAAGCGACGTGGTCATTAACGACCATGACATTGGACTCGCTGTGGAAAATGGTGGTTGGGCTGGTATCAGTAAAAAACTTGAGTGGCCCCATTACCATTGCTAAGGTGGCGGGCGCTTCCATGGCGTCAGGGTTTGAGAACTTTTTATATTTTCTGGGCATGTTGAGTGTTAGCCTTGGAGTTCTGAATCTGTTACCGATTCCTGTACTGGATGGAGGGCATTTGTTCTTCTATCTGGTTGAGCTGGTCAGAGGGCGGCCTCTGTCTGAAAGGATCCAGTTACTGGGTCTGAAAATTGGGGTATCTCTGGTGCTGTGTGTGATGGGGTTGGCTATCTATAATGATGTGAGCCGACTCTTCTGACACATAGGCTGATAATGCCATTGGTGGTATTGTCAGAATTTCAGAATACAAAATGAACACGGATAAGAACGGATTCCATGAATCGATCACTGTTGTCTCTGCTGATTGGCTCTATGGCCTACGCGTCAGGTGCTCAGGCATTCGTTGTCTCAGACATCCGGATAGATGGCCTTCAACGCATTTCAGCCGGTACGGTATTTAACGCACTCCCTATTGAAGTCGGTGATGATATTAAATCACAGGGGGTGGCTGATGCGACTCGAGCACTCTTTCGGACCGGATATTTTAAGGATATCCAGATAGGTCAGGATGATAAGGTGCTCGTCATTACGGTTGTTGAGCGGCCCTCTATCAGCGAGATTGTCATTAATGGCAACAAAGCCATAAAAACCAACGACCTGAAAGGGGGGCTCGGCAAGGCCGGCCTTGCTGAAGGGGAAATTTTTCAACAAGCGACTCTGGAAGCTATACGTCAGGAACTTGAGCGTCAGTATGTTGCTCAAGGGCGTTATGGTGCCAGTATCTCAGCTGAGGTGGAGGCTCAACCCAGAAACCGGGTGAAGCTGTCTATCAATATTAAAGAAGGTAAAGTGGCGACCATCAGTCATGTCAACGTGGTCGGCAATACTGTTTACCCACTAGATACGTTGCTTGACCTGTTTGAGTTAAAGGAAAGTCGGTGGTATTCCTTCTTTGGCTCCAGCGATAAGTACGCCAAGGAAAAACTGTCCGGTGACCTTGAGCGCTTGCGTTCCTGGTATCTTGACCGGGGGTATATTAATTTTAATATCACCTCGACTCAGGTGGGTATCAGTCCTGATAAAGCACATGTATATATCACGGTTAATCTTGATGAGGGTGATAAGTACACAATCAGTGACGTGAAGTTGGCGGGTGACCTTATTATTCCAGAAGAGGAAGCGAAAAAGTTGCTGTTGGCTAAGCCGGAGCAAACGTTTTCTCGAAAAGTGATTACGAATACTGAAGAAGTGTTAAGTCGCCGTTTGGGAAATGAAGGGTATACCTTTGCGAATGTGACGGGTGTACCTAAGCCTGATCATGATAACAAGACGGTTGCATTGACGTTCTTTGTGGACCCTGGCCGTCGGGCTTATGTACGTCGGATTAACTTTAATGGCAATACAAAAACCGACGATGAAGTGCTGCGTCGTGAAATGCGGCAAATGGAAGGGGCTTCAGCCAATACCGAAAAAATTGAAATGTCTAAAGTGCGTCTTGAGCGGCTGGGCTATTTCAAAGAGGTGAATGTTGAAACGCCGCCGGTGCCGGGCACAAGTGATCAGATTGACGTCAACTACACGGTGCAGGAGCAGCCTTCAGGTAGTATTACCGCCAGTGTGGGTTATTCTCAGTCTGACGGTTTGCTATTAGGAGGCTCCATCAGTCAAAGCAACTTCCTTGGGACGGGCAATAAAGTTTCCATTGGATTGAATAAGAGTGATGTCAGTCAACTGTACAGCTTCAACTTTACAGATCCGTATTATACCGTTGACGGTGTGAGCAGAGGGTTTGGTTTACATTATCGTACCTACGATTATAAAGACTCTGATATCTCCAGCTACGCTGCCGATACGTGGGGTGGCAATGTTAATTTTGGTTATCCGCTGTCTGAAACACAAAGTATTAATTTCGGTATGGGTGTTGAGGGAACCAAGGTTACAACGGGCAACACGAGTCCAAAGGTCTTTAAAGACTATTTGGAGGAAGAGGGTGAAAATTTCACCAACTTTAAAACAACGTTGGGCTGGTCGCAATCGGAGCTTAACCGTGGGCTGTTGCCTACCCGTGGGTATTCACAAAGTGTATCTGCGCAAGTAGCCGTGCCGGGATCAACAACAACGTTCTATAAACTGATGTACAAAGGGCAGTATTTTCAGCCATTGACAGAATCTCTGACGGCAAGGCTTGCAACCCGTCTTGGTTATGCTGGAGCCTATGGCAGTACCAGTGATGTCCCTTTCTTTGAGCATTTTTATGCGGGTGGCTTTGGCTCTGTCAGGGGCTATAAAGACAATACGCTGGGGCCTAAGGCGCAAGAAGACAAAAATGGTGGCGATTATAACAGCATGGGTGGCGATACCTTGGTGGAAGGTACTGTGGAAGTGCTGTTTCCGCTGCCGTTTATCAAAGATCAGCGTTCTTTGAGAACCAGTGTATTCTTTGATTTTGGTAATGTTTTTGACAGCAGTGGTAATTCACGCAGTGATGTTAGGGACAGCAGCAAGCCGAAGTTTAATGAGTTGAGGTACAGCGCGGGTGTGGGATTAACCTGGGTGACCCCTCTGGGTCCTTTGACCTTTAGTTTAGCCCAGGCTTTGAATGCGAAGGGTGAAGACGAAACTCAGGTCTTCCAGTTCTCGCTGGGGGCACCTTTCTAAGCCTGTTTAACAAGCAGTATCAAGAATGAAAAGGTGCGGAAACGCGCCTTTTCATTATAATGCAGGCCTTGCATTTCAATCGATATTCATATCAACACGATTCAGATCACTCAATCAGGAGACATTCATTGAAATCCATTAGATTATTTTGCTTAGCACTGGTTATGCTAGTGCCATTTGCTCAAATGGCAAACGCTGCAATGAAAATTGCCGTGGTTGATCGCCAGCTCGTTTTGACGGGTTCCGATATTGCGAAAAAATATGAAAAGACCGCTGACGCTAAGTTTGGGCCACAAGTTAAAAAGCTCAAAGCGCTTGAGGACGAGCTGGTTAAAATGCAGAAAAAGCTTGAAACAGA
The DNA here is from genome assembly GCA_037893245.1 of Crossaster papposus. Taxonomy (NCBI): domain Eukaryota; kingdom Metazoa; phylum Echinodermata; class Asteroidea; order Velatida; family Solasteridae; genus Crossaster; species Crossaster papposus. The sequence continues at coordinate 4,660,767 of JBAIAA010000008.1, read as the reverse complement.
CGGGCCTACGTTAACAGAGTCTCAGCGTGAGAATCGTCAACTGGACATTAAGCGAAAATACGAAGACCTTCAGTTAAATGATCGACAGTTCCGTATGGAAAAAGCCAAGTCAGATCAGGCTGTTGTGACACAAATCCGACCTAAACTGGAAAAGGCCATTAACGAGGTCTTTACCGAAAGCGGTTATGATCTGTTCATCTGGCGTGAAGCTGCAGCTGCCGTTAAGCCTGAGTACGATATTACCCGTAAGGTGATTGAACGCTTGAACAAGATGAAGTAAACATGGCTAAACAGATGTATACGCTGGCAGCTCTGGCAGAGCTATCAGGAGCAACCCTGCAGGGAGATGGCTCTTTAATGATTGCCGGGTTAAATACCCTGAAAGATGCTACCCCGCAGGAACTGAGTTTTCTGGCAAACCCTGTGTATGCTCGCTACCTGACGAGCACGCAGGCAGGGGCTGTCATAGTGGCACCCGCCAGTGCTGTGGCGTTTGACGGTAATGCGTTGGTTTTGGCGAACCCTTACCTTGGGTATGCACGTCTTTCTCATTTATTTGATACAGCGGCTGATTTGCCTCAGGGGGTTGATTCGTCCGCTGTGGTGAGTCCAACGGCGGATGTACATCCTGAGGCGGCTATAGGCCCTCGGGTGGTGATTGAAGCAGGCGTGACGATTGCTAAGGGTGTAACGATTGCTGCCGGGGCTAGCATTGGACATGATAGCCTCATAGGGGAAGATACGCATATCGCCAGAAATGTTACTGTTTGTCACGGTGTTAGTATTGGGAAGCGCGCTATAATTCATCCCGGTGCAGTCATCGGCAGTGATGGGTTTGGTAATGCCAGAGAGGGAGCCAGTTGGGTAAAAATAGCTCAAATAGGCGGTGTTATTATTGGGGATGATGTAGAAATTGGTGCCAGTACCTGCATTGATCGGGGGGCATTGGGTGATACCGTGATAGGCGATGGAGCCCGACTGGATAACCTGATTCAGGTCGCTCACAATGTGGTTATTGGTAAAAATACCGCCATTGCTGCGCAAGTGGGTATTTCTGGTAGTACTCGTATTGGAGACAACTGCACAATTGCTGGCCATGCTGGCTTTGCGGGGCATTTGACCATCGCTGATCACACCCATATTGGCGGCATGGCTATGGTAACCCGCTCCATTTCAAAAGCAGGAGCGTATGCCTCAGGTACTGGCTTTATGGAGGCGCGTGAATGGCGTAAAAGTGCAGTACGATTCCGGCAGCTGGATGATCTGGCAAAACGACTGAAACGGTTGGAAAATGCCTGAATAAGACGCTTCTGCTGTTGGTTAAAAAGGTTGGTCGGGGAGCTGTAAAAGTGATTTAGCCCCGCACCAGCCTTTTTCTATCATTGACAGTGATTTGAGTTAATAATCCATGATCAAAATTGAGAAAATCAGGGAGATTCTTCCGCATCGTTACCCGTTTCTGTTAGTCGATCGAGTGCTGAGTGTCGACCTGAATAATAACAGCATAGACTGTGTTAAGAATGTGTCTGTGAATGAGCCTTTTTTCAACGGACACTTTCCCGGGCATCCGATTATGCCAGGCGTATTGATTGTGGAAGCGATGGCGCAGGCAGCAGGTATTCTTGGGTCTGAAATGGCCGGTTATAAGCCGGATGACACCCCTATTTATTATTTTGCAGGGGCTGATAAAGTGCGTTTTAAAAAGCCGGTGGTTCCTGGTGATCAAATTCACCTGAAGGCGCAGTACCTTGCCTGCAGACGAAACATTTGGAAATTTTCCTGTGAAGCGTTAGTTGATGGTAAGATAGTCTGCTCTGCTGAAGTCACCTGTGCACGAATGAAGGAGCTTGAAACTTGAACGATTCCCGCTTTAGTAGCGACTCAACGGCTAATATTCATCCAACAGCTATTGTCGACCCAAAAGCAACACTGGCGGATGATGTACAGGTGGGGCCGTGGACATTGATTGGTCCTGATGTTGAGATTGGTTCGGGAACAATTGTTCACTCTCATGTCGTGATTAATGGCCCTACGACCATTGGAAAAAACAACCGTATTTTTCAGTTTGCCAGTGTTGGAGAAGATTGTCAGGACAAAAAATACGCGGGTGAAGCCACCTATCTGGTCATTGGTGATAACAATATTATTCGGGAAGGTTGTACGGTTCACCGAGGCACCTCTCAAGATGAATCCTTAACGCGGATTGGTAATGATAATTTGCTCATGGCTTATGTGCATATTGCACATGACTGTGTTGTGGGCGACGGTTGCGTCCTTGCCAATAATGCGACACTGGGCGGGCATGTTATCATTGGCGATGGTGTGAGTCTTGGCGGTTTTTCTGCGGTGCATCAGTTCGGCATTATTGGACCCTACAGTATGACAGCGGGACAAACTGCCGTGTATAAAGATATCCCCGCGTTTGTTATGGCCAGCGGTAATCCAGCAGCTGCTCATGGTATGAACTTTGAGGGTATGCGACGCAGAGGTTACAGCAAAGAGTTAGTTCGTACATTACGGCAAAGCTATAAAATCATTTACCGTCAAGGCCTGCGAACCGTTGAGGCTATTGACAAGCTGGAGAGCATGGAGTCATCCCCAGAGCTTCAGTTACTGATAGATTCCTTGAAAGCATCAACGCGAGGCATTACCCGTTAGCCCATGTCAAAAGTGCTTTCAAAAAATGATTCTGCCTCTGGTGTTACTGTAACATCCTCTCCTCTTAGTATTGCAATGGTTGCTGGAGAAGCATCCGGCGATATTCTTGCAGCGGGTTTGATCCGTGAAATCAAACGTCACTATCCAGATGCCCATTGTTATGGTATCGGTGGCCCGTTAATGATCGATGAAGGGTTTGACAGCCTTTACCCGATGGAGCGGTTGTCGGTGATGGGACTGGTAGAGGTGTTAAGCCGGCTGAAAGAACTTATTGGTATTCGTCAGCAGTTAAAATCCCGTCTTATCAATGACCGTCCTGATGTTTTTGTGGGTATTGATGCACCGGATTTTAATCTTGGTTTAGAGAAACAGTTAAAAAAGGTGGGCATACCGACCATGCATTATGTCAGCCCTCAAGTATGGGCCTGGCGTGAAGGGCGATTAAAAAAGATTAAGCGTTCGGTCGATCATATGCTGGCATTGCTGCCTTTTGAAGCAGACTATTATAAAGGGCATCAGGTTGATGTGACATTTGTAGGACACCCTTTGGCCGATAAAGTCGCCATGCTGCCTGATAAGCTGCAGGCGCGCCGTGCTTTGGGGGTTTCGGAGCAAGGTCCTGTTGTCGGGGTGTTGCCTGGGAGCCGTAATGCGGAAGTATCCCGTTTGGGCGCGCTTTTTTTTGATACAGCCCGACTATTAAGGAAAGAGGTGTCAGGTATACGTTTTCTGGTGCCTTGTGCCAATGAAAAACGCAAACAGCAGTTGTTACAGATTGCTGAGGATTACAAAGATCTGGATCTGACGCTTTATGATGGCAGAGCGTCCGATGTCATGGCCGCATCGGATGCGATCCTGATTGCTTCAGGCACCGCTACGCTAGCAGCTGCGCTGCATAAGCGCCCGCTGGTTGTCAGTTATCGCATGAGCCCGCTGACGTTTGCTTTAGCCAGACGTCTAGTCAAAGTAGATTTTGTGGCATTACCCAATTTGCTGGTGAGCAGAGAGCTGGTACCTGAATTGTTGCAGGATGATGCTACCCCTGAGGCATTGTGTCACGCTATGAAGCGCGCTTTGAATGATAAGGCGTATGAGCAGGAGTTAGTGCAGGCCTTTGTTAAGATCCATCATGATCTCAGACGCAATGCCGATGAACTGGCTTTTGGTGCCTTAAATCAGTTAATTCTAGGTAGCTGTAACTGAATCGTAGCGATAGAGCGTGTTCTTAGGGAAGCAGCAATTAAGAAGTTACCAGGTTTGGAACGATCATAACGTTCCATTTTTTCAGCTCTGGGTTACGCAGAATATAAGGATTAATTTTTGCTAACCCAGATTTACAGAGCTTTACACCCTTTTCATAAGTTCTATCCAATAGTGCAACAATAGGACTGATGCATCTCCACGTCATGCTTTTTGTCCACTCAATAACCGCTGTTGCTGTATTCAATAAAGCTCCACCCCAGTGATCCTCCAGTGATCCTCCAGTGATCCTCCAGTGATCCTCCAGTGATCCTCCAGAAATGCCCAAGACCTTTCAATGGGATTGTACTTGCTGTGATAAGGAGGGTAGTAAACAAGTTGAATTTTTAACCCTGTTGCCTGAGCAAACATGACCATTCTGAAAAGAAACTGGGTTCTATGGCTGTTGTTTTCTGGGCCGTTGTTCGCGTAGATAACCAGCTCATCTATATGCTGATAGCATTTCTTTAATGCCCGACCACCACTGCTCCAGAGCATCACAGATAAAGTCACTGGTTTTATAAGAGACCCCGTAAAATACGCTGAGTTGGTCATTGTCCAGATTCAGAATACCAAAAGGAATCATTTTGTCTTTTTTCGCCATATCATGATCCAGCGCCTTGACGGCTGAGGAACCTCTATCTTTTTCACCCCGAGAAAAATCTCCGAGATTGACCGTTGCTTTGCAGTCTATGCTGAGTTGTAAGACATTTTTTCTTTGGTCAGCCTCTTCCCTGACTCTGCGGATATTGGCAAAGATGGCATCGGTTTCCGGAATTTTTTTTCAGGCTTTGTTTTTGCAACCTTACGCAGCTTGTATCCCAAACGATTCAAGATATTATTGATAGTGCGCACTTGAGGAAGGGAATCGTTATCCCAGTCTTTTTCTTCTATCAGTTTCTGCCGTACACTTTTTGCTGTCACCCGTGTATAGGCAAACGTATTGCGTAGCTGAGGGTCTGCCTGATTTTCCGGTTCTACAAGGCAGCGAATATCCTCTGCCAATTGTGGCGAGACATCTTCACTCTTTCGCTTCCCGGATGAAGCATAGTTTCCGTAACAGATCATCCCTGTGCATTTTTCATGCATACCCAGTTCTACGGTATGACGACCAAAACCAAACTCAGTTTCAGTGAGACGGGGGCTGCCATAGCAGAGTGTTTCAGCCACCTCAGCCACAAACAACCTGCGATCATGGCCTTTCAGTTTCTTTGCGGCGAGCTTAAGAAGACTCTTACATTCTGGGGCAACATCAATTGTGGTATTCATAGCGGCAAAGGCGAAAGGGAAGAAAGACTCACCATACTCCGGTAAACTTCTCTATGCCACTCCCCTTAGTGCTAAGCAATCAATGTTTCCTCTTACTCTGAATAGTTTCTATCCATTACCTGTCTTTGCGCTTTCCTCTGGCATTTGACTTGCCATGTCTATTGTCGTTCGAACAGGTCATTGGAGTGACTTGAAAAATCAGCTTCCACAACAGGTAAGTGCAGTATGTTACTTGATGATTACTTAGGGCAATGTTTGGTAAATCCTTTACGTTGCTCTGCTATCCATATAAGCCTGTCGTCTGCAGTAGAGGGAAGCATTTCATCAGCGGTTCAGCAAACACTTTTAACGGGGAGAGAGCACGGATTGTTCATCTATTCTAGAACTTACGCATTGACAGACATCCAAAAAAATTGCTAGATCAGCAAACAAACAGTGGATGTCGTCGTGCGTAGAAAAATAACAAAACCAACAACAGCCAAGTGCGACCTCCCGAAGTATACGGGGTTTCTACTCTGTGAACCCAAATCAGCCACCTGTACCCGTCTTAGCGCATTGAGTGATATATCGCATGACAGTGTTAACCGCTTTCTCCAACGTGAAAACTTTGCTCCTGAAGATCTTTTTCTAGAAGCGTCAGCAAGGCTTATTCTTGAAGGTGGGACGCTATCGGTTGATGATACGGTGCTGGATAAACCTTATACCCATTACACGGCTTTAGTCGGTCATTACTACTCAGGAAAGCACCACAAAACTGTCAAGGGTATTAATCTCATCACGCTTTATTACACGGACATCAAAGGCTACAACTTGCCGCATAGCATTTTCAAAACGCCGAGGCCCGCAGTCTAATCCTCAGCATGCCAGCTAACGAGTTGTATTTGGTGATAAAACCCTGTGAAAGACGGAAAAAGCACTCTACGGGTCTTAAAACGCCTTTAAACAAGCTGTTTTTCACTCAACACCAAACTCCAGACGGATCTTTCCTATGCCGCCTGCTGAATCGGTTTTTGTAAGGCCAGCGCCTTATGGTATTGACGAAGCTCTGAGCGTTTTATACCAACAGTAACACCACAAAATACCAGTTGTGCACCACAGGCATGGCATTTGAGTGGATCAACGCTAAAGGTCGCGTTCAACAGCTCGGGAAAGTAGATCCTTTGTGCTTGTTTCTCAGGTTGATTCAGTAGATCGTAGATTTTTGGCAGTAGCTTTCCTCGGACACGGTGAGCCAGAAACCCGTAGTAGCGCACCAGTCTGAACCCTTTTTCGGGAATATGGCGAATCAGCCGTGTAATGAATTCTTCGATATCACAATGGAACAGACGGTGTGTATTGGTTTTGTGATCGAGGTACTCAAACACCACTTCTTTGCCATCGTAGTGCTTAATTCGTGATAAAGCGATGGGAGGTCGGGTGAGATAACGTCCCAAATACTTAGCTGTTGCCGTGGGTGTTTTAGTGGGATCAGCAAAATGAACATGCCAGTGTTTCTTATATTCAGTATCGAGAAACTGATTCAGCCGATAGTTGTTCCCACATTGCTTTGATAGCTCATCCGGAATGATGAGCTGCCCTTTTTTGGCTTCTTGCCGTAAGAGGTGAAGAACCTGGTAGCGCCAGCATGTCATGGTATTTATTTTGTGGAAGTCTATCTTCTTCCATCGCTTATGATCTGTGGTAATCCCCCCCAGCGTAATAGCCAAATGGATATGGACAGTGAGCTTAAGATCACGACCAAAGGTATGAATAGCGTTGAAAATACCGGGAGTTAGCCCTTTTTTCTTGGCAGCATCGAGCATGATACTAGCGGCTATTGCACTGAGGTTACCCTGTAGGTGACGATTGACTTCAAAGAAACGCCAAAGGACATCAGGCATAGTAAACGTGATGTGTTGCCAGCGTGTATCAGGCAGTGTGGCCTTCATATTTTCGAGCCACTGATCGGTCTTTTTTTTGCCACAGGTGTTACAAAATCGGGAGTTACAGCCAAAGCAGATCTTTTTCGTAAAGAAACATCCGAGCTTAGAGCAACGAAAAGTCGCAAATCCCAAAAGAGTCGTTCCACAAGCCAGAAGTAGCCCCATGGTCTCAATAACAACGGGTCTCAGAGTGTCTTTGTGTTTTTGATAATACTGCCACCATGCCTTTGCGAGGTGCAGCAGTTGCTTCATGCGGGAAGGGGTGCGGATAGCACAAGCCCAGATGGTTGTTGATGAAAAGTGAAGGATGGAACTATAAAGGACAAGTGACGTTAAGGAAAGTTGGCTGGAAGCCCTCTATTTGGCACGGGAGGAAAGCCGCCGCGGAGCGGCACACCTTGCCCGTTAATTTCCGTATTTACAATCCAGCCGATGGCAAAACTAAAAATGACTACTTTGTCGATATGCTGAAAGAAGTACTGGCATGGGGACTCGAACCTGCATGTGTTACCGGTGACTCTTGGTATAGCAGTATTGGAAACCTCAAAGCTGTGAAAAACAATGGTTTGGGTTTTCTGTTCGCTGTTAAAAGCAACCGTACTGTCTCTGTGCAAAAGGGTAACTACCAACAGGTGCAGAGCCTGGAGATTCCCGAAGAAGGAAAAACTGTATGGCTACGTAACTTTGGTCATGTACGACTCTACCGGACGCGACTCAAAAACGAGCTGCGCCATTACGTTGTTTACACTCCTCATGTCTGAGCAGATCTATCTCCACGATCTGATTTTGATCAGCTGCACCAACATCATTGGGCGATCGAAGAGTATCACCGGGCATTAAAGCAACTCTGCAACATCGAGCGTTTTCAGGTGAGAGGGGAGCGACAGGTCCGGAATCATATTTTTGCGGCTATCTTTGGCTATACCTGTCTTCAGGCGATGAAAGTATCAGGGTCACTCAGAAGCGTCTATAGCGTCAGGAAAGACGCTCTCAAAGAAGCTACCTGGGATTTCTAGAACTTACGCATTGACAGACATCCAAAAAAATTGCTAGATCAGCAAAAAAACAGTGGATGTCGTCGTGCGTAGAAAAATAACAAAACCAACAACAGCCAAGTGCGACCTCCCGAAGTATACGGGGTTTCTACTCTGTGAACCCAAATCAGCCACCTGTACCCGTCTTAGCGAATTGAGTGATATATCGCATGACAGTGTTAACCGCTTTCTCCAACGTGAAAACTTTGCTCCTGAAGATCTTTTTCTAGAAGCGTCAGCAAGGCTTATTCTTGAAGGTGGGACGCTATCGGTTGATGATACGGTGCTGGATAAACCTTATACCCATTACACGGCTTTAGTCGGTCATTACTACTCAGGAAAGCACCACAAAACCGTCAAGGGTATTAATCTCATCACGCTTTATTACACGGACATCAAAGGCTACAACTTGCCCGTTAATTTTCGTATTTACAATCCAGCCGATGGCAAAACTAAAAATGACTACTTTGTCGATATGCTGAAAGAAGTACTGGCATGGGGACTCGAACCTGCATGTGTTACCGGTGACTCTTGGTATAGCAGTATTGGAAACCTCAAAGCTGTGAAAAACAATGGTTTGGGTTTTATGTTCGCTGTTAAAAGCAACCGTACTGTCTCTGTGCAAAAGGGTAACTACCAACAGGTGCAGAGCCTGGAGATTCCCGAAGAAGGAAAAACTGTATGGCTACGTAACTTTGGTCATGTACGACTCTACCGGACGCGACTCAAAAACGAGCTGCGCCATTACGTTGTTTACACTCCTCATGTCGGAGCAGATCTATCTCCACGATCTGATTTTGATCAGCTGCACCACCATCATTGGGCGATCGAAGAGTATCACCGGGCATTAAAGCAACTCTGCAACATCGAGCGTTTTAAGGTGAGAGGGGAGCGACAGGTCCGGAATCATATTTTTGCGGCTATCTTTGGCTATCCCTGTCTTCAGGCGATGAAAGTATCAGGGTCACTCAGAAGCGTCTATAGCGTCAGGAAAGACGCCCTCAAAGAAGCTACCTGGGATTTCATAAAAAGCTTCTCCGAGGGGAAGGAATGGTTGAGGCCATTTTTTGCCGGACCTGTCAATGCGTAAGTTCTAAGTGAGACAAAATGCAGGTTTCAAGTTCTGATGTAGAGCTTTTAGTATTTGAAGAGTATTCGTTCTCGATAGCGACAGAACCGGTGGATTCTTCTGCTTCATCAGAACCTATTTGAGCATCTGCCATTGCTCTGCTGAGGGTTTCATATTGCTCAAGGGTTCATGTCGAAATGGCATCAATAAAATTCTTGAATAGCTCGCATTGCATAACGTTGTGCCTGAAAACCAGAAGGCATGAGAAGTGTAGCTCATTCAACTGTTAACAGGAACTTAGCCGTATGTATAGGTTGGAAAGATCTTCACAAGACGGCCTTCCTTAAGGGCATCATCCAGTGCAAATGAAGGACCAAGAGCAATCCCTTCACCTTGTAGCAGAAGCTCTCTAACGGCTTTCGCACTGTTGACCCTCACTTGTCCATTGACTTTCATTGAACACTCCTCCCCCTCTGGGGTCGTGAACCGCCACAGCCCTTCCCGAATATTCGTATCCAGTATCAAACGATGTTCACACAAGTCCTCAGGTTTCTCTGGCATGCCATGCTCTTTCAGATAAAAGGGTGATGCACATAGACGATCAACCACTACGCCCAGTGGTTTCGCAATCAGCGTAGAATCCTCCAGCCTGCCAATGCGAATAGCTACATCAACATGTTCATCAATTAATGATATATGCGCATCTGTAAATACCAGATCAAGTATCAGGTCTGGATATTGCGCCAGCAGTGCTGATAAGTGGGGAACAATAAACAGTTCACCAAACGTATGGGGAATGGAAATACGAATCCGTCCAGTCACGCGTTTTTTATCACCACTGACCTCCCTATCCAGCATTTTAATTTGTTCAAGAATCCCTGTGCAGCGCTGATAGTATAGATCTCCTGCATCAGTTAATGACATAGTGCGGGTTGTACGGTGCAATAATCGACAATCCAACTTTTTTTCCAGCATTTGCACATATTTGCTCACCAGGGCCTTGGAAAAGCCCAGCTGATCAGCGGCACGAGTGAAACTACCCGCTTCAACAACCCTGCAATATACCTGCATCATTTCGATAGTACCTAAATCCTGCAATCCAAACCCGAACAGGTCAATCGCAGCAACTGATCAAGCCCTCCTGATTCTGATTATGCTACTATCGAGCAAATATTTACCTTTTCAGTGGATTTTAATCACATGAGCCGTCGTGTTTGGTTCATCTTACTGCTATTCCTGATATCAGGGCGCGATAACTCCTTCCGCATTAGCAGAATGTTTTTCTAATCATCCATTGTTCGCTATTTACAAACAGTCACCTACTGCTAGCCAAGCATCCCACTCCGTTTGGTAGAGATGCTCTTTGTTACTGGCAACGGTCAACTGCCTGTTACCTGTCAACAGTTTTCCGGCAACCCGTATCATATAGCAGCGAATGCTTTCCGGCTCCCACTTCATCAACTGACGATTCCCACTCATCAGGGCCATCCAACGTGTTGTATTGTAGGCCAGTATTGCACATTGCATAAGCGCACTGTTTGCCATGAAATGATCGGTTTTGATCTGCCCGAGAGCCATCTGGTTTTTGCACTCTTCGATCCAGGTTTCGCAGGTAGCCCGCTTGCCATACGCTTTATGGATCTCCCATGGACTCAACGACTCAGTAGTCACGTAGCAGAAGTAGTCGTACTCTGGCTTCGGGTCTAACAATTCGCACTGGGTGTTTTCTGGCTTCCCGATCTTTCTTTGCCGGACAGCCACGAAGCAACGAGCCCGGTCCCAGTCACCACAGCAGTGTTGAAACTCGCACCACTCCCACCCTGGCTGATGCACGACAGGTTGCCAGTCTTGCGGGATTAACAGTTTGTGTAGATTCTTCAGTTTGACCTTAACCAGATAACGATGTCCTAAATCCTCCAGATAGGTCAGTAATGGTCCACCAAAGTAGCCACTATCAGCCCTGAAAAAAATCTTCATGTGGGAAGGCAGAGTAACCAGCAACTGTTTCATAAACTCTATGGAGCCATTAGCAGTGTAGGCATCACCACTTCGTAACCAACCCTGCAGCACTTCTTTGGTTTCCGCGCAAAAGGCCAGCTGCGGGTGGTACGACAGCGCCCCTCTTTTTTTCTCGTTAAACCCTTTCTTTGCGCCTTCCTGAAAACCAAAACAGGTTTTTACCGTAGAATCGAGGTCAATGGTGACCTGTTTAAAAGCATAAACGGTAGATGTTCCTGAGCGCAGTGCCTGTTTCCAAACACTCTCCCTCATTTCGTGGACAGCGGTTTCCAGTTCAACGACGCTGGCAAAGTGGAACAGCTTTAAAATGCGTCCAAATTGACTGTCACAAGGAATGCGTTGAAAACGGGTGCATTCTCGGAGAACGCTATCCTGCCAGACCGTGCACACTTTCATCAGACTTTTGGCACCTGCCAGAATGCCGGTGGTTACCATCAGAATGACATCTGACAGTTGGAAAGTGGCATTAGAGCCTCGTTGAATATTAATCCGTTTGTCCAGTAGGTCGGCCAGCCCCATCCGGTTCAGGAAGCGAAACACAGGGATAAGTCCAGCCTGACTGGTAAGCGGCTTTTTAGCTTGAGTGAAATGTACCTTCCGCTGCTTCAAACGTGCTTTTGACTTGTTTTTTTTGCTCATTGAAAAAGTGATGCTTTATGAAACGAAAACATCATTTAATCTCTTTATTCACGGGTGATTGCAACTTTTATTTCGATATTATTTGCAGGATTTAGGTAGTATCCATCACACCTCTATTGTTTGCTTTTTATTGACAATGTTTCAATAAAATCAGTATTTATTCAACAAACATTATCAATAATACTGAGCCTTACCACAACGACAAAATACATAATCACAGGAGATAGCATGACAATAACCAATAATGACAAGGGAATTCTTATTCTTCGAATTAGCCTTGGGGTTGCATTACTTGCCCATGGTTTACTAAAGTACTTCGTCTTTACTTTGCCTGGGACAGTTGGATATTTTGAGTCTCTTGGCTTGCCTGGGTTTACCGCTTATTTAGTCTTCGCCGGTGAAGTTGGTGCTGGCCTGCTTCTGCTACTGGGTATAAAGACACGCCTCATGGCAATGCTGACCCTACCTATCCTGCTTGGAGCCAGCATTGTCCACTTCCCCAAGGGCTGGGTCTTTTCTGCCGAAGGCGGTGGGTGGGAATATCCTGTGTTTATGATGGCAGTCTGCATCGCATTACTATTCACAGGTGGCGGCAAACTATCCGCTGCAAAACTATTAAAAACCGCACAGTAATCTAACAAGAAAAAAGAGTATTCCGCTTATGAAAAACATTCAAGGCTACCATGCCCACCTGTATTTCGACGCGTCGACGTTTGCACAAGCAGAACAACTGGCACTTGAAGCCGGTAAACGTTTTGGCGTGGCTGTCGGAAGACGGCATAGAAAACCTGTTGGACCTCATCCTATGTGGAGCTGCCAGCTGGCTTTCCTACCCGAACTGTTTGAATCAGTGATTCCCTGGCTGTCATTACACAGGCAGGGACTGACGGTATTTGTCCACCCCGAAACCGAGGATTTTCTGAAAGATCATATCGATCATGCATTGTGGATGGGAGAGATATTACCCCTTAGATTACATTGAACCATCCTCTACAAGAGTCACTCCTCGCTGGAGTGTCTCTTTTTATTCTCTGCATCAGAACCACCGACAAGCTGACAAATCAGTATAGGTTGTCCATCAACTTGTTATACCCTCATTAATTTTTCGCACTCCAAGGATGTCACCTATGTCCAGACCTAAGTGTCCTCATTGCCTTCGCCCACCCACCTATTGCTATTGTCATTTACTGAGCCCCACGATGGCCGGCATCGATCTGATCATGCTTCAGCATCCCTCTGAAGTCCGCCATGCACTGAATACTGCACGCATTGCTGAACTGGGGATCAGTAACTGCCAATTATTCGTGGGGGAAAATTTTACACAGCACACAACGCTTTTATCAACCCTTGTAGAACTTACGCATTGACAGGTCCGGCAAAAAATGGCCTCAACCATTCCTTCCCCTCGGAGAAGCTTTTTATGAAATCCCAGGTAGCTTCTTTGAGGGCGTCTTTCCTGACGCTATAGAAGCTTCTGAGTGACCCTGATACTTTCATCGCCTGAAGACAGGTATAGCCAAAGATAGCCGCAAAAATATGATTCCGGACCTGTCGCTCCCCTCTCACCTGAAAACGCTCGATGTTGCAGAGTTGCTTTAATGCCCGGTGATACTCTTCGATCGCCCAATGATGTTGGTGCAGCTGATCAAAATCAGATCGTGGAGATAGATCTGCTCCGACATGAGGAGTGTAAACAACGTAATGGCGCAGCTCGTTTTTGAGTCGCGTCCGGTAGAGTCGTACATGACCAAAGTTACGTAGCCATACAGTTTTTCCTTCTTCGGGAATCTCCAGGCTCTGCACCTGTTGGTAGTTACCCTTTTGCACAGAGACAGTACGGTTGCTTTTAACAGCGAACATAAAACCCAAACCATTGTTTTTCACAGCTTTGAGGTTTCCAATACTGCTATACCAAGAGTCACCGGTAACACATGCAGGTTCGAGTCCCCATGCCAGTACTTCTTTCAGCATATCGACAAAGTAGTCATTTTTAGTTTTGCCATCGGCTGGATTGTAAATACGGAAATTAACGGGCAAGTTGTAGCCTTTGATGTCCGTGTAATAAAGCGTGATGAGATTAATACCCTTGACGGTTTTGTGGTGCTTTCCTGAGTAGTAATGACCGACTAAAGCCGTGTAATGGGTATAAGGTTTATCCAGCACCGTATCATCAACCGATAGCGTCCCACCTTCAAGAATAAGCCTTGCTGACGCTTCTAGAAAAAGATCTTCAGGAGCAAAGTTTTCACGTTGGAGAAAGCGGTTAACACTGTCATGCGATATATCACTCAATTCGCTAAGACGGGTACAGGTGGCTGATTTGGGTTCACAGAGTAGAAACCCCGTATACTTCGGGAGGTCGCACTGGGCTGTTGTTGGTTTTGTTATTTTTCTACGCACGACGACATCCACTGTTTTTTTGCTGATCTAGCAATTTTTTTGGATGTCTGTCAATGCGTAAGTTCTACGTATTTACAATCCAGCCGATGGCAAAACTAAAAATGACTACTTTGTCGATATGCTGAAAGAAGTACTGGCATGGGGACTCGAACCTGCATGTGTTACCGGTGACTCTTGGTATAGCAGTATTGGAAACCTCAAAGCTGTGAAAAACAATGGTTTGGGTTTTATGTTCGCTGTTAAAAGCAACCGTACTGTCTCTGTGCAAAAGGGTAACTACCAACAGGTGCAGAGCCCGGAGATTCCCGAAGAAGGAAAAACTGTATGGCTACGTAACTTTGGTCATGTACGACTCTACCGGACGCGACTCAAAAACGAGCTGCGCCATTACGTTGTTTACACTCCTCATGTCGGAGCAGATCTATCTCCACGATCTGATTTTGATCAGCTGCACCCACATCATTGGGCGATCGAAGAGTATCACCGGGCATTAAAGCAACTCTGCAACATCGAGCGTTTTCAGGTGAGAGGGGAGCGACAGGTCCGGAATCATATTTTTGCGGCTATCTTTGGCTATACCTGTCTTCAGGCGATGAAAGTATCAGGGTCACTCAGAAGCGTCTATAGCGTCAGGAAAGACGCCCTCAAAGAAGCTACCTGGGATTTCATAAAAAGCTTCTCCGAGGGGAAGGAATGGTTGAGGCCATTTTTTACCGGACCTGTCAATGCGTAAGTTCTAGATTTCATAAAAAGCTTCTCCGAGGGGAAGGAATGGTTGAGGCCATTTTTTGCCGGACCTGTCAATGCGTAAGTTCTATATTCATTAAGTATGGAAAAAGAAGTTTGCTTGTGCTCGGGCCAAATAACAGTTGGAAGTGCTAAGTCTGTGAGTGTACTGGTCTAATAGAACCGGACACTTTGATAAGAGATAATTTCTATCACTTGTTAAGGTGTCACAATGAGTCAAAAGCGAACCTATAAGCACTATCCAAAAGAGTTCAAAGAAGAGGCTGTTGCTCTTGTAATGGAGCAAGGCTATTCGGTGCCTGATGCAGCTAAATCACTAGGTATTTCCACCAGTTTGCTCTACAAATGGAAGGATCATATTCTGGCCCTAAAGGAGGGCAAAGTGTTGTCTGATGACGAGCGTGAAGAGCTTAAAAATCTGCGTAAAGAGGTAAAACAACTCCGCATGGAGAGGGAAGTGCTAAAAAAGGCCAGCGCCTTCTTTGCGAAAGAAATGAAGTAAAATTCGACTTCATTCAGAAGGCGTCAAACGATTACCCTGTTAACTTGCTATGTCGAGTGATGCAGGTGAGTACTTCAGCTTATTATGACTGGTCAAAGCAGCTAGGCCATGTCATCACGGCTGAAACACTGCACTTGTATCGACGAATCAAGCAGCTCTTCAAGCAAAGCAGGAATAGCTTGGGGAGCCGGGAAATGGTTAAGGCTCTGCGCAAAGAAGGCTTTCAGATAGGCCGTTACAGAGTTAGGACGTTAATGAGCCAGCTAGGCCTCAAAGTCAGGCAGCGCTTAGCCTATAAGGTTACCACTAAACGGAAACACAGTGATGCTGTTGCTGACAATCTACTCAATCAGAATTTTAACCCTGTAGGGCCAAATCAGGTATGGGCTGGTGATGTGACCTATTTAAAAACGGCTGAAGGCTGGATGTACCTTGCAATTGTGATGGATTTATTCTCTCGTCGGATCGTTGGCTGGCACATTGATAAAAGGATGACAACGGCTCTGGTTAGTACTGCCATGATGAAAGCTTACAATACTCGTCAGCCGCCTGAAGGCTTAGTTTTTCATAGTGATAGAGGATCGCAGTATACCAGTAAGCGATACCGTAAACTGCTTTCTGGATATGGTATTCGTGCAAGCATGGGAGACGTTGGAGCGTGCTGGGACAATGCTGTCGTTGAGCGGTTTTTTGGAAGCTTAAAGCATGACTGGATTTTTAAGGTAGCTCAACCCACGCGGGAACATATGAAAAAAGATGTTGCGGCATACATGAAGTACTACAACCGTGATAGATTGCATACGGCAAATGATGATCGTTCTCCAATTGAGTATGAAATTTATTATCGTGAAAGTCAGGTAGGATGAAGTGTCGACAGAAGTCTCACAAAAATGTGTCCGGTTTTAGTTGACCAGTACAGAGGCCGGTGAACTCTTCTCCGGATAAACCTGTCTTTGGCCTGTTTCATACGCATCCGGGCACGTTAACGCACAGGGTTTTTTCTGCTGGGGATATTAATGCGGCCTTTTGGTGCTGGGAGAAATTCGAGCACAAGTCGTTTGTCAATATTGTATGGAGCCAGGCAGATATGCTGTTATACGCCTTTGTATTACGGCATCAGAGTATTCCAATATCGACTACGCCTTCAAGTTTTGATGCGGTGATAAATATTTCGAAAAGGGCAGCGACTGCTGCTGATAAAGAAATAATGGATGGTCATACCCGGTTTACACAGCAGAGTGGAGGTAAGATTACCTGTCGGCATCTTGGGGATTATTATAGCGAAATAACGGATGCTATTGCATTGCAAAGGACGCTGTGCACCCAGCACCTTTTCAGGCTTAATAAAGAGCTTGCAAGGCATCACCGGTATGATTTTTATACCGGTTCCCTAATAGCAGACGGCAGCGGATACAAACCCCTAACCCCGCTTTTTCTTATTGTACCTCCGGCTTATTCTTAAAGAAGCTAAGTAGGGTTGTCTTCTGAAGAGCCGTCGTTTGTCTTATTATTCGAATCGCTGTCTGGTATTTTTATCGCTTCCTGCTGATCCCTTTCAGGTATTACTGGTTCGTGCTCTTCTGTAGAAAGGGAAACAATTGGGTTGGATTCAGAGGGGGTATCGACAGTAGGTTGGTCGATGGTGAGTGCATCGACTTTCTGTTTTTTGATTAAATCATCAAAGTTATCAGGCAGTTCTGCTTCCATTTCGTCCAGTTCAGAAAACAGCGTTTCGGCACTGATTTCTTCATCATCTTCACCTTCCAGAGTGATGGTGAGAGCCTCATTACTTTCTATGCTTTCCAGCAAATCGTTTTGCTCATTGAGGGATTGAGCGGCTTCTTCCAAGTCTCTGATTTCCGACAGCGGAGGTAATTCATTGAGGTTTTCAAGATTAAAGTAATCAAGAAATTTTCGTGTTGTTGCAAACATGGCAGGACGCCCCGGGACATCTCGATGACCAACAACACGTACCCACTCTCTTTCTTGAAGGGTGCGGATAATCGTACTGCTGACGCTGACGCCCCGGACTTCTTCAATTTCCCCACGGGTAATCGGTTGCCGGTACGCGATCAATGCCAATGTTTCGAGCATGGCACGGGTATAGCGTTGTGGCTTTTCTTCCCACAGACGGCTGACCCAGGGGGCAAGTTCCTGGCGTGCCTGAAAGCGGTAACCCGAGGCGACTTGCTTTAATTCAACGCTTCTTTCAGCATAACTCTCAGAGATGAGTACCAGTGCCTCTGTCAGAGTATTGCCGTCAGGGCGTTCGTCTTCCGGAAACAACTGCGCCAGCTGATCCACCGTGAGGGCTTTGTCGCTGGCCATAAGGATGCCTTCGAGGATCAGGTGAAGCGCTGGCTGTTCGTCCATTATCATAGGGGCCTATCGTGTTCAGGTTGGTTAATCAACAGGTTAATCAATGCGTGACTTCACATGAATAGGGCCATACGCTTCCGTCTGTACCAGCTCAACTAATGACTCTTTGATCAACTCCATAATGGCCATAAAAGTCACTACAACGCCTAGTCTGCCTTCTTCAACGGTATAGAGTGCGACAAACGGTGTAAAACGTTCAGCAGATAGTAGCGACAGTACCTCACTCATTCGCTCTCGAACGGATAGGGCTTCTTCAGTAATCTGGTGGCTTTCATGCCTGTCGGCCCGGCGGATGACCTCACCCATTGCTAGCAGGATTTCTTTTAAATCGACCTCAGGCAGAGGCCGTACCTGTTCAAATTCTGGTGGATCGGTGCGAATGGTGTGAATATCACGCCCCAGTCGTGGCAATTCATCGAGAGTTTCAGCCGCCGTCTTGAATTGCTCGTATTCCTGTAATCGTCGAATCAGTTCGGCGCGAGGGTCGTCTTCCTCTTCTTCCAGCTCTTCTGAGCGGGGGAGAAGCAAGCGAGACTTAATTTCGGCCAGCGTTGCTGCCATGACCAGATATTCTGCAGCCAGCTCAAATTGGTGACTCTGCATCAGTTCGACGTAATCGATATATTGCTGGGTGATCTGCGCCACCTGCATATCGAGAATATCCATATTGTTTCGTTTGATCAGATACAGTAGAAGATCCAGAGGGCCTTCAAAGGCTTCAAGAAATATCTGCAGCGCTTCAGGGGGAATATAGAGATCATCAGGCAGCTTGGTAACAGGCTCCCCTTTGAGTAGGCCAATGTGTAATTGTGCGGATTCAGGCGCTGTTACGACTGGCTGATCTGCCACGGCTTCCGTGGTGCTCATCGATAGTCAAGTCCTATGGCTTTCCGAACATCCCGAAGGGTGTCCTGGGCTTCGTCTCGTGCAGCTTCACAGCCTTCTGCAATGATACTTTTCACAACATCCGGGTTTTTTTCAAGCTCAATGGCTTCAATACGTATAGGCTCCAGCTCAGCCTGAATGGCATCAATGAGCGGCTGTTTACAGTCCAGACACCCGATACCCGCACTGCGACACCCTTTTTGTACCCATTGTTGACGAGGCTCGTCGGAGTACGTTTGGTGCAATGGCCATACGGGGCACTTGTCAGGTTCACCGGGGTCGTTTCGGCGAATCCGTGCCGGATCTGTCGGCATTCGGCGAAGCTTGGTTGTGATATCGTCCGGTGCTTCACGAAGGCTGATCGTATTGTTAGATGATTTTGACATCTTTTGCCCGTCAAGGCCAGAGATGCGGGGTACTGTTGTCAGTAATGCCTGAGGCTCCGGTAAGATCACTTTGCCGGTGCCCTCAAGGTAGCCGAACAAACGTTCCTGATCACCCAGCGTGATGTTACTTTGCTCCTTCAGCAGCGCTTTTGCTGTTTCCAGAGCGTCTTCATTGCCCTTTTCTAAGTAATCTTTGCGGAGTTTGCGGTAAAGGTTGCCAGATTTTTTACCCATCTTACGGATCGCCAATTTGGCATTTTCTTCAAAACCGGGCTGTCGGCCATAAATATGGTTAAAACGGCGAGCGATCTCTCGTGTTATTTCTACATGGGCTTCCTGATCGGCACCGACAGGTACATGACCTGCCCGGTAGGTAAGAATATCGGCACTTTGCAGCAGTGGATACCCTAAAAAGCCGATCGTGGAGAGATCTTTTTCTTTGAGTTTTTCCTGTTGATCTTTATAGCTCGGTACGCGTTCCAACCACGATAGCGGTGTAATCATAGAGAGTAGCAGGTTTAACTCGGCATGTTCAGGTACTCTTGATTGAACAAAAATGGTTGCAGCCCCCGGGTTAATGCCTGCTGCCAGCCAGTCAACGACGAGGTTGTAGGTGTGCGTTTCCAGATCTTGGGTATTTTCATAGTGTGTGGTCAGTGCATGCCAGTCGGCGACGAAGAACAAGCAGTCATACTCATGCTGCAATTCAAGCCAGTTTTTTAAAACGCCATGGTAATGGCCAAGGTGGCACAGGCCTGTGGGGCGCATACCTGAAAGCACACGCGACTGGGGATCTACAGCACTCAAACGAGTCTCCGGTATTCAGTGAGTCTGCAGACAGGTTACGACAGATCGTACTGTGAGAAAAGGGGCTTATGTCAACAGAGTAAGGTTTAGAAAACGGAAGGGTCGCCTTTGCCGGCACGAAGGACTTCAGGTGTGTCTTCCAGCAGGCTGACAACGGTCGTCGCATCCATCCCGCAAAACCCCCCGTCAATGATGAGATCCAGCTGGTGTTCCAGTGTTTGGCGGATATCATAGGGGTCGAGCATAGGCTCATCATCACCCGGCAGCATCAAGGTTGTACTCATTAAAGGGGCATTGAGTTCAGTGAGAATAGCCTGGGTGATGATGCACTCTGGCACACGTATTCCAATGGTTTTACGCTTGGGGTGCATTAGTCGCCGGGGGACTTCCCGGGAACCTTGAAGAATAAAAGTATAGGCACCGGGCGTATGCGATTTTAGTAATCGATACTGACTGTTATTGACCTGTGCGTAAATAGCCAGCTCAGACAGATCTCGACAGACCAGTGTGAAGTTGTGCTTGTCACTCAAGGCACGGATCTGTCGAAGGCGATCCACCCCTTTTTTATCGCCAATCAGGCAGCCAAGCGCATAGGCGGAATCAGTGGGGTAAGCAATTACCCCGCCTGATCGAATAATATCCACGGCCTGACGGACAAGCCGAGGCTGTGGGTTTTCTGCATGGATCTGGAAGAACTGGCTCATGGCTAAGGTTATTCAGTGTGTGAAGGTGAACATTAGGATAAAAAACATTGTAGAAACAATGCCATTCTATCATTTGCTGCCGGACGGAGTGCTCGCTTATCGCCAGTCAGACCAAACAGGTGTGACCGTTTTGGGCAGCTCAGGCATTCGCCCCAACTCAATCCAGGGGTTATCTGGGTAATGAAAATCGCTGCCCTGAGAGGCTTGTAATTCAAACTCATTACAAAAGGCGGCCAGTTGCTGTACCTGACTATGAGGTGTTGTGCCTCCTGATACTTCCAGTGCGTGCCCGCCTGCCAGCGTAAAGTCTTTGATCAGTGCTTTGAGCTTAGTACGGGTCATGCCGTATTTGCCAGGGTGTGCCAGTACGGCTGTTCCCCCGAGAGCACGAATACGGGCTACGCCTTGACTCATTGCTGGCCAGAAGGCCCGCAGATTCCCCAGCTTGTTATTGCCTAAATATTTTTTAAAGGCGTCCTGATCATGTTTAACAATGCCTTTTTGGACGAGCCATTTTGCAAAATGAGGGCGACCGATTTGGTGCTCATTATCGGGCTGATTGAAACCGCCACTGTTTTGCTGCTGTGAGGATTTCTTAAATGACAATACATCCGCCAGTAGGGCTTTTGCTGAGGCTTCTGACGATGGTGAGCCTAAGCGCTTTGCCAGTCGTTCGGCAATATGCACGGCGCGTGCTTGCCTTGCCTGACTTTGTTCATTAACGATGTGATCCAGATCAGGGTGAGAAATATCAAAGTTCAACCCTACGATATGAATTTCGACCCCACTCCAGGTGGTAGAGAATTCAATGCCGGGGATCAGCCGGGGGCCTTCTTCAGGCAGGTTCTGGTGTAAAAACTGGTAGCCGGCAATGGTATCGTGATCAGTCACTGCCAGTAGTTTTACACCCTTGGCATGGGCGCGCTGATAGAGAGCCAAAGGGCTTAGCGCACCATCGGAGGCGGTTGTGTGGCAATGAAAATCAACAGACACAATCAGTTCACAGTAGACATTAAAGCGGTAGACTGTACACGTTATTGTCAGGCGATGAAAATCTGGTTTTCTTTCTGACGCGCACTCTGTACTCTTTACCGCCGTGGAATCTGGTTTATGATTGACAGATACCGTCATGCCTATGAAGGCTTGATACTCTGGCTGGAGCCCTAAACTAACTGGCGAACTATGAAACAACTTCTTGACTTTATACCTCTGATTGCTTTTTTTGTACTTTATAAGATGGATCCCCGGGTGCTGGATATTGCCGGTTACTCCTATGAATTGGGTGGCCCATTCAGCGCTACATTGGTGCTAATGGTAACCTCAGTGCTGGTGTACGGTGGTTTGTACCTAAAAAACAAAACACTGGAAAAAAGCCACTTGATTACCTTGATCGCAGTGTTAGCCTTCGGTAGCTTAACGCTGACGTTTCATGATGAAGCATTTTTAAAGTGGAAGGCGCCCATTGTTAATTGGGTCTTTGCCGCCGCCTTTTTGGGTAGCCAGTTTATCGGTAAAAAGCCCCTTATCCAGCGAATGCTCGGCCATGCACTGACACTACCTGATACGATCTGGTTAAAGATGAACATTAGTTGGGTTGTCTTCTTTATCTTTCTGGGTGCAGCTAACTTGTTTGTCGCCTTTACGTTTCACAGTATCTGGGTGGACTTTAAAATCTTCGGTAGCCTGATCTTGACCTTTGCTTTTGTTATTATCCAGTTCCTCTCTATTTCACGGTACTTACGTACAGAGGATAAACAATCATGATGTACGCCATCATCAGTGACGATGTTGCCGATAGCTTATCGCTACGGCAAAAGGCGCGACCTGCCCATGTGGCACGCCTGGAGACGTTAAAGTCGGAAGGTCGTTTATTGCTGGCAGGCCCTTGTCCTGCCGTCGATAGCCCTGACCCCGGCGGTGCCGGTTTTTCAGGCAGCTTAGTGGTGGCAGAGTTTGACTCGTTGGAAGCTGCACAGGCCTGGGCAGATGTTGATCCTTATGTTGATGCTGGTGTCTATCGCCAGGTTGTTGTTAAGCCATTCAAGAAAGTGTTGCCGTGAAGTTATTTCAAAAACGATGTGCTGCGTTGCTGTTCAGTGTGTTTTTTGCTGCAGGTGCATACGCTGAGAGCCGCTATGTGACGGATATTATTTATATTCCCATGCGGGCAGGTCCGGGTAATCAGTTCCGTTTTGTGCATCAGGGTATTAAAACGGGCACTGAGCTTAAAGTGCTGGAAGCCGATGCCGGTAATGATTTCAGTAAAGTCGTTACACCCGGTGGGTTGGAAGGGTATATCCGCACACAATATTTGCTGACAAAGCCACCGGCTCGCCAGCAGTTGCCAGCACTCGAAGCGACGACGAATAAAGCCGTTGCTGAAAAGAAAGCGATGGCTGCTGAGCTTAAGCAGGCACAAACTGAGCAGGCAGCCTTGGCTGAAAAGCTACGGGTAACCACCCGGCAGTTCGAGCAGCAGAATACCGAGCTAAAGCGTATATCCGATATCAGTGCCGATACGCTGGCGATTGATCAGCGGAACAAAAAGCTGGTGGAAGAGAACCAACAGTTGAAAAACCGTGCACAACTGCTGGAAACCGACAATGGTCAGCTAATCAATGATAGTCGGTTCAAGTGGTACCTTTACGGTGGAGGCACGATTTTGCTGGGTATCTTACTGGGCTTGCTATTGCCTCGCTTGAAGGTGCGTAAGAAACAGTCATCGGATTGGGTGTAAGGCAATAAAACGCTGTTAGTGTCGTAGAGGGAAGGCATGCCTTCCCTTTCTTTATCGTTCTGCGAATGCGGTTATAAAATAGATTGTCATCAGTACTTGTAAGATGAAAGCATAAACGTTTGCTTGTTACCTAAATCCTGCAATCCAAACCCGAACAGGTCAATCGCAGCAACTGATCAAGCCCTCCTGATTCTGATTATGCTACTATCGAGCAAATATTTACCTTTTCAGTGGATTTTAATCACATGAGCCGTCGTGTTTGGTTCATCTTACTGCTATTCCTGATATCAGGGCGCGATAACTCCTTCCGCATTAGCAGAATGTTTTTCTAATCATCCATTGTTCGCTATTTACAAACAGTCACCTACTGCTAGCCAAGCATCCCACTCCGTTTGGTAGAGATGCTCTTTGTTACTGGCAACGGTCAACTGCCTGTTACCTGTCAACAGTTTTCCGGCAACCCGTATCATATAGCAGCGAATGCTTTCCGGCTCCCACTTCATCAACTGACGATTCCCACTCATCAGTGCCATCCAACGTGTTGTATTGTAGGCCAGTATTGCACATTGCATAAGCGCACTGTTTGCCATGAAATGATCGGTTTTGATCTGCCCGAGAGCCATCTGGTTTTTGCACTCTTCGATCCAGGTTTCGCAGGTAGCCCGCTTGCCATACGCTTTATGGATCTCCCATGGACTCAACGACTCAGTAGTCACGTAGCAGAAGTAGTCGTACTCTGGCTTCGGGTCTAACAATTCGCACTGGGTGTTTTCTGGCTTCCCGATCTTTCTTTGCCGGACAGCCACGAAGCAACGAGCCCGGTCCCAGTCACCACAGCAGTGTTGAAACTCGCACCACTCCCACCCTGGCTGATGCACGACAGGTTGCCAGTCTTGCGGGATTAACAGTTTGTGTAGATTCTTCAGTTTGACCTTAACCAGATAACGATGTCCTAAATCCTCCAGATAGGTCAGTAATGGTCCACCAAAGTAGCCACTATCAGCCCTGAAAAAAATCTTCATGTGGGAAGGCAGAGTAACCAGCAACTGTTTCATAAACTCTATGGAGCCATTAGCAGTGTAGGCATCACCACTTCGTCACCAACCCTGCAGCACTTCTTTGGTTTCCGCGCAAAAGGCCAGCTGCGGGTGGTACGACAGCGCCCCTCTTTTTTTCTCGTTAAACCCTTTCTTTGCGCCTTCCTGAAAACCAAAACAGGTTTTTACCGTAGAATCGAGGTCAATGGTGACCTGTTTAAAAGCATAAACGGTAGATGTTCCTGAGCGCAGTGCCTGTTTCCAAACACTCTCCCTCATTTCGTGGACAGCGGTTTCCAGTTCAACGACGCTGGCAAAGTGGAACAGCTTTAAAATGCGTCCAAATTGACTGTCACAAGGAATGCGTTGAAAACGGGTGCATTCTCGGAGAACGCTATCCTGCCAGACCGTGCACACTTTCATCAGACTTTTGGCACCTGCCAGAATGCCGGTGGTTACCATCAGAATGACATCTGACAGTTGGAAAGTGGCATTAGAGCCTCGTTGAATATTAATCCGTTTGTCCAGTAGGTCGGCCAGCCCCATCCGGTTCAGGAAGCGAAACACAGGGATAAGTCCAGCCTGACTGGTAAGCGGCTTTTTAGCTTGAGTGAAATGTACCTTCCGCTGCTTCAAACGTGCTTTTGACTTGTTTTTTTTGCTCATTGAAAAAGTGATGCTTTATGAAACGAAAACATCATTTAATCTCTTTATTCACGGGTGATTGCAACTTTTATTTCGATATTATTTGCAGGATTTAGGTATAACGCTTCCAGTGGTATTGCTTTCTGCTTCGCTTAACAACATTAGCACCTCAAAAAACCTGATTTCGCAGCTCAATACTTGGCCTACAGACACCCCTGTCAACGCTTCATCTGTCACCTTACGGTAACGGACGCATGACTCGGAGCTGGGGCGACCCGCCAGTCTTTCCCCACAGGGACTTTCCCCCGTGACATCTTGCCGATTTATCTCGGCACTCTAAGCGGTTGGTGAAATACATGTACTTCGCCAACCGCTTACGCTACTACCAACCGTTTACAACCTGCTGGAACAGCCAGAGCGTAACGCCATCAAAATCACCTATCAGGACCTGATTATAAGGAGTTTTGGTCTAGATCCCGGCTTTGTTGCAATGCTAATCTATCTCGTCTTTTGATGTCTTTCAGACGGTTCTGTAGCTTTGGGGCATACCCAGCCCTGTAAATCGATTTAATACCCCGCAGGAGACCATCATTTCCTGATTCTGATTTTCCATTTTACGCGCATGCATTTTGGGACCAATAATTTTCTTATAGCGCTGCATGGCCATCTCAGAATGACTGCGTTTTCCGTACTGGTGATTCTTCTGCCATCCCAGCTCCCCTTTAGCCGCTCTTTCGATTATGGTGGCGCAGCGTTTGGGGTGATGATCTTCGTTATAATACAGATGTTTTTTTGTTGGAATAACAATGTCTGCTTCCGGGAAATGGCTTTCTATCGTCTCGTAAACAGGGTTTTCATCGTACCCTTTATCGCCCAAAACCTGGGAGACATCGACAGTGATTTGTTCGCATAACTCCTCAACCACGGCATCATCCAGGATGTCCTTATCAGTCAGTACAGCTGAGTAAATAATATGATCTTCACCTACCCCTAAATGCATTTTTCGCCAGCTTCTTTTACTCGATACCTTATGTTTTTCCTGGTGCCATTCATCTCTTCCGTACTGCTTAAGGCCAGTAGAATCAATGGCTATCGCTATAGCATCGTTTGATTTTTTAGTCTTAGGCTTATGGCTGGGTATTTTTAGATCCAATGCACTCAGGCGCTTACAGAGGAGAGTATAGTCAGGGCATTTTAGCCTAATATCAAAATGCTCAAACAATGAGTTGATGAAGCCCTCAACCTGTCTCAGCGGCAGTTTAAACACCGAACGAATCTCATGGCATATCAGGATTGCCTGATCAGTATAATGTTTGGTAGAGCCTGTACCATCAAACACTCTGTCCTTATGGACCCCTCATGACTCAATATCATCACTGATCCATAGGTCTATTCGCCCTCTGTTTTTCAATACCTGATTATAGTCACGCCAGTTGCTAAGCTTATATTTTTGTTTGGGAATATGGTAACGTTTAGCTTCGTTGAATTTATAAGGCATAGAGGGGAGTAACTGGCAGAAGGTATGCTGACGGATTATCCCCATGTCACGCTCATATTTCACGACAGAGTATAGCTGACATGTTGATCACATATTGAGGGATTCAACAAAGCCCATCGGAGGCTACTATAATAATAGAAAACAGAGACACAGTACTTTCGGTTGTGTCAGCCAAGAGCAGTATGGATCAAAAAAAATTGCATAGGAAGGTGTCCATTTTTAGTGCACCAGATCATTTAGCTAAGTCGAGTTTGGTCTGTCCGATTTTTATAAAATAATTGATTTTTAATACTATGATTTAATTAGATAATAAATTATAAGCACTTTTATTATTATTAATAAATAATTGGTTAACTATAGGGGATAATAAATATATGGAGATTATCGGCGTTGTTCAATCTGTTATAGGAATTGTCACAATAAAAACCGGTAACGGTAAAGTCAAGGAATTAAAACCCGGAGATATCCTGTTAGACAGTGATCAGATTCAACCCTCTGATGGTCAGGTTTATATTCAATTAGTTAATGGCCAGATGATAACCATATTGCCGGGGCAATCCATAGCAATAAATGCTGGCTTATTGGCGAATACATCCGAAGAAGGTGATGCTGAAAACGGATTGGTGGAAGCCCTTCCGGCTGTGGAGGACTTCTCTCAGATATTTGATGCTCCTGCGGCTGGTGAACGTGCATCAGAAGATACAGGTAGTAAACCTTTTCCTGATAGTACAACGGTTGACGATAATTTTGTCGAACGTGAAAGTTCTGGTTCACTGTCGACGGAAGAAGCATCCATTGCTGATATTCTCTCAGATATTGATAAAATTAAGACTGCTGTAGAAGAATATCCTGTTTTAGCCGCTGACTCAGCGCCTACTGTGGATACGGCGCTCGGCAGTGAGATTACCCGGGTCAATGTACCTGCTATGATTTCGGGGAATGACCAAGGTACAGTCGTTGAGGATTCTATTGTTTCTGTTTCAGGCGTATTGGCAATTACAGATATTTAGAACTTACGCATTGACAGGTCCGGCAAAAAATGGCCTCAACCATGCCTTCCCCTCGGAGAAGCTTGTTATGAAATCCCAGGTAGCTTCTTTAAGGGCGTCTTTCCTGACGCTATAGATGCTTCTGAGTGACCCTGATACTTTCATCGCCTGAAGACAGGTATAGCCAAAGATAGCCGCAAAAATATGATTCCGGACCTGTCGCTCCCCTCTCACCTGAAAACGCTCGATGTTGCAGAGTTGCTTTAATGCCCGGTGATACTCTTCGATCGCCCAATGATGTTGGTGCAGCTGATCAAAATCAGATCGTGGAGATAGATCTGCTCCGACATGAGGAGTGTAAACAACGTCATGGCACAGCTCGTTTTTGAGTCGCGTCCGGTAGAGTCGTACATGACCACAGTTACGTAGCCATACAGTTTTTCCTTCTTCGGGAATCTCCAGGCTCTGCACCTGTTGGTAGTTACCCTTTTGCACAGAGACAGTACGGTTGCTTTTAACAGCGAACATAAAACCCAAACCATTGTTTTTCACAGCTTTGAGGTTTCCAATACTGCTATACCAAGAGTCACCGATAACACATGCAGGTTCGAGTCCCCATGCCAGTACTTCTTTCAGCATATCGACAAAGTAGTCATTTTTAGTTTTGCCATCGGCTGGATTGTAAATACGGAAATTAACGGGCAAGTTGTAGCCTTTGATGTCCGTGTAATAAAGCGTGATGAGATTAATACCCTTGGTGCTTTCCTGAGTAGTAATGACCGACTAAAGCCGTGTAATGGGTATAAGGTTTATCCAGCACCGTATCATCAACCGATAGCGTCCCACCTTCAAGAATAAGCCTTGCTGACGCTTCTAGAAAAAGATCTTCAGGAGCAAAGTTTTCACGTTGGAGAAAGCGGTTAACACTGTCATGCGATATATCACTCAATTCGCTAAGACGGGTACAGGTGGCTGATTTGGGTTCACAGAGTAGAAACCCCGTATACTTCGGGAGGTCGCACTTGGCTGTTGTTGGTTTTGTTATTTTTCTACGCACGACGACATCCACTGTTTTTTTGCTGATCTAGCAATTTTTTTGGATGTCTGTCAATGCGTAAGTTCTAATATTGATACTAACGAAGCGTTTTTTGTACCGGAAACGCAGGTCTCGGATTATGGCTCGCTTACCATTAACTCCACGGGAATCTGGAGTTATACCGTCAATAATGCAGATTCTTCCGTTCAAGCCCTTTCTGTTGATGACAACCTAGTAGATACAGTGATTGTTCGTTCATTAGATGGTACGGAACACCCTGTCGTTATCACTATTTATGGCACCAATGATGCGCCAGTCTTTGAAACTATTAGTGAAGATGAATTCAACCCGGTGGGGAAAACCGTCAGCAGCCTCTTTGGCAGCCTGATTTCCGATGTTGATACTGGCAGTGCCAAAGGGATTGCCATTACCGCAGCAGATGCCACCAACGGTACCTGGCAATACTCTGCTGACAGTGGTTCAACCTGGCAAAGCGTCGGCTCTGTTACAGAAACCAGGGCCCGTTTGCTGGATGCCAGTGATCAGCTGCGTTTTATCCCCAATGCCAACTACAACGGCACTGAAACCCTGAGCTTCCGGGCCTGGGACAAAACGACAGGGACTGCGGGTACACTGGCCGATACCAGCACCAACGGTGACACCACCGCCTTCAGTAGCGCTATGGAAGACGCGATCTTAACCATTAATCCCGTGAACGATGCACCGGTGCTGGATGATAGTGGAGCACCCACGTTTACCGCCATTGATGAAGATACCGCCGCGCCCGCCGGGGATACCATCAGCACTCTCTGTGGCAGCCTGATCTCGGATGTGGATGCCGGTGCGTTGAAAGGCATTGCCATCATCAGTGCTAACAACACCAACGGAAGCTGGGAGTACTCAACAGATGATGAGAACACCTGGCACATCATTGGGATTGTTTCAGATGCTAATGCTCTTTTACTGGATGCCACCCATATGATTCGTTTTGTTCCCAGTGAAAATTACAATGGTACTGAATCCATCGCTTTCAGAGCCTGGGATCAGACCAGTGGCACAGCCGGGAGTACCGCTGACACCAGTAGTTCTGGCGGAACAACCGCATTCAGTTCAGCCAGTGAAACGGCCAGCCTGACCGTCACCCCGGTTAATAATGCCCCCACACTGACACCATCAGGCAGTACCGTATCCGCTTCAGCAGAAGCTAATTCCGGTGGTGGTTTTTATGGTGATCTTGTTGCTCTGCCAGACGGTGGCTTCCTCAATGTCTGGAATAGTTCAGGTCCAACTATTGAGATGCAGCGCTACGATAGTAATGGAATTGCCCAGGGCAGTGCCGTGACGGTGTACGATGATCCTAATAATAAAACCAGCTACAACGACAGTGTGACGGTATTAGATGATGGCGGATTTGTCATCAGCTGGACCAACTTTCTCTTCAATGGGTCAGACTCATCCAATGCCTGGGCACAGGTCCATAATGCCGATGGCTCCGTGCGCCAGAGTGCTTTCCAGTTAAATAGCCAACATACATTCCTAAGCCAGTCCAATCCAGGTGTTGCCTCGTTACAGGATGGTGGCTTTATTACTGTATGGACCGATGTTCATCAATACATCGGTAGTGGTGGTCAATATGACTTGTATATACGCCGCTTTAACGCTGATGGAACTGCACGAGATACTCAGGAAATTCAATTAACCAATTCGTCAACTGAGCAGGATAATCCTACTATTACCCAGTTATCCGATGGCAGCCTAGGTTTAGCCTGGATTCAGTCAGGCAGCGTCCACACTCACAAAATGGATAGTCAGGGTAATCTGATCGGTAGCCCGGTACAGGTCTCTGAAAACACCAGTCACAATGTCGGTGATCCACCCGAAATAGCCGCATTAACCAATGGCAGTTATGTTCTGACCTGGATGGACTCTTCTGGTCAGGATGGTGAAGGTTATGGTGCCTTTGCCCGTATCGTTGACAGTACAGGCCAACCGATTGGTAATGAGTTTTCTGTCAGCAATGACAACTCTTTACCCGCACAGGTATTCCCCGATGCCACGGCCCTCAGTGATGGCGGCTTTATTATCACCTGGCAAAGTGGCGCTGACCTGAATAATGGTCAACAGATCTGGGCCCAACGCTACGATAGCCTTGGCACACCGGTTAACAGCGCCTTCAGAGTCGGTGCCGGACAAACAGATAAACAACCAACGGTCGTTGAACTCAGCGACGGTACTCTGGCCTTCAGCTGGCAGGATAATGATGCCTATGATATTCGGACCCAGTTGTATAAAGATGGCTTTGAGCTATCGGCTATCAATGAGGATGATACCAGCAATAGTGGTAATACCATTGCCGATATCGTAACTGATGGCAGTATTACTGATATCGATGGCAACCCGGTTGAAGCCGTTGCCATTACCAGTGTTGATAATAGCAATGGTTTCTGGGAATACTCCGTTGATGGCGGCAGCAACTGGATGGCGGTCAATGATGGTAGCCTGGGTGAAAACCATGCCCTGTTACTGGACGCCAGTAATCAGGTCCGCTTTGTTCCCAACACGGACTTTAATGGCGCTGCCACGTTTACGGTCAGAGCCTGGGATCAATCTGCCGGAATTGTTGGAGAATATGCGGATACCACCACCAATGGTGGCACCACTGCCTTCAGCCCGGAAATTGCCCCAGTGGGCATTCTTGTCAATGCTGTTAATGATGCGCCTATCGTGGACACCAATGCCAGCCTTAATCTGACCACGATTACAGAAGGTGACGTCAATAGTGATGGCAATTATGTTTACCAAATAGCACAGGGAAGCATCAGTGATCCCGATGGCTATTTTGGTGATGATGAAATCGAAGCCATGGCCATTACCAGTGTTGATAACACCAACGGTACCTGGCAGTACAAAATTGGCTGGAATGACCCATGGGCCAGCATTGACGACGGTAGCCTTTCAAATAGCCATGCCTTATTGCTGGACAGTTATCACAAGATACGATTGGTCCCCAATGA
Source organism: Crossaster papposus (assembly GCA_037893245.1). Lineage (NCBI taxonomy): Eukaryota > Metazoa > Echinodermata > Asteroidea > Velatida > Solasteridae > Crossaster > Crossaster papposus. The sequence goes on along the minus strand of JBAIAA010000008.1, from coordinate 4,629,152 downwards.
AAATTATAATGGCGATGCCACCTTTGATTTCAGGGCATGGGATAGAACCGCAGGAACCGCTGGACAATATGAAGATGCCAGCACTAATGGTGGCACCACCGCCTTCAGTTCCGACCCCACTTCAGCGACTATTTCATTAACGGCTGTCAACGATGCTCCAACCCTGACCCCTTCTGGCGGCACCGTCTCGGCCTCTACAGAAGCAACATCAGGCGGGGGCTTTTACAATGCCATGGCAGCGACAAGTGACGGTGGTTATCTCCATGTCTGGAACAGCTCTGGCGATACTATTAAAGCCCAGCGCTATGATAGCCAAGGGGTGGCCCAGGGCACTGAAATCACTGTGCATGATGACCCTAATAACAAAACCAGCTATAGCCGTAGCGTGACAGTATTAGACGATGGCGGTTTTGTCGTCAGCTGGTCTCACTATCTCTTTAACGGCTCGGATTCTGTTAACGTCTGGTCTCAAATTCATAATGCCGACGGCTCTGTTCGCCAAGCCGCTTTCCAACTCAATACTCAGCATACCTTTCTGGGTCAAAGTGGGGTTCAGTCAGCAGCCCTACCTGATGGAGGCTTTGTTACCGTCTGGGATGACCAGCACGAATACACCGGCAGTGGCGGTCAGGGTGACCTGTATATGCGCCGATACGATGCAGATGGTACCCCCAGAGATACACAGGAAATCCAGATAACTACCAGCAGCGTCGATCAGGAAGAGCCTGCCATCACCGTCCTTAATGATGGCAACATTGCTCTTGCCTGGCGGGAAGACGGTGGCACGATACATAGCCTGCGAGTGGATAACCAGGGCAACACAATCGGTAGCCCCATTCAACTGACCGCAAGTACATCCAATGACGTTGGTGAAGCACCCAACATAGCAGCTATGAGCAATGGTGGTTATGTCGTCACCTGGATGGACTCAACCGGCGCTGATGGTCAAGGCTATGGTGTTTACGCACGTGTTGTTGATAGTCAGGGCCAACCTGTCGGTAGTGAGTTTGCCGTTACCAATGACAATGCATTCCCAGACCAGACCTTCCCTGAAGTCACCGGACTGGCCAATGGTGGATTCGTCGTTACCTGGCAAACCGGTGATGACCTTAATACGGGTCGACAGATCTGGGCTCAACGTTTTGACAACACAGGGACAACGATTGATAACGCCTTCCGGGTCGGTAGCGGTCAGACCGATAAACGACCTACCGTCGTTGAGTTGAGTGATGGCACACTGGCCTTCAGCTGGGAAGATGAAAATGCCTACGAAACCCGCACTCAGCTTTACAAGGATGGCTATGTCCTCACCGATATAAATGAGGATGAAACAAGTAATAGCGGCAACACCATTGCAGAGATTATTACGGATGGCAGTGTTGCCGATCTCGATGGTAACCCGCTTGAAGCGGTTGCTATTACCAGTGTCGACAACAGTCAGGGCAGCTGGGAGTATTCAACAGATGCTGGCGCCAACTGGGCTGTCGTTGATGATGGTAGCCTTGCTGAAAACCATGCACTATTGCTGGATGCCACCAATCATATACGTTTTGTGCCAAATGCCGATTTTAATGGCGCAGCCACATTCACCGTCAGGGCCTGGGATCAGTCCACCGGGGCAATTGGTGACTATGCTGATGCCTCAACCAATGGTGGTTCAACGGCATTCAGTGCTGAAACAGCCCCGGTGGGTATCCTGGTCAATGCTGTCAATGATGCTCCGGTTGTTAATACTAATGCCAACCTGACCCTCACAGCGATCAATGAGGATGATACCAGTAGTGATGGCCGATATGTCTACCAAATCGCCCAGGGCAGCATCAGCGACCCGGATGGCTATTTTGGTGATGATGACATTGAAGCCATGGCCATTACCAGTGTTGATAATACCAGCGGCACCTGGCAGTACAAAATTGGCTGGAATGATCCATGGGCCAGCATTGACGACGGAAGCCTTTCAGATAGCCATGCCTTGTTACTGGATAGTTACCACAAGGTACGATTTGTCCCCAATGAAAATTATAATGATGATGCCACCTTTGACTTCCGGGCTTGGGACAGGTCAGCGGGAACTACTGGTACTTATGCCGATACTACCAGCAACGGTGATGCCACCGCATTCAGTTCAGATACAGCCACAGCGGGTATCACTATCAATGCGGTAGCTGATGCTGCAATTATTGCGGGAACAGATACTGGCGCTGTTACTGAAGATGTGCAAATTCATGACCCATCGTATAGCACCTTTGACTTTAACCATTCACAAAGCTTCGGATTTCCTTTTCAGTGGCAAATGACCCTCAATGGCCCTGGCATTTCAATGCCACTGGGTCAATATTCGTTACCTTCCGGTACGACTGCAGAGCAAAACGCAGCCTCGCTAGCAACATTTATGAATAATAATCAGTCTCGCTTTATAGCAACCGCCAACGGCATAAATCTTGAAATTAATGCCGTCGACCAAGTCAATGACCCTATACCTGGTGCCCTGTCAATTATCAGTCACGATAATAATGGTAGTTCTAACTCACAATTTTTCAGCCTTGATGAAGTCATCCGCACTACAGGACAGCTGACCGTTACCGACCCAGATGCTGGAGAAGAGGGCTGTACTGAACAAACCATCAATGGCATCTATGGCAACCTCTCTATCGAATCTGATGGCAACTGGACCTATGATAGTGTTGCTGCACAACCGGTTGTTCAGGCTTTAGACGCCGGTGAAACACTCACAGATACAGTAACGGTTACCTCACTGGATGGTACCACCCATGATGTTACCCTAACCATCACCGGTACTAACGATGCGCCAGTTATCAGCACGCTGACCGGCCATAGCCTGGCCACTCTTCCTGAAGATCCTGAAAGAACGGAATCAGACAACCTTGAAGGGCTAAACACAGGCTCGATAGATAGTCAAAATGGCTGGGTACTGGAACGCTTTAATACCAGCAGCTCTATTTTTCTTGAAGATGGTTTTGGCGCTGATGGTAGTAAAGCCATGAAATTTACTGCTAGTGGCGGCGGGGTTGGTAATAGTGCCTCTCGCGTCAACTCACAAGTACAAACCGTGCCTGATTTAACCGATGCCCGGTCCATGGCTATTGAGGTTGATATCCACAAGAATGCCTGGGGGGTAATTTTTGGTCTGGGTGCAGACCTAAATGATGATGGACAGATAACCAAAGCAGCTACCGAAGAGCATGGTGTAAAGTTCTCGTTTAATAAACTCTGGTTGGCTGATGGCAGTAGTATTTCATTTTCTGGTGTTGGCAGTGGCTGGTCCAAATATCGACTTGAAATCGATCTAGAAGCTAATAATGGTCAGGGATCTGGAACCTTAATGTTCCGCAATCTGACGGCGGGCGAAACCGAATGGACAACAGTTCCCGAACTGACCAATATTAATCTCGCTCTTGATCCGACTGCCAGTAATGCCCGTAACCCTGAAAATTGGGATGGTGTTTATCTACACATGGAGGGTGCTACTGGAGGTATCGATAACATCAATATTGAAACCCTCAACCCTGGTGATACCGTTGGACAACTCATTACTGATGGCTCATTCACAGATGCCGATACCACTGCCGTTGAAGCAGTAGCGATTACTGCCGTTGATAATAGCAATGGTAGCTGGGAATACTCAACAGATGACGGTGTGACCTGGACTGCCGTCGATGATGGCAGCCTGGCAGATAACCATGCGCTATTGCTGATGGCTACTGACAGACTAAGGTTTGTCCCTGCTCATGATTATAATGGTGACGCAAACTTTACTTTCCGGGCCTGGGATCAGACGACAGGAACCACCGGTTCCTACGCTGATGCCAGTATCAACGGTGGTTCAAGCGCTTTCAGTGCAGAACCCGCAACGGCTACCATTACGATTTCTCCCACCAGTGATGCACCAACCTCTACAGACAGCACAATTACTGTGACAGAAGATGGAACGCACAGTTTCACGGCAGCTGACTTTAATTTCAGCGATGCCGATGGCGATGCTTTCCATTCCGTTAAAATCACTCAATTACCAACAGCTGGCACATTGTATAAGAAAGCTCGCCCTGATCTGGAATTTTCATTCAGTGATTCAAATGACCCCGCTAATGATGCACGTAATAACATCCATGGCACATTAACAGGTGCGGCACATGCCTCTGATCTGGAACAGGGGGATGTTATCAACTTCACTGCCTCATCAGATCAAATTGCGCTTGATCAGGCTTTCGATTTAGGCAGTGAATGGACGATCAGTGCTAAATTTAAAGATCTCTATTTAGAGAATGGTCTCTGGAACACCCTGACTAGAGGCAGCACCATTGATCATCAGATTATTTTCCATGAAACCACCGGTGAGCTGGGTACATACACCTCATCAGGTTTCAGCGGTACAGGGTTTATGGCTTCAGAGATCAGCGGTGGCTGGCATGACATCACTGCTGTGGGTAAAGACGGTAAAACCTACTTTTATCTTGATGATACGTTTGTGGGTGTTGCTGATGCTCAATCTACCAGTGATGTTTCAACGATTGGTAATCACGGTGGAACACAACCTTTTGCTGAATTCCTGGATGATTTCCAGATTAAAAACACCGCGCTACTGCCTGATCTTGACTTGGATGGTCTTTCTGAGAACACCTCACCTTCAGTGCATTTTGATTTTAGTGATTCAACCAATCCTGCATATGATCCCGATCATGGCATAAGTGGCTCTTTGAATGGCGTTACATGGGTTAATGATGCCCAGCAGGGAGCCGTTATGCAGTTTGATGTAAGCTCTGATCGCATTATTCTCGACCAGCCTATTACTCTGGGTAACGAATGGACAATCAGTACTCGTTTTAAAGACCTCTTCTTAGGTAATGGCTCTATTGGTGCCTTAACACGCAGTGGCTCTGGTGATCGTGACATCCAAATAGAGGTCTCTGATAGCGGCGAACTGGGTACTCTGGACAGAGGAACCAATACTGTTTACGGTTCCGGCTTTAATATGAGTAGTTTAAGTGCTGACTGGCACACACTCACAGCTGTCGGTAAAGATGGAAAAACATTCTTTTATATTGATAACGAGCATGTTGGCACCAGTGATTACCAGTCACAGGAACCTATCAGTGCTATCGGCAATGAAGATTTAGGTAGTAACTATGCCTTTGCTCAGTTTATCGATGATTTCCGGGTTTATGATGAAGCGCTGGTTCCTGAAATACCCACATTGCCTTTGGAGTTAACGGAAGTTGCAACTAATGAAGTCATACCTAAATCCTGCAATCCAACCCCGAACAGGTCAATCGCAGCAACTGATCAAGCCCTCCTGATTCTGATTATGCTACTATCGAGCAAATATTTACCTTTTCAGTGGATTTTAATCACATGAGCCGTCGTGTTTGGTTCATCTTACTGCTATTCCTGATATCAGGGCGCGATAACTCCTTCCGCATTAGCAGAATGTTTTTCTAATCATCCATTGTTCGCTATTTACAAACAGTCACCTACTGCTAGCCAAGCATCCCACTCCGTTTGGTAGAGATGCTCTTTGTTACTGGCAACGGTCAACTGCCTGTTACCTGTCAACAGTTTTCCGGCAACCCGTATCATATAGCAGCGAATGCTTTCCGGCTCCCACTTCATCAACTGACGATTCCCACTCATCAGTGCCATCCAACGTGTTGTATTGTAGGCCAGTATTGCACATTGCATAAGCGCACTGTTTGCCATGAAATGATCGGTTTTGATCTGCCCGAGAGCCATCTGGTTTTTGCACTCTTCGATCCAGGTTTCGCAGGTAGCCCGCTTGCCATACGCTTTATGGATCTCCCATGGACTCAACGACTCAGTAGTCACGTAGCAGAAGTAGTCGTACTCTGGCTTCGGGTCTAACAATTCGCACTGGGTGTTTTCTGGCTTCCCGATCTTTCTTTGCCGGACAGCCACGAAGCAACGAGCCCGGTCCCAGTCACCACAGCAGTGTTGAAACTCGCACCACTCCCACCCTGGCTGATGCACGACAGGTTGCCAGTCTTGCGGGATTAACAGTTTGTGTAGATTCTTCAGTTTGACCTTAACCAGATAACGATGTCCTAAATCCTCCAGATAGGTCAGTAATGGTCCACCAAAGTAGCCACTATCAGCCCTGAAAAAAATCTTCATGTGGGAAGGCAGAGTAACCAGCAACTGTTTCATAAACTCTATGGAGCCATTAGCAGTGTAGGCATCACCACTTCGTAACCAACCCTGCAGCACTTCTTTGGTTTCCGCGCAAAAGGCCAGCTGCGGGTGGTACGACAGCGCCCCTCTTTTTTTCTCGTTAAACCCTTTCTTTGCGCCTTCCTGAAAACCAAAACAGGTTTTTACCGTAGAATCGAGGTCAATGGTGACCTGTTTAAAAGCATAAACGGTAGATGTTCCTGAGCGCAGTGCCTGTTTCCAAACACTCTCCCTCATTTCGTGGACAGCGGTTTCCAGTTCAACGACGCTGGCAAAGTGGAACAGCTTTAAAATGCGTCCAAATTGACTGTCACAAGGAATGCGTTGAAAACGGGTGCATTCTCGGAGAACGCTATCCTGCCAGACCGTGCACACTTTCATCAGACTTTTGGCACCTGCCAGAATGCCGGTGGTTACCATCAGAATGACATCTGACAGTTGGAAAGTGGCATTAGAGCCTCGTTGAATATTAATCCGTTTGTCCAGTAGGTCGGCCAGCCCCATCCGGTTCAGGAAGCGAAACACAGGGATAAGTCCAGCCTGACTGGTAAGCGGCTTTTTAGCTTGAGTGAAATGTACCTTCCGCTGCTTCAAACGTGCTTTTGACTTGTTTTTTTTGCTCATTGAAAAAGTGATGCTTTATGAAACGAAAACATCACTTAATCTCTTTATTCACGGGTGATTGCAACTTTTATTTCGATATTATTTGCAGGATTTAGGTCATAGCAGAAGAAGATATCGTAGATCTGATCTTTGTACCGGATGCCAACGCCAATGGCGCCGGCTATTCAAACCTGCAATACACCGTCAGTGATGGCTCACTGGAAAGCATGGCCCACACCCTGACCATTGATGTGACAGCGGTTAATGATGCACCAATTATCGGCACAACAGCTACATGGTCTGCTATCGCTGAAAACTTTGATAATGGTGATAACTGGTTAACATCTGGTAATGCTTCGATAGGCAGCGGCCAGGCAACGCTGACGCCCAATACGGGTAGTCAGGCAGGAGCTATTCTCTACGATCACTCAATATCCAGCTCTTATGGACTTCGAACCCAGTTTGACTTTAAAGCCGATGGCACTGGCGATGGTATGGCCTTTTTCCTGGTAGATGGTGCGCTTGTCAACAGCAGCAACTTCACAGCGGGGGCTGCTGGTTCCGGGTTAGGCTTTACCGGCATGGCCAATGACTATCTGGCCATTGGTTTTGATGAATACAATGGTGATCTGGTTAAACTCATTGGTGCGGGTGATAATGTGTTCCACTCAGTGTCTGTCGCAGGCTTTGGTGGTGTTGACGGTACAGCCTTCCGCAAGGTGGATGTTGAGTTATCAGACAACCAACAACTGACGGTTAAAATGAGCTGGGATGATGGTAGTACCTGGCAGACCGTGATTGATAACTACGATCTGGCCGCTGAAGGTATGGAGCTACCGGCTAATCTGAAAGCGGGTTTCAGTGGCGGCACCGGAGGAGCGACGGCTGAGCATGTCGTTGACAATATCACCTTCAGCCCACTAGTGGATCGAGTGGATACCAGCGTCAGTATCCCTGATGCACCATTAGCCCAGGAATCCTGGGACTTTGCCAATAGCAGTTATACCGGTACCAATGGTACTTTCTTTACGCCCTCATCCAGCCCTACCTTTGTTACCGGGCCTAATAACCAACACAGTAATGCGATTCATTTTGATGGTGTGGATGACAGTCTTTCAGCAACATTTGATGTCTCTGAAACAAATTACGCCGTTTCATTCTGGTTTCAAACTGATGTAGCCAATGGCGGGATATTTCAAATAGGTGGTGGCGGTCATGACCGTAACCTCTGGCTGGAAAATGGTCAGCTGAAAGGGCGTCTTTGGTCATCCGGTGAGATCATTACCTCTACTGAGACGTTTAACGATGGTGAGTGGCACCATGTGGTTCACACTTATGGCGGCAGCACCGGGGGTCAGACAATTTATATAGATGGGCAAGAGGCTGCTTCCGGTTCAGCCAGTGTTTCAGACTTCACCACACAAACCTCCATCAGTCTGGGCTATGCCAACTACCCTGTCGGCAACGAGTATTTTTCCGGCGACATTACCGGACTCAGCGTTTATAACGAAGCCCTATCCAGCAGTGATGTTTTGAAAGTCATGCTGGATGCGGATAGTTATGCTCAATCGGCCCAAGCGCTTGAAGACCGGTTAAACACCACTACTGACAGCGACCAGCATCAGTCCGCCATTGCGGCCACAGCTGATGGAGGGGCTATTTCTGTCTGGCTCGATCAAAGTGACAGTACCTACGCCATTATGGGGCAACAGCAGGCTGTTGAATCCCAAGTTCGAAATATAACCATTCAGGATCACAGTTTCGAAAGTCTTTCTATTTAGAACTTACGCATTGACAGGTCCGGCAAAAAATGGCCTCAACCATTCCTTCCCCTCGGAGAAGCTTTTTATGAAATCCCAGGTAGCTTCTTTGAGGGCGTCTTTCCTGATGCTATAGACGCTTCTGAGTGACCCTGATACTTTCATCGCCTGAAGACAGGTATAGCCAAAGATAGCCGCAAAAATATGATTCCGGACCTGTCGCTCCCCTCTCACCTGAAAACGCTCGATGTTGCAGAGTTGCTTTAATGCCCGGTGATACTCTTCGATCGCCCAATGATGTTGGTGCAGCTGATCAAAATCAGATCGTGGAGATAGATCTGCTCCGACATGAGGAGTGTAAACAACGTAATGGCGCAGCTCGTTTTTGAGTCGCGTCCGGTAGAGTCGTACATGACCAAAGTTACGTAGCCATACAGTTTTTCCTTCTTCGGGAATCTCCAGGCTCTGCACCTGTTGGTAGTTACCCTTTTGCACAGAGACAGTACGGTTGCTTTTAACAGCGAACATAAAACCCAAACCATTGTTTTTCACAGCTTTGAGGTTTCCAATACTGCTATACCAAGAGTCACCGGTAACACATGCAGGTTCGAGTCCCCATGCCAGTACTTCTTTCAGCATATCGACAAAGTAGTCATTTTTAGTTTTGCCATCGGCTGGATTGTAAATACGGAAATTAACGGGCAAGTTGTAGCCTTTGATGTCCGTGTAATAAAGCGTGATGAGATTAATACCCTTGACGGTTTTGTGGTGCTTTCCTGAGTAGTAATGACCGACTAAAGCCGTGTAATGGGTATAAGGTTTATCCAACACCGTATCATCAACCGATAGCGTCCCACCTTCAAGAATAAGCCTTGCTGACGCTTCTAGAAAAAGATCTTCAGGAGCAAAGTTTTCACGTTGGAGAAAGCGGTTAACACTGTCATGCGATATATCACTCAATTCGCTAAGACGGGTACAGGTGGCTGATTTGGGTTCACAGAGTAGAAACCCCGTATACTTCGGGAGGTCGCACTTGGCTGTTGTTGGTTTTGTGATTTTTCTACGCACGACGACATCCACTGTTTTTTTGCTGATCTAGCAATTTTTTTGAATGTCTGTCAATGCGTAAGTTCTAGTTAGAACCTAAATCCTGCAAATAATATCGAAATAAAAGTTGCAATCACCCGTGAATAAAGAGATTAAATGATGTTTTCGTTTCATAAAGCATCACTTTTTCAATGAGCAAAAAAAACAAGTCAAAAGCACGTTTGAAGCAGCGGAAGGTACATTTCACTCAAGCTAAAAAGCCGCTTACCAGTCAGGCTGGACTTATCCCTGTGTTTCGCTTCCTGAACCGGATGGGGCTGGCCGACCTACTGGACAAACGGATTAATATTCAACGAGGCTCTAATGCCACTTTCCAACTGTCAGATGTCATTCTGATGGTAACCACCGGCATTCTGGCAGGTGCCAAAAGTCTGATGAAAGTGTGCACGGTCTGGCAGGATAGCGTTCTCCGAGAATGCACCCGTTTTCAACGCATTCCTTGTGACAGTCAATTTGGACGCATTTTAAAGCTGTTCCACTTTGCCAGCGTCGTTGAACTGGAAACCGCTGTCCACGAAATGAGGGAGAGTGTTTGGAAACAGGCACTGCGCTCAGGAACATCTACCGTTTATGCTTTTAAACAGGTCACCATTGACCTCGATTCTACGGTAAAAACCTGTTTTGGTTTTCAGGAAGGCGCAAAGAAAGGGTTTAACGAGAAAAAAAGAGGGGCGCTGTCGTACCACCCGCAGCTGGCCTTTTGCGCGGAAACCAAAGAAGTGCTGCAGGGTTGGTTACGAAGTGGTGATGCCTACACTGCTAATGGCTCCATAGAGTTTATGAAACAGTTGCTGGTTACTCTGCCTTCCCACATGAAAATTGTTTTCAGGGCTGATAGTGGCTACTTTGGTGGACCATTACTGACCTATCTGGAGGATTTAGGACATCGTTATCTGGTTAAGGTCAAACTGAAGAATCTACACAAACTGTTAATCCCGCAAGACTGGCAACCTGTCGTGCATCAGCCAGGGTGGGAGTGGTGCGAGTTTCAACACTGCTGTGGTGACTGGGACCGGGCTCGTTGCTTCGTGGCTGTCCGGCAAAGAAAGATCGGGAAGCCAGAAAACACCCAGTGCGAATTGTTAGACCCGAAGCCAGAGTACGACTACTTCTGCTACGTGACTACTGAGTCGTTGAGTCCATGGGAGATCCATAAAGCGTATGGCAAGCGGGCTACCTGCGAAACCTGGATCGAAGAGTGCAAAAACCAGATGGCTCTCGGGCAGATCAAAACCGATCATTTCATGGCAAACAGTGCGCTTATGCAATGTGCAATACTGGCCTACAATACAACACGTTGGATGGCACTGATGAGTGGGAATCGTCAGTTGATGAAGTGGGAGCCGGAAAGCATTCGCTGCTATATGATACGGGTTGCCGGAAAACTGTTGACAGGTAACAGGCAGTTGACCGTTGCCAGTAACAAAGAGCATCTCTACCAAACGGAGTGGGATGCTTGGCTAGCAGTAGGTGACTGTTTGTAAATAGCGAACAATGGATGATTAGAAAAACATTCTGCTAATGCGGAAGGAGTTATCGCGCCCTGATATCAGGAATAGCAGTAAGATGAACCAAACACGACGGCTCATGTGATTAAAATCCACTGAAAAGGTAAATATTTGCTCGATAGTAGCATAATCAGAATCAGGAGGGCTTGATCAGTTGCTGCGATTGACCTGTTCGGGTTTGGATTGCAGGATTTAGGTAGAAAAAGAATAGACTCCCTCCCCTGAGGTTTATCGAAAATTCAAGGGGAGGGAGTTTAAATGACAATGCTCGTTACCCCACCGTTCTTTTTATCAAATAGAAATACACTGAATAAGGCAATCTCTTCAACAACCCCAACACGGCCGCAAATCCAGCAGGAAAACGCACCTCAAACCGTTTTGATGTTAACCCCTTGATCATTGCCTCTACAGCCTTATCCACTTCCATCAAAAACGGCATAGGAAAGGGATTTTTATCCGTCAGTGGGGTTTTAACAAAGCCCGGGTTGACCACTTGCACGGTAATCCCTTTATCAGCCAGCTCCAACCGCATAGACTCCGCTAAATTGATTAACGCCGCTTTACTGGCCCCGTATCCTCCTGAGCGCGGCAATCCCAGATAACCGGCCAGCGACGCATTAATCGCAATATGGCCTTTTTTTCGTTCAATGAATCGTGCCACTAAAGGCTCAATGCAATAACAGACCCCCATCACATTTAAATCGAGCTGCTGCTGTACAATATCACTACTGAATTGATCGGAGGCCATAGGAATAAATATCCCAGCATTGAGTATAGCGAGATCAATCACCGACCATTGAGATTCAATCGCCTCCACGGTTTTTGCTACCGCCTGTTTATCCGTCACATCCAGCGGAAAAGACCGCACTTCCCCTGAAAAGTGCACCGTGTCACTGATCAACTGTGCCAGCTTGGGCATGGTTCAACAACAGCTGTTTTTAGTGAACACCAAACAAACATAACCCTACCAGAGACTGGTATAGAAATGACTCAACAAGAGAGTTAGTTTATGCAGCTTTTCTGAAGCGCTGGAACCCCAGTATTTCCAACCAATTGGGATGAGGATTGCCGGTCATCACCTCGGCTGGTGTTTTTCCTTGCATGTAAGCATGCTTACTCCGGAGAAACACGTGATGATTCAGATAGAACCGGATTAGATTGAGGCTCTCAGAGGTAATTTGTTTACGGGAGTCCAGATAGGGCCTGAGTCTGCTGTTGAAATTCTCTACCATTGAGCTGCACCGAGGGGTTTCGGCGATTACCTTCAGCACCTCATCTTCGATGGGCTCGAAGATCGGCCCCATCCGTGATGCCAATACGTCGGCTTTTTTGTGGTAGCTCGGTGCTTGTATATCGTATCGGGTCACATCGCATATATCCCAGACGTCTTGCGCAGCAATAGCGTAGCGGGCTGCAATCTGTTGGAACTCTCTATTCAACACATGACTGGCGGCCAATAGGTTGTCCTTTTGGTGAGTCAGGGATATCACAAAGGCCATGATACGTGGAGAGGTGTCAGCCACTGCAGACAGCTCCTCCAGTACGAAATCAAAGAGCTTTTCTCTATCAACGGGGTTGTGCCCTGGCAGCTGTAAAATATCATGCTGGAGCCAGGCATTCAGTGTGGAAACATGACGATAGATAGCCTCTGCCTGTGTCGTATTTCTATTGACCAGGGCGAGCTTCGTTGAAAGAGTGTGCCCCTTACTTTTTTTCTTTGCTCGTTCCATTTTTTCAAGCAGCTTAATATGGGCCGTTATTGCTGATTCTCTTTTGTTTTTTAGGTACCTGACCAGTTCCTTCCCTGCTTTGATCAGGTGGAAGTGGTCAAAACGATGCTCAGTGTCTGGCAGTATCTCTTTGAATGCATTGCTCATCCCGAGCGCTTGATCGCTGATATTAACCTTGGGATGAAAGCCTTGCTCTGTAAGCTCCAGGAGGTGAATAGCCCAGGTTTCTGCGTCACGGCTATCTTCTCGTGTAAGGCTCGCACAGTAACGGCTTTCGATATCAACGACTGCTAAATGAGGCTTATTACGGTGATATATTTCATCAGAGGCGCTCTGTCTGATTGAGCCAAGATCGTAGGAGGCGTTAATCTCAGACGCTTTATGACAAGCATGGTTGTGGATGTTGAAAATGGTTCCGATACACATATCCGTGTCAAACAGGTCATGTAGGAACATCTGCGCACTGCGATCACTTCCCTTGCAGATCAATAAGATTCCCAGTACCACCTGGTGAAGGAAGGCTTTGGTGACCGGTAGATGGAATAGAGTCTGATCATCTGGATCTTGATCCATGAAGGCTTCATTGACTGCCGATTGAGTGAGTTGTTTTTGCGTGTAGACAGTGTTTCTGCACACCTGATGCAGCCTGGCAATATGAGATATGTTATTTTCGAAAATAGCCTGTAGGCCAATAGATTTCTTGCATTCAGGGGATAAACGTCTTTGCATGTACAGGCTCTAAAGTTGATCAAAATAACAGGATAGGCTGAGTAACCTGGCATTATAATCAACCTGCTGAAAATGTGCTGTACTGATGGCCTCCATAGACATGAAAGTGTTCACTTGATTTGAACCATGCCAAAAATAGCCGCAAAAATATGATTCCGGACCTGTCGCTCCCCTCTCACCTGAAAACGCTCGATGTTGCAGAGTTGCTTTCATGCCCGGTGATACTCTTCGATCGCCCAATGATGTTGGTGCAGCTGATCAAAATCAGATCGTGGAGATAGATCTGCTCCGACATGAGGAGTGTAAACAACGTAATGGCGCAGCTCGTTTTTGAGTCGCGTCCGGTAGAGTCGTACATGACCAAAGTTACGTAGCCATACAGTTTTTCCTTCTTCGGGAATCTCCAGGCTCTGCACCTGTTGGTAGTTACCCTTTTGCACAGAGACAGTACGGTTGCTTTTAACAGCGAACATAAAACCCAAACCATTGTTTTTCACAGCTTTGAGGTTGCCAATACTGCTATACCAAGAGTCACCGGTAACACATGCAGGTTCGAGTCCCCATGCCAGTACTTCTTTCAGCATATCGACAAAGTAGTCATTTTTAGTTTTGCCATCGGCTGGATTGTAAATACGGAACTTAACGGGCAAGTTGTAGCCTTTGATGTCCGTGTAATAAAGCGTGATGAGATTAATACCCTTGACGGTTTTGTGGTGCTTTCCTGAATAGTAATGACCGACTAAAGCCGTGTAATGGGTATAAGGTTTATCCAGCACCGTATCATCAACCGATAGCGTCCCACCTTCAAGAATAAGCCTTGCTGACGCTTCTAGAAAAAGATCTTCATGAGCAAAGTTTTCACGTTGGAGAAAGCGGTTAACACTGTCATGCGATATATCACTCAATTCGCTAAGACGGGTACAGGTGGCTGATTTGGGTTCACAGAGTAGAAACCCCGTATACTTCGGGAGGTCGCACTTGGCTGTTGTTGGTTTTGTTATTTTTCTACGCACGACGACATCCACTGTTTTTTTGCTGATCTAGCAATTTTTTTGGATGTCTGTCAATGCGTAAGTTCTAACTTCTTAACACTTTTATTTGCTGTTCTGATGCGTCTACAGATGACGCTAGTACTCCGTCCGGCAGAAGATGATAGTTTACTGAAGGCTATTCTAATAACTCCGAGTTCATAACACCGGAGTTATTATGACCATCAAATATCATGTTCGACTCAGCGAGGAAGAACGATCAATACTTGAACGGCTTATCAAGCAGGAAAAGCCCAAAGTTGCACAACACAAAAAACGTAAAGCCAATATCCTTCTGGCTATCGATGAAAACCATGATCCACTGCAGCATGATCAGGTAGCCAAAGCTTTCCATGTTAGGCCGCTTACTATCACTCGCCTCAGGCAACGATTTGTTGAAGAAGGGCTTGATGTCGCTGTCAATGGAAAACTAAGCAGCCACGGTCGGGTACGTAAACTCGATGGCGAAGCCGAAGCTCACCTTATTGCCCTTACCTGCTCACCACCACCGGAAGGAGCCAGCCGATGGACGCTAAACTTACTGACAGATCGCATGATTGAGCTCAGATACGTCGAATCGATTTCCAGAAGCACAGTACATGAGGGGCTAAAAAAAATGAGCTTAAGCCCTGGCAAAAAAAGGAATGGTGTATACCTGCGGAAGAAAGCGCCAACTTTGTGAGTGCGATGGAGGATATTCTTGAAGTCTATAAACGTCCTCTTGATCCAAGGCGTCCGCTTGTTTGCCTTGATGAAAGTAGCAAGCAGCATGTTAAAGAAGTCGTTAATCCAATGCCTGTTGAGCCTGGAAAACCGGAGCGTTATGACACAGAGTATGAACGTAATGGCGTCAGCAATCTGTTCATGATGTTTGAACCCTTGACAGGTTGGCGGCATGTTGAGGTGACTGATCGTAGGACAGCGATTGATTGGGCTCATCAAATCAAGTTTCTGGTCGATGTTCGCCACAAAGATGCAGAGAAAGTTATACTGGTTGGAGACAACTTGAACACGCATTCTCCCGCATCACTTTATAAAGCTTTTTCCCCAGAAGAAGCCCGCAGAATGATTGATAAGCTTGAGTTTCATTACACCCCAAAGCATGGCAGTTGGCTGGATATGGCCGAAATTGAGCTGAGTATACTGAGTCGCCAATGTCTGGATCGGCGTATCCCTACCCAAGATCTTCTCCGGAGAGAAGTCAAAGCCTGGGAGGAGAAGCGCAACGCAAGAAAAGTGACTACACAGTGGCGTTTTACCACTGAAGACGCTCGGATAAAACTTAAGAGACTGTATCCAAAGATGCCAGAGCTTGATAATACAGAGTAGATTGAGAGCCTCCATAGAACATAAACCAGACTATTAGAGCAGCACTTTTTCCCATGAAAAATTGGGAAATGGGGCACTTTGCGTGAAATAACCCATTTTTTTGTCCTGCCACTCAAAATTGACTCAAATAACAGGACGGCTAACCATTGTCGACCATTTACACAAAAAGCTGACCGATCGGTTATCTGTGATTATCAAATGGTGTCGGATGGAGTACTAGCCGCTCAATAATGGAGTCATTATTCTGGCATTTTTCACTGATCGTCACCTCTTGCTCATTCCAGTACAATTTTTCAGTCTTATACAATTCATCCAATGAGTGTAATTCTTCATGACAGTCTTTCAGGGCATCTTCCAGCTTTTTAACTTTCTCATCCAACTGATTAGCCAATAAAGACTTTTCCAACAGCCACTCTTTCTGCCTGCTACTTTGCTGTTTCAGCTTATCAAAATCATTGGAACGACTATCTGACTGACTATCCATATCACTAAGAACCTTTGCTATTCCAAGCAAAAAAAATGAAAAAAGAAACATCCCATATATTCATGCTAGCAAACCATCGACAATCTCTATGAATCTATGAATACCAATTTCAAATAAAACACTTCTCTAATATAAAAAAACAAAATCGACGTCAAAAAAACATCGCATCAAAAAAAAATTGGACCTTATATTTTTTACCATCCTTTTATCTGCAATACAGTGAAATCCAGATAAACTCTATTTAGCTCAGCTACCTAACTACCCGCTAATGACACACTAAAACATTAGCAACGATCAGCTCAAACGGAGAAGTCTACAACTTAGCAGCAACACATTCACCCCATATTTTTTTCATATATTCTAGAACTTACGCATTGACAGACATCCAAAAAAATTGCTAGATCAGCAAAAAAACAGTGGATGTCGTCGTGCGTAGAAAAATAACAAAACCAACAACAGCCAAGTGCGACCTCCCGAAGTATACGGGGTTTCTACTCTGTGAACCCAAATCAGCCACCTGTACCCGTCTTAGCGAATTGAGTGATATATCGCATGACAGTGTTAACCGCTTTCTCCAACGTGAAAACTTTGCTCCTGAAGATCTTTTTCTAGAAGCGTCAGCAAGGCTTATTCTTGAAGGTGGGACGCTATCGGTTGATGATACGGTGCTGGATAAACCTTATACCCATTACACGGCTTTAGTCGGTCATTACTACTCAGGAAAGCACCACAAAACCGTCAAGGGTATTAATCTCATCACGCTTTATTACACGGACATCAAAGGCTACAACTTGCCCGTTAATTTCCGTATTTACAATCCAGCCGATGGCAAAACTAAAAATGACTACTTTGTCGATATGCTGAAAGAAGTACTGGCATGGGGACTCGAACCTGCATGTGTTACCGGTGACTCTTGGTATAGCAGTATTGGAAACCTCAAAGCTGTGAAAAACAATGGTTTGGGTTTTATGTTCGCTGTTAAAAGCAACCGTACTGTCTCTGTGCAAAAGGGTAACTACCAACAGGTGCAGAGCCTGGAGATTCCCGAAGAAGGAAACACTGTATGGCTACGTAACTTTGGTCATGTACGACTCTACCGGACGCGACTCAAAAACGAGCTGCGCCATTACGTTGTTTACACTCCTCATGTCGGAGCAGATCTATCTCCACGATCTGATTTTGATCAGCTGCACCAACATCATTGGGCGATCGAAGAGTATCACCGGGCATTAAAGCAACTCTGCAACATCGAGCGTTTTCAGGTGAGAGGGGAGCGACAGGTCCGGAATCATATTTTTGCGGCTATCTTTGGCTATACCTGTCTTCAGGCGATGAAAGTATCAGGGTCACTCAGAAGCGTCTATAGCGTCAGGAAAGACGCCCTCAAAGAAGCTACCTGGGATTTCATAAAAAGCTTCTCCGAGGGGAAGGAATGGTTGAGGCCATTTTTTGCCGGACCTGTCAATGCGTAAGTTCTAATACGGAAATTAACGGGCAAGTTGTAGCCTTTGATGTCCGTGTAATAAAGCGTGATGAGATTAATACCCTTGACGGTTTTGTGGTGCTTTCCTGAGTAGTAATGACCGACTAAAGCCGTGTAATGGGTATAAGGTTTATCCAGCACCGTATCATCAACCGATAGCGTCCCACCTTCAAGAATAAGCCTTGCTGACGCTTCTAGAAAAAGATCTTCAGGAGCAAAGTTTTCACGTTGGAGAAAGCGGTTAACACTGTCATGCGATATATCACTCAATTCGCTAAGACGGGTACAGGTGGCTGATTTGGGTTCACAGAGTAGAAACCCCGTATACTTCGGGAGGTCGCACTTGGCTGTTGTTGGTTTTGTTATTTTTCTACGCACGACGACATCCACTGTTTTTTTGCTGATCTAGCAATTTTTTTGGATGTCTGTCAATGCGTAAGTTCTATATCACCAAAGATTTCGACGCTTCATCGAACAGTTCACTTTCGTTCGACTTCCCGAACCTCACGTGACGGTAGATCTCCGCCTTTTCCTGAAACGCTCACCACCAAACTCCTTAGAACCCAGCAGCATCAGGCCGTTTGGTCAGTTCTCCTGTAAACCCTGACCGGAGGGCCATACCTCCATCCAGCTTAGAGCATGGTTTTACTATGCATACTTTACGTTTATTTCATAGTTTCTCCTACGTGACACACAGAGCCAGTTTTTCCGGCCTATAACGAAGGGCTTGATGGCTCGTTCGGCAGCATTGTTATCAATATCCAGCAGGCCATCGTCCAGATAGCGGATGCTATAAGGCCATTGGTTTTGGGCGTAGGTAATGGCTTTGCCCAATAGCCCTTTGGGGAGTATCAAAGGCTGGTTTTTATCAAGCCACGCCTTCAGTCCATCGAGAATGGGTTTGCTGTCTTTTTGTCGAATCAGGTATCGTTCATCAGTTGGTTTGTCTTTGATGCGCTTCTCGATGGCATACAGCTTTTTGATCATCTCAATAATATGGCCTGCACGGGTTACCTTATTGGGCTGATGCTTATTTTTAGGCATTGCATCCAGGGCTTCTTTGAACTTCCGGCGTAAATGCGCCATACAGCCAACCAGTTCAATATCAGCGATTTTGCTGCTGAGGGTTTTATAAGCGGAATAGCCGTCGCATTGCAGATAGCCAGCAAAGCCTTTCAGAAACGTTTCAGGGTTTTCATGGCCACGGCCTGTCTGGTAATCATAGAGAATAACAGGGTTATCGAGCATGGCTGTGGTGCGGTATAGTCACATGTAGGATTTGCTCTGTGGACTACAATCTGGTTCACCCAGTACCTGTACAGCGGTCTCATCCACTTGCAAGGCAAGTTGCTTCACTAAGGGGAGTGGCATAGAGAAGTTTACCGGAGTATGGTGAGTCTTGCTTCCCTTTCGCCTTTGCCGCTATGAATACCACAATTGATGTTGCCCCAGAATGTAAGAGTCTTCTTAAGCTCGCCGCAAAGAAACTGAAAGGCCATGATCGCAGGTTGTTTGTGGCTGAGGTGGCTGAAACACTCTGCTATGGCAGCCCCCGTCTCACTTAAACTGAGTTTGGTTTTGGTCGTCATACCGTAGAACTGGGTATGCATGAAAAATGCACAGGGATGATCTGTTACGGAAACTATGCTTCATCCGGGAAGCGAAAGAGTGAAGATGTCTCGCCACAATTGGCAGAGGATATTCGCTGCCTTGTAGAACCGGAAAGTCAGGCAGACCCTCAGCTACGCAATACGTTTGCCTATACACGAGTGACAGCAAAAAGTGTACGGCAGAAATTGATAGAAGAAAAAGACTGGGATAACGATTCCCTTCCTCAAGTGCGCACTATCAATAATATCTTGAATCGTTTGGGATACAAGCTGCGTAAGGTTGAAAAAACAAAGCCTGCAAAAAAATTCCGGAAACCGATGCCATCTTTGCCAATATCCGCAGAGTCAGGGCAGAGGCCGACCAAAGAAAAAATGTCTTACAACTCAGCATAGACTGCAAAGCAACGGTCAATCTCGGAGATTTTTCTCGGGGTGGAAAAGATAGAGGTTCCTCAGCCGTCAAGGCGCTGGATCATGATATGGCGAAAAAAGACAAAATGATTCCTTTTGGTATTCTGAATCTGGACAATGACCAACTCAGCGTATTTTACGGGGTCTCTTATAAAACCAGTGACTTTATCTGTGATGCTCTGGAGCAGTGGTGGTCGGGCATTAAAGAAAGCTATCAGCATATAGATGAGCTGGTTATCTACGCGGACAACGGCCCAGAAAACAACAGCCATAGAACCCAGTTTCTTTTCAGAATGGTCATGTTTGCTCAGGCAACAGGGTTAAAAATTCACCTTGTTTACTACCCTCCTTATCACAGCAAGTACAATCCCATTGAAAGGTCTTGGGCATTTCTGGAGGATCACTGGGGTGGAGCTTTATTGAATACAGCAACAGCGGTTATTGAGTGGACAAAAAGCATGACGTGGAGATGCATCAGTCCTATTGTTGCACTATTGGATAGAACCTATGAAAAGGGTGTAAAGCTCTGTAAATCTGGGTTAGCAAAAATTAATCCTTATATTCTGCGTAACCCAGAGCTGAAAAAATGGAACGTTATGATCGTTCCAAAACTGGTAATTTCTTAATTGCCGCTTCCCTAAGTGCTTTTTCAGGGCGTCATAGAGGCATTCCAGTAGGTCAGAGCATTTGATCATCCAGTCAGCCAGTGTCGCTCGACTGATATCGACCCCCATACGGTTCAGAATGAAGCCCTGACGGTACAGTGGCAGGGCATCACAGTATTTGCTGGTAATCACCCAAGCTAACAGCTCAGGCGTTGCGATGTTTTTGGGTATGGGGGATGCTGGCAGAGGGGCGATTTTGATGCCGTCCTCACAGAGACAACCGTACTTTTGCCGACGCAGTTCAATCACCGAGGCTTTAGCAGGCTCAATCTTCAGCTTATAGCTGACGGCTTCACCGGTATTAAAAAGCAGATCATTGACGTGGCTGCACGGGAAAAATTAAATATCAGCTTCACTGATTCAGAAATAAATCAACAGCTTGAACAACGCCGAAGCCAAATGGAGAAAGGCGAGAATATTATCCAGGCTGCTGAGAGCAGAATCATTGATCAGGAACGAGACGTTCAGCCAGAACAAGCTCGCCGCATAGCATTTTCAAAACGCCGAGGCCCGCAGTCTAATCCTAAGCATGCCAGCTAACGAGTTGTATTTGGTGATGGTCAAACCCTGTGAAAGACGGAAAAAGCACTCTACGGGTCTTAAAACGCCTTTAAACAAGCTGTTTTTCACACAAGCCAGAAGTAGCCCCATGGTCTCAATAACAACGGGTCTCAGAGTGTCTTTGTGTTTTTGATAATACTGCCACCATGCCTTTTCAAGCGGACGCCTTGGATCAAGAGGACGTTTATAGACTTCAAGAATCGGGATAGGGTGGAGCCTCGCGACTCCACTCCTCCCACACCACCCAGCATGCGGGTCCGCACTGGGCGGTTCGGCCAGTTAAACCACACGTAATCTTTCCAGTCCCAGCAGATCAAAACGCTTAATAGTAAACGCTTTGCTCAGAGCAGGTGAGGCACTCATGCGCCAATACTTCTTCCTTGATACCACGGCTTTACTGGCTGAAGCGCTCGACACTCCAAGTCGCCTTAATCCTTTAAAACGTCGTTTTGCCGTTTTCCACTGATACCATATCAGACATCTTAAACGCCTTCTTACCTACACGCCTTCTTACCCAAGCCTCCAGCGAGCTTAATTGTCCCTGTGTATCCGTTATGCCAAAATACTGCCGCCATCCACGAAGGTAACGATTCAGGGCTGTTAATCGTTGCTTGAACGACCGCCCTGATTTTCTGGTTAACGTCCTCACAGCAACCTTAAAACGCCGTTTGCTGTTGTCAGCAAGTTCAAGTTTTCCTTCTGGCGTGAATGAGAAGCCCAGAAATGTTCGTTCCCAAGGCCGCGCTACCGCACTTTTATCTCGATTCACTTTCAGCTTCATCCGGGTTTCAATAAACCTCACCAGACTATTCATGACTCGCTGCGCTGCCCGTCGGCTTTTAACAAAAACACGACAGTCGTCAGCATACCTGACGTACCGCAGACCTCGCTTGTCCAGCTCTTTATCCACTTCATCCAACACAATATTGGACAATACTGGCGAGAGCGGCCCACCTTGCGGTGTTCCTTCCCGTCGATAGTGGATAACACCATTCTCCATGACACCAGCATTGAGAAACCGCCGAATCAGCCTTAATATATCCTTGTCGTCCATGTAGGCCGCCAGCTTCGCCATCAGACGATCATGGTTTACCCTATCAAAGAATTTCGATAAGTCGATATCCACCACCCAGTCATAACCAGACTGAATGTATCGCTGGGCTTGCCTCATCGTTTGGTGCCCAGACCTTCCCGGCCTGAATCCGTAGCTATACGCTGAAAAACGGGGTTCCCAGTCGGTTTGCAGTACTTGTTGAATGGCTTGCTGGACTAAACGATCCAGTACCGTCGGTATTCCCAGATTCCGTTCCCCTCCCTGCGGTTTTGGTATCACTACCCGCCTTACCGGTTGAGGCCTCCAAAGACCGTCTTTAAGCAGGGTTGTAACGGTTCTTCCGTAGTTCTTTAAATAGTCATGAAGAGCTTGAGTCGTCATTCCATCGACTCCCGGTGCTCCCTTGGTTACGTTTAACCCGTTGATAGGCTCGATTAAGATTACTACTGGCTGCAATACGATCCATGATGCGATCATTGCAACCCATGGTCGGGTTTTCGTAATCATGCATTGCCATCAGATCCTCGACTACCTGAGTGAATATCAGCCGGTTCCGCCGGAGTCCATCGACTCAGGTCTCGGTGTTTGCCGGCGTTGTTGCATAAATAAAGCTCAGCCTGATCGAGCCTGTATCCAGGCCTTTTTCAGCTAGCTTTAACTGATATCGGCATCCCTACACCGGTCATCCTGTTCAACACGCGAACGGAAACCTCTGCCTCCGTTTTTTGCTGAGGTAGTTCACGTGCTTTCATCTTTGAGCCGATAATGGTTTTATAGCGAAGCATAGCCAATTCAACCAAGGCTCTCAGGCCGTATCCGGTTAGCCCTTGCCACGCCATGCGACCTCGCTCTTTTATGAGGGCTACTGCCTCGTTTCGTGTATTGTGCTGACTACTGTCAGGCACAGCATTTTTAGGTGGTGGAATCACGATTTTAGCAGCAGCTTGCTTCTGTTTAATTTGCTGATACCTAAATCCTGCAATCCAAACCCGAACAGGTCAATCGCAGCAACTGATCAAGCCCTCCTGATTCTGATTATGCTACTATCGAGCAAATATTTACCTTTTCAGTGGATTTTAATCACATGAGCCGTCGTGTTTGGTTCATCTTACTGCTATTCCTGATATCAGGGCGCGATAACTCCTTCCGCATTAGCAGAATGTTTTTCTAATCATCCATTGTTCGCTATTTACAAACAGTCACCTACTGCTAGCCAAGCATCCCACTCCGTTTGGTAGAGATGCTCTTTGTTACTGGCAACGGTCAACTGCCTGTTACCTGTCAACAGTTTTCCGGCAACCCGTATCATATAGCAGCGAATGCTTTCCGGCTCCCACTTCATCAGCTGACGATTTCCACTGACCAGAGCCATCCAGCGTGTCGTATTGTAGGCCAGTATTGCACATTGCATAAGCGCACTGTTTGCCATGAAATGATCGGTTTTGATCTGCCCGAGAGCCATCTGGTTTTTGCACTCTTCGATCCAGGTTTCGCAGGTAGCCCGCTTGCCATACGCTTTATGGATCTCCCATGGACTCAACGACTCAGTAGTCACGTAGCAGAAGTAGTCGTACTCTGGCTTCGGGTCTAACAATTCGCACTGGGTGTTTTCTGGCTTCCCGATCTTTCTTTGCCGGACAGCCACGAAGCAACGAGCCCGGTCCCAGTCACCACAGCAGTGTTGAAACTCGCACCACTCCCACCCTGGCTGATGCACGACAGGTTGCCAGTCTTGCGGGATTAACAGTTTGTGTAGATTCTTCAGTTTGACCTTAACCAGATAACGATGTCCTAAATCCTCCAGATAGGTCAGTAATGGTCCACCAAAGTAGCCACTATCAGCCCTGAAAAAAATCTTCATGTGGGAAGGCAGAGTAACCAGCAACTGTTTCATAAACTCTATGGAGCCATTAGCAGTGTAGGCATCACCACTTCGTAACCAACCCTGCAGCACTTCTTTGGTTTCCGCGCAAAAGGCCAGCTGCGGGTGGTACGACAGCGCCCCTCTTTTTTTCTCGTTAAACCCTTTCTTTGCGCCTTCCTGAAAACCAAAACAGGTTTTTACCGTAGAATCGAGGTCAATGGTGACCTGTTTAAAAGCATAAACGGTAGATGTTCCTGAGCGCAGTGCCTGTTTCCAAACACTCTCCCTCATTTCGTGGACAGCGGTTTCCAGTTCAACGACGCTGGCAAAGTGGAACAGCTTTAAAATGCGTCCAAATTGACTGTCACAAGGAATGCGTTGAAAACGGGTGCATTCTCGGAGAACGCTATCCTGCCAGACCGTGCACACTTTCATCAGACTTTTGGCACCTGCCAGAATGCCGGTGGTTACCATCAGAATGACATCTGACAGTTGGAAAGTGGCATTAGAGCCTCGTTGAATATTAATCCGTTTGTCCAGTAGGTCGGCCAGCCCCATCCGGTTCAGGAAGCGAAACACAGGGATAAGTCCAGCCTGACTGGTAAGCGGCTTTTTAGCTTGAGTGAAATGTACCTTCCGCTGCTTCAAACGTGCTTTTGACTTGTTTTTTTTGCTCATTGAAAAAGTGATGCTTTATGAAACGAAAACATCATTTAATCTCTTTATTCACGGGTGATTGCAACTTTTATTTCGATATTATTTGCAGGATTTAGGTGATAAACCTTGTCGCTCTCATAGGCTCCATCGGCCATGAAAACCTCAAATCCATCAACTTGATCCAGCAGATTAGGCAAAACTGAAGTATCACCTATCTCTTTTCCGGTAAGGTCACTTGCAACGACATGATGATTTTTATCGATGGTAGAACTTACGCATTGACAGACAGCCAAAAAAATTGCTAGATCAGCAAAAAAACAGTGGATGTCGTCGTGCGTAGAAAAATAACAAAACCAACAACAGCCAAGTGCGACCTCCCGAAGTATACGGGGTTTCTACTCTGTGAACCCAAATCAGCCACCTGTACCCGTCTTAGCGAATTGAGTGATATATCGCATGACAGTGTTCACCGCTTTCTCCAACGTGAAAACTTTGCTCCTGAAGATCTTTTTCTAGAAGCGTCAGCAAGGCTTATTCTTGAAGGTGGGACGCTATCGGTTGATGATACGGTGCTGGATAAACCTTATACCCATTACACGGCTTTAGTCGGTCATTACTACTCAGGAAAGCACCACAAAACCGTCAAGGGTATTAATCTCATCACGCTTTATTACACGGACATCAAAGGCTACAACTTGCCCGTTAATTTCCGTATTTACAATCCAGCCGATGGCAAAACTAAAAATGACTACTTTGTCGATATGCTGAAAGAAGTACTGGCATGGGGACTCGAACCTGCATGTGTTACCGGTGACTCTTGGTATAGCAGTATTGGAAACCTCAAAGCTGTGAAAAACAATGGTTTGGGTTTTATGTTCGCTGTTAAAAGCAACCGTACTGTCTCTGTGCAAAAGGGTAACTACCAACAGGTGCAGAGCCTGGAGATTCCCGAAGAAGGAAAAACTGTATGGCTACGTAACTTTGGTCATGTACGACTCTACCGGACGCGACTCAAAAACGAGCTGCGCCATTACGTTGTTTACACTCCTCATGTCGGAGCAGATCTATCTCCACGATCTGATTTTGATCAGCTGCACCAACATCATTGGGCGATCGAAGAGTATCACCGGGCATTAAAGCAACTCTGCAACATCGAGCGTTTTCAGGTGAGAGGGGAGCGACAGGTCCGGAATCATATTTTTGCGGCTATCTTTGGCTATACCTGTCTTCAGGCGATGAAAGTATCAGGGTCACTCAGAAGCGTCTATAGCGTCAGGAAAGACGCCCTCAAAGAAGCTACCTGGGATTTCATAAAAAGCTTCTCCGAGGGGAAGGAATGGTTGAGGCCATTTTTTGCCGGACCTGTCAATGCGTAAGTTCTAGATGGCTAAATGCAGTTTTCGCCAAGGACGTTTAGGCTTCGTACCGTGTTTTTCCTGATTCCATTCATCCTTGCCATAAACCTTCAATCCTGTGCTATCTACCAGAAAGTGAGAACCAGGCTCACAGGTATCGATGAGCTTTTGCAATGATAAATTGATGCTTCGCTTACTGAGAGTGCCGTAATCAGGGACTTTAAGCTGTAACCCCATGAGCTTAACCAGAGATCTAGCAAAACCTTCAGTCTGCCTTAGCGGTAAGCTAAAAACCTGCCTGAGCATAAGGCAGGTCTCAATCGCCAGATCCGAGTATTGTGTCGGCGCACCTCGTTTTTGGATGGGCGCTGGCGTCCAGATAGTGATAGCTTCATCCGTACACCAGACGGTAATATCACCTCTTTTTCGCAGTGCGTTATTATAATCAGACCAATTCGTCACTTTATAAGTCGATTTTTTGATCTTATGGCGACGAGCTTCGTTGTGTTTGTAAGGCATAGCGAGATGATGTCTGCAAAAAAAGGACATTAGGATACGAACCTTAGCCACTTATCGTCAATCAGGGCTATCCGGTGATTTATTCAACAACGCCGTAAAACCTGAGCATTACGGCTTGTTATTTGGAGCCAATATTATTGCAATGGCGATCATGAATATGATCAATATGAAGCTGATCGGGCGGGTTCAACTGTTCACATTATTGACCGTTGGTGTTGGACTGGCAGCACTGTCAGGCTTATTGCTACTGCTAGCCACAATCACAGGGGTTGGAGGGCTTGCCAGTATTCTGGTGTGTGCCATGCTGTATATTGCCTGTATGGGGTTGACGGGGGCTAATGCTAATGCATTGGCGCTGGCACATTTTCCTAATATTGCCGGCACCGCCAATGCCCTGGCCGGAGCTTTGCGGTTTACGATTGGAGGGCTGGCTTCTGTTGCCGTTGGTGTCTTGAATAACAATACAGCCGTGCCTATGGCGATGGTCATGGCCGTATGTGGTGCATTGTCTGTTGCTTCTTTGTTTCTTAGTAAAAACAAAGGCGCTCCGGGACATGAACTCACTGACCCTGATCACGAGCCACATAAAGTGTCAGAAGGCGCGCTGGTTAAGAAGCCGTCTTAATGCCCCCCTAGCCCGGACACTTCATAAACATGCTTCTGGCAGTTTATGAAACATCCGAGCTAGTATAATCGCTTGTTTAAATGTCATGTTTTTATAGCTATCCTCGTTACGGACAGATGATCAAGGCGGCTATGCAGCTAAGCGCAGGCAGTGTTTTTGAGAAAGTGGGTAAGTAATGAGTTTCAGGTTAGCAATTAATGGCTATGGCCGCATTGGGCAGTGTGTATTGCGGGCATTGTACGAAAATGGCTACCGGGATAACCTCGAAATTGTGGCGATTAATGAGTTAACTGATATTGAAACGCTCACCTATATTACCCGTTATGACACGTCGCATGGGCGCTTTCCCGCAAAGGTTGGGCATGCCAACGGAAGCTTGCTGGTAGGGAATGACCGCATACAGGTGTTGAGCGAACCCCACCCTTCCCGTATTGACTGGCACTCCATGAATCTGGACTTGTTATTAGAGTGCTCAGGGTCATTTAACGACCGTGAAACTGCCATAATGCACCTTGAAAGCGGGGCACCACGGCTGCTGTTTTCGCAACCGGCAAAACCGGAAGTGGATGCCACTATTGTTTATGGCATTAATGAAAAAAAACTCCGCTCAGAACAGCGCATTGTTGCTGCAGCTTCATGCACGACAAACTGTATTGTCCCCGTCATCAAAACATTGAACGATGCTCTGGGGATTGAATACGGTGCAATCACCACGATTCATTCAGCTATGAATGATCAGCCAGTCATTGATGCCTACAACCAGCATGATTTGCGACTGACCCGCAGTGCTCTGCAATCGATTATTCCTGTGGATACCGGTCTTGCCAAAGGTATCGACCGGTTATTACCCGAGTTGCAAGGCTGCTTTAAAGCCTCCTCTGTTCGTGTGCCGACCATCAATGTCTCCTGCATGGATCTATGCCTGCACGTATCTACCCATACGAGTGAAGAGGAGGTCAATCAGCTGCTGAATCAGGCAACCTATGGCAGCCTTGAGGGCATTTTAGGGATAACCTATGAGCCTCATGCCTCTGTCGATTTTAACCATGATGCCCGCTCTTGCATTGTTGATGCCACCCAGACCCGCGTCACGGCGGGTAAGTTGATTAAGCTGCTTTGTTGGTTTGACAATGAATGGGCTTTCTCAAACAGAATGCTCGATGTTGCACATACTTGGCTCAACAGCGCCTAAGATAGACGGCGTTTTCGGGGTGAGGCCGTTTATGCTATCGTTTCGGCCTATTCAGACTTACAGCCCACTTCCTGCCTGAAGGAAACCCCATGAATGTACTGAAAATGACCGAGCTGGATCTTTCCGGCAAACGCGTGCTGATTCGTGAAGACCTCAATGTTCCCATAAAAGAAGGCAAAGTTGCCTCTGATGCCCGTATTCTGGCGGCTCTTCCTACGATTAAGCAGACGCTGACTGCGGGGGCTCGAGTGATGGTGGCCTCTCACTTAGGGCGCCCGTGTGAAGATGAATATGACCCACAGTATTCTCTTCAGCCGGTTGCGGACGCTATCAGCAAACAGCTGGATAAGCCTGTTCGGCTCATAAAAGACTGGTTGGATGGCGGTTTTGATGTTGCCGAAGGTGAGCTGGTTATTCTTGAGAATGTGCGCTTTAACGTTGGTGAAAAGAAAGATGATGCACAGCTTGCCCAAAAAATGGCAGCGCTTTGTGATGTCTATGTGATGGATGCTTTTGGTACCGCACACCGAGCCCAGGCATCGACCCATGGGGTGGGTAAATATGCTCCCATCGCCTGCGCAGGACCATTACTGTCTGGTGAGCTTGAGGCATTAGGTAAAGCGCTGGGAAACCCTGATCGCCCAATGACGGCGATTGTCGGTGGCTCTAAAGTATCGACTAAACTCACTGTACTGGAGTCACTCTCTACAATCTGTGATCAGTTGATTGTTGGAGGAGGTATTGCCAATACGTGCTTGGCGGCAGCCGGTAAAAATGTCGGAAAGTCACTCTACGAAAAAAACCTGATTCCTCAGGCTAAAGCCCTGATGGAAAAAACAAATGTCCCCCTTCCCATTGATGTGATTTGCGGTAAGCAGTTTGATGAGAATGAGCCGGCTATCACTAAATATGTCGATGAAGTCACTGATGATGACATGATCTTTGATATTGGCCCTGAAACCCAAGCGTTATTTGCTCATGTGCTTAAAAGTGCCAGAACCATTCTGTGGAATGGCCCTGTCGGTGTATTTGAGTTTGACCAGTTTGGTGAAGGTACGAAGTCTCTGTCATTGGCTATCGCTGAGTCGCCGGCATTCTCTATTGCTGGCGGTGGTGATACGCTGGCTGCTATCGATAAATACGGTATTAAAGAGAGTGTCTCCTACATATCCACCGGTGGAGGCGCTTTTTTAGAACTTGTAGAAGGAAAGCCCTTGCCGGCGGTGGTGATGCTTGAGCAGGCTGCTAGAAAAGGGTAGCAATTAGCCGCTTGCATATTGATTATTGGCCAAAACGAGAATACTGTACCAATATAATACTCTTTTCCATTGGCCTGTTGGGGGGTAATCTGAAGAGTATTGAGCATGGATTGTTTGGGAATACAGTATGTCAATGCAAGAGAGCATGAAAGAAGGGTGGTATCTGCTGAGGTCCAAGCCCCGACAAGAACAACGTGCCGAAGAGAACCTTGATAACCAAGGGTTTGATGTATTTTGTCCTGTTATTCGCGATTCTTCAGCCGGTAAAAATGTCAAAGAAGAAGCCCTCTTCCCTGGTTATTTGTTTTTATACCTTGATTTGAAGGACTTAGAACAATATTACAAGATCAGCTCCACTCGGGGTGTCTTGGATATTGTACGGTTTGATCATGTCACCCGCCATCTCTACGCAGATGGACGTATTGCTGCCAATGCAGTGAATAACAAAAAGGTGCTCCCCCAGCCAATACCTAACGGGGACAAGGTGATAGAGCAAGTGAAGGGAATCATAACGTTTCTTGAAAGTCCTTCTCACGGTACTGACTTTACAGAAGGGGATACAGTGACCATCTGTAACCCACTGTATGAACACCTGAAAACCACCTTTGTCAAAGGCATCAGTATGGATCGAGGGTTAGTGCTCATTCAGTTCATCACAGAACAGCGCAATGCTGTTCCCGTTAAGACAATGACTGTGAAGCTCTCTGATCTAAAAAAGACCGATGAACACCAGCGCTATTAAGAAGGCTCTGAACCCTCTTGCATTTGATGGTCATTCATTGACAGCCGATGAGTTAGATTATGCCTGTTACTATGGTATTTATGCAGAGGCTCTTCACGCTGAAGCGTCTCATCAATTGGGCTATATCGACTGCTCCGGTTATCGAATAGCCTGCCATGTTTACTCTCAGCCGAACTCGAAAGGCACTTTTTTTCTGCTACATGGTTACTATGACCATGTGGGTTTGTGCAAACATGTTATCGAATTTTTATTGAAACGGGGTTATAACATTCTGGCTTCTGACCTGCCGGGTCATGGACTGTCAAGTGGGATACCTGCTTCTATCCCCGATTTTTCTATCTATCGTGATATACTGAATACGTTGTTAACGGCGTCTCAGGAGCACTTACCTAAGCCCTGGCATGCTTTTGGACAAAGTACGGGCTGTGCGATTATCACAGAGCTTTTACTGTCTTTTAGTGAAAATAATCAACCACAGCCTTTCTCGCAAGTCGTGCTTTCAGCACCTTTGGTACGCCCTTACCTATGGAAGTGGGGGCGACTTCAGCTATATGCCAGTCGCTGGTTCATTAAAAAAGTACCCCGAAAGTTCACAGATAACTGCCGTGATCAAACATTTCTGGCATTTGCAAAACAAGACCCACTGGCTCCTCGGGTGCTGCCTGTTGAGTGGGTTAGTGCAATGGATCGCTGGGTTAGCCGTGTAGAAAAAAGTAGGCATACCATTCCTGTAACACCTTTGATCATTCAGGGAACAGATGATAAAACAGTGGATGCAAAACACAATATTCCTGTGTTAAATAGACTCTACCAAAAGACAGATGTCTTGTTTTTGGATGGTGCTCGACATCATCTTCCCAATGAAATAGAGCCAGCACGTCATACCTATATGCAATGGCTTTCTACTTTTTTTTAAGATAGTGTTTTCTACAATAACGTAAAATATTTATTGTGTTTATTCTCACCTAACACCCCATGGATGTTGTCATTGTTATTTGAAGAAAGGGAATGCCTGTGAGTAATCGATTAGAGTATTTATTGGATGCCTGGTATCCAGAAAGAGACACTTGCCAGTGGGTATTAGCCACCATTATTAAAACCAAAGGTTCAGCGTACCGCAAAGCAGGTGCCCGTAGGCGTTGTTGAATAAATCACCGGATAGCCCTGATTGACGATAAGTGGCTAAGGTTCGTATCCTAATGTCCTTTTTTTGCAGACATCATCTCGCTATGCCTTACAAACACAACGAAGCTCGTCGCCATAAGATCAAAAAATCGACTTATAAAGTGACGAATTGGTCTGATTATAATAACGCACTGCGAAAAAGAGGTGATATTACCGTCTGGTTTACGGATGCAGCTATCACTATCTGGACGCCAGCGCCCATCCAAAAACGAGGTGCGCCGACACAATACTCGGATCTGGCGATTGAGACCTGCCTTATGCTCAGGCAGGTTTTTAGCTTACCGCTAAGGCAGACTGAAGGTTTTGCTAGATCTCTGGTTAAGCTCATGGGGTTACAGCTTAAAGTCCCTGATTACAGCACTCTCAGTAAGCGAAGCATCAATTTATCATTGCAAAAGCTCATCGATACCTGTGAGCCTGGTTCTCACTTTCTGGTAGATAACACAGGATTGAAGGTTTATGGCAAGGATGAATGGAATCAGGAAAAACACGGTACGAAGCCTAAACGTACTTGGCGAAAACTGCATTTAGCCATCGATAAAAATCATCATGTCGTTGTAAGTGACCTTACCGGAAAAGAGATAGGTGATACTTCAGTTTTGCCTAATCTGCTGGATCAAGTTGATGGATTTGAGGTTTTCATGGCCGATGGAGCCTATGATAGCGACAAGGTTTATCAGCAAATTAAACAGAAGCAAGCTGCTGCTAAAATCGTGATTCCACCACCTAAAAATGCTGTGCCTGACAGTAGTCAGCACAATACACGAAACGAGGCAGTAGCCCTCATAAAAGAGCGAGGTCGCATGGCGTGGCAAGGGCTAACCGGATACGGCCTGAGAGCCTTGGTTGAATTGGCTATGCTTCGCTATAAAACCATTATCGGCTCAAAGATGAAAGCACGTGAACTACCTCAGCAAAAAACGGAGGCAGAGGTTTCCGTTCGCGTGTTGAACAGGATGACCGGTTTAGGGATGCCGATATCAGTTAAAGCTAGCTGAAAAAGGCCTGGATACAGGCTCGATCAGGCTGAGCTTTATTTATGCAACAACGCCCCTGGCATGCAGTGCTTTAGCTTTTTCCTTTTCTACACGTCTTTTTTGTTTACGCGTCAACGGTTCTTCAGCAGAATTTGGTTTCTTAGTAACTGTAGATAAGGATGAGGGGCTTTTTTCTATCACGGTTCCTGTCGATGTTGCAATTGGTTTAACAGTTGCTGCTGTAGTTTTTTCCTTGCCTTTTCTAGCACCTAAATCCTGCAAATAATATCGAAATAAAAGTTGCAATCACCCGTGAATAAAGAGATTAAATGATGTTTTCGTTTCATAAAGCATCACTTTTTCAATGAGCAAAAAAAACAAGTCAAAAGCACGTTTGAAGCAGCGGAAGGTACATTTCACTCAAGCTAAAAAGCCGCTTACCAGTCAGGCTGGACTTATCCCTGTGTTTCGCTTCCTGAACCGGATGGGGCTGGCCGACCTACTGGACAAACGGATTAATATTCAACGAGGCTCTAATGCCACTTTCCAACTGTCAGATGTCATTCTGATGGTAACCACCGGCATTCTGGCAGGTGCCAAAAGTCTGATGAAAGTGTGCACGGTCTGGCAGGATAGCGTTCTCCGAGAATGCACCCGTTTTCAACGCATTCCTTGTGACAGTCAATTTGGACGCATTTTAAAGCTGTTCCACTTTGCCAGCGTCGTTGAACTGGAAACCGCTGTCCACGAAATGAGGGAGAGTGTTTGGAAACAGGCACTGCGCTCAGGAACATCTACCGTTTATGCTTTTAAACAGGTCACCATTGACCTCGATTCTACGGTCAAAACCTGTTTTGGTTTTCAGGAAGGCGCAAAGAAAGGGTTTAACGAGAAAAAAAGAGGGGCGCTGTCGTACCACCCGCAGCTGGCCTGTTGCGCGGAAACCAAAGAAGTGCTGCAGGGTTGGTTACGAAGTGGTGATGCCTACACTGCTAATGGCTCCATAGAGTTTATGAAACAGTTGCTGGTTACTCTGCCTTCCCACATGAAGATTTTTTTCAGGGCTGATAGTGGCTACTTTGGTGGACCATTACTGACCTATCTGGAGGATTTAGGACATCGTTATCTGGTTAAGGTCAAACTGAAGAATCTACACAAACTGTTAATCCCGCAAGACTGGCAACCTGTCGTGCATCAGCCAGGGTGGGAGTGGTGCGAGTTTCAACACTGCTGTGGTGACTGGGACCGGGCTCGTTGCTTCGTGGCTGTCCGGCAAAGAAAGATCGGGAAGCCAGAAAACACCCAGTGCGAATTGTTAGACCCGAAGCCAGAGTACGACTACTTCTGCTACGTGACTACTGAGTCGTTGAGTCCATGGGAGATCCATAAAGCGTATGGCAAGCGGGCTACCTGCGAAACCTGGATCGAAGAGTGCAAAAACCAGATGGCTCTCGGGCAGATCAAAACCGATCATTTCATGGCAAACAGTGCGCTTATGCAATGTGCAATACTGGCCTACAATACAACACGTTGGATGGCACTGATGAGTGGGAATCGTCAGTTGATGAAGTGGGAGCCGGAAAGCATTCGCTGCTATATGATACGGGTTGCCGGAAAACTGTTGACAGGTAACAGGCAGTTGACCGTTGCCAGTAACAAAGAGCATCTCTACCAAACGGAGTGGGATGCTTGGCTAGCAGTAGGTGACTGTTTGTAAATAGCGAACAATGGATGATTAGAAAAACATTCTGCTAATGCGGAAGGAGTTATCGCGCCCTGATATCAGGAATAGCAGTAAGATGAACCAAACACGACGGCTCATGTGATTAAAATCCACTGAAAAGGTAAATATTTGCTCGATAGTAGCATAATCAGAATCAGGAGGGCTTGATCAGTTGCTGCGATTGACCTGTTCGGGTTTGGATTGCAGGATTTAGGTAGCATGTCTTTTCTTATTTTTAGCATTACCCGCTTTTTGTATTGGCAGAACAGACTCTTCTGCAACAGGAAACGCAGGGGCTGTAACTTCTTCCGCAGCTGAAGTAATTTCCGCTGGAGTAATAGGTGTAAAATCAGACGAAGCAGTTACTCCCTTCGGAGAATCAGTACCACTGTCAGCGGCGGTGCCACTATCTGGACGATTTGATGTTTGTACAGGTGACCTGGAACTCTTCAAACCCAGTAAAGGAGAGCCAGTTTTTTCTTCCTCTTTAATCCGCAACTCAATTGCGCTGACTTTGCCCCTTACCCCATACTCAATGGCATTCAATGAATCATGTTTCTG
Source organism: Crossaster papposus (assembly GCA_037893245.1). Lineage (NCBI taxonomy): Eukaryota > Metazoa > Echinodermata > Asteroidea > Velatida > Solasteridae > Crossaster > Crossaster papposus. Next base: position 4,594,227 of record JBAIAA010000008.1, on the reverse strand, counting down.
CCTGTAATCTTTTTGGGCAGCATTTTGGGATAACTGATCCTTTCTATCCTTCAAAGTAGGAAAGTGAAAGCCACCCGAATAACCATCATCACTACTCACAGGGCTACTACTACCAGAAGAATCACTCGGCAAGTCAGCATTCTGAGCACCGGTTTGTCCAGCAGGGTGTTTTGCCGCCTCCACCACCACTGCTTCCCTCTCTGGATCAAAGCCCTTTTTTTTAGCTGCTGTATCACCAACCGTAGCCAATGAATAGTTAAGATAACCGCATAAAACGGCTGTAATCGCTAAGCTAATTGCCGCTCGCTGAAAGGTATTTTCGTTATTTCTATTATCCATAATCAGATACACCTCGATATTTTATGTAATAATCCCAAAGTCCTTACTTGCATTATTTTTTTGCAACTACGGCTTTGATTACTTTTGAAACCATCATCCCATTCAATAGATTACTTCTAATGATTTTGATGAATTAAAGTTTTCGTAATCAAATAGACACCAGAAAAACAGAATAATTCAATTCAACAGGCATGAAAAATGAGAGGATTATACAAGGAAATCCATTTAATAAAACAAATTATTTATTATAAATAAATATTAAAGTATTTCTTTTTGATTTTTTATCTTCATTTTTTAAAAAAACCCTTCATCTTATTGATTTGAAATAGATTTATTTTTTACTATTAAAATGAATTACAACAACGATTACACACCTCTCTTTAGATTGAACAAAAAATAGGCAGCAAACAGCTACCTATTCCCTAACCCATTGGTTAGCTGCCCAACTGATTAAACGCTTTTTCCAACCGTGTCCCTTCTTTTTTTGATACACCCCCCAATACAGCAATGGCATGACGAAGGCGGGCACGGGTCATATCTAGGCCGAGAATTTCCATCGATTCCATCACTGACCATGAATTCGGCGTGCCCGCAATGGCCACAAAAATGGGGTGATTAAAGTCACCCAGTTTGTGATCCATCGCTTTGGCCAGCGTTTTAATCGCCGTAAAGAGCGTGGACTTGTTCCACACCTGCTGCTGTTCCAGCCGCCACAGGGTGAATTGCAACACCTGCTTTACCTCGGCTTCGTCCAGTTTTTTATGGGCGAAATCCTCAGCAGTCAGGTTTAACATGCCGGCATAGAGAAAACTGGCCATGGGCACGAAGTCCCCCAAGGTTTCTACCCGCCCTTTTGCCAAAGACAGGTACTTCATCATGTGTTCTTTATTGAGTAGCCAGCCGCACAAGCGCTCAGCAAAGTCTTCATCACTCAGATCTTCACGAATCCAGCTGGCATTGAGCCAGGCCAGTTTTTCCTGATCAAAGATGGGGCCACCCAATGAAACACGGGTAATATCAAACACAGCTAGCATGTCATCCAGACTGAACTTCTCGCGCTCATCCGGCATGGACCAGCCCATGCGCCCCAGGTAATTCACCAAAGCTTCCGGCAGATACCCTGCATCGCGGTAATAAGTAATGCTGGTTGGGTTTTTGCGTTTTGACAGTTTGCTCTTGTCGGGGTTACGCAGCAGGGGCATATGGCATAACACCGGCATCTCCCAACCAAAATACTGATATAACAGTTTGTGTTTAGGGGCCGAATTGATCCACTCTTCACCACGAATAACATGAGTAATGGCCATCAAGTGGTCATCCACCACATTGGCTAAATGGTAGGTGGGCATCCCATCGGCTTTGACCAACACCTGCATGTCGATTTGTGCCCAGTCGATCTCAATGGTGCCGCGCAGCATGTCATCGACCAGACAGGTGCCTTCGGTCGGTACGTTCATCCGTACCACGTGAGATTCACCGACGGCCAGTTTGTCACTCACGGCTTGTTGCGATAAATGCTGGCAATGCCCGTCATAGCCCGGGGTTTGCTTGTTCGCCATTTGTTCCGCACGCAAAACATCTAAACGCTCGGAAGAGCAAAAGCAGTGAAACGCATGGCCTTTATCCAACAGTATTTGTGCCTGCTCGGCATAGATAGCACTGCGATCACTCTGGCGATAGGGGCCGTGAGGGCCACCTACGTCAGGCCCTTCATCCCAATCAAGTCCCAGCCAGCGAAGGGAATCCAGAATCTGCTGCTCCGAGGTGGCGGTACTGCGTGCCTGATCCGTATCTTCGATCCGCAAGACAAACTCACCGCCCTGGCTTTTGGCAAAGGCACGGTTAAACAAAGCGATGTAGGCAGTGCCAACATGAGGGTCTCCAGTAGGAGATGGAGCAACACGGGTACGAATGGTCATAATTACGGTCTTTCAGGGGTAGGAAAAACCGAGAATTATAAAGAAATGGACGGCGGCAATACAGCCTTTCACAACATCCCTGATGTCACAGACCGTTTATAGAAACCCTCTATAAACGGTCTGTGAAGATATTGTTCTCACATCCCAACAAACTAGGCTTTAGCGGGTGTCGATTTTAACCGGCGTTGTTGCATAAATAAAGCTCAGCCTGATCGAGCCTGTATCCAGGCCTTTTTCAGCTAGCTTTAACTGATATCGGCATCCCTAAACCGGTCATCCTGTTCAACACGCGAACGGAAACCTCTGCCTCCGTTTTTTGCTGAGGTAGTTCACGTGCTTTCATCTTTGAGCCGATAATGGTTTTATAGCGAAGCATAGCCAATTCAACCAAGGCTCTCAGGCCGTATCCGGTTAGCCCTTGCCACGCCATGCGACCTCGCTCTTTTATGAGGGCTACTGCCTCGTTTCGTGTATTGTGCTGACTACTGTCAGGCACAGCATTTTTAGGTGGTGGAATCACGATTTTAGCAGCAGCTTGCTTCTGTTTAATTTGCTGATAAACCTTGTCGCTATCATAGGCTCCATCGGCCATGAAAACCTCAAATCCATCAACTTGATCCAGCAGATTAGGCAAAACTGAAGTATCACCTATCTCTTTTCCGGTAAGGTCACTTGCAACGACATGATGATTTTTATCGATGGCTAAATGCAGTTTTCGCCAAGTACGTTTAGGCTTCGTACCGTGTTTTTCCTGATTCCATTCATCCTTGCCATAAACCTTCAATCCTGTGCTATCTACCAGAAAGTGAGAACCAGGCTCACAGGTATCGATGAGCTTTTGCAATGATAAATTGATGCTTCGCTTACTGAGAGTGCTGTAATCAGGGACTTTAAGCTGTAACCCCATGAGCTTAACCAGAGATCTAGCAAAACCTTCAGTCTGCCTTAGCGGTAAGCTAAAAACCTGCCTGAGCATAAGGCAGGTCTCAATCGCCAGATCCGAGTATTGTGTCGGCGCACCTCGTTTTTGGATGGGCGCTGGCGTCCAGAGAGTGATAGCTGCATCCGTAAACCAGACGGTAATATCACCTCTTTTTCGCAGTGCGTTATTATAATCAGACCAATTCGTCACTTTATAAGTCGATTTTTTGATCTTATGGCGACGAGCTTCGTTGTGTTTGTAAGGCATAGCGAGATGATGTCTGCAAAAAAAGGACATTAGGATACGAACCTTAGCCACTTATCGTCAATCAGGGCTATCCGGTGATTTATTCAACAACGCCCTCCACAACAGATTTAATTCTCGTCGATGGTCGGGCTGAAGTAACGGGTACTGGTAAGTCTGTCGTTTATATTGCAGACACGGCAACCCTTGGTGAAGATGTTGATACGGATGCCATTAATATTTCAGGTGTTGTTGAAGGGTTTGATGGATCGACAATAAAAGTAGAGGGCTCTGTTAATGGCTGGGTCGGTATTCACGGTGGTGTTGTTGGCGTCAGAGACGATCAGTACCACGCTATTGATTTCAGCACTGCTAATACATCATTGAAATTTATTCAGGATATGGCTGAATCCGTCACTGCTGGCTCTGTGGTGGGAAGTGCTCAGAATGATGATGTTATGCTGATAAAAGGGCGTTGTTGAATAAATCACCGGATAGCCCTGATTGACGATAAGTGGCTAAGGTTCGTATCCTAATGTCCTTTTTTTGCAGACATCATCTCGCTATGCCTTACAAACACAACGAAGCTCGTCGCCATAAGATCAAAAAATCGACTTATAAAGTGACGAATTGGTCTGATTATAATAACGCACTGCGAAAAAGAGGTGATATTACCGTCTGGTTTACGGATGAAGCTATCACTATCTGGACGCCAGCGCCCATCCAAAAACGAGGTGCGCCGACACAATACTCGGATCTGGCGATTGAGACCTGCCTTATGCTCAGGCAGGTTTTTAGCTTACCGCTAAGGCAGACTGAAGGTTTTGCTAGATCTCTGGTTAAGCTCATGGGGTTACAGCTTAAAGTCCCTGATTACAGCACTCTCAGTAAGCGAAGCATCAATTTATCATTGCAAAAGCTCATCGATACCTGTGAGCCTGGTTCTCACTTTCTGGTAGATAGCACAGGATTGAAGGTTTATGGCAAGGATGAATGGAATCAGGAAAAACACGGTACGCAGCCTAAACGTACTTGGCGAAAACTGCATTTAGCCATCGATAAAAATCATCATGTCGTTGCAAGTGACCTTACCGGAAAAGAGATAGGTGATACTTCAGTTTTGCCTAATCTGCTGGATCAAGTTGATGGATTTGAGGTTTTCATGGCCGATGGAGCCTATGATAGCGACAAGGTTTATCAGCAAATTAAACAGAAGCAAGCTGCTGCTAAAATCGTGATTCCACCACCTAAAAATGCTGTGCCTGACAGTAGTCAGCACAATACACGAAACGAGGCAGTAGCCCTCATAAAAGAGCGAGGTCGCATGGCGTGGCAAGGGCTAACCGGATACGGCCTGAGAGCCTTGGTTGAATTGGCTATGCTTCGCTATAAAACCATTATCGGCTCAAAGATGAAAGCACGTGAACTACCTCAGCAAAAAACGGAGGCAGAGGTTTCCGTTCGCGTGTTGAACAGGATGACCGGTTTAGGGATGCCGATATCAGTTAAAGCTAGCTGAAAAAGGCCTGGATACAGGCTCGATCAGGCTGAGCTTTATTTATGCAACAACGCCACAAAGTAGTCATTTTTAGTTTTGCCATCGGCTGGATTGTAAATACGGAAATTAACGGGCAAGTTGTAGCCTTTGATGTCCGTGTAATAAAGCGTGATGAGATTAATACCCTTGACGGTTTTGTGGTGCTTTCCTGAGTAGTAATGACCGACTAAAGCCGTGTAATGGGTATAAGGTTTATCCAGCACCGTATCATCAACCGATAGCGTCCCACCTTCAAGAATAAGCCTTGCTGACGCTTCTAGAAAAAGATCTTCAGGAGCAAAGTTTTCACGTTGGAGAAAGCGGTTAACACTGTCATGCGATATATCACTCAATTCGCTAAGACGGGTACAGGTGGCTGATTTGGGTTCACAGAGTAGAAACCCCGTATACTTCGGGAGGTCGCACTTGGCTGTTGTTGGTTTTGTTATTTTTCTACGCACGACGACATCCACTGTTTTTTTGCTGATCTAGCAATTTTTTTGGATGTCTGTCAATGCGTAAGTTCTATTATGGATGAAATAGCCTTAATCGATCCCGGTGGTCAATAAGGTAACAGCTGTCGAGCTTCCATCCAAACATCGAAGCGATTTCTATGCTAAAACTTGTTGATATCCCGTAATCATGGGGCCATCCGGGGAGGGGAGGGGAGGGTGAGTACCCGACAGCCAGCGTAATAGATCTTCACGATGGTTCTTGCCTTGGACACTCAATTGCTGCCGAGACAGGAAACCTTCACGAAAAATTTGCCGTGGTGGACGACTATCCATTCGGATTAAGAAGCCACCTGCCAAGGGGTGACCATCGCTATCTTTAGATGTATGAAAACCTTTTACTTCTTTTAAATCAAAGACCGTCATATCCGGAATGAGAATAGTCTTTCCTTTAAAACTATTGATATCGTTCATGAACACTCTCAATATTTTCCTAAGAAGCCAGCTTATCTGTATATAGATCCACTCCGTATATCAAACCATTTTTCATACAGTTTTTTATCACACATTTGAACTGGGCTTGTTTTTTGCATCCACTTTCAGTAGTTCATTGCCAACAAAATGTTGTAAAACAGCCTCTTCTTCTCTAATAGCGATTGCCGCCGCTACTTTAAAAAGAAGGTTGGTACAACTCATGAACCCTAACAGTGCGCCGATAGAAAAAAGAGATCTCCACTGCATGGGCAGGCATCATGAAAAAAAGATCAATAGCTGTTATTGCGATGATTGTCGCGCCATGGGTTGTGCTGGGTACCATTAAGCTGGTCAACTATGACCCCTGCCCCCATATGCACCCCGACTACGAACAGCGCAAAGTCCATGAAGTCGTCAACGATGCCGATCATGAGGATAAAGTGCATATCAAAGGGCATATTACCGACCAGGTCACAGACAACACCTATGCCTTTAAGGACGAGGATGGGAAAACCATCCATATACGAATTAATGAAAAAGACATGCCTGATCAGGGCGTGCAGTTTCACTCCCCTGTCACCCTGCATGGTGAAGTGCAGCGTGTGGGAGACCAGCCGGTTCACGTTGAGGCTGATCAGATCCATTACTTTTTCTAGTCGAACTACCAAAACTTCTGCCAGTGGGTAGTAGCATCCCCCATGATTAAAAAGTGCCCATTCACCAGTGAGTCTGTGGTGTTATAAGCAAAACGCTCCCCCGCTGTATCCACAAACACACCACCAGCTCCCTCGACAACAGCCTGCACAGCACCAGTATCCCACTCAGACGTTGGCCCAAGGCGGGGATAAATATCGGCTTTCCCTTCAGCAATACGACAGCCTTTCAGAGAACTGCCTACCCGCATAAAATCCAGCTGTGGATAGTGCTGTTTCAGTTTATCCACAAACTGGTCTGATGCTGGGTTGCCGTAACTGCGACTGCCGAGTACAACAACATCGCTATTCGTAGACAATGCTCGCGTTGTGATCTTTTCGGCGGGAGCACTGCCCATTTGCCGAAAAGCGCCCATTGCCTGCCCACCCCAATAGCAGGTCGCTGTTGTGGGTGAATAGACAAGACCCAGCAGCGGGTAATGATTGTCAATCAGTGCAATGTTGACGGTGAACTGACCATTTTGGTTGATCAACTCCTGTGTGCCATCCAGTGGGTCTACCAGCCAGTAACGTGACCACTGCTGTCGCTCGTTAAACGACGCCGGAGCAGACTCTTCTGACAATATAGGATAGCGCTCACTCAGGGCAGCAAGCCCCTGTTCAATCACTGCATTCGCTTGTAAATCGGCGCGGGTGACCGGTGTCTGGTCAGACTTTGTCTGGATATCCAAACTGCCTTCCTGATATACCGCTAAAATAGCTTCACCGGCAGCATAGACAACGGCTTTCAGCGACTCAACCAGACAGTCGTCAATCATAGCAAGCCTTCTTTTAGCTGCTCTTTGACCAAATACAGTGCCGCCAGTGCCCGTCCCTCAGAAAAATCAGGGCGCTCATTGATTTCGAGCAGTTGATCAAACGAAAAGACCTCTAGCCCAAGCGGCTCAGGTTCATCACCCTCAAGCTTTTCTTCGTATAAATCACGGGCAACGGCCACGTGAATGCTGTTACACATATAATTAGGCGACAAGGTAAACTGGGTCAGCGCTTTCATGCTGTTGGCACCATAGCCAATTTCTTCTTTTAACTCTCTGTTGGCCCCTTCGAGAACACTTTCTCCCGGTTCTACCAACCCTTTTGGCAGGGTTAACTGATAATTTTCTGTTCCCGCTGCATACTCACGAATCATGAAAAACCGATGGTCGTCCAACAGCGGCACCACCATAACGGCTTTGTGGCCGGTATTTTGTAATGAGCCTAAACGCTCGTAGGTTCTTTCTTCGCCATTAGAGAACCGTAGCTCTAGTTCTTCGACACTGAAAAGACGGGTTTTGGCGACCTGTCGGCGCGCTAAGATATCCGGTAATTTATTCATAGTTCCCTGCCTGTACTTGAAAAGGTATGATCGATGTACCTCTTCTGACTTACAAACACCCTCGCTCATGATTAAATGGAATACAATCGATACCATACTGCTCGACATGGATGGTACGCTGCTTGACCTGCATTTTGATACCTATTTTTGGACACAACTGGTCCCTGCCAAATACGCTGAACAACAAGGGCTTTCCCTCGACGAAGCCAAAGCCTTTTGCGACCCTATCCTTGCTAATACAACCGGGACTTTACAATGGTATTGTTTGGATTTCTGGAGTCAGACTCTGGGTTTGGACATCGCACACCTCAAACGGGAGATTGCGCACTTAATTCGCTTTCGCCCCCACGTGGAAGGGTTTCTACAGGCACTGAAAAGCACCAACAAAACAGTCATTATGATCACTAATGCGCACAGAGGCAGTCTGTCACTAAAATTGGAACGACTGCCAATGGCGCATTATTTTGATCAGCTGATCAGCTCCCATGACTACGGCTACCCCAAAGAACACCCTCAATTTTGGCAAACACTGGAAGCCAATACAGGCCTTAATAAGCACGCCGCATTGTTTATTGATGATAGCCCCTCTATCCTTGATGCAGCAAAGGCTTATGGTATTTCTCAACTGTTAGCAATTGATACGCCCGACAGCCAGAAACCCGCCGCCAATACCGGTCATTACACCGCGGTAAAAGACTTTCGGGACTTATACAGAGAAACAATAGCGAATGAGTGCATCGTCTGAAAAAATCCGGCTCGATAAATGGCTATGGGCTGCCCGCTTTTATAAAACCAGAACCCTGGCCAAAGAAGCCATTGATGGCGGCAAAGTCCACCTCAATGGTGCCCGCTGTAAACCGAGAAAAGAACCCAAAGAGGGTGATACCATTCGGTTACGAGCAGGTTGGGATGAAAACACCGTGGTTGTGCAAGCGTTGAGCGATAAACGACAGAAAGCCGAATTGGCACAACAACTGTATAGCGAAACAGAAGAAAGTATTGCCCTGCGCGAAAAAGCCGCGCTGGAAAGAAAATCCGTGAGCGGCGCTATTGTGCGCCCAGACCGTAAACCCGATAAGAAAGAGCGCCGTAAACTCAGAGCGCTCAAACCCCACTGAGGTCAGCTATGAAAGTAGAATCCTTATCACCTCATATCGGCGCCATGGTTCATGACATTCAACTGGCTGCCATCAGCGACAGCATGTTTGATGCCATCTATTCCGCTTTTCTTAAACATCAGGTGCTTTTTTTTCGGGAACAACATATAACGCCTGATGGACACCTGGAGCTAGCCGAACGCTTTGGCGAACTTGAACCTGTGCACCCCTTCTTCCCACATATTCCTGAGGCTCCCCAAGTCACTGTCATAGAAACCAGCCGGGGTCACCCACCCGATAAAAGCACCTGGCATACCGACCGCTCCTGGCAGGAAAAGCCAGCCAAGTGTTCTGTCTTACACGCACAGCATGTGCCTCCTAAAGGGGGGGATACCCTTTGGGCCTCCATGCAATCAGTGTGGGCTTCATTACCTGAGTCATTAAAAGAAACATTAAGACCGTTAAACGCGCTTCACTCTATCCAAACTGTGACTGATAGCCGCTACGATACTGTTGATGAAAAAGGCAACCACCTTATTGATCAAATACTCAACGACAACCCCCCAGTACTACACCCTGTTGTAAAAAAGCACCCGGAAAAAGGTCTCGAAACCTTGTTTATCAATGAGCAATTCACACAACGTATTGAAGGGATAAGCCAGACAGAGAGTGACACACTTCTACAATCTCTCTTTACCATTACTCAGCAAACACAATGGCAGGCTCGCTTTCAGTGGGAACCCCACTCTGTTGCTGTTTGGGATAACAGAAATACTCAGCATAAAGGGGTAACAGATTATGGAGACACGCCAAGACGGTTACACAGAGTGACCGTGAAAGGAGAATAATCAATGACTAAAATTCGTACCTGACCTTGCCAGAAAAACCGTGTGACAGAAAGTGTTGACTCCAGTTCAGCGTGTAACCCGCATTCAATGTCCAGCTATCCAGCACGTCCAATTCAAGCCCAAGCCCTGTTTTTAAACGAAATTTATCACGAGAGGGGCCTGTGACAGAAAAATCATCGCCTCCTGCCAGGTAGGTAGTCTCAACTTCTGTCCCGTTATTTTTCACATCATAATAACCCGTGAGATCAAAGCTGGGCCTGAAGGAATAGCCCTTTTCCGGTGGCCGCCCAAGGCTGAAACCCAGACCGAGCTCCATGACATTGTAGTCTTTAATCGAAACTTTTTGCTCAAAGCCACTGCTTCCTTTCTCTTCATAAGCATCAAATGACATTCGACCATAATGTAACTCAGCCTTAGGCATTGCATCCCAACTGCCCATAGTAAACGCATGACCAATAATCATGCGAGCACCCAGTGTTGTACTTTTTAGGCGGTGTTGCATAAATAAAGCTCAGCCTGATCGAGCCTGTATCCAGGCCTTTTTCAGCTAGCTTTAACTGATATCGGCATCCCTAAACCGGTCATCCTGTTCAACACGCGAACGGAAACCTCTGCCTCCGTTTTTTGCTGAGGTAGTTCACGTGCTTTCATCTTTGAGCCGATAATGGTTTTATAGCGAAGCATAGCCAATTCAACCAAGGCTCTCAGGCCGTATCCGGTTAGCCCTTGCCACGCCATGCGACCTCGCTCTTTTATGAGGGCTACTGCCTCGTTTCGTGTATTGTGCTGACTACTGTCAGGCACAGCATTTTTAGGTGGTGGAATCACGATTTTAGCAGCAGCTTGCTTCTGTTTAATTTGCTGATAAACCTTGTCGCTATCATAGGCTCCATCGGCCATGAAAACCTCAAATCCATCAACTTGATCCAGCAGATTAGGCAAAACTGAAGTATCACCTATCTCTTTTCCGGTAAGGTCACTTGCAACGACATGATGATTTTTATCGATGGCTAAATGCAGTTTTCGCCAAGTACGTTTAGGCTGCGTACCGTGTTTTTCCTGATTCCATTCATCCTTGCCATAAACCTTCAATCCTGTGCTATCTACCAGAAAGTGAGAACCAGGCTCACAGGTATCGATGAGCTTTTGCAATGATAAATTGATGCTTCGCTTACTGAGAGTGCTGTAATCAGGGACTTTAAGCTGTAACCCCATGAGCTTAACCAGAGATCTAGCAAAACCTTCAGTCTGCCTTAGCGGTAAGCTAAAAACCTGCCTGAGCATAAGGCAGGTCTCAATCGCCAGATCCGAGTATTGTGTCGGCGCACCTCGTTTTTGGATGGGCGCTGGCGTCCAGATAGTGATAGCTTCATCCGTAAACCAGACGGTAATATCACCTCTTTTTCGCAGTGCGTTATTATAATCAGACCAATTCGTCACTTTATAAGTCGATTTTTTGATCTTATGGCGACGAGCTTCGTTGTGTTTGTAAGGCATAGCGAGATGATGTCTGCAAAAAAAGGACATTAGGATACGAACCTTAGCCACTTATCGTCAATCAGGGCTATCCGGTGATTTATTCAACAACGCCACAGTGAATGCACAACTCAAAGGGTTGAAGGAAGTCGTGGCCTATTTTAATAAAACCGTTGATCTTGCAGCATTGGATATGGCAGATACCGCCTCTGTTTTGTTGATGATTAAAGGCATGGTATCAGATATGAGGGCCTTGTCCGGCGCTGAGAATGTGGATTCTGCTTTGAGAGAACTCCAGACGCATTTTCAGAGCCAGATTGCTTTAGCGCGTGACTTGGTCACTCAAAGCGATAATTTGAAGACTGCGAAGGATAATAAAACTCAGGCTGAGAGTGATAAAGTCACCAAAGAGGCGGAGTTAACAGGGAAGCAGAGTGATTTAGCCGGAAAGCAGGCTGAGCGGGATGCCATTCTTCCTGGTGACACGTTTGTGGTAGATGCCGCAATTGCTGTTATCGAAGCGGATATTACGACGCTAACCGACGATATTACACAGCTTGAAAATGACATAGCAACGTATACGGGAGAAATTACGGCACTATCAGCGACGATCAGGGAGGGAGCTTATCGGCTCAGTACTGAGATTAGCAGTAGCCTTGAACGCACATTCTCTATCACTGAGAAGACAAGGCAGCGGTATGATGCTTCAGCCACAAGGACATGGGAAAAGGAAAGAGCTAATACAGCAGTTCTTAATAAAGAAGAAGCGGTGGTTCATGAAGCCGCAGGCAAGGAGCAAGGTAAAGCGAAACAGGCGATGGTTGAAAAAGGCAAGTTGTTTGTGGGTGAACAGGTAAAAGAGCAAGGAAATGCAGAAAACCGGCAGCGACAGGCAGAAGGGCAGTCTGTCGATGTGCCGTTACCTGTGGGTCTTCAGGCGTTGCTGGAGCCGGCTGATGATGTGCAAGATGAAGTGGTTGATGAAATTCAGCCATTAGCGGTACCCACGCCCCGACCTGTAAAAGAAGAGCTGCAGGCAGTGGCTCGGCTGTTTGAGACTATTTTGTCAGGCGTTGAGAATGATAGGGTATTGAGTGATGTGAATGATGCACGCGGTGTGCAGGCTTTGAACAAAGTGAATGCAGATGTTGCTGTAGAAGGCAGTGAAGTAAAAGCGATGCCGGTAAGAGAAGAGAAGCCAGAAGCACCGCCAACGTCGTCTGAGGTTTATGCTGCAAAAGAGGCAGAACGACAGCGTATCCGGATGGAAGTGTTGAACCTTGAGGCGCACGTTTGGGGAATGGTACTTCAAGCCGTCAAAGACCAAAAAGCCATAGAAGGGACGATCAGTAAAACGTCGCGGGCTTGATAACCGGTATCACCATAAAAAAAAGCCACTCAGAAGAGTGGCTTTTTCTTGTCAGCAAGCCTGAAGGCTTAGCAAAACAATTTAGAAAACGCTAACAGTGTAATCTACGTAAAAACGCAGGTCTTTCGTGTTGACATCTTTTTGGCCAGTGCTGTACTTAGCGGTGTGCCAAGCGTGCTGCAGTTTAACAGACAAGCCATCAAGAGCAGCCTGTTGGAATGCATAGCTGACTTCAAAATCAGTTTCGTTTTCTTTTTCCATTTTCTTACCGTTGGTGCTGTTATCTTCGATACCAGAACCTTGGGTATAAGTCAGGCTGGTTTTCAGGCCAGCTGCACCCATTTCGTCAAAGCTGTAGCCAGCTGCCAGCTGCCATACATCTTCACCGTTGTACATGAAGTCAGAGTACTGACGAGAAACGTAAGAGGGTGTTGCGCCGTAATCATTGTCGGTGAATTTGTACTGATATGCGCCTAAGCCACCTTCTTTTTCAGCTTTGGTTTTAGCGTAAGACAGGGTGATATCAAGTGAGTTGATAGACAGCTTGGTGTTCAGGTTGTAGTGCTTGGCTTTATCATCAAAGCTGCCGTCCCACAGTTTGCCATTTTCTTTAGCTTCCTGGTAAACGCCGCCAACAAACAAATCCATGTTATCGTTCAGAGGCAGAGTGTAACCGAGGTCAACTAGACTTTGTTTCTGGTAGTCTTTGGCTTCCAGGTGGGCTACTTCAGCGTTGATGTTGTTAGCGCTGTACGCACCACCAAACTGGTAAGCGTTGTCGATTTTCTCACCAGCACCGTTCTCCAGGTTGTCGTAACCATTGGATGCACGACCAGAAATTTGATCCACATAGCTGCTGAAGACAGTGAAATCGTTAATGTTGACTTCACCGTAAGTACCACGGAAAGAGCTTGGTGTTGTACGTGAACCAGAAATAGCCATCAGGCCTTTATCCAGTGTCATCAGACCCGCTTGGCCGTAGAAGTTCAGGGCTTCATCGCCGAACTTAGCTTTCAGGTAAGCCTGACCAATTTTACTGTAACCTGTATCGCCTTTATCGCCACCCAGTAGCTGACCTTCGGTGTCATTACCGGTGTGGTCGAGTTTCAGAGCGCCGTAGTAAGAGGCGTCAAATCCAATCACATCACCAATGTAGCCGGACTTGAAGTTAGCTTCAATGCCTTGCGCCCACTGGCGGAAGTCATCAGTGTCGCCTTGCTTATCATGATCAAAAACAACGTTACGCAGTTTAATATCGAAAGTGCTATCTTCTACGAAGTTAGCTTGAGCAGCGGTAGCCGCTAATACAGCAGCACCCAGAACGGACATTTTGAACAGCTTCATGTAAAAAGCAGGCTCCTATTCATGTGTTAAATTGGCATATTCGATATATTTTTATGTACAGGTTGTGCCTGCTTCTTATTCTGTTGCACAGTATTCCATGATCAAAAAAGGAAGTTAATTAAAAATCATTTACTTATAAAATAAATGATTTTTAATTAATGGGTTTGAAGGGGGGGGTAACTGACACGCAGGCCTGCGTATCAGTACAGAAGATTTGTTGGAAAAACGTTAGAATACGCTGACTGTGTAGTCGATATAGGCGCGAATATGTTCCGCTTTCTCGTTACTTGTGCCGCTATCTTCTGTCTCGGCCCATGCTTTGATCAAGCTGAAAGACAGGCCTTTGAAGGTGCCTTCATTGATGGCGTACTTTACAATCAAGTCTGTTTCAGTCTCTTTTTCCATATCGTCAGCTGTAGGGTCTTTCATGCCTTTGCCCTGGGTATACACAAGGCTGGTGCTTAAGCCCGGCAATCCTGTATTGCTAAAGTCATAGGTGCCTTCCAGTTGCCATACCTTTTCGCCATCGTACCAAAAGGAGTTGTAATAACGGCTGACACGAGAAGGCGTAGCGCCGTAGTCATTGTAGGCAAAACGGTCATCCTGAAAACCCAGACTGCCCTCACGTTCTGCTTTAGTGTGGGCGTAAGTTAAAGCAAATGTGGCATCCTGTACGTTGAGTTCTGATGTCAGGGTGTAATGATGGGCATCATCATCAAAACCATTGTTGTCCCACTTTTTGCCGTTCTCTTTGGTACCACAATACATGCCTTCCAGCATCAACGACATGTCACGGGCTAAGTCGAAGGTGTAGGCCAGCGTCCCTGTGTATTGTTTGACATAGTCTTCTGACTCAAGATAGTGACCTTCAACGTGCAGGTTGTTGGCATCATAGATGGAGCCGACTTGCCATACGTAATCAATGGTAGTGCCATTTTGCGTCACGAGTTTATCCCAGCTTTCTTCTGTGCGCTGGCCTATCTGGTCAACATAGCCCGCAGGTACCATCCAGCCATTCATTATGTAGCCTTCAGCCAGTGCTCCCCGGTAGCTGGCAGGCGTGCTTCGGGAGCTGGAACCTAAAATCAAACCGTTCTTACCGCGCATATAGCCCACTTGACCGTATGCGCCCTGGTTGTCATCACCTAGCTTTGCCTTAACATAGGCTTGTCCCAGTTTGTGAGATCCACCGTTGTCTTGACCTAAGAGTTGGCCCCGCTCATACGTTGAGCTGTATTGGCTTCCCCCTCGGTGGTCCAGTGCCATAGCACCGTAGTAAGACGCATCAAACCCGATCGTGTCAGCAAAATAGCCAGATTTAAGGTTCAGCTCTACGGCTTGAGTCCACTCACGCCAGTCACCATCACTGCCTTTTGTATCGACATCGAAGGCAACATTACGCAATTTGATATCCAGTGTACTGTCATCAATAAAGTTAGCGTGGGTTGCGGTGGAGGCGGCAGCAAGCAGTGCTGCGCTAATAGCAGTCAAAGCAAATGACTTCATGACATTCCCCTGTGGCTTTATTATCGTTGGCAGAATGCTCTGTCCTGCCTTTTTATGACTTGTGTAGAACTTACGCACGACGACATCCACTGTTTTTTTGCTGATCTAGCAATTTTTTTGGATGTCTGTCAATGCGTAAGTTCTATCTTTCATAAAAAAAATGACAAAGAAATGACAAATGGCCGGTAGATCGATGAAAGTACGTATTTTGTTGACTTGAATCTGAATGGGTGCGATTTTCTGGTCGCAGAAACTTCCAGATATGGTAAGGTTACCTGTTTTTTTACGGCGAATTGCCGGTGTATTGTGGCTGAGATCGACAGGTTATTCCCTATAAATAGCGCGGGAATTACGTGAGGTGTTGGTTACTATGAAGAGTGTCGGCAGCCAGAAAATGGAATCTGCTCAGTTATGCCCATCTATGAGTACCAGTGTGATCACTGCGGTGAAACCAGCGAAAGAATCCAGAAAATCAGTGATCCGGCGCTGACCGATTGTCGAGACTGTGGTGAGTCCGCGCTGAAAAAACTGCTGAGTGCCCCCGCATTTCACCTAAAAGGCAGCGGCTGGTATGAAACGGATTTTAAAGGTGGTAAAAAGAAGAACCTTGCGTCCAGTGACAACCATAGTCCAGCCTCCAGCAGCAAGAGCGATAGCAGCTCGAGTGCATCAGCCGGCAGCTAAAGAATCAATAGCCCAGAGGGCTGTTAGAGATCCATTTGTTTTCCTGTTTTGAGGTATATTATGCGCAGCCATTATTGCGGTGAACTGAATCTTTCCCATGACGGGCAGGAGGTCACCCTTTGCGGTTGGGTGCATCGCCGTCGTGATCACGGAGGCGTTATTTTCCTGGATGTGCGTGACCGGGAAGGCATCACTCAGGTGGTCGTTGACCCCGATACGGAAGAAGCGTTTGCGCTGGCAGAGAAAGCCCGCAGTGAGTATGTGTTAAAAATCACCGGTAAGGTACGTCCGCGCCCTGAAGGGACGGTTAACAGCAACATGAACACCGGTGAGATTGAAGTACTGGGTAAGCAGCTTACCATTTTGAACAGTGCTCAAACGCCGCCATTCCAGATTGATGAGTACACCGATGTCGGTGAAGATATTCGCCTGAAGCATCGCTACGTTGATTTGCGTCGTCCGGAAATGCAGGAGAAGCTGATTCTTCGCAGTAAAGTGACCCGTGCCGTGCGTGGTTATATGGATGATCACGGTTTTCTGGATATTGAAACACCGGTACTGACACGTGCTACGCCAGAAGGTGCGCGCGACTATTTAGTGCCCAGTCGTACCCATTCCGGTGCTTTCTTTGCACTGCCGCAGTCCCCACAGTTATTCAAACAGCTACTGATGGTGTCTGGCTTTGACCGGTACTACCAGATTGTAAAATGCTTCCGTGATGAAGACCTGCGTGCTGATCGTCAGCCTGAATTTACCCAAATCGATATCGAAACTTCCTTTATGGAAGAAGAGCAGATTATGGGGCTGACAGAAGAATTGGTGAAAAAGCTGCTGACAGAGATTAAAGGGGTTGAGTTGGGTGATTTCCCGCACATGACCTTTGCTGAAGCCATGAGCCGTTACGGTGCCGACAAGCCTGACCTGCGTATTCCTCTGGAGCTGGTAGATGTGGCCGACCTGATGGCCAGTGTTGACTTTAAAGTTTTCAAAGGCCCGGCTGAAGACCCCAAAGGTCGCGTAGCCGCTTTGAAGGTTACCGGTGGTGCGCAGCTGAGCCGTAAGCAGATTGATGAGTACACCAAGTTTGTTGGCATCTACGGTGCGAAAGGGTTGGCGTGGATCAAGGTCAATGCGCTGGAGAATGGTGCTAACGGTTTGCAGTCACCGATCATCAAGTTCCTAGGCGATGACGTCACCCTGAAAATCATGGAGCGTGTCGGTGCGCAAAACGGTGATATTGTTTTCTTTGGTGCGGATAAAACGAATACCGTCAATGAAGCACTGGGCGCGCTGCGTTGTAAGATTGGTGCTGATTTGAACCTGTACACAAAAGAATGGGCACCGCTGTGGGTCGTTGACTTCCCAATGTTTGAAGCCGATGACAAAGGTAACATGACAGCGTTGCACCACCCGTTTACAGCGCCAACCTGCACACCTGAAGAGTTGGAAGCCAAGCCGCTGGAAGCCTTATCCCGTGCTTATGATATGGTGCTCAATGGGTACGAAGTCGGTGGTGGCTCTGTGCGTATCCATCAGCAGGCTATGCAGCAAACAGTATTTCGTGTGTTGAGTATTGATGAAGCTGAGCAGCAGGAAAAATTCGGCTTCCTGCTGGACGCCCTGAAATTTGGTGCACCACCCCATGGTGGTCTGGCATTCGGTCTGGATCGTTTGGTGATGCTGCTTTGTGGCACGGACAATATTCGTGAAGTCATTGCCTTCCCGAAAACACAGTCAGCCGGTTGCCCGCTGACGCAAGCGCCGGGTCAGGTGGATGCGAACCAGTTGCGGGATTTGAATCTACGCATTCGTCGCGATCCAGCATCAGCCACTAGCCACTAATCATCTATCAAAGTCTCACCAGCGTGTGCCGAGCTGGTGATCTAACAAGAGGTTGTTTCCATGGCAGGTCACAGTAAATGGGCCAATATCAAACACCGCAAGGCAGCCCAGGATGCCAAACGCGGGAAGATTTTCACAAAAATTATGCGTGAGCTAGTCGTCGCTGCCAAGCAGGGTGGGGCTAACATGGAAGATAACCCGAGTCTGCGTGCGGTTGTCGATAAAGCGCTTGGCGCGAATATGACCCGTGACACCATTAACCGTGCCATTGCGCGTGGTGCCGGTGGTGGTGAAGACACCAACATGGAAGTGGTGATCTACGAGGGGTATGGCAACGGCGGTATTGCGGTATTGGTCGAGTGCCTGACCGATAACCGTAACCGCACGGTGGCTGAAGTGCGCCACGCCTTTTCTAAGCACGGTGGCAACTTGGGAACGGATGGCTCTGTGGCCTATTTGTTCACTAAAAAAGGTCAGATTTACTTCGAAGAAGGCGCAGACGAAGATGCCATCATGGCAGCGGCATTGGAAGCCGGTGCTGATGATATTGTGAGTAACGATGACGGTTCTGTTGAAGTGCTGACTGAGTGGACTGATTTCATCACCGTGAAGGAGTCCCTCGAAGCGGCTGGTCTGAAACCTGCTGGTGGTGAAGTGGCGATGATTGCTGCGACGCAGGTTGAGCTGGATCTGGACGGCGCTGAAAAAATCATGAAGCTGGTGGACCGTCTGGAAGACTTGGACGATGTGCAAAATGTATACACCAATGCGGATATTCCGGCTGAGGTGATGGAGCAGTTAGCTTAGCGGCTGCCCAGGCTCCTACTCTTTGGGTGGGAGCAACCCCCCTTTCTTTGATACTGTCTTTCTCTCTATTTTGAACCATTGACTATGCGGGTTTATTAACTAGCGGACGACCTATTTATGTCTTTAATTTAGGCTCTGTTGGCATAAAAATACAAACTCAGTGAGAAGAAAATGTGCAAAAGGGAAGGATAATACGCCGACCATTACTGCAACGTGGTTATGGGTAAAACCGGTGGCAGACAAATTGATTGATCACACGGCGATTGGCTCTACAGCATTCACTTTGAAGCAAGAGTCGTTGTCCTATCAGCATGAGACTGTTACTGATGTTGGTGCCATCGCTAAATATAAAGGTTTACCTGATTACCACTGATCCTACGTCACACTTTGAACAAATCTAATTGAGTAATATTCATAGCCATTTTAATTCCTGGAGCACCTTTACAGCGCCATATTTTCGCTGGATCGCTATGTGATCACGAGTCGTTGAGCAGTGTATACAGCCTTCATTGAGAAAGTGGTGTTTTTGAACCAAAACCAGCTCAACCTCTTTCATTAGGGCAAACAAAAAACGCTATCTGTTTTATTTGAGCCTGTTTCTTATTGCTATCTGATTGGCCACTGAACGTCTGGCAGTTTGAGCAAGCGTTCAGGCATTGGTGCCGTATTAACAACCGCCTTTCCGAGTCTGGTAATCATTGAGGACATATCGAAGCGGCGATTAAAGCGATAGTTAAACTCTGACAGGTAACGACCAAGGTGCTTGGGAACCAGTTTATGATAGGTGCCAGACAGCGCAGTCTTCACGTTGCCCAGCATCGTATTTACCCACGTAAAAATTTCATTGTCCATTGAGGCATAGCCTCCGCCGGTAATAACGGCAACATGCTCACATCCGGCATCAGCAATACCTCTGAAGCAGGATAATCCATCAGTAACGACGTGGGTTCCCTGTTTCAGTGCGTGCTGAGCCCACTCTTTAATACTCTCCCGCTGGAAGCTACTGACCGCATTGAACCGCATGAAAACAGGGTGATTTTCGTTATCCGTTTGCACAGCAGCAACGCACGGTACTTTGTTTTCTGAGCCCCTTCCACGACGCCCTCCGTGACGTTCTCCACCCCAATAAGCATCATCGGCCTGAACCCAGCCTGATAACTGCCAATGGTTGTCTCTTTCCATCATGGCTTGCATGAGTTTATGTTTCATTCGCCATGCCGCGTTGTAAGAGATACCAAGCTGCCTGTGTAATGTCAGGGCTGACATGCCTGCCTTATTCTGAGTGATGAGATAGATACCCAGGAACCAGGTCGTCAAAGACAGCTTTGTTGAATCAAACAGAGTGTTGCTGATCAGGGAAGTCTGGTGGTGACAGCAATTACATTGGTACTTGGCTTTTCGGTGGAGCAGGCAATGGTTGTGAGAGCCGCAGTTTGGGCATTGAAAGCCGCGTGGCCAGCGCCACGAAAGCAGTGCATCCTCACATTGGTCTTCACAGCCGTAATTAGCGAGAAAGTCCATAATGCCAATGCCTTTTTGAAACTGAATGGTGTTTTTACGCATCGTTCCTACCTCCACTCAAAGCAAGAGACATTCGACGCTGATTATAGCATTGCAATCATGACGTAGGTTCAGTGGTAATCAGGAAGGTTTATGCTGATAGCGATCATGAACAACCCGGTAGTAATGGCAGAAATGAGTAATAAAGTGCGAATGTGATCAGTCATAAGAATAAGCCTGTGGAGTGTACTTTCAGCTTAGCTGCTCCTTTTTTACTGCCGTAGGGGAGTTTGGTAAAAGCCTGTTCGCTCTTTGTAAGTTTTCGCAAATGATCCCATCATTCAACATTATTGTCTTTGGTGCTGCGCTGGTTCTATAGCTTGAATAAATGTACAGTAATTGCTATTACGTCAGGAAGAGTCAGAGTAACGGATGGGTGTGTTATTAGGGATTGATCCGGGGTCTCGGATCACAGGATACGGTATCATTGAAGAGGTAGGAACCAAGTGTTCCTATATTGCATCCGGGTGTATTCGGATCAAAGACGCATCATTGCCTGAACGATTGCAACAGGTGTTTGAAGGCATTACGACGATCATTGAACACTATTGCCCGCAGAGTGTCGGTATAGAACAAGTCTTTATGTCAAAAAATGCTGATTCAGCACTCAAGCTGGGCCAGGCACGGGGCGCTGCGATTGTTGCTGCTGTTAATCAGGGACTTGAGGTGTCGGAGTACTCTGCCCGTCAGGTGAAACAAGCCGTAGTGGGTAAAGGCTCTGCCGAGAAAACACAGGTACAGCATATGGTCAAAGCTATGTTGGGGTTGAATGCTACACCGCAGGCCGATGCCGCTGATGCACTGGGTATTGCGTTGTGTCACGCGCATACACGTGCAGGGTTGGTGCGTATGGCAGGTGCATCAGGCCGTCGTAACCGTCGCTTGATCAGCCGCTAAAAGGTGCATAAATGAAAGGCAGCGGCACAGACGGTAATATCAAAAATCTGCCCATGGTCATACATTTTCAGTAGCCGTTTCCAGACACGGTGGTCTATGTTTTGTTTTTTGTAGAGATCGTCAGTGACCCGAATCAATAGCTGCTGTTTAAAATTCCAGCCTGGCGCGTAGCGACCGTTGGCAATAAAGGCAACATCGCTGTCGGTCAGTCCATGATCAATGGCCATGACGGTGAGATCCGGTATCAGGTGCGTGGCATGAGCGAGATGAGCACTTCGCAAAACCACAAGCGCCCGGTCTTTTAGCGGCAGTGTGCTATAGCCTCTGATATAGCTGGAAAAGCTTCTTGATGGGCCGTCCAGTCTTGGCGCTCCGGAAGCCGCTGTCACAGGTGCAGGAAAATTTTTCGGTGTTTTATCATAACTGAATAATGGGTATCGGGGTTGCCCTGTTATTCGGTGAGGGTGGTGGTTACTTGCCAGACCGGCCATGGCCAGCTGAGCCCAAAGTGTGTTTAAAAAAGCGTATAACGTATTCATGGAATATTGTTGGTCAGGGTTACTGAATTCGCACCTTTAGAGTGAGCAGGGCATAGGGAGTTCCCTTAACGTGTTAAACTGACAGGGTTTCTTACGGGTTGGTTAGTTTTACTGACGGAACTGGATGCTTCTATCGACAGAGCCGGGATGTAATAAAAAAAGGGTTTCTTATGATTGGTCGTGTGAAAGGCATATTACTGGAAAAACAGCCGCCATCGTTACTGATTGGTGTGGGCGGTGTTGGTTATGAAATTGAAGCGCCAATGTCGGTGTTTTATAAGTTGCCTGAGCTGGACAGTGAGGTGACGCTTTATACGCATTTTGTTGTCAGAGAAGATGCCCAACTATTGTACGGATTCAGCAGTCGTAGTGAGCGGGAGTTGTTCCGTACGCTGATTAAAGTCAATGGTGTCGGGCCTAAATTAGGGCTGACGATTCTATCGGGTATTGAGGGTGAAGATTTTGTCAGGTGTGTGCAGGACAATGACAGTGCGACCCTGGTGAAGTTGCCGGGAGTGGGTAAAAAAACGGCAGAACGTCTAATTATAGAGATGCGGGATAAACTGGATAACTGGGCACCAGCGCCTTTGCTGGATGGTACGCCTTTAGGGATGGGGGCGTCCGACTCAAGGGTGAATAATGACATTGAAGGTGATGCTGTGAGTGCGCTGGTGGCATTAGGCTATAAACACCCGCAGGCGAGTAAAGTGATCAAGAAGGTGTATGTTGAGGGCATTTCCAGTGAAGAGCTGATCAGGCAGTCCCTGAAAAGTATGATTTAGCGCTTCTAAAAATCATGTGTTGTGATACTTGAAACCGCACCTTCCGTTTTATGGCTAAGATATACCCATTGGGCATTCAAAATGCCAGCACCATTGAAACCCAATGGGTATACAGGTTTGTAAATTACCTGCTGCTTATGCCCGTTTCCCCTAAAGGGTTACACGTGCCGCATTGTTAAGTACAGGTTCAAAAGAAAATGCCACACTTTTTTTGGGTGCTATAAAGCGGGTTGGATGAAGTGTAAGCCATTTAATCAAGACTATTGAACTTGTTGAGAGGACGGACATTAATAAGTACTTGATCACTTGCAATCCCATATTCTGACTCATTGCTCAGCCCTCTCTGCTGCGTTACTGCTCAGATTACATAGAGTAGTTATGGGTCCATCGCAGTGCCTTGCAGAGGAAACTGAATCAATGGCCAGAATATGGAATTACAAACGATCAAGTACTTAGGGAAGCAGCAATTAAGGAGTTACCAGTTTTGGAACGATCATAACGTTCCATTTTTTCAGCTCTGGGTTACGCAGAATATAAGGATTAATTTTTGCTAACCCAGATTTACAGAGCTTTACACCCTTTTCATAGGTTCTATCCAATAGTGCAACAATAGGACTGATGCATCTCCACGTCATGCTTTTTGTCCACTCAATAACCGCTGTTGCTGTATTCAATAAAGCTCCACCCCAGTGATCCTCCAGAAATGCCCAAGACCTTTCAATGGGATTGTACTTGCTGTGATAAGGAGGGTAGTAAACAAGGTGAATTTTTAACCCTGTTGCCTGAGCAAACATGACCATTCTGAAAAGAAACTGGGTTCTATGGCTGTTGTTTGCTGGGCCGTTGTCCGCGTAGATAACCAGCTCATCTATATGCTGATAGCTTTCTTTAATGCCCGACCACCACTGCTCCAGAGCATCACAGAGAAAGTCACTGGTTTTATAAGAGACCCCGTAAAATACGCTGAGTTGGTCATTGTCCAGATTCAGAATACCAAAAGGAATCATTTTGTCTTTTTTCGCCATATCATGATCCAGCGCCTTGACGGCTGAGGAACCTCTATCTTTTCCACCCCGAGAAAAATCTCCGAGATTGACCGTTGCTTTGCAGTTTATGCTGAGTTGTAAGACATTTTTTCTTTGGTCGGCCTCTTCCCTGACTCTGCGGATATTGGCAAAGATGGCATCGGTTTCCGGAATTTTTTTTCACCTAAATCCTGCAATCCAAACCCGAACAGGTCAATCGCAGCAACTGATCAAGCCCTCCTGATTCTGATTATGCTACTATCGAGCAAATATTTACCTTTTCAGTGGATTTTAATCACATGAGCCGTCGTGTTTGGTTCATCTTACTGCTATTCCTGATATCAGGGCGCGATAACTCCTTCCGCATTAGCAGAATGTTTTTCTAATCATCCATTGTTCGCTATTTACAAACAGTCACCTACTGCTAGCCAAGCATCCCACTCCGTTTGGTAGAGATGCTCTTTGTTACTGGCAACGGTCAACTGCCTGTTACCTGTCAACAGTTTTCCGGCAACCCGTATCATATAGCAGCGAATGCTTTCCGGCTCCCACTTCATCAACTGACGATTCCCACTCATCAGTGCCATCCAACGTGTTGTATTGTAGGCCAGTATTGCACATTGCATAAGCGCACTGTTTGCCATGAAATGATCGGTTTTGATCTGCCCGAGAGCCATCTGGTTTTTGCACTCTTCGATCCAGGTTTCGCAGGTAGCCCGCTTGCCATACGCTTTATGGATCTCCCATGGACTCAACGACTCAGTAGTCACGTAGCAGAAGTAGTCGTACTCTGGCTTCGGGTCTAACAATTCGCACTGGGTGTTTTCTGGCTTCCCGATCTTTCTTTGCCGGACAGCCACGAAGCAACGAGCCCGGTCCCAGTCACCACAGCAGTGTTGAAACTCGCACCACTCCCACCCTGGCTGATGCACGACAGGTTGCCAGTCTTGCGGGATTAACAGTTTGTGTAGATTCTTCAGTTTGACCTTAACCAGATAACGATGTCCTAAATCCTCCAGATAGGTCAGTAATGGTCCACCAAAGTAGCCACTATCAGCCCTGAAAAAAATCTTCATGTGGGAAGGCAGAGTAACCAGCAACTGTTTCATAAACTCTATGGAGCCATTAGCAGTGTAGGCATCACCACTTCGTAACCAACCCTGCAGCACTTCTTTGGTTTCCGCGCAAAAGGCCAGCTGCGGGTGGTACGACAGCGCCCCTCTTTTTTTCTCGTTAAACCCTTTCTTTGCGCCTTCCTGAAAACCAAAACAGGTTTTTACCGTAGAATCGAGGTCAATGGTGACCTGTTTAAAAGCATAAACGGTAGATGTTCCTGAGCGCAGTGCCTGTTTCCAAACACTCTCCCTCATTTCGTGGACAGCGGTTTCCAGTTCAACGACGCTGGCAAAGTGGAACAGCTTTAAAATGCGTCCAAATTGACTGTCACAAGGAATGCGTTGAAAACGGGTGCATTCTCGGAGAACGCTATCCTGCCAGACCGTGCACACTTTCATCAGACTTTTGGCACCTGCCAGAATGCCGGTGGTTACCATCAGAATGACATCTGACAGTTGGAAAGTGGCATTAGAGCCTCGTTGAATATTAATCCGTTTGTCCAGTAGGTCGGCCAGCCCCATCCGGTTCAGGAAGCGAAACACAGGGATAAGTCCAGCCTGACTGGTAAGCGGCTTTTTAGCTTGAGTGAAATGTACCTTCCGCTGCTTCAAACGTGCTTTTGACTTGTTTTTTTTGCTCATTGAAAAAGTGATGCTTTATGAAACGAAAACATCATTTAATCTCTTTATTCACAGGTGATTGCAACTTTTATTTCGATATTATTTGCAGGATTTAGGTTTCAGGCTTTGTTTTTTCAACCTTACGCAGCTTGTATCCCAAACGATTCAAGATCTTATTGATAGTGCGCACTTGAGGAAGGGAATCGTGATCCCAGTCTTTTTCTTCTATCAGTTTCTGCCGTACACTTTTTGCTGTCACCCGTGTATAGGCAAACGTATTGCGTAGCTGAGGGTCTGCCTGACTTTCCGGTTCTACAAGGCAGCGAATATCCTCTGCCAATTGTGGCGAGACATCTTCACTCTTTCGCTTCCCGGATGAAGCATAGTTTCCGTAACAGATCATCCCTGTGCATTTTTCATGCATACCCAGTTCTACGGTATGACGACCAAAACCAAACTCAGTTTCAGTGAGACGGGGGCTGCCATAGCAGAGTGTTTCAGTCACCTCAGCCACAAACAACCTGCGATCATGGCCTTTCAGGTTCTTTGCGGCGAGCTTAAGAAGACTCTTACATTCTGGGGCAACATCAATTGTGGTATTCATAGCGGCAAAGGCGAAAGGGAAGAAAGATTCACCATACTTCGGTAAACTTCTCTATGCCACTCCCCTTAGATGCTAACAATGATTGGCAGACGTCATTAGCGGTTGCCCAAAAGGTTTCTGTATGCACACACTGCTGATAATCGCCATCAGCGCTGTACTGAATAAGAGTAAAAGTGGTCCCCATACAAGCGTATGCTGAAAACAGTACTCCAACAGAAAAGGTGTTGCACCACCAAACAGACCGACACCAATATTGACACTCAATGCAACACCGGTATAGCGAACAGGCGTATCAAACAGTTCAATAATGGCTGCTTGATAACAGCCGTTGGCAATAGCAATGGGAATCAGTGTTAATAGCGAAATGTAAGCAATGGTTCCCTGATTGAAATGCACAGACGCCGGCCATGCTACGGCCAATAGCACAACGCCCCCTGTAAGGAGCAGGCATTTTCGCCCTGTACGGTCAGAGAGTCGGCCCATGGCAAGTGTTAATAGTGCAAGCGTCAGTAATGTGGTGGTATGTAATGTGTAGGTAGAGAAAGCAGAGTACCCTAAATGTTTTTGTGCATAGGGTATTAAATAGGTATAAAAAGCAATCAGGATGGCGGCGGAAGCGGATAACCCAATACCAATGAGCAGGTTTCGCGGGTGCTGCTGCAACAGCGTAAGAAGAGGGATACGGTGCGATAATTGTTTCTCAAGCATGCGTTTAAAAACGGGTGTTTCTGTAATCCCACGCCGCATAAAGTACCCAACTACCCCCAGTAGGCTGCCGAGAAAGAAAGGGAGTCGCCATCCCCAGTCAATCAATTGTGCAGGTGTTAACCAGTGGTTTAAAAAAAGCCCCGTACTTGATGCTAATACTATGCCTAAAATGGCAGAAGCAATAATAGCGGAGGTCATCACCCCTCTGTGTTGAGGAGCAATATGTTCTGCTGCAAAAACAATGGCGCCGGGCAGCTCACCCCCGACAGAAAACCCCTGAAGGCATCGGAGGAACGTTAACAGGATAAACCCCGTCAATCCTGCCGTTGCATAACTGGGCAGTAAACCAATGCACAGGGTTGCCAGAGACATCATGATAATCGATAGTCGAAAGAACTGCTTGCGACCCACTGTATCGCCAAAGTGGCTAAAGAGAAGACCGCCAATGGGTCTTGTCATAGAGCTGGCCGCATAAAGGGCAAAAAACCACTGAGCTGCATGGGGCATTTCAGGAAGGAAGACTTCTGACAGTGTCGTCAGCAGCATCATTAGCAGTGCAAAGTCATAAAACTCGAGGACAGCACCTATGCAAATAATAAAGATAAGTTTTTTAATCATACTGTTCTAATGGGTTGCACACGGGTGCGGAAACTGTCTGGTTCTTGTACGGCTGTGTTGGCGTTAACACACCTGACACTGCCGTTGTCAACAGAGCGTAGCCAACTATCGTTGTTATTCAACCGATCGACGGATTTTAAAAGAAGGGTAACTGTTCAGCCCCTCTCAACTGAGACTTGATTTTTCCCGATTTTAATCAATGCTTTGAGTATTCAGATAGATTGAGCGGCCTGTATTTTAGTGACTATGCCATCTCCAGACACTCAGACCATCGTTTTGCTATTGGGGGCTATCAACCACCTCCAATCTCAGCTTGTGGTATTAGAAGAGCGCTGTCGTGATCTGGAAGAAAAGGTTTCAAAGAACAGTAGCAACAGTAGCAAGCCTCCCTCATCAGATGGCTACCAAAAACCGAATGCCAATGATAACGATGAATCTGACTCCCCTAACCCTCAAAGCTTAAGGCAGTCTTCTGGCCTAAAGGCTGGAGGTCAGAAAAAACACAAAGGCCATTGCCTACGTGCTACTGAGGAGCCTGATCACACGCAGTACCACAAGGTCAATGACTGTAAATTGTGCGGTATTGCATTGAATGATGAGAAAGTCATCAAATATAGAGAGAGGCAAGTCTTTGAGCCTGGTAACCCCGGTAGCTTTACTGTGGCGGCGCACCTTGCTGAAGAGAAGGTGTGCCCTTGCGGCCATCGCAATCAAGCCACCTTCCCTGAAGGCGTTAACAGTTACGTACAGTATGGTTCTGTAACGCGAGCAATGTCTGTCTATTTCTGTCAGTACCAAATGATCCCCTACGGTAGAGCCGCTGAGCTTTTTGCTGATATGTTTTCTTTGCCAATCAGCACAGGGACGATCTGCAACTTCCAAAAAATAGCTTGGAAACAACTGGAGTCTACCGAAGAAGGCATTAAAGCCGCGCTACTGGGGTCAGAAGTGGCAGGGGCTGATGAAACAGGAATGCGGGTTGATGGTAAACTGTGGTGGCTTCATCTGTTTCGCGATGATCGTTGGTCTCTGTACTATCTATCAAAAAAACGTGGGCGTGAAGCTATGGATGCAATGGGTGTTCTATTGCTGTTTACTGGTGTGCTGGTACATGACCATTGGAAACCCTATTTTCATTATGCAGTGACTCATACGCTGTGCAACGCGCATCACTTACGAGAATTACAAGCCGTTCTGGACCATGACGGCAATTACTTGGCCGGTCGAATAATTAAAGTGTTGAGGCTAGTACTCCATCCGACACCATTTGATAATCACAGATAACCGATCGGTCAGCTGTTTGTGTAAATGGTCGACAATGGTTAGCCGTCCTGTTATTTGAGTCAAAATTGAGTGGCAGGACAAAAAAATGGGTTATTTCACGCAAAGTGCCCCATTTCCCAATTTTTCATGGGAAAAAGTGCTGCTCTAATAGTCTGGTTTATGTTCTATGGAGGCTCTCAATCTACTCTGTATTATCAAGCTCTGGCATCTTTGGATACAGTCTCTTAAGTTTTATCCGAGCGTCTTCAGTGGTAAAACGCCACTGTGTAGTCACTTTTCTTGCGTTGCGCTTCTCCTCCCAGGCTTTGACTTCTCTCCGGAGAATATCTTGGGTAGGGATACGCCGATCCAGACATTGGCGACTCAGTATACTCAGCTCAATTTCGGCCATATCCAGCCAACTGCCATGCTGTGGGGTGTAATGAAACTCAAGCTTATCAATCATTCTGCGGGCTTCTTCTGGGGAAAAAGCTTTATAAAGTGATGCGGGAGAATGCGTGTTCAAGTTGTCTCCAACCAGTATAACTTTCTCTGCATCTTTGTGGCGCACATCGACCAGAAACTTGATTTGATGAGCCCAATCAATCGCTGTCCTACGATCAGTCACCTCAACATGCCGCCAACCTGTCAAGGGTTCAAACATCATGAACAGATTGCTGACGCCATTACGTTCATACTCTGTGTCATAACGCTCCGGTTTTCCAGGCGCAACAGGCATTGGATTAACGACTTCTTTAACATGCTGCTTGCTACTTTCATCAAGGCAAACAAGCGGACGCCTTGGATCAAGAGGACGTTTATAGACTTCAAGAATATCCTCCATCGCACTCACAAAGTTGGCGCTTTCTTCCGCAGGTATACACCATTCCTTTTTTTGCCAGGGCTTAAGCTCATTTTTTTTAGCCCCTCATGTACTGTGCTTCTGGAAATCGATTCGACGTATCTGAGCTCAATCATGCGATCTGTCAGTAAGTTTAGCGTCCATCGGCTGGCTCCTTCCGGTGGTGGTGAGCAGGTAAGGGCAATAAGGTGAGCTTCGGCTTCGCCATCGAGTTTACGTACCCGACCGTGGCTGCTTAGTTTTCCATTGACAGCGACATCAAGCCCTTCTTCAACAAATCGTTGCCTGAGGCGAGTGATAGTAAGCGGCCTAACATGGAAAGCTTTGGCTACCTGATCATGCTGCAGTGGATCATGGTTTTCATCGATAGCCAGAAGGATATTGGCTTTACGTTTTTTGTGTTGTGCAACTTTGGGCTTTTCCTGCTTGATAAGCCGTTCAAGTATTGATCGTTCTTCCTCGCTGAGTCGAACATGATATTTGATGGTCATAATAACTCCGGTGTTATGGACTCGGAGTTATTAGAATAGCCTTCAGTAAACTATCATCTTCTGCCGGACGGAGTACTAGCCTTGCATCTTTGTACAGGCTTTAAGCGCATAGGCTTAACTGAAATGCCGGCAACCATTAGAGTACGGATTGACCGTATCTTCACCCGCTTGGCGCAGCGCGCTTTAGAGAAGGAGGCCGCTGTCATGGAAAGACGACGACAACGGCTTGGAAAAAAGAAAACCAAAAACACGCAAGCATACAATCTGTTCAAACGTTTATTAAAGTATCAGGAAGAAACCCTACGATTTATGACTAACTTCAAAATACCGTTCGACAATAATGGCAGCGAGCGGGATGTCCGCATGGCAAAATTAAAGCAGAAGATATCAGGTTGCTTCAGGAGTGAAGACGGGGGAGAGTGGTTCACAAGAGTTCGTAGTTACTTATCATCTGCAAAGAAGCAAGGGCTTAATGCTTTTGAGGCACTGCTTATGGCAGTACAAAACTATAACCATACGCCATTGCTGGGTGCTGAATAGTTACAAAGAAGGTAAGCCTCTTTTAGGGGCTTATGTCAACAGAGCCTAATACTTAAGTTCAGCTCTATGACGGCGCATCAAGCGCACAGAATCAATACTCACCAGACTGGCCGCTACCCAAATAAAACCATAGGTAACCCATTGCGCACTACTGATTGATTCTTGTAGCAGCAATACCGCTACCGCAAAAATAACCGCGGGCTCCACGTAGGAGAGTAGGCCAAACAGACTGACGGGCAGTAAGCGAGATGCACCAATGTAGAGAAAGAACGATACGCTGCACTGCACAGTAGTCCAAGTCCTGGCAACAGTAACCAAAAATCAGGGCGGTGGGCGGCGAGACTGAGAAACGCACTATCGTTGGCTAATAAAAAGACGGAAACTGGCACAAACAGCAGTGTTTCGAACAGAAAGCCGGGGACAGTGGCAACCCCTGAATAGCGTTTTACCTAAATCCTGCAAATAATATCGAAATAAAAGTTGCAATCACCCGTGAATAAAGAGATTAAATGATGTTTTCGTTTCATAAAGCATCACTTTTTCAATGAGCAAAAAAAACAAGTCAAAAGCACGTTTGAAGCAGCGGAAGGTACATTTCACTCAAGCTAAAAAGCCGCTTACCAGTCAGGCTGGACTTATCCCTGTGTTTCGCTTCCTGAACCGGATGGGGCTGGCCGACCTACTGGACAAACGGATTAATATTCAACGAGGCTCTAATGCCACTTTCCAACTGTCAGATGTCATTCTGATGGTAACCACCGGCATTCTGGCAGGTGCCAAAAGTCTGATGAAAGTGTGCACGGTCTGGCAGGATAGCGTTCTCCGAGAATGCACCCGTTTTCAACGCATTCCTTGTGACAGTCAATTTGGACGCATTTTAAAGCTGTTCCACTTTGCCAGCGTCGTTGAACTGGAAACCGCTGTCCACGAAATGAGGGAGAGTGTTTGGAAACAGGCACTGCGCTCAGGAACATCTACCGTTTATGCTTTTAAACAGGTCACCATTGACCTCGATTCTACGGTAAAAACCTGTTTTGGTTTTCAGGAAGGCGCAAAGAAAGGGTTTAACGAGAAAAAAAGAGGGGCGCTGTCGTACCACCCGCAGCTGGCCTTTTGCGCGGAAACCAAAGAAGTGCTGCAGGGTTGGTTACGAAGTGGTGATGCCTACACTGCTAATGGCTCCATAGAGTTTATGAAACAGTTGCTGGTTACTCTGCCTTCCCACATGAAGATTTTTTTCAGGGCTGATAGTGGCTACTTTGGTGGACCATTACTGACCTATCTGGAGGATTTAGGACATCGTTATCTGGTTAAGGTCAAACTGAAGAATCTACACAAACTGTTAATCCCGCAAGACTGGCAACCTGTCGTGCATCAGCCAGGGTGGGAGTGGTGCGAGTTTCAACACTGCTGTGGTGCCTGGGACCGGGCTCGTTGCTTCGTGGCTGTCCGGCAAAGAAAGATCGGGAAGCCAGAAAACACCCAGTGCGAATTGTTAGACCCGAAGCCAGAGTACGACTACTTCTGCTACGTGACTACTGAGTCGTTGAGTCCATGGGAGATCCATAAAGCGTATGGCAAGCGGGCTACCTGCGAAACCTGGATCGAAGAGTGCAAAAACCAGATGGCTCTCGGGCAGATCAAAACCGATCATTTCATGGCAAACAGTGCGCTTATGCAATGTGCAATACTGGCCTACAATACAACACGTTGGATGGCACTGATGAGTGGGAATCGTCAGTTGATGAAGTGGGAGCCGGAAAGCATTCGCTGCTATATGATACGGGTTGCCGGAAAACTGTTGACAGGTAACAGGCAGTTGACCGTTGCCAGTAACAAAGAGCATCTCTACCAAACGGAGTGGGATGCTTGGCTAGCAGTAGGTGACTGTTTGTAAATAGCGAACAATGGATGATTAGAAAAACATTCTGCTAATGCGGAAGGAGTTATCGCGCCCTGATATCAGGAATAGCAGTAAGATGAACCAAACACGACGGCTCATGTGATTAAAATCCACTGAAAAGGTAAATATTTGCTCGATAGTAGCATAATCAGAATCAGGAGGGCTTGATCAGTTGCTGCGATTGACCTGTTCGGGTTTGGATTGCAGGATTTAGGTTTTAAGATAAAATACAAGGGGTACAGCCCAGCAACGGCCATGGCGACCCAGGGGAGCTGCCCTTGTTGTAGGATTTCATAGGCAACACCGACCGTAGCAAACGCAATGGCTATTTGCTGAAGGGAGGTCAGGGTTTCTTTGTAAACCAGTCGGCCGGTCAGAGCGAGGGTTAGCGGTAATAAAAAATAACCCAGTGCCAGCTCTGTCGTTTGATCAGAGACCGGGGCCCAAACAAACAGCCACCATGGAATCATCACCAGCAGGCTCCCTGCTGTTGTTGCTATCAGACAGCGAGGTGTGCTGAAAATGGCCTTGAATTGTGCCCACTGTTTTACAACAATCAGTGCTATCAGCCCAAAGATGGCTGAAAAGAGAATGCGGTTCCAGAGCAGCGTATAACCATCCAGTGGTGCAAGAAATTGCAGGTACCAAGGCGTCAATCAGAATAATACAGAGGCCGCAACGGAATAGGTCATCCCTGTGACAGAAAAGGCCGGTGTTGTCATGCGTCTACAGTCCCACTGCTTATTAATAGGCATCGCTGATGGCGTCAGACAGTATGTCCTATTTAGGGGGGAATTCAAGCCTGCCCGGCAATTATCCCGATAGTTCAAGGTGGGGGTTCGATGTTACGCTAGGCATTAATCAGTGAAGGGGTGATTATGATAGAAGCAGATCGGTTGATTTCGGCACAGGAGAAGCCGGTAGAAGAGGTGCAGGATCGGGCCATTCGACCGGTGACATTGTCGGACTACATTGGCCAGCCCAAAGTCCGTGAGCAAATGGAGATATTTATTCAGGCGGCCCGCAATCGACAGGAACCTTTGGATCATACACTGGTGTTTGGTCCACCGGGTCTGGGGAAGACCACCCTGTCACATATTCTGGCTAATGAAATGGGCAGTAATATTCGTACGACCTCAGGGCCGGTACTGGAAAAATCCGGTGATTTGGCCGCACTGCTGACCAACCTGGAACCGAACGATATTCTGTTTATTGATGAAATTCATCGACTCAGCGCTGTCGTCGAAGAAATTCTCTATCCGGCCATGGAAGACTACCAATTGGATATTATGATCGGTGAAGGCCCGGCGGCACGGTCGATTAAACTGGATTTACCGCCCTTTACGCTGGTCGGTGCCACCACCCGTGCGGGCTTGTTAACATCCCCCCTGCGGGATCGCTTTGGTATTGTGCAGCGGCTGGAGTTTTATAACGAAGACGATTTGGCCACCATTGTCAGTCGCTCGGCACTGATTCTGGGGGTTGACATTGATGATGCCGGTGCGCGTGAAATGGCCTGCCGTTCAAGGGGTACGCCGCGTATTGCCAACCGCTTGTTAAGGCGGGTGCGCGATTACGCAGAAGTGAAAGCCGCAGGCCATGTGTCTCAACCCATTGCAGATGCGGCATTAAACATGCTGGATGTCGATGCAAAAGGGTTTGACAGTATGGACCGACGGTTACTGTTGGCCATGATTGAAAAATTTGACGGCGGTCCTGTGGGCGTAGACAGCATCGCGGCAGCGATCAGTGAAGAGCGGGATACCATTGAAGATGTGTTGGAGCCCTTTTTGATTCAACAAGGTTACCTTCAGCGCACCCCTCGTGGGCGAATGGTGACGCACAGTGCCTATGCGCATTTTGGGCTGAGCGCGGACGCCTCGATGTAATACCCATAGCCTATTCTAACTACGCTATTGCGCTGACAATCTGAACGCCAGCACGGCGTTGAACCGCCTCGCAATAGCGGGCTTTACTCGTCATTTTGCCTTGTTCTGACGCCCCGCTTGTCATGCTCATTACGGTGGTTAGAAAAGGTCATTGGTATAAGATTGCCTGTCATACACAGAAATGGGTTTTTATCGGCTATCAGAAACCCGCGCTTTATCAGCATAACATTCGTTGAAAGTGTGATTAACGGTAGATAGTCCTGAAAATAAGGGGATGAGTAGGGACTTTGGGCAGCAAATGTTAGATTTTTATATGATATATAAATGTTTCTTTATCTCTATTTTTTTATTATGACACTCACTGGAATGAATGTATCGTCATCATTTCCTGGCTATGGATAGTTGTCAGTTGTCTATTAATACATTTTTTAATCCCTGGGGAGAGAATGGAAAGAATGTATTGTGTTTTTTTTCTGAGTGATTATATTTTATAAAAAAATAAAGAACGTCTGTCTTTTTTTTGCCTGGCTTTGTGTGTTTATATCTAAATATAATGATTGATAGGGGTAATTGCTTACCTCTCTGTTGTGTCAGTATTTTGAAAATCATCTATGATGATTGTTAATTTAAAATATTTAATTGGTATGTTTGAAATGATGTAGCTTGCCTCTGGTGTGATAACATATTCATTTTCTAATGATCGGCATCTATTTTTTTAGAGCGATTATTTGTGTGTGTTTTATTTTACTATTTTTTTACTATTTTTTTCAATCGATGAGAAGTTGTTGAGATAGATGTTTCGTGGGGTTTTAATTAGTTGGAGAGTATTGCTATGTCGTTTTTTGCTCGGTCGGATTTCATTGTTTGTCGAGATTCTCATTGTTTCTTGCACAAAATAAAGCATTTTTTTCTAGTAGTAACGATTATTTTTTTCTCTTGTTCTCTCCAAGCCGATGGGCAGTTTGGTGAAGACGCTGAAGTTTCAATGAGGACAATGCAAGACTTCTTTCTAGAATGCGACGAGAAGAAGGAAACAGTGGTTTTTGATCCCCGTCTCACTACATGCGATAAGGTTTGTATTCTTGCTTTCAGTATTCCCGTTCAGCTTGCTGCAACCGCCAATTTATTGGTCATGTTTGATGGGGGAACCAAAACAGATATAGCGCTGGGAGTAATATCACAGTTTGGTGTTGGAGCGTTGTTCATGGACTCCTTTCAAGACACACTCTGTGGCGTAGTAGCATCGTTGAGAAGCAGAAAGTCAGAAGAAGGTCGATCACTGAGTCATGCAGAGCAAGGTAAATTCAGCGAACATATTAAACTGCAGCCTAAGCCAGATTTTTCTCAACCGGTTGTAGAAAGTGCTGGTTCAGTTGAGGTCACTGATGGCAAAAGCGGCACCAATGAAAACCCATCTTGCTGTTCCAAAGTGGTTTATTATGTAATGCCGCTTGTGCACATTGCTGAATTCGGCTATTCCGCATATTCCTCGCTGCAAGATTCCATGAATGCTAGACAAGGTGTTTGGAAACTATTGACTGCACACTGTGCCAGTGAAATGCTGACACAGGCACTCCCATGGGCCATAGCTGCAGCGAATCTTATCAGTGAAGCATTTCTTTATTACGTGGGCGTTAATGCACTGTTTCAACAATACAGTAGTGTTCTGAAGGGAGTGTGTTATGGGAGTGTTGATACAAAGGAGCTTGAACGGTGGGCTGCCGTTGCCAATGCATTAAAAAATTACATATCCGATGGTAGAGATACTGCTAACTATAGCGGGATGAATGAGGTGATGGATGAAGTGGGCATGTTATTAGACTCACCGGGTAAATACACTGAGTTTATGGCCTTTTATAGAAGACATGTATTTGATGGTGTAGAAGTGCAAACTATTGCAGATGAGCAAGTATGTGGTTCACGAGTGCGCTCAGGTATACGGTTTGCTTTGTATACTGCGGCATTTGCATATACTGGGGTGTATTTATCGTTGCTTATGTCCGCTCCGACAGTGTCGGCGGCGATAGCCGCTGCAGGAACAACGATGGCAGGTGCTGCAGGAACAACGATGGCAGGTGCTGCAAACGCAACGATGGCAGGTGTTGCAAACGCAACGATGGCAGGCGCTGCAAACGCAACGATGGCATGCACTGCGAGCGCGATGGGAAGTGCCGCAAATGCAGCCATTGTCTTGGCAACAACACCTGCCGGTGTGTTTTCATATGTTTGCCAATGCCTCAGTTTAGCGCCATTGGCCATCGGTGTTGCAGAAAGCTATTTACGTCCTATTGGAGTCGCGCTTGAATATAAGGTAAGGGATAAGATTAGCTACGCCCATTACTTAAGATGTATCAATGAAAACATGACAGTATGGAATGTAGTCACATCAGCGGCAGGGCATCTCTTAGCAGGTTTAGGAATAGGCGGTTATTTAGGGCTTATTAGAGGTATAGAAAAACCTGCTCAACAATTGGCTGTATTATCGGCGACTCCGGGGCAACCTTGGTATGTTTACCCATACAGTATTCCTGGTGCGAGTAACGTCGTTAATCTAGCATCTGTGCCATTGGCCCTTGTCTTAGCGCATTCTACTAACTCATGGAATAGTATTGCCAATCGATTTAAAACACTTGGTAAGAGTCTTTGCTGTAAAGGGAGTAAATCTGGAACTAAATCACGTCTTCACGGAACTCGTCAGGGTGGTGTTACTAAGCCTATGCGTAGAAGATCAATTCATGATCATTCCAGTGATGCATTGAGTCAACATTCTAAGAGAGGTACAGATGAAGCTAGAAAATCTTTAATAGGTGATGCTGTTGAATCCGGTTTTAATGAGTCTATGGGTCAACATTAAGTTTACCGCATAGCATTTTCAAAACGCCGAGGCCCGCAGTCTAATCCTCAGCATGCCAGCTAACGAGTTGTATTTGGTGATAAAACCCTGTGAAAGACGGAAAAAGCACTCTACGGGTCTTAAAACGCCTTTAAACAAGCTGTTTTTCACTCAACACCAAACTCCAGACGGATCTTTCCTATGCCGCCTGCTGAATCGGTTTTTGTAAGGCCAGCGCCTTATGGTATTGACGAAGCTCTGAGCGTTTTATACCAACAGTAACACCACAAAATACCAGTTGTGCACCACAGGCATGGCATTTGAGTGGATCAACGCTAAAGGTCGCGTGCAACAGCTCGGGAAAGTAGATCCTTTGTGTTTTTTTCTCAGGTTGATTCAGTAGATCGTATATTTTTGGCAGTAGCTTTCCTCGGACACGGTGAGCCAGAAACCCGTAGTAGCGCACCAGTCTGAACCCTTTTTCGGGAATATGGCGAATCAGCCGTGTAATGAATTCTTCGATATCACAATGGAACAGACGGTGTGTATTGGTTTTGTGATCGAGGTACTCAAACACCACTTCTTTGCCATCGTAGTGCTTAATTCGTGACAAAGCGATGGGAGGTCGGGTGAGATAACGTCCCAAATACTTAGCTGTTGCCGTGGGTGTTTTAGTGGGATCAGCAAAATGAACATGCCAGTGTTTCTTATATTCAGTATCGAGAAACTGATTCAGCCGATAGTTGTTCCCACATTGCTTTGATAGCTCATCCGGAATGATGAGCTGCCCTTTTTTGGCTTCTTGCCGTAAGAGGTGAAGAACCTGGTAGCGCCAGCATGTCATGGTATTTATTTTGTGGAAGTCTATCTTCTTCCATCGCTTATGATCTGTGGTAATCCCCCCCAGCGTAATAGCCAAATGGATATGGACATTGAGCTTAAGATCACGACCAAAGGTATGAATAGCGTTGAAAATACCGGGAGTTAGCCCTTTTTTCTTGGCAGCATCGAGCATGATACTAGTACTCCGTCCGGCAGAAGATGATAGTTTACTGAAGGCTATTCTAATAACTCCGAGTCCATAACACCGGAGTTATTATGACCATCAAATATCATGTTCGACTCAGCGAGGAAGAACGATCAATACTTGAACGGCTTATCAAGCAGGAAAAGCCCAAAGTTGCACAACACAAAAAACGTAAAGCCAATATCCTTCTGGCTATCGATGAAAACCATGATCCACTGCAGCATGATCAGGTAGCCAAAGCTTTCCATGTTAGGCCGCTTACTATCACTCGCCTCAGGAAACGATTTGTTGAAGAAGGGCTTGATGTCGCTGTCACTGGAAAACTAAGCAGCCACGGTCGGGTACGTAAACTCGATGGCGAAGCTCACCTTATTGCCCTTACCTGCTCACCACCACCGGAAGGAGCCAGCCGATGGACGCTAAATTTACTGACAGATCGCATGATTGAGCTCAGATACGTCGAATAGATTTCCAGAAGCACAGTACATGAGGGACTAAAAAAAATGAGCTTAAGCCCTGGCAAAAAAAGGAATGGTGTATACCTGCGGAAGAAAGCGCCAACTTTGTGAGTGCGATGGAGGATATTCTTGCAGTCTATAAACGTCCTCTTGATCCAAGGCGTCCGCTTGTTTGCCTTGATGAAAGTAGCAAGCAGCATGTTAAAGAAGTCGTTAATCCAATGCCTGTTGAGCCTGGAAAACCGGAACGTTATGACACAGAGTATGAACGTAATGGCGTCAGCAATCTGTTCATGATGTTTGAACCCTTGACAGGTTGGCGGCATGTTGAGGTGACTGATCGTAGGACAGCGATTGATTGGGCTCATCAAATCAAGTTTCTGGTCGATGTTCGCCACAAAGATGCAGAGAAAGTTATACTGGTTGGAGACAACTTGAACACGCATTCTCCCGCATCACTTTATAAAGCTTTTTCCCCAGAAGAAGCCCGCAGAATGATTGATAAGCTTGAGTTTCATTACACCCCAAAGCATGGCAGTTGGCTGGATATGGCCGAAATTGAGCTGAGTATACTGAGTCGCCAATGTCTGGATCGGCGTATCCCTACCCAAGATATTCTCCGGAGAGAAGTCAAAGCCTGGGAGGAGAAGCGCAACGCAAGAAAAGTGACTACACAGTGGCGTTTTACCACTGAAGACGCTCGGATAAAACTTAAGAGACTGTATCCAAAGATGCCAGAGCTTGATAATACAGAGTAGATTGAGAGCCTCCATAGAACATAAACCAGACTATTAGAGCAGCACTTTTTCCCATGAAAAATTGGGAACTGGGGCACTTTGCGTGAAATAACCCATTTTTTTGTCCTGCCACTCAACATTGACTCAAATAACAGGACGGCTAACCATTGTCGACCATTTACACAAACAGCTGACCGATCGGTTATCTGTGATTATCAAATGGTGTCGGATGGAGTACTAGCGGCTATTGCACTGAGGTTACCCTGTAGGTGACGATTGACTTCAAAGAAACGCCAAAGGACATCAGGCATAGTAAACGTGATGTGTTGCCAGCGTGTATCAGGCAGTGTGGCCTTCATATTTTCGAGCCACTGATCGGTCTTTTTTTTGCCACAGGTGTTACAAAATCGGGAGTTACAGCCAAAGCAGATCTTTTTCGTAAAGAAACAGCCGAGCTTAGAGCAACGAAAAGTCGCAAATCCCAAAAGAGTCGTTCCACAAGCCAGAAGTAGCCCCATGGTCTCAATAACAACGGGTCTCAGAGTGTCTTTGTGTTTTTGATAATACTGCCACCATGCCTTTTCGAGGTGCAGCAGTTGCTTCATGCGGGAAGGGGTGCGGATAGCACAAGCCCAGATGGTTGTTGATGAAAAGTGAAGGATGGAACTATAAAGGACAAGTGACGTTAAGGAAAGTTGGCTGGAAGCCCTCTATTTGGCACGGGAGGAAAGCCGCCGCGGAGCGGCACACCTTGAAGTAAGGATTACCTCTTTCGATCTAATATTTATTGAGATATGAAAGAGGGGTCTTATGTTTTACAGGGAGGATTGTGCTTTTCAGAGTCAACCGCTTTCAGGTTGGTAAACGGTTGACTTTGAACTCAGCTATAAAATTGCAGTCTGCAAATATGTAAAAGAAAGCCTCCTGCCATTGATCTCTTTTACCACACACCAACGATGATTAGCAGGTAGCAAAATGTTTATTAAGAGAAACTCATCTGTTCTCCCTTTATCTGTTACTAGCCTATAAAATACTGGAAACCACCTTAAAGAGCGGTGCTATGCTCCGATATTTGCATACAGCACGATGCGTAGTCATTGTAGGCTTCAGCTTACTGACAGAGTGCCAGTTAATAAAGGTGGATGCGGAGCCGGTCGCGACACCCAACATGGCACTGTTATCGGAGGCCTCTTGCCAGAGATTACAAGCATCATCATTGATGGCTCCAATGGATTACTATTTGTTAGGGGAGTGTTTCGAAAAAGGTTTAGGTATAGCTCAGTCATTGGATCAGGCCGAACAGAATTATACCCTGGCTGCCCGTTGGGGAGTACCTGATGCTAAACAGGCTTTGCATCAATTAGGTCAACCGGTACCTGAGGCGGATTTACTCAACGCGCAACGACAGACAAATGCCGCGATTAACCATGAACACAGGATTGATCAGCTACGGAAGCAGCAGCAGGAAGAAGAACGCCTCAGGCGTAACAGTGGGTATTGGTCTTATCCGCATTGTTATGGTTGTGGGCGTCACGGATATAGGTATTATTAATGTAAGCGATAGGGTGAGAGAAAATACGGGTTCACTGTTCATAGGGTAATGATTTATCAAGGATATACCTCAATAATTTGATTATATGTTAATCATGCCGATATTTTTACAGTAGGCTCTTTTATATCAAGGATAAATGATGAAACCAGGCAAAGCGGGTCCTGTCGCACAGCCTCCTGTGTCTGATAGCGGTGCTACAGCCCCTAACGTTACAGCCAAAAAAAAAGGCCCTACTGGTCAAGACGTTGAAGTTGGGCAACCGCCAGAAAAAAAGCAGAGTGTAAAGCAGGCGCAAAAACCAACTGATAGTGATGTTCCTGACACAAAAGTGACTGAACGATCTGTCAAGGAAGCCGGAAAAGTAGAAGAGACAGACGATAGCGCAGAGGCTGAATTGATGGCGGCGATGAACTTCCATAAGGATCAGGGAGAACAGTTTGTCAAAAATAGCATGGGAAGCATAGCAGAAGGCGCATTGCAGAAACTTAAAACGGCATTAGAGAAAGAGAAGAGTTTTAAGAACTCTGATGGAATACTTGTTGAGATCCAGATGGATGATGGGGAGTGGATGACGATTATTCCTTTTCCTGCCGATACCAAAGATATGGATCCTAAGCAAAGGCAGGCATTTCTGGCTGTTGTTACGGATTCATTGACAGAGGTAAAGAGCTATGTAAGTGAGAATCCTCTTGAAAATAAAAACATGAACACTTATAAATCGCTATGGAAAAATGCGTTGTTGAAAGCCTCTGGTATTGAAAAATAGAACTTACGCATTGACAGGTCCGGCAAAAAATGGCCTCAACCATTCCTTCCCCTCGGAGAAACTTTTTATGAAATCCCAGGTAGCTTCTTTGAGGGCGTCTTTCCTGACGCTATAGACGCTTCTGAGTGACCCTGATACTTTCATCGCCTGAAGACAGGTATAGCCAAAGATAGCCGCAAAAATATGATTCCGGACCTGTCGCTCCCCTCTCACCTGAAAACGCTCGATGTTGCAGAGTTGCTTTAATGCCCGGTGATACTCTTCGATCGCCCAATGATGTTGGTGCAGCTGATCAAAATCAGATCGTGGAGATAGATCTGCTCCGACATGAGGAGTGTAAACAACGTAATGGCGCAGCTCGTTTTTGAGTCGCGTCCGGTAGAGTCGTACATGACCAAAGTTACGTAGCCATACAGTTTTTCTTTCTTCGGGAATCTCCAGGCTCTGCACCTGTTGGTAGTTACCCTTTTGCACAGAGACAGTACGGTTGCTTTTAACAGCGAACATAAAACCCAAACCATTGTTTTTCACAGCTTTGAGGTTTCCAATACTGCTATACCAAGAGTCACCGGTAACACATGCAGGTTCGAGTCCCCATGCCAGTACTTCTTTCAGCATATCGACAAAGTAGTTATTTTTAGTTTTGCCATCGGCTGGATTGTAAATACGGAAATTAACGGGCAAGTTGTAGCCTTTGATGTCCGTGTAATAAAGCGTGATGAGATTAATACCCTTGACGGTTTTGTGGTGCTTTCCTGAGTAGTAATGACCGACTAAAGCCGTGTAATGGGTATAAGGTTTATCCAGCACCGTATCATCAACCGATAGCGTCCCACCTTCAAGAATAAGCCTTGCTGACGCTTCTAGAAAAAGATTTTCAGGAGCAAAGTTTTCACGTTGGAGAAAGCGGTTAACACTGTCATGCGATATATCACTCAATTCGCTAAGACGGGTACAGGTGGCTGATTTGGGTTCACAGAGTAGAAACCCCGTATACTTCTGGAGGTCGCACTTGGCTGTTGTTGGTTTTGTTATTTTTCTACGCACGACGACATCCACTGTTTTTTTGCTGATCTAGCAATTTTTTTGGATGTCTGTCAATGCGTAAGTTCTAAAAAAGTGGATAAAACGCTAAAGAATAATATAAATGCGAAGTGGGATGAAAGGGTAAAACGCTGGAAGTCCCAACCTATTGAAATAGGTGAAAGGGCTCAACCGGTTCAATATGAAGCAGAAAATCCGGAGAAACCAGATAGCCCTGACCCCAGCCCGTTTGATCGAGAAGAGTAGAAAACACGGCCTATTCAAGCTAAGCGATTTTATCGAAACGTCCATTTTTTATACTCATCGTGGATAACCTGTCTGGAACCCCAATGGGTGCTCAACTTTACTCTTTCTTCTCTACCGTTAGCATGAAAAAATGCCTTTTTTCGTACAAAGACAGGTAGCGAACAGCATGGATCTCTCAGAACCCCCGCATTTTTCCTGGCCCATTCGTGTCTACCCTCAGGATACGGATACCTATGGTGTTGTTTTCCATCCGACCTATATCAATTATATGGAGCGTGCTCGGACGGAGCGCTTTAGAGTACACTCAGTCGAACTGAGTAGCGTGATGGATGCAGGCTTGATTTTTGTGGTCGCTGAAGTCAATGTCAAGTACCATCAGCCTGCAAGGTTGGATGATAGCCTGCTGGCAACGGCAGATGTTGAATCTGCAGGGCGCAGTCGGGTCATCTTTCATCAACAGATACTGCATCAGGAACATTTAGTTCCCGTATGTACTGGGCGTATTGTTTTGGCCTGCGCGGATGCCAGTACATTAAAACCGGCAAGGTTACCCTCTGAGGTCGCTGAAGCCTTTCGATTGATGCAAGAACACTGAGTAAGAAAAAGCGAGGATTTCAGTGACTGACGATATGTCATTACTGGCATTGATAGCCAATGCCAGCTGGGTTGTACTGTTTGTATTACTGATGCTGGTGATTGCATCAGCGGTGTCTTGGGTGATGATTGTCCAGCGAGGCATTTTGTTGCGTGTCACACGGCAATCCATGCAGGCCTTTGAAGACCGGTTCTGGTCAGGCATGGATTTATCACAGTTATATAAAGAGGTTGAAGCCGCAGAAAGCCAGGACAGTGGCTTAGAGCAGATTTTTAAATCAGGGTTTCGTGAGTTTTCACGCCTGCGAAGCATTGGGACTACGGATGCGGATGCCATAATGGAAGGCACGCAGCGTGCCATGCGTGTGGCTATTTCCCGTGAGCAGGAAAAGCTAGAAATGCATTTGCCCTTTTTGGCCAGTGTTGGGTCAACCAGTCCCTATGTTGGTCTGTTTGGTACAGTGGTTGGGATTATGAATTCCTTCCGTGGGTTGGCACAGGTACAACAGGCCACGTTAGCCTCGGTCGCACCGGGTATTGCAGAAGCGCTGCTGACAACAGCGGTGGGTTTGGTCACGGCTATACCGGCAGTGATTGCTTATAACCGTTACGCATCACGGGTCGATGCACTGTTATCCAGCTATGAAACGTTTGCGGATGAGTTCTCCAGTATCTTACACCGTAAAGTGCACAGCCGTTCGCAATAGCGCAGGGAGGTTCCATGTCAAGAGCAAGAACCCGGCGCAAGCCCATGGCCGATATCAACATGGTGCCGTTTATCGATATCATGATGGTATTGCTGGTGGCGTTTATGGTCAGTGCGCCCATGTTAACGCAGGGCGTGAAGGTGGAATTGCCAAAAGTGGTGAGTAAGCCCATGCCGATTCCTGAGAATCAGGAAAGCCTGATCGTTTCGGTAAAAGCAAACGGTCAGTATTTTATCGATTTGGGGGATCATCAGGACAAAGCCACCTCGCTGGAGAGTATTCAGGGCAAGGTGAGTAAAGTGCTGGCCGCTAAACCTGGTACTAATGTGTTGATTAAAGGTGACCGAGAGGTCGATTACGGGGCGGTCGTTGAGCTTATGGCTCGTTTGCAGGGGGCCGGGGTTGATAATGTGGGGTTGATCACGGACCCGGCCTCACTGAATGAAAAGTGACATGACAACAACATTCAAACAGTTTTGCCAGCGTTTGTTGCGTGGTTACAGTGTACCTGTTGCTGTATCACTGCTGGCACATGCGGTGGTGTTTGGCTTAATGATTGTTAACTGGTCAAGCCCTTCCGAGCCTAAAGTATTGCCAGCGCATATAAAGGCCAGTGTGGTGCCGATGGTACAGCCAAAGCCTGCGG
Organism: Crossaster papposus; assembly: GCA_037893245.1. NCBI lineage: Eukaryota > Metazoa > Echinodermata > Asteroidea > Velatida > Solasteridae > Crossaster > Crossaster papposus. Next base: position 4,549,313 of record JBAIAA010000008.1, on the reverse strand, counting down.
TGCGTGAAGTAGAAGACAAAGCGGCAATAGCACGTGCTCAACAGGCTGAGCAGGAAAAAATCAAACGTCAGGCGCAACAAAAGCAGGCCCGTCAGGAAGCGGAACGACAAAAGCAAATTGCCCTGAAGAAAAAACAGGAAGCCGATGCCAAAGCCAAAAAAACGGAGAAAGAGGCTAAGCGCAGGGAAAAGGAGCGTCAGGCAGCGTTAGTAAAAGAACGTGAGCGTGCTGCGCAAAAGAAAAAAGCGCAGGAGGCCCTGAAGAGAAGGCTGGCACAAGAGCAGGCCGCCAGAGAGCAAGTGGCATTAGCCGAAGCAGAGCAGGCGGCAAAAGACTCGCTGGAGGTGTCCCGTTATGGGCAGTTGATCAAGGGGCTTATCTCTCAATACTGGAATCGGCCTCCCAGTGCACGTAACGGCATGGAGACTGTTATACAGCTACGATTATCCCCTTTTGGTGAGCTGCAGGGTTACAAAATAATAAAAGGGAGTGGTAATGAAGCTTTTGATCGTTCAGTGGTGCAGGCTGTACAGCTGTCCGCTCCTTTTACCGAACTCAAATCGCTGGATCGGCGCATTTTTGACAATAACTTCAGACGTTTTACCATTCGGTTTAGTCCAGAGGATCTGATGAGATGATAAGTAATCTCCGGTTAAACACAGGGAAGCAGTGTTCGCTGCCCCGATGGGTGAGCTGGTTTTCACTGCTGACTATGTTACTGCTTACGCGTATTAGCCAGGCAGATCTAGAACTGGAAGTCACGCAGGGTAACGATAAATTAACCACGGTGGCCGTATCACCGTTTGCCTGGTCGGGGAAAGCACTGCTACCTGAAGACCTCGCAGGTATTGTCGGCCATGACTTCACCTTAAGTGGGTTGTTTACGGCACTGCCCCGCAGCAATATGTTGAGCTTTCCCAGTAAACCATCCGAAGTCGTTTATCGTGACTGGAAGATACTCGGGGCTGCGTATTTAGTCACAGGGCGCGTTGATAAAGTGGGGCAGACCTACATTGTTAACTACCAATTGTTTGATGTCGTGCGCCAGCGCACGATGCTCAGTGGCGAATTTAAGGGGGTGGCATCTCAGTTGCGCGGCTTGGCCCATGCGGTGAGTGATGCCGTTTACGAAAAAATTACAGGCACGAAGGGCGATTTTTCTACACGGTTGCTTTATATCACGGCTAACATGATTGAACCGGCCAAAGAAGTGATCAAAGGGAAAAACAAAACGCAGGTGCCCCCCGTGTTTGATTACCAGTTGAAGTATGCCGATGCTGATGGCAAACGGGTACGGACGATTTTCCGTTCTAAAGAACCGGTTGTGTCACCGAGCTGGTCACCGGATGGTACTAAGGTGGCCTATGCGTCCTTTGAAACAGGACGGTCTGCTATCTACGTTCAAGACCTGGCAACCGGCACCCGTAAGCAGGTGACTGACTTTAAAGGGCTGAACAGTTCACCGGCCTGGTCACCCGACGGTAAAAAGCTGGCGTTTGTTTTGTCGAAAAGTGGTAATCCGGATATTTATATCTCTGATTTAGCCACAGGAAAGCTGAGTCAGGTGACCACTCATTTCTCCATCGATACAGAACCGGCGTGGATGCCTGATGGCAAGTCGATCATCTTTACCTCAAACCGGGGAGGCAGTGCACAAATTTATGAACTGGCTATTGCCGCTAAAGGAAATGGAAACTATGCCGCCAGTGGTGAACCTCGTCGATTAACCTTCACCGGCAAATTTAATGCCCGCGGTAAAGTGTTCCCGGACGGTAAATCCATGGCTTTGGTGCACAAAGGACATACATCTACTGATTTTAATATTGGCGTGCTGAATCTGGAAACAGGGCGATTGCGGCTGTTGACGTCGTCAACACTGGAAGACTCCCCGAGTGTTGCCCCCGGTGGTCGGCGCATTGTCTACTCAGCACCCGGTAAGGTGTATGGGGAACTGGGGATTGTGTCTGTGGATGGTCGGGTGAAATATCGCCTGCCTTCAGCCAGTGGTGATGTACGGGAACCGGTTTGGGGCCCAAGTGTCAATTTAGGGCAATAGTGCCTGATGGCCTTGGCGGCTGTAGCCTCGGCCTTGTTTTTTCTGATAGTGTACAGGAATCTGCCTCAAAACGGATGGACACGTTTTAGGGAGTAATCGTTAATAATGATGTGGAAAAGTGGAGTTTGAAATGCAAGGTGGAAAATTTGTAAAAATCACAGCCGCACTCGCAACGGCTATCTGGCTGACGGGTTGTGCGTCTTCTGGCGGAACCAGCAGTTCTGATATCTCCGATACGGCACCGTTAACGACCGATGAAGTGATTGTTGAAACGATGCCCGTGCTGGACCCTGCGGTACAAGCCGTGGTGGACAGTGGCAAAATTACCGGTGAATCCCCTGCGCAAATTGAACAGTTACTTAACCATAACCAATATAACTTTGGATTTGATAGTTCAAAGCTGACTGATCGTGATTATAAAGCGCTGGATGTTCAAGCGGCATTTTTAAACTCTAACCAGGGTTTAAATAAACAGCTTGTTATTCAGGGGCATACGGATGAACGTGGTACGCGTACCTACAATCTGGCTCTGGGTGAGCGCCGCGCTAACTCGGTGAAAAGCTATCTGGTTGCCAAAGGGGTGGATGCCAGTCGAGTGGAAGTGATCAGCTTTGGTTTTGAAAAGCCACTGGATGTTGCCCATAATGCAACGGCCTGGTCGAAAAATCGCCGGGCCGTTATCCTTGTAAACTAAAACGGACAGGCATTGAATGAGTGTTGCGCTATTGATGAAAAAACGGCTCGGAAGCCAGTTATTATTGAAATCAGCAGGGTATGGCAGCAAAGCCCTGCGCCTATCGATTGTCACCATGGCATCTATGATGATTGCAGTGAAGGCGATGGCGGTTGTGCCTGTGGTGGAATCTCGCCCAACAACAGCGATTGTCAGCAGTCTTCAGCCCAGCAGTCAGTCTGTGACAGCGTCTGATTTTTCAGGTGTTGCTGAGCAGGCGGCGGGGGGAGAGACAGCGCATTTACTCAATGCACTGGATCAGCTGCGTAATGAAGTCATGGGGCTGAGAGGGCAGGTGGAAGAGCAGGCTTACCTCATCAAGCAGTTGCAACAGGACAATCGTGACCGCTATCTCGATTTGGATGAGCGCGTCACGCAATTATCAGGCGGCGGTGCTTCAGGTGTTGCCAGCTTAGCGCCAGCATCAGCTGTGCCTGCGCTGACTGAAGCAAATACGCCGCTAGCCATCGATGTCAGTACAGAAAAAGCCGCCTATCAGCAGGCTTTTACACTGATTCAGGAAAAACGCTTTGATGATGCGCAACAGGCATTAAAAAAGCAGCTGACCAATTACCCGAATGGCAAGTACACCGCCAATGCGCAGTATTGGTTGGGTGAAGTTCAAATGGCGCAAGCGCAGTATGCTCAGGCAAAAGATGCATTTACGACGGTATTGCAAAACGACCCTGATAGTCAAAAGGTGCCTGATGCAACGTATAAACTTGGGCGGCTTTCAGACCTTCTGGGTGACAAGCAGCAGGCAAAAGATTATCTGGAGTCTGTGATTGCCAAATACCCAGATTCGGCAGCTTCCCGGTTGTCTGATAATTACCTCAGACGGTTAAGCGAGTCCTGATCAACAGCCACAAAAAAGGAGGGATAGCCCTCCTTTTTTGTGGCTGCATAGGAAGATTGCTCATTGCACAAAGCTCTAGGCCTGACTACCCTACCCTGCTGATCAGCAGGTGTTAGTTGAATGACAAGCGAAACCTTACGCATTACCGAAATTTTTTATTCCCTTCAGGGTGAAACGCGCACATCAGGTCTGCCAACGGTCTTTGTTCGGCTGACAGGTTGTCCCTTACGTTGCACATGGTGTGATACGGAGTATGCCTTCCACGGCGGTGCAAAAATGACCCTTGACGCTATTATTGAAGAGGTCAAAGGCTATCGTGCACGTTATGTCACTGTGTCAGGTGGAGAGCCGTTGGCACAGCCCAACTGTATTCCTTTATTGCAACGTTTGGCCGATGAAGGAATGGAAGTGTCTTTGGAAACCAGTGGTGCTATAAGTGTGGCAGATGTCGATCGACGAATTGTGAAAGTGATGGATTTAAAGGCACCGGGTTCGGGTGAGGTATCACGGAATCTGTATGAAAATATTCGCTATCTGGACAGCAAAGATCAGGTGAAGTTTGTCATAGCTGACCGTACGGATTACGAATGGTCAGTATCAAAACTGATTGAATACCAGCTGGATCAACGGGTATCCGATGTGCTCTTTTCACCGGTGGCTGATGTGATGGCTCCTGAAGCATTGGCGCAATGGGTTCTGGATGATCATCTGAATGTCCGTTTTCAGCTACAGTTGCACCGTATTATCTGGGGCGATAAAACCGGTGTCTGAATCATTAGCATAAAAGGAGTCTTTTTGTGACGAAAAAAGCCGTTATTTTATTATCGGGTGGGCTGGATTCCAGTACTGTGTTAGCGATGGCACGTGATCAGGGGTATGAGTGCTATACCGTCAGTTTTGATTATGGCCAGCGTCACCGTTCTGAGCTGGCTGCATCAAAGCGTGTTTCGGAGGCCTTTGGTGTTAAAGCCCACAAAGTGCTGACGTTAGGGCTTCGCGAGATCGGCGGCTCAGCACTAACGGAAGACGGTATTGATGTTCCCGAAGAGCTGGGCTCTGATATTCCCGTCACCTATGTGCCTGCCCGCAACACTGTTTTTTTGTCGCTGGCACTGGGTTGGGCTGAAGTCCTTGGTGCGCGTGATATCTTTATCGGTGCCAATGATGTGGATTATTCGGGCTACCCGGACTGCCGACCAGAATATCTGGATGCCTTTGAGAAAATGGCAAACCTTGCCACGAAAGCGGGTGTTGAAGGCGATCACTTCCATATTCTTGCCCCTCTGTTAAAGCTGACCAAGGCGGAGATAATACAGGAGGGTACGCGTTTAGATGTGGACTACAGTATTACTGTTTCCTGTTATCAGGCGGATGATGAAGGGCGTGCGTGCGGTGTGTGTGATAGTTGCCGGTATCGCCAGAAAGGGTTTGAGGACGCAAGGATAGAAGACGTGACTCTTTATCAGTATTAACCGGTTGGTTGAATTTCAATCAGTATGAGCTATTTTTCGATGATAGCTCTCACTGTTGATGGTTTTAATGAATATTACATTTTTTAATAAAAGTAGAACTTACGCATTGACAGGTCCGGCAAAAAATGGCCTCAACCATTCCTTCCCCTCGGAGAAGCTTTTTATGAAATCCCAGGTAGCTTCTTTGAGGGCGTCTTTCCTGATGCTATAGACGCTTCTGAGTGACCCTGATACTTTCATCGCCTGAAGACAGGTATAGCCAAAGATAGCCGCAAAAATATGATTCCGGACCTGTCGCTCCCCTCTCACCTGAAAACGCTCGATGTTGCAGAGTTGCTTTAATGCCCGGTGATACTCTTCGATCGCCCAATGATGTTGGTGCAGCTGATCAAAATCAGATCGTGGAGATAGATCTGCTCCGACATGAGGAGTGTAAACAACGTAATGGCGCAGCTCGTTTTTGAGTCGCGTCCGGTAGAGTCGTACATGACCAAAGTTACGTAGCCATACAGTTTTTCCTTCTTCGGGAATCTCCAGGCTCTGCACCTGTTGGTAGTTACCCTTTTGCACAGAGACAGTACGGTTGCTTTTAACAGCGAACATAAAACCCAAACCATTGTTTTTCACAGCTTTGAGGTTTCCAATACTGCTATACCAAGAGTCACCGGTAACACATGCAGGTTCGAGTCCCCATGCCAGTACTTCTTTCAGCATATCGACAAAGTAGTCATTTTTAGTTTTGCCATCGGCTGGATTGTAAATACGGAAATTAACGGGCAAGTTGTAGCCTTTGATGTCCGTGTAATAAAGCGTGATGAGATGAATACCCTTGACGGTTTTGTGGTGCTTTCCTGAGTAGTAATGACCGACTAAAGCCGTGTAATGGGTATAAGGTTTATCCAGCACCGTATCATCAACCGATAGCGTCCCACCTTCAAGAATAAGCCTTGCTGACGCTTCTAGAAAAAGATCTTCAGGAGCAAAGTTTTCACGTTGGAGAAAGCGGTTAACACTGTCATGCGATATATCACTCAATTCGCTAAGACGGGTACAGGTGGCTGATTTGGGTTCACAGAGTAGAAACCCCGTATACTTCGGGAGGTCGCACTTGGCTGTTGTTGGTTTTGTTATTTTTCTACGCACGACGACATCCACTGTTTTTTTGCTGATCTAGCAATTTTTTTGGATGTCTGTCAATGCGTAAGTTCTAATCCCATTGAAAGGTCTTGGGCATTTCTGGAGGATCACTGGGGTGGAGCTTTATTGAATACAGCAACAGCGGTTATTGAGTGGACAAAAAGCATGACGTGGAGATGCATCAGTCCTATTGTTGCACTATTGGATAGAACCGATGAAAAGGGTGTAAAGCTCTGTAAATCTGGGTGAGCAAAAATTAATCCTTATATTCTGCGTAACCCAGAGCTGAAAAAATGGAACGTTATGATCGTTTCAAAACTGGTAACTTCTTAATTGCTGCTTCCCTTACTTTAAAGCAAGTGAATGGTCTGATCCTGATGGATCGCCCTTTGAGGGAAGGGAGGGTGTAAACTCTCTGTTACCGTGGGGGATGTACTGGTCAACTAAAACCGGACACATTTTTGTGAGACTTCTGTCGACACTTCATCCTACCTGACTTTCACGATAATAAATTTCATACTCAATTGGAGAACGATCATCATTTGCCGTATGCAATCTATCAAGGTTGTAGTACTTCATGTATGCCGCAACATCTTTTTTCATATGTTCCCGCGTGGGTTGAGCTACCTTAAAAATCCAGTCATGCTTTAAGCTTCCAAAAAACCGCTCAACGACAGCATTGTCCCAGCACGCTACAACGTCTCCCATGCTTGCACGAATACCATATTACGGTATCGCTTACTGGTATACTGCGATCCTCTATCACGATGAAAAACTAAGCCTTCAGGCGGCTGACGAGTATTGTAAGCTTTCATCATGGCAGTACTAACCAGAGCCGTTGTCATCCTTTTATCAATGTGCCAGCCAACGATCCGACGAGAGAATAAATCCATCACAATTGCAAGGTACATCCAGCCTTCAGCCGTTTTTAAATAGGTCACATCACCAGCCCATACCTGATTTGGCCCTACAGGGTTAAAATTCTGATTGAGTAGATTGTCAGCAACAGCATCACTGTGTTTCCGTTTAGTGGTAACCTTATAGGCTAAGCGCTGCCTGACTTTGAGGCCTAGCTGGCTCATTAACGTCCTAACTCTGTAACGGCCTATCTGAAAGCCTTCTTTGCGCAGAGCCTTAACCATTTCCCGGCTCCCCAAGCTATTCCTGCTTTGCTTGAAGAGCTGCTTGATTCGTCGATACAAGTGCAGTGTTTCAGCCGTGATGACATTGCCTGGCTGCTTTGACCAGTCATAATAAGCTGAAGTACTCACCTGCATCACTCGACATAGCAAGTTAACAGGGTAATCGTTTGACGCCTTCTGAATGAAGTCGAATTTCACTTCATTTCTTTCGCAAAGAAGGCGCTGGCCTTTTTTAGCACTTCCCTCTCCATGCTGAGTTTTTTTACCTCTTTACGCAGATTTTTAAGCTCTTCACGCTCGTCATCAGACAACACTTTGCCCTCCTTTAGGGCCAGAATATGATCCTTCCATTTGTAGAGCAAACTGGTGGAAATACCTAGTGATTTAGCTGCATCAGGCACCGAATATCCTTGCTCCATTACAAGAGCAACAGCCTCTTCTTTGAACTCTTTTGGATAGTGCTTATAGGTTCGCTTTTGACTCATTGTGACACCTTAACAAGTGATAGAAATTATCTCTTATCAAAGTGTCCGGTTCTATTAGACCAGTACAATAAGCATGGGTTGAAATTAAGGTTGTAATAAATGATGAAGAAGAGGTGTATTTCACGCCTGAAGAGGGTGTAGCCCTCTGCTTATCTGAAAGAAAGAACAGTATGAGCCTTCAGGAAGACGAGGTAGAGGTCTTAGAGGTATTTGAAAATTGCCAACTTTGCTGCTGTAACGGAGAGCAATGTGAGTATTCAAATACAGTGAGGGGTAAAGACGAAGAGAGTTGTGGTGTTAATGAAGTGACTTCTGTAGTGAGTAAAAAAAAGAGTAAGAATCAAAAACACAGGAAGAAGAGTGAGAGATATTTTGAGGAAGTGAAGAGTATCTCTGAAGTGGAAGAAGCGCTCGAATTTACCGCATAGCATTTTCAAAACGCCGAGGCCCGCAGTCTAATCCTCAGCATGCCAGCTAACGAGTTGTATTTGGTGATAAAACCCTGTGAAAGACGGAAAAAGCACTCTACGGGTCTTAAAACGCCTTTAAACAAGCTGTTTTTCACTCAACACCAAACTCCAGACGGATCTTTCCTATGCCGCCTGCTGAATCGGTTTTTGTAAGGCCAGCGCCTTATGGTATTGACGAAGCTCTGAGCGTTTTATACCAACAGTAACACCACAAAATACCAGTTGTGCACCACAGGCATGGCATTTAAGTGGATCAACGCTAAAGGTCGCGTTCAACAGCTAGGGAAAGTAGATCCTTTGTGTTTTTTTCTCAGGTTGATTCAGTAGATCGTAGATTTTTGGCAGTAGCTTTCCTCGGACACGGTGAGCCAGAAACCCGTAGTAGCGCACCAGTCTGAACCCTTTTTCGGGAATATGGCGCATCAGCCGTGTAATGAATTCTTCGATATCACAATGGAACAGACGGTGTGTATTGGTTTTGTGATCGAGGTACTCAAACACCACTTCTTTGCCATCGTAGTGCTTAATTCGTGACAAAGCGATGGGAGGTCGGGTGAGCTAACGTCCCAAATACGTAGCTGTTGCCGTGGGTGTTTTAGTGGGATCAGCAAAATGAACATGCCAGTGTTTCTTATATTCAGTATCGAGAAACTGATTCAGCCGATAGTTGTTCCCACATTGCTTTGATAGCTCATCCGGAATGATGAGCTGCCCTTTTTTGGCTTCTTGCCGTAAGAGGTGAAGAACCTGGTAGCGCCAGCATGTCATGGTATTTATTTTGTGGAAGTCTATCTTCTTCCATCGCTTATGATCTGTGGTAATCACCCCCAGCGTAATAGCCAAATGGATATGGACATTGAGCTTAAGATCACGACCAAAGGTATGAATAGCGTTGAAAATACCGGGAGTTAGCCCTTTTTTCTTGGCAGCATCGAGCATGATACTAGCGGCTATTGCACTGAGGTTACCCTGTAGGTGACGATTGACTTCAAAGAAACGCCAAAGGACATCAGGCATAGTAAACGTGATGTGTTGCCAGCGTGTATCAGGCAGTGTGGCCTTCATATTTTCGAGCCACTGATCGGTCTTTTTTTTGCCACAGGTGTTACAAAATCGGGAGTTACAGCCAAAGCAGATCTTTTTCGTAAAGAAACATCCGAGCTTAGAGCAACGAAAAGTCGCAAATCCCAAAAGAGTCGTTCCACAAGCCAGAAGTAGCCCCATGGTCTCAATAACAACGGGTCTCAGAGTGTCTTTGTGTTTTTGATAATACTGCCACCATGCCTTTTCTAGGTGCAGCAGTTGCTTCATGCGGGAAGGGGTGCGGATAGCACAAGCCCAGATGGTTGTTGATGAAAAGTGCAGGATGGAACTATAAAGGACAAGTGACGTTAAGGAAAGTTGGCTGGAAGCCCTCTATTTGGCACGGGAGGAAAGCCGCCGCGGAGCGGCACACCTTGGTGTGCCGGGCACGGCACACCACTTATGGGGTGAAAGTCCCCTGTCCAGCCTAGTGAGGGCGAAGGACTAGCGAAGCGCAAGGTTTATATCGTGAGGTATAGGCTGAAAGAAGCGTGGAACAAAGCTGCGAGCTGACGAACAGAAATCAGATACGAGGCTGTTCAAGTAGGGGCGAGTTTGCCAAGCAAAACAAAGCCCTCTACTCACTCGGAAGCTTGAGCAGTATATCTGGCAGTTGTGCAGGGAAAGTGGTGTGTCTTACCCCGGGAGGTCTGTGTGGTGTCCAGAGTATTGGACTGAGATTATCGTAAGGTGATTTGACCGCTACACAGAAGTCAGCAGAGGGCATAGTAGCAAAGAGTTAGTGTTTGCGAAGGCCCGAACGGTACAGAGAGGCGAGTAGTTTATGTATTTCACTCAGTCCGAGAGACTGACACTCGGCAAACACCGAGACCTGAGTCGATGGACTCCGGCGGAACCGGCTGATATTCACTCAGGTAGTCGAGGATCTGATGGCAATGCATGATTACGAAAACCCGACCATGGGTTGCAATGAGCGCATCATGGATCGTATTGCAGCCAGTAGTAATCTTAATCGAGCCTATCAACGGGTTAAACGTAACCAGGGAGCACCGGGAGTCGATGGAATGACGACTCAAGCTCTTCATGACTATTTAAAGAACTACGGAAGAACCGTTACAACCCTGCTTAAAGACGGTCTTTGGAGGCCTCAACCGGTAAGGCGGGTAGTGATACCAAAACCGCAGGGAGGGGAACGGAATCTGGGAATACCGACGGTACTGGATCGTTTAGTCCAGCAAGCCATTCAACAAGTACTGCAAACCGACTGGGAACCCCGTTTTTCAGCGTATAGCTACGGATTCAGGCCGGGAAGGTCTGGGCACCAAACGATTAGGCAAGCCCAGCGATACATGCAGTCTGGTTATGACTGGGTGGTGGATATCGACTTATCGAAATTCTTTGATAGGGTAAACCATGATCGTCTGATGGCGAAGCTGGCGGCCTACATGGACGACAAGGATATATTAAGGCTGATTCGGCGGTTTCTCAATGCTGGTGTCATGGAGAATGGTGTTATCCACTATCGACGGGAAGGAACACCGCAAGGTGGGCCGCTCTCGCCAGTATTGTCCAATATTGTGTTGGATGAATTGGATAAAGAGCTGGACAAGCGAGGTCTGCGGTACGTCAGGTATGCTGACGACTGTCGTGTTTTTGTTAAAAGCCGACGGGCAGCGCAGCGAGTCATGAATAGTCTGGTGAGGTTTATTGAAACCCGGATGAAGCTGAAAGTGAATCGAGATAAAAGTGCGGTAGCGCGGCCTTGGGAACGAACATTTCTGGGCTTCTCATTCACGCCAGAAGGAAAACTTGAACTTGCTGACAACAGCAAACGGCGTTTTAAGGTTGCTGTGAGGACGTTAACCAGAAAATCAGGGCGGTCGTTCAAGCAACGATTAACAGCCCTGAATCGTTACCTTCGTGGATGGCGGCAGTATTTTGGAATAACGGATACACAGGGACAATTAAGCTCGCTGGAGGCTTGGGTAAGAAGGCGTTTAAGATGTCTGATATGGTATCAGTGGAAAACGGCAAAACGACGTTTTAAAGGATTAAGGCGACTTGGAGTGTCGATCGCTTCAGCCAGTAAAGCCGTGGTATCAAGGAAGAAGTATTGGCGCATGAGTGCCTCACCTGCTCTGAGCAAAGCGTTTACTATTAAGCGTTTTGATCTGCTGGGACTGGAAAGATTACGTGTGGTTTAACTGGCCGAACCGCCCAGTGCGGACCCGCATGCTGGGTGGTGTGGGAGGAGTGGAGTCGCGAGGCTCCACCCTATCCCGATTCGAAAACCATGATGAAAAACCGCGTGCTGTTGCTGTGTCTGCTAGTACAAAAATCTTTAGTTACCTTTCAAAGGTTTCAAGCCCAGTGCGCACAGTCAGACAGGTGGCTAAAGATATTAATTCAGTTATTGGGTCTGTTATTTGTCAAGCGTGCCAAAAAAGTAAATTGATTATAGTGCCTGTAACAAAAACCTTAATTTTTCTTTATAAGAATACGCTAAAAGTGCTTATTCTGGTTAGGTTGAACACCTATTCTGGTTTGCTTGAACACCTCAAACCGTTTATACATTGCCCTGCCTAATTCTTAGACCAGGTGTTCATTTGCTTCCAGTTTTCCGAGCTTCTTTCGCATGAATTCTCCCTTCAGTGTTAACCGGTGAGCATTGTGCATCAGTCGGTTCAGAATGGCGTCGGCCAATGTTTCATCACCAATGCTTCCATGCCACTGTTTGGTCGGCAGTTGGCTGGTGACGATGGTTGAGCTGTGCTCATGCCGGTCATCCATGATTTCCAGAAGATCATTCCTGTGCTGCTGTGTCAGAGGTTCCAACCCCCAGTCGTCCAGTATTAGAAGGTCAGTTTTAGCCAACAGCTTCAACTGTTTGCTGTAACTGCCATCCCCATGAGCCAGGGTGAGTTCTTCCAGCAGCCGGGACATCCGATAATAGTGAACACTGCGTCCCTTCAAACAGGCCATATGCCCCAGAGCACATGCCAGGTAGCTCTTGCCTGTACCGCAGGGGCCGGTGATCAGCAGGTTTCGATGACGAACTAGCCAATCACCGCTGGCCAGGCTGGCTATCTGAGTCTGCTTGAGTCCTCGTGGATGTTCATAGTCGATGTCTTCCATACGTGCAGCCAGTTTGAACCGGGCGCTTCGGAGTAGCCTTGCCAGGCGCTTGTTGCACCGCTCAGTCTCTTCCTGTTCTGCCAGAAGCGCCAACCTCTCCTCAAAGCTGAGACTGTCATAGTTGCCTGGTTGCTCCAGTTGCTGGTTAAGAGCATCAGCCATCCCAGTCAGCCGCAGTGACCGAAGTCGGGTCAAGATTTGCTTGATCATGGTACTGCCTCTGATTACTGGTAGCTCACTGCGCCACGGATATTCTCATGGGGCTCATGCAGTGCTTCTGTGGTGGATGCCTGTTCTGGCTCAAGGGGCTGCTGATCCTTACCCGACTTCAGGATTGAGCGAACATGTTTTAGTTGGTAGCCATGTATCTTCCGGGCATGGGCACAGGCGTTGTTGAGCCTCTGTGAACCATAGGTTCAACAACCCCAGACCCGCACGATAGGCTTGCTCAGGGTGATCCCGACATACCAGCAGGTGCTGGATAAAACAAAGCACTTCTGGCCCAACATCTTTGGCCCAGTTAAGCAGCCTCTGGGGTGTCCACTCCTTGTGTTTCTGATGCCGCTGGGGCATATGCGCAGTCAATGTCGTAAAACCGAAGGTATGTCTGCGGGCATGGCTGGCGACAGCCTTACCTTTGGCGTAGACCGTGATGCAGTGCTCTGTAGCCTGTACTTCTACTTCTTGTTTTACCAATTGGTGAGGAACGGAGTAGTAGTGACCTTTGTAGGTGATGTGATAATCGATATGCACTCGGGCCTTACGGAACTCTGCGAAGACAAAGGGTTGTTTGGGCAGGGGGTGCAGGGCAGGCTCATCCAACTGCTCAAACGTGCTCCGCCGTGTGCCTGGCAGCTGCTTGAAGGGCTTCAGGTTCAGTTCCGTCAGCAGCGATCGGATGCGGTGATTCAGTTCGGCCAGGGTAAAAAACGTCTCGTGGCGTAGTCTGGCGAGTATCCAGCGCTTCACCACTTGCACACCTACCTCGGCTTTGGCCTTGTCCTTTGGTTTATAGGGACGGGCAGGCACCACAGCTATCTGGTAGTGGTTAGCCAGGTGCTGATAGGCCGGGTTTAGATCCGGCTCATAACGGCAGGCGTTGCTAACAGCACTCTTCAGGTTGTCGGGCACCACCATCTGCGGCACACCACCGAAGAACTCACACGCCCTCACATGGGACCCCAGCCAGTCTTCAGATTTCTGTGATAGCGTTGCTTCAGCGTAGGTGTAATTGGACGCGCCCAATACCGCTACAAAGATCTGGGCGTTGTGGGCTATTTCACCCGTCTCCGGGTTGATAATGGACACTGTCGGGCCAGCATAGTCCACAAACAGTTTTTCACCCGCTGCATGGTGCTGACGCATGGAGCGCTTCTGGCAGCCACGCCACTGCCGGTATCGGTAACAGTACTGAGAGTAGCTGTAAGCGTTGAGGGTATGGGCCTGGCAATACTCTTCCCAGAGCAATTGTTTAGTCACGTCCTTGCGCTTGAGTTCCTGATGGACTTTTGCCCAGTCAGGATCAGTCAGTCCTTTGCGACCCGGTAGTGGAGCTTCCGGGAACAGGGCGTGAATTAACTCAGGTTCGCTCACCTGGGGTGTCTGTGCCCACTGCAGATCCGATGCCTCGAATGCCTGAACGTAATTGGATACGGCACCAACGCTGACCCGAGCACTGCGGGATATTTCCCGGATGCTGAGTCCGTTGTCGTACCGTAAACGAAGAATGTCTCGTAGTTTACGCATGGCTATCCTTTGATCAGTCATGGCAGCTCCCTCTTTTGTTAAAGATAAGAGCGGCCAAAGTTAAGGAAAATCAATGCATAAGCGGTTGAAGGGTTTACACCAAATCCCTGAATATGGTGGCTTGAACACCGATTCTGGAAAACACGGAAAAGTGTTCACGAGAAACCAGAATGGGTGTTCATCGGTTACCAGAATGAGTGTTCAAGGGAAGCCAGAATACGCAAAAAGTTTATTTTAGAGTGCCTTTAAAGCTTGGTGCTGTTTTTTGTTTAGCTAAAATAGCTTGGATAGGGGGGATGCATTTGATGACTGGGTAGGAGGATATTTTGAGAGTGAAATATCGGTCTTAATGATTGAAGGGATGTTACATGGATTAGGGAATATGGCTCTGACTGCCAGGGCTTACGCATCAATGGTTACTGTAAAATCTTAATTTCTAGTGGATTTACCTAGATATTGATCTGTATTCGTGATTATTATGCACTCTTAACCTTTTTTGAATGACAGTGGCTGTATATTACGGAGGGTTTACATCGAAAAAAAATTGATCAATTATTTGGGGTATATGAAATGTACTGGTCTAATAGAACCGGACACTTTGATAAGAGATAATTTCTATCACTTGTTAAGGTGTCACAATGAGTCAAAAGCGAACCTATAAGCACTATCCAAAAGAGTTCAAAGAAGAGGCTGTTGCTCTGGTAATGGAGCAAGGCTATTCGGTGCTTGATGCAGCTAAATCACTAGGTATTGCCACCAGTTTGCTCTACAAATGGAAGGATCATATTCTGGCCCTCAAGGAGGGCAAAGTGTTGTCTGATGACGAGCGTGAAGAGCTTAAAAATCTGCGTAAAGAGGTAAAAAAACTCCGCATGGAGAGGGAAGTGCTAAAAAAGGCCAGCGCCTTCTTTGCGAAAGAAATGAAGTGAAATTCGACTTCATTCAGAAGGCGTCAAACGATTACCCTGTTAACTTGCTATGTCGAGTGATGCAGGTGAGTACTTCAGCTTATTATGACTGGTCAAAGCAGCCAGGCCATGTCATCACGGCTGAAACACTGCACTTGTATCGACGAATCAAGCAGCTCTTCAAGCAAAGCAGGAATAGCTTGGGGAGCCGGGAAATGGTTAAGGCTCTGCGCAAAGAAGGCTTTCAGATAGGCCGTTACAGAGTTAGGACGTTAATGAGCCAGCTAGGCCTCAAAGTCAGGCAGCGCTTAGCCTATAAGGTTACCACTAAACGGAAACACAGTGATGCTGTTGCTGACAATCTACTCAATCAGAATTTTAACCCTGTAGGGCCAAATCAGGTATGGGCTGGTGATGTGACCTATTTAAAAACGGCTGAAGGCTGGATGTACCTTGCAATTGTGATGGATTGATTCTCTCGTCGGATCGTTGGCTGGCACATGGATAAAAGGATGACAACGGCTCTGGTTAGTACTGCCATGATGAAAGCTTACAATACTCGTCAGCCGCCTGAAGGCTTAGTGTTTCATAGTGATAGAGGATCGCAGTATACCAGTAAGCGATACCGTAAACTGCTTTCTGGATATGGTATTCGTGCAAGCATGGGAGACGTTGGAGCGTGCTGGGACAATGCTGTCGTTGAGCGGTTTTTTGGAAGCTTAAAGCATGACTGGATTTTTAAGGTAGCTCAACCCACGCGGGAACATATGCAAAAAGATGTTGCGGCATACATGAAGTACTACAACCTTGATAGATTGCATACGGCAAATGATGATCGTTCTCCAATTGAGTATGAAATTTATTATCGTGAAAGTCAGGTAGGATGCAGTGTCGACAAAAGTCTCACAAAAATGTGTCCGGTTTTAGTTGACCAGTACAAAAGTCTCTTCTGACACAGGAGCTACAGAAGATAAACCATAGTTCCAATATGATGCGTAAGCCCTGCTCTGACTGCTGTTCTACAGCAACTTTCTGTGTTTGAGAAAGATGATTGGCGGGCTGAAGGTTTTCGTATATTGCATATTAGTTATATTGGGTCTCGAGCTCTGAAAAGAGCAGGGGTTCATATCCAGAGTACTGGGTTATAGCTATCTTCTGTTGAATATTGGGCATGAAATTTCTAGCCTAACTATGGTAAAATGCGCACTTTATTCTAAGCGTAACGAGAGAAAGAGCTCTTCATCACCGAATCCCATGGGAAGAAGCGCATCTGATATACACAAGCCTATGAGTGC
This sequence comes from Crossaster papposus, assembly GCA_037893245.1. Classification (NCBI taxonomy): domain Eukaryota; kingdom Metazoa; phylum Echinodermata; class Asteroidea; order Velatida; family Solasteridae; genus Crossaster; species Crossaster papposus. Next base: position 4,532,834 of record JBAIAA010000008.1, on the reverse strand, counting down.
AGTAAACCTGAGAAAAACCGTACAGGACTACCTTCACGGTGGTGTTGTTCTAAAAAAGCCTGACCTTGCGCAGGAAGAAGCCAAAAAAGAGCGGGTACGCCAGCTGCTTGATCAGCGCCAGGCAGTGATGATCAGTCATTATTATACTGATCCTGTCATTCAAGCGCTCACTGAAGAAACCAATGGTTTTATTGGCGACTCACTGGAGATGGCGCGTTACGGCGGTCGTCACCCAGCATCGACACTGGTGGTAGCCGGTGTGCGCTTTATGGGTGAAACCGCGCGCATTTTAAGCCCTGAAAAAAAGATTCTGATGCCAACGCTTAAAGCCGAATGCTCGTTGGATTTAGGCTGTCCCATTGATGCGTTCTCGGCTTTTTGTGATCAACACCCAGAGCGAGAGGTGGTCGTCTATGCCAATACCTCAGCCGTTGTAAAGGCTCGGGCTGATTGGGTGGTAACATCCAGTTGTGCGCTGGAGATTGTTGACCATATCGATGCGCAGGGTAAAAAGATCATTTGGGGGCCGGATAAATACCTCGGTGCTTATATTGCGTCTCAAACGGGTGCGGATATGTTGCTTTGGGATAGCAGCTGTATTGTGCATGAGGAGTTTCGAGCACAGGGTATTCTGGATTTGAAAAAGGTCTACCCGGATGCGGCTGTGCTGGTCCACCCGGAATCGCCAGAATCTGTTGTTGAGGTCGCCGATGTTGTGGGTTCTACCAGCCGGTTGTTAAAAGCGTCTTATGAATTACCCAACCCACAGTTTATTGTGGCAACCGACCGTGGCATTTTCTATAAAATGCAGCAAGCCTCCCCTAATAAATTGTTTATTGAAGCCCCTACCAAAGGTAACAGCGGCACTTGCCAAAGCTGTGCGCATTGCCCCTGGATGGCGATGAATTCATTGGATGCGCTATTGGCATGCTTAGAAAACCCAAGTGACAATCATCAAGTTATAGTGCCTGAGGAAACCCGTGTAAAAGCACTGATTCCCTTAGAACGTATGCTTAACTTTAAGATGTAACGGTATTTGCTGTGCCCTTTTTGAGGGGCACAGCTGCATGTTTCTTATTTACTGACCTTCTTCCGGTAGTCGTGCATGTCGGCCAGTTTTTTATCTAGCTTAGCTTTCAAGGCAAAGTTGTCCCCAGCGAGTTTCTGCGCATATTGAATGTGTTTAATCGCATCGTCCAGATTGCCTGTTAGGAAGAAGTATTCAGCACGCGCCTGATGCAAGCCTAAAATATCATCGGCTTGTCCTTGTGCTTCTGCCAGCTCATACCAGATATCCGGGTCTTCCGGGCGCATTTGGCTAAGCTTCAGCCAGACATCTCTGGCCGGTTTGTAGTTTTTTTGTTGGGTCAGAAAGCTCGCTTTCTTTGCCAGCAGCGGGTAGTAATCGATATGAATGTCGAGGGCTTGATCGATCGCTTTCAAGGCCGCCGTAGTATTGCCGGCAACGGCATCAAGGTTGGCTTTGGCGATAATATAATACAGATTATCAGGGTTCTTTTTCAGCAAGGGTGCCAGCGCAGTGTCAGCTTGTTTAATATCACGGGTCACCGTCGCCAGCAGTGCTATGCCGTAGCGGGTAACATCAGGGGCACCGGTATAACCGGTATCCAGCTCTTTTGTTAATTGTTTGAGCAGGGCATGGGGGTTGTCAGTGCTTAATACAACAGTACGCATGCGAATCAGTTGGTAGCTTTCTGAGCCGGTTGTGCCTTTACTGTGCATTTGGTCGGCACGGGCACGAGAATCGGCTACACGGTTCTGAGTGACGGGGTGGGTGGATAAAAACTCCGGAGGGCGGCTGCCAAAGCGACTGGCTTTGTTCATGTGTTCAAAAATATCGGGCATGGCGTGAGGGTCAAACCCTGCACGGGCCAGTGTGCTAATCCCCAGATTATCGGCTTCGCGCTCAAACTGGCGGCTAAAGCTGAGGCGCGAGCTTTGCAAACCTGCCATTGTACTGGTAATTGCAGCTGCACCCACGTCTGCTCCACCGGCAGCCATTAATATAATGGAACCCAGTATGGCTGCTGCTGTTGGTAAACTTTTGTTTTTGGCATCCTCAACGTTACGCGCGTAGTGCCGTTGACTAAGGTGAGCCAGTTCGTGAGCGAGTACGGCTGCACACTGAGCCTCTGTGTCAGCATTGAGAAAGAGCCCGGTGTTCACACCAATAATACCGCCAGGGGCGGCAAACGCATTGATCGTGTTATTTTTGATGATCAAGGTCGCGAGCCGGTGGTCTTGAACCTCACTGGCGGCAGACAGGCGAGAGACCAGTCGCTCAAGGTAATCTTTGAGTTCAGCATTGCTTTCTGTTGGTGTACGGCTACGGATGACTTTTAAATAAGTACGGCCCAGCTCGTACTCCTGCTGAGGTGATATAATACCCGATGTCGCATCGCCCAGACTGGGCAGGTTAGCGGAGGTTGCCTCTGTCGTAGCCTGTGCGGGTGATACTGCCAGCGTGCAGCCGAGCAGAAGGGTGGGCAGTAAACCCGTGTATTTCATAGGTGATCCATGCATGTGTGGTCAAAGGTATGCGTGATAGTCACTGCCACCCTCTTTTCGTGTCATCGATTTCTTTAGGATGTTATCAGGTTTCAGAGGGTAATGCAGGGGCAGCATATTGTCTGGCCTTTTTGCTCTTTGAAAGGCATTAGACAGGAATCAGTTCTCAGCGTTCCATAGGGGAGGTAAACTCTTTGTAATGAATCGATTTCCCGGTGTTGTATGGCTATGGGTATTGGTAAGCAGGAAAAAGGTAGCATTGTTCAAATTAGGCGGTCAGTTTTTTATTCTGTCAACAGAGTGTGGCCTTTATTGTGTACCTGACATCTTAGAACAGGAGCGTCAACGATTATTATGATGAATGTGGATCTTGAGTTGGACCTAAAAGGTATTCAATGCCCTTTACCGTTACTGAAAGCCAAGCAGGCAATGAATCAGCTGGAGGTGGGGCAAACGTTACGTGTCTTGGCAACAGATCCGGGGTCAGTGAGGGATTTTACCAGTTTTGCCCGTCTGGCGGGCCATCATTTACTGATCAGTGAAGAGGCGCAGGGGGTGTTTACCTACGTTTTACAACATAAATAACAGGTGAGTGCATGCTGGATATTATCAAAGGCTGGCTACACAGGTACCTGTCAGACTATGAAGCCTTGGTGTTGCTGCTGTTGCTGGTGCTGGGGTTTGTTGTTGTACTAACGATGGGCTATATGCTGGCACCCGTGTTTGCGGCATTAGTGCTGGCATTTTTGATGCAGGGCATTATTAACTGCCTGGAACGCCAGGGACTTCCTCATTTGCTGGCAGTCAGCCTGGTGTTTGCAGCGTTTGTCACGCTGGTGCTGTTATTTCTGGTTGTGGTTGTCCCCTTATTATGGGAGCAGGTAACACACCTGTTAAATGAAGTGCCGCGTATGGTGCGTGTGGGTCAGAAATTACTGAAAAGCCTGCCCGAGCTATACCCTGGGTTTGTCTCAGAAAAGCAAGCGGTGGTGATTGCCGATACGATCAGTAACCGATTGGCGGGCATGGGGCAATGGGCGCTGTCGTTTTCACTGTCTAAACTGCCAGGTGCGTTAGGTTTGTTGATTTACCTGATTTTGGTGCCGATCTTAATCTTCTTTTTCTTGAAGGATAAGGTGCAGTTACTGGTGTGGATGGGGGGCTTGCTGCCTACTCGCCGGCGGCTTATTAACCAGGTCGCGGATGAAATGAATGACCAGATTGCCAATTATATCCGTGGAAAGGCCATTGAGATTGTCATTGTCGGGGTTGTCAGCTTTATTGCGTTTGCTGTATTGGGGCTTAACTATTCGGCCTTACTGGCGTTACTGGTCGGTTTCTCTGTGGTGATTCCTTATATTGGTGCGACGGTGGTCACGATTCCGGTGGCCATTATCGGGTTCTTCCAGTGGGGATTTGGTAATGAATTTATGATGCTGATGGTGGTTTATGGCATTATTCAGGGGCTCGATGGCAATGTGCTGGTGCCCCTGTTATTCTCAGAAACCGTTAACTTGCATCCGGTAGCCATCATTATTGCGGTTTTAGTGTTTGGTGGCTTGTGGGGGTTCTGGGGTATATTCTTTGCCATTCCACTGGCAACACTGTTCAAAGCGGTGATGACTGCTTGGCCCAGTGTTGAGGATGTCGGGATGAAAGAGACATAGTTCTTCAGTCCGCGCTATTAAAGTGAGCATCACCGTAATAGCGCGGGGGCATAAGCTCACGTTCTTTCTGGTTAATAGAGCATTGGTATAATTGGGCGCTTAGAGTGCCGAGATAAATCGGCAAGATGTCACGGGTGAAAGTCCCTGTGGGGAAAGACTGGCGGGTCGCCCCAGATCCGAGTCATGCGTCCGTTACCGTAAGGTGACAGATGAAGCGTTGACAGGGGTGTCTGTAGGCCAAGTATTGAGCTGCGAAATCAGGTTTTTTGAGGTGCTAATGTTGTTAAGCGAAGCAGAAAGCAATACCACTGGAAGCGTTATACCGCAAGTATCCAGAGGGCCTCGCGCAGTCGTAGACCTTGTGCATGCAGATAAGCATCTTGTGCGGAACTCGGGAGATCCTGCCATTCTCTCCTGTATTAGCCATAGGAGTCGCAATGGGGAAGGCTAATCACCACACGCCTATTGCTGTTGGCAGGAAGTCGGACAGGCGAATAGTACCTAAGAAGCAGCCGAACAAAACAGAGTATTCTGTCGCGGAGGTTGTGGAGGAAAGTGGCCTGACCAAGAGGAATGCTCAACAAGGAGTCGGCGACCGGACTCAGAGCCGGAATAACGCTTCGTTCAACTTGTTGGGTATACGTCAAGCAGCAGCAAAGGACAGCTGTTTACAATTCACCGCCTTGTTCCACCACCTCACCCTGGATTTACTGAAAGGAAGTTTCTTTCAGTTGAAACGGAATTCAGCGGCGGGGGTGGATGGTGTAACTTGGCGATCCTATCAGCGGGAGCTGGATATCCGGCTGAAATCCTTGCACGAACGAGTGCACAGAGGAAGTTATCGACCACGTCCTGCTCGAAGGGTTTTCATCCTCAAAGCAGACGGGAGCGAGCGTCCCCTAAGTGTTCTATGTTTAGAGGATAAAATTGTCCAACAGGCCGTAGTCAAGGTGTTGGAAGGGATTTATGAGGAAGATTTCCTTGGCTTTTCTTATGGGTTTCGCCCTATGAGAAGCCAGCACGACGCATTAGATGCGTTGACGGTGGGAATCAAGAGAACCTCGGTGAATTGGGTGCTGGATCTGGATATTCGGAAATTTTTCGACCAGGTCGACCATGATTGGCTAATCAGGTTTTTAGAGCACCGGGTGAAAGACAAGCGCATTATTCGCTTGATAAAACAGTGGATAAAGGTAGGGCATTATGAAGACGACGGTCGACATTCCCGAAGCGTAGTTGGGGTACCACAAGGATCAGTGATATCACCCTTACTATCCAATATTTATCTGCACTATGTGTTCGATCTTTGGGTTAATCAATGGCGTAAAAAGTATGCGCAGGGCAAGGTTATTGTTGTGCGCTACGCCGACGATAGTGTGTTGGGCTTCCAGTGTGAAGGGGATGCACAGACCTTTCTTTATGAACTCGGCAATAGGCTAAAACGGTTCGGGCTTTCTCTGCATGAGAATAAAACCCGTCTTATTCGTTTTGGACGATTTGCCAAGAGTGAGCTAAAGAAATCAGGAGGAGGCAAGCCAGAGACCTTTGAGTTTCTTGGTTTCACACACTTCTGTAGTGTAACCCGAGTCAGTGGACGCTTCACGGTCGTCAGAGAAACCAGTAAGAAGAGAGTGAGGGCAACGCTGCAAGACATTAAATCCTATCTTCTAAAACACAGGCACGATGCTGTGCCGGAACAGTTGGAGTGGTTGAAACGTGTCATTCAAGGGCATATGAACTACTTCTCGGTACCGGGTAATAGTTGAAGGGTAAATGCTTTCAGGACTGAAGTGCAGAAGATTTGGTACAAAGCGCTAAGGAGACGCAGCCAAAGAAGTAGACTGAACTGGAAGAAGTTTGGAGCTTTTGTAAATACTGTGTTGCCTGACGTAAAAGTGCTTCACCCATGGCCAGAGCAGCGGTTTGACGTCAAATACTCGAGGTAGGAGCCGTATGCATTAGTAGTGCACGTACGGATCTGCGCAGGGGGTGCCGGGCGACCGGCATTCCTACTGTGACCGTTTTTATGATGGCGTTATATTTGTCCGGTTGTAGCAGCCCTCCAAAAGTGGTGAATAGCTCTTTTGATGAAACATGTAAGCAGCTAAAAATAAATCATTATCTATGGGAAAGAGTGCCCTATCGGGTTGGTGCATATGTTGTAAATGCAGATTTGAATTGACCTGTGGGTGAAATACCCGCAGGCACACAAGTCATTATCAAACAGATTGTAGTTGGTCAAAGTGGCTCATGGGGGCACTACTTTCTGGTAAAAGTCCAGATTCAAGACCCACGTTTCATGCACTTGCTGGTGGATGTACCAACGCCAGTGACGTCTATGCAACCCCTTTGGTTAGAAAGTACCAGGCCACCCGATGCTAACAAACTCTATTTTAACGATGAGGTGGTTGGTGATTGTCCCATTAAATAGAGCAAACACTAGGGTTGTTGTACTGATCAACAAGGCTTCGTTATGGTAACGGTTGAGGTGTTTGTTATGCTTTAGAACTTACGCATTGACAGGTCCGGCAAAACATGGCCTCAACCATTCCTTCCCCTCGGAGAAGCTTTTTATGAAATCCCAGGTAGCTTCTTTGAGGGCGTCTTTCCTGACGCTATAGACGCTTCTGAGTGACCCTGATACTTTCATCGCCTGAAGACAGGTATAGCCAAAAATAGCCGCAAAAATATGATTCCGGACCTGTCGCTCCCCTCTCACCTGAAAACGCTCGATGTTGCAGAGTTGCTTTAATGCCCGGTGATACTCTTCGATCGCCCAATGATGTTGGTGCAGCTGATCAAAATCAGATCGTGGAGATAGATCTGCTCCGACATGAGGAGTGTAAACAACGTAATGGCGCAGCTCGTTTTTGAGTCGCGTCCGGTAGAGTCGTACATGACCAAAGTTACGTAGCCATACAGTTTTTCCTTCTTCGGGAATCTCCAGGCTCTGCACCTGTTGGTAGTTACCCTTTTGCACAGAGACAGTACGGTTGCTTTTAACAGCGAACATAAAACCCAAACCATTGTTTTTCACAGCTTTGAGGTTTCCAATACTGCTATACCAAGAGTCACCGGTAACACATGCAGGTTCGAGTCCCCATGCCAGTACTTCTTTCAGCATATCGACAAAGTAGTCATTTTTAGTTTTGCCATCGGCTGAATTGTAAATACGGAAATTAACGGGCAAGTTGTAGCCTTTGATGTCCGTGTAATAAAGCGTGATGAGATTAATACTCTTGACGGTTTTGTGGTGCTTTCCTGAGTAGTAATGACCGACTAAAGCCGTGTAATGGGTATAAGGTTTATCCAGCACCGTATCATCAACCGATAGCGTCCCACCTTCAAGAATAAGCCTTGCTGACGCTTCTAGAAAAAGATTTGCAGGAGCAAAGTTTTCACGTTGGAGAAAGCGGTTAACACTGTCATGCGATATATCACTCAATTCGCTAAGACGGGTACAGGTGGCTGATTTGGGTTCACAGATAGAACTTACGCATTGACAGGTCCGGCAAAAAATGGCCTCAACCATTCCTTCCCCTCGGAGAAGCTTTTTATGAAATCCCAGGTAGCTTCTTTGAGGGCGTCTTTCCTGATGCTATAGACGCTTCTGAGTGACCCTGATACTTTCATCGCCTGAAGACAGGTATAGCCAAAGATAGCCGCAAAAATATGATTCCGGACCTGTCGCTCCCCTCTCACCTGAAAACGCTCGATGTTGCAGAGTTGCTTTAATGCCCGGTGATACTCTTCGATCGCCCAATGATGTTGGTGCAGCTGATCAAAATCAGATCGTGGAGATAGATCTGCTCCGACATGAGGAGTGTAAACAACGTAATGGCGCAGCTCGTTTTTGAGTCGCGTCCGGTAGAGTCGTACATGACCAAAGTTACGTAGCCATACAGTTTTTCCTTCTTCGGGAATCTCCAGGCTCTGCACCTGTTGGTAGTTACCCTTTTGCACAGAGACAGTACGGTTGCTTTTAACAGCGAACATAAAACCCAAACCATTGTTTTTCACAGCTTTGAGGTTTCCAATACTGCTATACCAAGAGTCACCGGTAACACATGCAGGTTCGAGTCCCCATGCCAGTACTTCTTTCAGCATATCGACAAAGTAGTCATTTTTAGTTTTGCCATCGGCTGGATTGTAAATACGGAAATTAACGGGCAAGTTGTAGCCTTTGATGTCCGTGTAATAAAGCGTGATGAGATTAATACCCTTGACGGTTTTGTGGTGCTTTCCTGAGTAGTAATGACCGACTAAAGCCGTGTAATGGGTATAAGGTTTATCCAGCACCGTATCATCAACCGATAGCGTCCCACCTTCAAGAATAAGCCTTGCTGACGCTTCTAGAAAAAGATCTTCAGGAGCAAAGGTTTCACGTTGGAGAAAGCGGTTAACACTGTCATGCGATATATCACTCAATTCGCTAAGACGGGTACAGGTGGCTGATTTGGGTTCACAGAGTAGAAACCCCGTATACTTCTGGAGGTCGCACTTGGCTGTTGTTGGTTTTGTTATTTTTCTACGCACGACGACATCCACTGTTTTTTTGCTGATCTAGCAATTTTTTTGGATGTCTGTCAATGCGTAAGTTCTATACAGAATCAAACAATGCCTGTATTTCCGGTGACAGCTACAACTGTAGCACCCACCACCTTTACCGCTGTGATTGATACCATTGGGGTCGTCGAACCGGTTCATGGCACGATGCTTTCAACAGTCGATGAAGGTGTTATTGATGTGTTGTCGTTTAAAGAAGGGCAGTTTGTTGAAGCGGGTTCATTACTGCTGAGCCTTGATACAGCACTTGAACAGGCAAACCTGAAAGCAGCTCAGGCCAATCAGACGGCGGCTGAAAATAAATACCATCGGAGCCAGCAGCTTTACCACAACAATACCCTTTCTAAAGCCGCTCTGGAGGGTGACCAGGCGAACTACCTTGCACTGAAAGCGCAGATCAACAGCTTAAAGGCGACTATTCATCGTCGACAGGTAGTGGCACCTTTTTCCGGCATCATTGGTATTAGCACGGTTAGCCTTGGGCAGTATGTGGGGGCAGGTCATGAAGTGGCACTGCTGGAAGATACATCCACAATGAAATTGATGTTCACGATTAATCAACGCGATATTCGTCACATTCATGAGCGCCAACGGATCAATATCATTGTTGATGCTTACCCCGAAAAGCCTTTTGAGGGAATCATCACAGCCATTAACCATGGGGTCAACGAGCATACTGGGCTGATTCTGGTTCAGGCGCATATTCCCAATCCCAATAAGCAGCTCCATGCCGGTATGTTTGCCAAGGTAGTGATTCCATTAACACCTCAGCACAACCAGCTCCTCATTCCGCAAACAGTCGTTAGCTACCATCTTTATGGTGAAAGTGTGTATGTGCTACATAAGGAAAAAGATCAGCTTACCGCTGATATGACCACCGTCAGAACAGGGAAGCACCAAGGTAATCAGGTTCAAATCCTCAGTGGCTTAGCAGCAGGAGACCGTATTGTCACCACAGGGCAGATACGCCTGACCAATCATGCGCGGGTCAAAGTAGCCCCGGCGTCCTTTGAGCAGCCTGAACAGCTGCCCGTGCTGTGAACCAACAATAAAAGAATAACCACTATGATGACCGATCTTTTTATTCGCAGGCCCGTGTTGGCCATTGCCGTGAGTCTCTTTATCCTTATTTTAGGTCTTGCAGCGTTATTCAAATTGCCAGTGAGGCAATACCCTGCCGTTACCACCACTGTTGTTAGCGTCAGAACAGCCTACCCCGGTGCGGATGCGGATTTGATTCAGGGTTTTTTGACGACGCCACTGGAGCAATCTATCGCTCAGGCCAATAATATTGACCATATCCATTCACAAAGCAGTCAGGGGCTATCAGTCATTACCGTTACCATGCAGCTGGACTCTGACCCGCATGATGCCAGTGCTGATGTTTTGTCCCGTGTGAATGCTGTGCGCTATCAGCTACCTCCAAATGCTGAAGATTCCACCATTATTACCTCAACAGGGGCAGAAACCGGCATTGTCTATCTCGGTTTCAGCAGTGACCAGCTGAAAGTCAGCCAGATAACGGATTACCTTGAACGCATTGTGAAACCTCAACTGTTCAGTGTTAACGGCGTGGGAACGGTTGATGTTTACGGTGATTCAAAATACGCGCTACGGGTTTGGCTCGACCCTGTAAAAATGGCCAGCCATAACCTGTCTGCTTCTGAAGTCACCGATGCCATTAAAGCTAATAATTATCTGGCAGCCATTGGTAAAACGACAGGGGCATACACGTATTACAATGCGAAAGCCGGGACGCAGACTCATGACGTGACTACCCTTGCTCACCTCATTGTCGCTGAAAAAAAAGGGCAGATCATTCGGCTAGAAGATATTGCCACCGTTTCTCTGTCAAAAAGTCATGATAACTTTCGTGCGGTCACCAATGGCAAAACAGCGGTAGTTGCTGCTATTTTTCCTGCTCCGGCAGCCAATCCTATGGCGGTGAGCAAAGGTGTTATAAAACAGTTGCCAGAATTGTCGCGTAATTTGCCTGACACCCTTTCCATGGATGTATTGTACGATGCTACCGTCAGTATTAACGCCTCTATTCACGAAGTGATTCATACATTGCTGGAAGCCGTTGTTATTGTACTTGTCGTGATCAGTGTGTTTGTCAGTTCTTTGAGGGCTGTGATTATCCCTGTTATTGCCATTCCATTGTCGTTACTGGGCGTTCTGGCATTGTTGCAACTGGCCGGATTTTCTCTGAATCTGATCACCATTGCTGGCAATGGTTCTGGCTATCGGTCTCGTTGTTGATGATGCGATCGTTGTACTTGAGAATATTCACCGTCGTATTGGTTTGGGAGAGTCACCACTAAGAGCGGCTGTTCTTGGTAGTCGGGAAGTTGCTTTTCCCGTTATTGCGATGACTCTGACATTGTTAGCCGTCTATTTTCCTGTTGCCTTTATGGATGGAGTGACCGGCGCGCTCTTTAAAGAGTTTGCGCTTACGCTGGCAGGTGCTGTACTCATCTCTGGCATTATTGCGCTGACACTGACGCCTGTTATGTGTGCTAATCTATTGAACCCCGCGGCTTCCCCCCAGGTAACCCCTAATCCATTATTAGCTTTGATTCAACAGCAGCTGGATAAACTGCAGCAGCGTTACGTGCGTTCACTGACAGCTATCATGCAACACCGTGCCGTAGTTATTGGGTTGGTTGTCTCCGCATTGTTGAGTATACCGACACTGCTGTACTTGATTCCCAGTGAAATGGTACCTGTTGAGGACACCTGATTGATTATGATGGGGGGGAAGCCCCCTGGTCTGCCAACCTGGACTATATTCAACATCATGCCAGCATGGCCGATCAAATTATCCAATCTCAAGAGGGTGTCGCCCATGCCCAGATTTTTTCAGGTGCTATGGCACCCAATGAAGCCTTTGGTTTGATTTCTCTGGCTCCCCCCGATCAACGAAAGGTGTCTCAAACAGACGTTGTCAATCGTATTGCCAGTGCGCTTGACGAGATACCGGGTATGGCTATGATGGCCTTTGAAAACTCTGATTTTCCGGGTGCGACGGGAGGATTACCTGTACAGTTTATTATCAGCACCCCTGAGTCGTTCAATAAACTGTTTGACGTCGCTACGGGTGTGCTGGAAGCTGCACAAAACAGTGGGCTGTTTTCCCATGTCGAGCTTGACTTGCAATTTAATACAGCCAGCATGACAGTCGATATCGACAAGGATAAAGCCGGTGCTTACGGTGTGACAATGGCCGCTATTGGTGAAACGTTGTCAACCATGATGTCTGATAGCAGCATCAATCAAGTATCGATAAGTGGCCGTTCTTATGAAGTCATCCCTCAGGTTCAGCGAAAAGACCGGCAAACACCCGAGAGCATTGGGCACTACTACGTGCGAAGCAGTCACGGTGTGCTGATTCCTCTCTCTAGTCTGGTCACCGTTAATACTCAGCCCAGTCTACCATCACTGCCTCACTTTAATCAGTTGCATGCAGCCACTCTCGGCGCTGTAGCTGCTAACGGTGTATCCATGGGAGAAGCCGTTCAATGGTTCGAGAACACAGCCAAAAACCGGCTATCCAATGCATACCACTCTCATTTTATGGGCGACGCAAGACGTTTTGTGAAAGAAGGAAGTAGCCTGTTCGCAGCGTTTGGGCTTGCATTGATTATTATTAGAACTTACGCATTGACAGGTCCGGCAAAAAATGGACTCAACCATTCCTTTCCCTCGGAGAAGCTTTTTATGAAATCCCAGGTAGCTTCTTTGAGGGCGTCTTTCCTGACGCTATAGACGCTTCTGAGTGACCCTGATACTTTCATCGCCTGAAGACAGGTATAGCCAAAGATAGCCGCAAAAATATGATTCCGGATCTGTCGCTCCCCTCTCACCTGAAAACGCTCGATGTTGCAGAGTTGCTTTAATGCCCGGTGATACTCTTCGATCGCCCAATGATGTTGGTGCAGCTGATCACAATCAGATCGTGGAGATAGATCTGCTCCGACATGAGAAGTGTAAACAACGTAATGGCGCAGCTCGTTTTTGAGTCGCGTCCGGTAGAGTCGTACATGACCAAAGTTACGTAGCCATACAGTTTTTCCTTCTTCGGGAATCTCCAGGCTCTGCACCTGTTGGTAGTTACCCTTTTGCACAGAGACAGTACGGTTGCTTGTAACAGCGAACATAAAACCCAAACCATTGTTTTTCACAGCTTTGAGGTTTCCAATACTGCTATACCAAGAGTCACCGGTAACACATGCAGGTTCGAGTCCCCATGCCAGTACTTCTTTCAGCATATCGACACAGTAGTCATTTTTAGTTTTGCCATCGGCTGGATTGTAAATACGAAAATTAACGGGCAAGTTGTAGCCTTTGATGTCCGTGTAATAAAGCGTGATGAGATTAATACCCTTGACGGTTTTGTGGTGCTTTCCTGAGTAGTAATGACCGACTAAAGCCGTGTAATGGGTATAAGGTTTATCCAGCACCGTATCATCAACCGATAGCGTCCCACCTTCAAGAATAAGCCTTGCTGACGCTTCTAGAAAAAGATCTTCAGGAGCAAAGTTTTCACGTTGGAGAAAGCGGTTAACACTGTCATGCGATATATCACTCAATTCGCTAAGACGGGTACAGGTGGCTGATTTGGGTTCACAGAGTAGAAACCCCGTATACTTCGGGAGGTCGCACTTGGCTGTTGTTGGTTTTGTTATTTTTCTACGCACGACGACATCCACTGTTTTTTTGCTGATCTAGCAATTTTTTTGGATGTCTGTCAATGCGTAAGTTCTAACTACATGATGAGCCAGCAACACAGCGCAGCTGAACTGCTGGATATAGCCCGCAAGCACTGGGAAGTAGAGAATAAGCTACATTGGCGGCTGGATGTTGGCTTTCTGGAAGACCAAAATCAAACGACGACAGATAACGCAGCTGAGAACCTGTCGATATTAAATAGAATTGCTCTCAATACACATACTCAAAACGAGCAAACTAAAGGAAGTGTATTCCTTACAAGGCTTAGTGCTGGTTGGGATAATAGGAAGCTGGCTCAACTACTAAGAACCATCGTTCAAACTTGATGCGTCAGCCCTGACTCCCAGCGTGTTCCGACTTCTTTTAATAGAGTCTCAAGATGGCTGGCGTATGTGTCCATTTTTTTATCACTTTCAGCTTTTGTATAACTACCGGCAGTATCGGCGATAAAATCTTTTAAAGATTGTAGCACCTAAATCCTGCAAATAATATCGAAATACAAGTTGCAATCACCCGTGAATAAAGAGATTAAATGATGTTTTCGTTTCATAAAGCATCACTTTTTCAATGAGCAAAAAAAACAAGTCAAAAGCACGTTTGAAGCAGCGGAAGGTACATTTCACTCAAGCTAAAAAGCCGCTTACCAGTCAGGCTGGACTTATCCCTGTGTTTCGCTTCCTGAACCGGATGGGGCTGGCCGACCTACTGGACAAACGGATTAATATTCAACGAGGCTCTAATGCCACTTTCCAACTGTCAGATGTCATTCTGATGGTAACCACCGGCATTCTGGCAGGTGCCAAAAGTCTGATGAAAGTGTGCACGGTCTGGCAGGATAGCGTTCTCCGAGAATGCACCCGTTTTCAACGCATTCCTTGTGACAGTCAATTTGGACGCATTTTAAAGCTGTTCCACTTTGCCAGCGTCGTTGAACTGGAAACCGCTGTCCACGAAATGAGGGAGAGTGTTTGGAAACAGGCACTGCACTCAGGAACATCTACCGTTTATGCTTGTAAACAGGTCACCATTGACCTCGATTCTACGGTAAAAACCTGTTTTGGTTTTCAGGAAGGCGCAAAGAAAGGGTTTAACGAGAAAAAAAGAGGGGCGCTGTCGTACCACCCGCAGCTGGCCTTTTGCGCGGAAACCAAAGAAGTGCTGCAGGGTTGGTTACGAAGTGGTGATGCCTACACTGCTAATGGCTCCATAGAGTTTATGAAACAGTTGCTGGTTACTCTGCCTTCCCACATGAAGATTTTTTTCAGGGCTGATAGTGGCTACTTTGGTGGACCATTACTGACCTATCTGGAGGATTTAGGACATCGTTATCTGGTTAAGGTCAAACTGAAGAATCTACACAAACTGTTAATCCCGCAAGACTGGCAACCTGTCGTGCATCAGCCAGGGTGGGAGTGGTGCGAGTTTCAACACTGCTGTGGTGACTGGGACCGGGCTCGTTGCTTCGTGGCTGTCCGGCAAAGAAAGATCGGGAAGCCAGAAAACACCCAGTGCGAATTGTTAGACCCGAAGCCAGAGTACGACTACTTCTGCTACGTGACTACTGAGTCGTTGAGTCCATGGGAGATCCATAAAGCGTATGGCAAGCGGGCTACCTGCGAAACCTGGATCGAAGAGTGCAAAAACCAGATGGCTCTCGGGCAGATCAAAACCGATCATTTCATGGCAAACAGTGCGCTTATGCAATGTGCAATACTGGCCTACAATACAACACGTTGGATGGCACTGATGAGTGGGAATCGTCAGTTGATGAAGTGGGAGCCGGAAAGCATTCGCTGCTATATGATACGGGTTGCCGGAAAACTGTTGACAGGTAACAGGCAGTTGACCGTTGCCAGTAACAAAGAGCATCTCTACCAAACGGAGTGGGATGCTTGGCTAGCAGTAGGTGACTGTTTGTAAATAGCGAACAATGGATGATTAGAAAAACATTCTGCTAATGCGGAAGGAGTTATCGCGCCCTGATATCAGGAATAGCAGTAAGATGAACCAAACACGACGGCTCATGTGATTAAAATCCACTGAAAAGGTAAATATTTGCTCGATAGTAGCATAATCAGAATCAGGAGGGCTTGATCAGTTGCTGCGATTGACCTGTTCGGGTTTGGATTGCAGGATTTAGGTAGCAATGTTCTAGGGGTATATTTTTTCTCTTCAAGTTGCAAAGCTTCCAGTGCTTTCTTAAAACTGTCTTTGTGGTCTCTTGATTTGTGTGAAGAGTGCCACCCACCCGTAGCATAGCCTGTATAGCTATTTGAGCTTGAGCTTGAGTCAGGCCTTTCGTCAAACTCAGGCTCTTCGGGCTCAAAATTAAATGATGCGCCGCCAGTGGGAACAGTATTAGGCTTAGGTGGATTTTTGTGTAGAAATTGCAATCCCTCTTGTAGTCTATTTACAATCTCTGGATCAAATGCTGTATAGAACTTACGCATTGACAGACATCCAAAAAAATTGCTAGATCAGCAAAAAAACAGTGGATGTCGTCGTGCGTAGAAAAATAACAAAACCAACAACAGCCAAGTGCGACCTCCCGAAGTATACGGGGTTTCTACTCTGTGAACCCAAATCAGCCACCTGTACCCGTCTTAGCGAATTGAGTGATATATCGCATGACAGTGTTAACCGCTTTCTCCAACGTGCAAACTTTGCTCCTGAAGATCTTTTTCTAGAAGCGTCAGCAAGGCTTATTCTTGAAGGTGGGACGCTATCGGTTGATGATACGGTGCTGGATAAACCTTATACCCATTACACGGCTTTAGTCGGTCATTACTACTCAGGAAAGCACCACAAAACCGTCAAGGGTATTAATCTCATCACGCTTTATTACACGGACATCAAAGGCTACAACTTGCCCGTTAATTTCCGTATTTACAATCCAGCCGATGGCAAAACTAAAAATGACTACTTTGTCGATATGCTGAAAGAAGTACTGGCATGGGGACTCGAACCTGCATGTGTTACCGGTGACTCTTGGTATAGCAGTATTGGAAACCTCAAAGCTGTGAAAAACAATGGTTTGGGTTTTATGTTCGCTGTTAAAAGCAACCGTACTGTCTCTGTGCAAAAGGGTAACTACCAACAGGTGCAGAGCCTGGAGATTCCCGAAGAAGGAAAAACTGTCTGGCTACGTAACTTTGGTCATGTACGACTCTACCGGACGCGACTCAAAAACGAGCTGCGCCATTACGTTGTTTACACTCCTCATGTCGGAGCAGATCTATCTCCACGATCTGATTTTGATCAGCTGCACCAACATCATTGGGCGATCGAAGAGTATCACCGGGCATTAAAGCAACTCTGCAACATCGAGCGTTTTCAGGTGAGAGGGGAGCGACAGGTCCGGAATCATATTTTTGCGGCTATCTTTGACTATACCTGTCTTCAGGCGATGAAAATATCAGGGTCACTCAGAAGCGTCTATAGCGTCAGGAAAGACGCCCTCAAAGAAGCTACCTGGGATTTCATAAAAAGCTTCTCCGAGGGGAAGGAATGGTTGAGGCCATTTTTTGCCGGACCTGTCAATGCGTAAGTTCTAAAAACCTTCAGTCTGCCTTAGCGGTAAGCTAAAAACCTGCCTGAGCATAAGGCAGGTCTCAATCGCCAGATCCGAGTATTGTGTCGGCGCACCTCGTTTTTGGATGGGCGCTGGCGTCCAGATAGTGATAGCTTCATCCGTAAACCAGACGGTAATATCACCTCTTTTTCGCAGTGCGTTATTATAATCAGACCAATTCGTCACTTTATAAGTCGATTTTTTGATCTTATGGCGACGAGCTTCGTTGTGTTTGTAAGGCATAGCGAGATGATGTCTGCAAAAAAAGGACATTAGGATACGAACCTTAGCCACTTATCGTCAATCAGGGCTATCCGGTGATTTATTCAACAACGCCAGCTTATAATGAGATCAGCACCGGTGACGGCTTCTTTCCCAGAACTACAGACGATAGACGTTAATGACCGTTGAACAGCATCTTTATAAAGGCGATCAATGCTGGCTTGCCCTCTACCAAACAGTCTGATTTCTTTGAGCGGAAAAAGATCAGAGAAAGCGTGCAAGTGACTCCTCGCCTGAACACCACAGCCTACAAAGGCAGCAACGGATGCATCTCCTCTTGCCATATACTTGGCGGCTGTTGCACTTAAGCCAGCCGTGCGGACTGCAGTAACCCAGTTGCCATCAAGAATGGCAACCGGCAGACCGCTCATGCTATCGAGCATAGTGACCAAGCCGTTGATTTGTGGAAGTCCCTTCTCTGGATTGCTAGTACTCCATCCGACACCATTTGATAATCACAGATAACCGATCGGTCAGGTTTTTGTGTAAATGGTCGACAATGGTTAGCCGTCCTGTTATTTGAGTCAATTTTGAGTGGCAGGACAAAAAAATGGGTTATTTCACGCAAAGTGCCCCATTTCCCAATTTTTCATGGGAAAAAGTGCTGCTCTAATAGTCTGGTTTATGTTCTATGGAGGCTCTCAATCTACTCTGTATTATCAAGCTCTGGCATCTTTGGATACAGTCTCTTAAGTTTTATCCGAGCGTCTTCAGTGGTAAAACGCCACTGTGTAGTCGCTTTTCTTGCGTTGCGCTTCTCCTCCCAGGCTTTGACTGCTCTCCGGAGAATATCTTGGGTAGGGATACGCCGATCCAGACATTGGCGACTCAGTATACTCAGCTCAATTTCGGCCATATCCAGCCAACTGCCATGCTTTGGGGTGTAATGAAACTCAAGCTTATCAAGCATTCTGCGGGCTTCTTTTGGGGAAAAAGCTTTATAAAGTGATGCGTGAGAATGCGTGTTCAAGTTGTCTCCAACCAGTATAACTGTCTCTGCATCTTTGTGGCGAACATCGACCAGAAACTTGATTTGATGAGCCCAATCAATCGCTGTCCTACGATCAGTCACCTCAACATGCCGCCAACCTGTCAAGGGTTCAAACATCATGAACAGATTGCTGACGCCATTACGTTCATACTCTGTGTCATAACGCTCCGGTTTTCCAGGCTCAACAGGCATTGGATTAACGACTTCTTTAACATGCTGCTTGCTACTTTCATCCAGGCAAACAAGCGGACGCCTTGGATCAAGAGGACGTTTATAGACTTCAAGAATATCCTCCATCGCACTCACAAAGTTGGCGCTTTCTTCCGCAGGTATACACCATTCCTTTTTTTGCCAGGGCTTAAGCTCATTTTTTTTAGCCCCTCATGTACTGTGCTTCTGGAAATCGATTCGACGTATCTGAGCTCAATCATGCGATCTGTCAGTAAGTTTAGCGTCCATCGGCTGGCTCCTTCCGGTGGTGGTGAGCAGGTAAGGGCAATAAGGTGAGCTTCGGCTTCGCCATCGAGTTTACGTACCCGACCGTGGCTGCTTAGTTTTCCATTGACAGCGACATCAAGCCCTTCTTCAACAAATCGTTGCCTGAGGCGAGTGATAGTAAGCGGCCTAACATGGAAAGCTTTGGCTACCTGATCATGCTGCAGTGGATCATGGTTTGCATCGATAGCCAGAAGGATATTGGCTTTACGTTTTTTGTGTTGTGCAACTTTGGGCTTTTCCTGCTTGATAAGCCGTTCAAGTATTGATCGTTCTTCCTCGCTGAGTCGAACATGATATTTGATGGTCATAATAACTCCGGTGTTATGAACTCGGAGTTATTAGAATAGCCTTCAGTAAACTATCATCTTCTGCCGGACGGAGTACTAGGGTTCAGAACGACGGTCTTCACTGCGAGTAACGGTGGGTCATCAGCTGCAGCCAAAGCAGCCATCATATAGCGCCCGTCTTCCGGCAAAATCACAGCTTTAGGTGCGCTCCAGGCGGTTTGGTTTTCAACGTTAGCAATCAACGATTCAATACTGTAAATAACATCGTTGGTTGCAATATCTAAACGACTCAGTTGATCTTCAGAGATATAGGGAATGCTTTGGGTATTAGCCATGAAATATACTTCCTAATCGATGAGGGAACGAGTGAACCATAAACCCCTATCAACGTCCGCGAAACCATTGCTAACGTTTTTTTGCCAGAAAAATAGTATGTCGGCTGCCTTTCCCAGGCCTCGCTCTTACCGTGCGTATTTGAACGGAAAACCCAGCTTTTTTTAGTTGAATAACGAATAGGGAATCTGCGCCGGCAGACCACACGGCCAACATCCCTTCAGGGCGTAAACTATTATATAAGGCATCTAAACCATTCGTGGTATACAACCAATTATTGTTACTGTGAGTAATGCCTTCCGGGCCATTATCGACATCCAGTAAAATAGCATCAAAATCAGGCTGTTGTCTTTTTATTAATTCGGCGATATCGCCTAGCCGTACTTGGCAGCGGTCATCTGTCAATGGTTTACCGGCACATTCTCCCAATGGGCCCTTGTTCCATTCCACCACCTCTGGAATAAGCTCTGCGACAGTGACCTGTGAGTTTGCAGTAACACTCTCAAGTGCTGATGCCAAGGTATAACCCATGCCCAAGCCCCCTACTAATACTGCTGCATTGGCTTTGTTTTTAATATGCGCACAGCCCAGCTTAGCCAGCTCTTGTTCTGAGTTGTAAATACGACTATTCATTAACTCCCCGCGCACGCCAGAAAGCCGAATCGAAAATTCATTTTCGCGGCGAAATAAAGTCAACTCGCCGCCATTATTGGGAATATTCGCTTTCGCGAGTTTGTTTAATTGTTTCATCGTCATTTGCCGTGATGAGTGTGCATTTTGATTGAGTCGCTATGAGACTATTTTCGGGAACCCAAAGCAAGACAAAGGGTCAGGTCTCAGGAATAAAGAAGAGAAAATGGGTGAGTCTTGCATCGTGTGAAAAAATCAACACCGTACAAAGCGCAATAACTGCCCCTTACTGCCATAACCTGTCCAACAATGTAGACTGTAAGTTTTAAGGCGTTGAGAATAACCGAGTGCTTATTGCCAGACCATGAATCCACTGTTGCTTAATGCGCGTTGAGTACTGTTGCAGTGAGGAAACGCTTCCAATAGCTCGGCAAAAACGATTGCCTTCAGGTTGCATCGTGTTCACCCACTCTTTTGGATTAACACCCATTCGCTCGAGTATTGGCGGCAACGTGGTATTGATTGCACCTTTTTTGTCTGCCCTGATTGCCCGGCCTGTCCAGTCAACGAGGTCAAAATAATCCTTTAGAGCAAATGGGATCATCTTCTCATATAATCCATCTGTCGCTTTTAGCGGTTTCAACGGTACACCTTGCTGTTTCTCACTGTTGTTCTGCCACTGCCGAATTCGCTCCTGAATCGAAGTGAAGTCTGATGTTTCTGGCCTGTCTGCCAGACCAGCACGTACTGGATTCAGGTCAACATATGCCATACATGTTAACACGGCTGCTTCATCGAGCAGTGCCTGACTTTGAAATCGCCCCTCCCAGAAACGACCACGACAACCGTCTTTTTTATTGGCCTCACGCGCCAAGTGTTCATTAAGACAACGCATAAACCAACTAATATCCATCAACCGATTACGATAGTCTTCAGCATACAGCTCTACTCGCTCATCATATTGAAACTATGGTTTATCTTCTGTAGCTCCTGTGTCAGAAGAGACTTTCATATACCCCAAATAATTGATCAATTTTTTTTCGATGTAAACCCTCCGTAATATACAGCCACTGTCATTCAAAAAAGGTTAAGAGTGCATAATAATCACGAATACAGATAAATATCTAGGTAAATCCACTAGAAATTAAGATTTTACAGTAACCATTGATGCGTAAGCCCTGGCAAACCGAAGGTTCCGCTTTTCCAGTCAAATTTGTGGGTGTCCTTTATTTTGCTCTACTTCTCGACCATGTAACTCTTTAACATCTTCGATATTGATTATTCTGAAAATATCGTCTGTAGAACGGTTGAATAACTCATTATTTAATTCTATTACTTGTGAGGCATAATCATATTCGCCATCAGGGCTTACGCATCAATGGTTACTGTAAAATCTTAATTTCTAGTGGATTTACCTAGATATTTATCTGTATTCGTGATTATTATGCACTCTTAACCTTTTTTGAATGACAGTGGCTGTATATTACGGAGGGTTTACATCGAAAAAAAATTGATCAATTATTTGGGGTATATGAAAGTCTCTTCTGACACAGGAGCTCCAGAAGATAAACCATAGTTTCAATATGATGCGTAAGCCCTGTATTCGCCATACGTATGAAGATTAAAAAGTCTTTTTCTCAATATATACTCCGAGCTTGGTTGAGTTATAACGCCGGCAACAGCGGTGAGTTGCACTGTCACTTTTTGTGCGGCCTTTTGCACAAAAAGTGACAGTTTGACGAGTCCGTTGCTTGCCCTTGTTAGGCGCTTTTTACCATTAAATACTCTTCGTTTTCAATGAACTTTTGAAGCTCTGTTGTCAATATATCCATAGAGCTAGTAACTGCATTTATATATTTTTTTACATTATCCATTCTCACGACTATTGAGTTTTCTCCATGTGCAATACTATTTCTGACATTAACAAGCCGATCTATGTTACCAGAGTGTTCGTCAAATCCACTTGAGTCCAATGAAAACATTTCGCAAAGTTCATTAAGAATTTCTGATTTTAAATTGGATTTAGCGTCAACTTTTTTAGCAAACTTTAATTGCTCTTGAAAAACACCACCAAACTTATCGGCAAATTCAATTCTCTGCTTAAAAGATTGTTTTCCACTAAGTGATTTATATGTAACTGCTCAAAATCCACTGGCAACAGCATGACTATCCGCACTTACTGCGCTTCTGATCAGCTCGGCAATTCGGGGCACTCGTCTCTCACCAGAGAGTCTGTCCAGCAAGTATTTTGAGAATGAAATGCCATGCTGCCTACACGTTTTTTTCAGGCTTGCAAAAGCATCCCTACATTTCTGGCCAAGGGCGCTGCGCGTTCCTCCACTGACTTTCCGCCTTTTAACATACTCCCTGATCTGTCGTTCGCTCAGGTTGTTGTGCAATGGAAGCCAGGGGCAGTCAAGCACCCTTAACAGAGACTCTTTTATTACCATCAACTTGCCGAGAATGACTCGAAGTTCAGGGTAATCAACCGGTGTGGTCACCCAGTCATCAAATTCCTTACGGATAGCCTCTTTTCTGTGGCGGTCGGGATATTGTCTGTATTCCATCAAATCATCATAGATTTGCCAGAATACGCCCTCCATCCAGTCTCGGGCGCCTCTTTCCTTTGCATTAGCCGGAATCAGCTTGGCTATAGGCCTGCTGGCATGGTACCAACAGCCACTGTGATGAAAGACGGTATCAAACTGCCGGGCTCCATCACTGTGAATGATCATGGTGGGTGGAAATCCATTTTCAACCAGTCCAGCCTTGAGAACGCCTTCTGTTGCTAACCGCCTTTGTTGAGGCGCCTTCAGGTTCAGATCATCCAGAAAGGCTTGCCAGGACGCTTCATTCAGAAAGTGAACCTCTCCAAATGCTTCCAGACACCGAACCCACTGATCAGCCATACGAACCTGCTTTATATACTCCATGGCTGTCGTATTAAGTACATGGGATTTACGACGACCCTGCAACAGGCCGAGGAAATTGATCCTGCTTTTGCTGTCTGTGCTGGAGAAACAAGTAAAGAGATCGTTGGTAATGACTGTGCAGTAGCCGTTTTTCCCCTTGTGTCTCGCCCCCGTGTCCTCCACTTGCAGATAGCGGGAACAAGCTATCGCCGCTTCAAGTATCTCTTCCTTTTCCTGATGGAAAGGGTCATGCCTGTCGGTGAGCAGGCTATTGAGAGAACCCTCTGATATCCGGCAGCCATTATCGTGCAGCCAGCCCAGTAGCAACGGCTGGGTCACTCCACAAGAGTGGTACAAATCTAGAACCTGGCTTCTAAGCTGATCGCCAAAATGGCTTTTTACATGGGGTGGCAGTGGCGCTGTCAGAAAATCCCCACAGGAAGTCTGCCAACATTCTCGTCGGTATAGAGTGGTAGAGAACGCCAGGGAAAGCTCTGTAAAGTAAAAATCACGGTAGCCCTTGTTACGCCATCCTGGCTGAACGCCATCGAGAAAGCAGATTTTCTCTTGGTTAATCTGTCGTTTTGGCGCTGCCGTCTCGCCTCGGTGCTGGTTATTCTGCCGTTTTGCTTTAGGTGGAGGTTTTTTGCCGGAGGTATCGGTTGTATCTGTTTCTGTTGTGTCCTGCTCCTCAGTATCATTATCCTGAGGTTTTTCTTGCTTGTTCGGGCGTATGCGTGGCTTGCCCTTAAGCTTTTTCAAGTGACGGATTTCATCCTTCAGTCCAGCAATTTCCTGCTGTTGCTTTTCAATAATCAAACGCTGCTGCTCGATTTGCTCGAGTAGTTTTTGAATGAACGCCCGAAGCTCATCACTGACAGGTTCGGTATGTAAGGCTTGAGGGAGCTGCATAAAAGGTAGCTTACACAATTGGGTCAGCCAGTACGTTGACCTCAGAGCCTTGACTTGCCAATGTTTTTTGAGCAGTTACATTTATATGAATCTCCGAGCCCAACAACAACTAAATTTGTTTTTACATCCTCTGGATTTAATTCAAGCTTATTTAAATACTCTAGAAGTAATTTTATAGAGCCAACTACAAAGCCTTCCCAGTGGGCATAAATCATTGGTATGCACATTCGACACCAAAGCCCCTCATCTACATTCGTGGAATTAACCTTGAACTTTGCAAACTCGCCATCGCGCCAATTATTGGACTCTAGGATTTCTTCGATGAGCTTATGCACCAGTAAAAACCTCGAGTGCGCGATCCATACGTTTTCTAATTCTCATATTGGAGAATGTGCTTGTGCCGATATTATCGTAGGTTTCATCTTGAATTAGGGAGTCAATCTTTTCGAAGATACGATCTTCATTTCCCTCTATTATTGGGAACACCTTTGGAATTGCATACGCTAAATAGTCATATATATGTAATGCAAAATTACCCTTGGGTCTAAAGATCGACTTACCATACCTACCATTGAGCATATCAATGATTTTTTCAAAATAAGCCTTCTCTTCGGCCAAATTAAAATCGGCATTTCCTGTGGATACAGACCTCATGAATTCAGTTAAGAATTGAGGCACAGTAGTTTTGAACTCACCGTTTAGGTATTTGAAAGCGAAAAAACGAAGAGTAAGTTCTTCTAGGAACATCTATTCCTGCTTTTTTTCGCTTGGAGATATTAACTGATTAAAGTTTTCGATCTTAGCAACATCTCGTAATACTTGGTTCAAATCTACTTGGTAGGCTCTGAATATGCAGTTTCGTATTTCCTGATCAGAAAGTGGACTTGCCCCAGTATTTAGTCGGTTAAATAACTCATAACGAATATCTTCAAGACTGTCCCATCTTACAACTTCAACTCGGCAAACTGATCTTTTAATAGTTGTTTTAAGCTTAACAGATAATGAATCATATAGTTATGTCTTCTACTTCAGTGATTAACTCTCCCTGCGTTAGGGTCGAATTATTTTTATCTGGCAAACCATTAAGAATTCCAAAAAAAACGAATATTGTAGATATTCTTTGGAGGCCGTCGACCACTTCCCACCTCCCATCACTATCCTCAGCAACAAATACCGGAGGAATTGGAATTCCTAGCAAGACAGACTCAATAAATCTGGTCTGCTGAAAATCCGACCATCTAAAGACTCGTTGATATTCAGGAGTAATAAACAAATCACCATCTTCAAACATGTTCATTAATTCCCCAAATGACATATCTAGGCGATCTGTCTTCAATGAGTTCCTTTTTTCACTTACAGCGAGCTCTAAATCACTCATAATTATTCCTGATGTTAATTCTATTTATGACGCCTAACAGCTATTAGAACTCAACCAAGTAATATTGGATATTACGCGCGCACGCGGTATATCCCCCTAATACTGGTAGTATTGACTCGTTTGAGTTATATCCCACTTTTTTCAGGAAGGATAACTACTTTAATTTTTCAATAGGATAACGCACTTTTTAAAAAGTACGCCTACTATCAGGCGTGTGCGGCTTTTGCGGTAAAGCGTCAATGGCCAATAATACTGATCATATAACCAGCAGTGAGTACCCTATGATAATAAAACCACGCTACCGCCCTCCCAGAGAATCAGGATAACCAGAGCACAACTTTATCGTCTTAACCACTCACACCTGCCAATGGTGACAAAATCAGGCACCTTTATCCATAGAGACGCACGTCGTCAGCCCCCATTTTGTATTAGGCTCTGGTTACAATGGTAAACCCCTGTCCCTGTAAACCATAAAGGAAACGATGAGGCCGTATGCAATACCGTGTTGCTTTTACTCTGTGTTTGTTGGCGTATTCCGCCTTTGCTGCCGAGCAACAACACACCTCTTTATTGCCTGCCTCTCTTGAAGGGCAAACGTTTCTATTCACCGTGGACAGCACCGCCTCCTCAGATAACCCCAATGCCAGCGTGTCCTATCTGATGTCCTTTTCTAAAGAGACCTACCAGTATCAGATTATTGGGACAGATAAGGTTCTCACAGGGAACTTCCATTATGTGACCCATCAGGAGAAGCTGGGGGTGATCGGCGTGATTACCGCAAAAGAGTTATTTGATATCACACCCTCAACCTATCAGATGGTACTGGTGCCCAAAGACAATGCCACAGGCCTCTACCTCTATAAGCAAAGCAGCGGTGCAATCAAACCCGATGTACGCATGAACAGCGCCCGCTATACACGGGTGCTGTTTTAACGCTACACAGCGCTATCAAATAACAATGCAACCTGACTGCGCTCAGACACGGTGGTCAGATAACGCAATACATTCTCAGGCCACTGAATCCCTTTGACACCGGTTAATCCACGCAGTGCGGCAAACAGGTGAAAATCTGTTTCAGACAGTTCACTGCCCAACCATTGTTCACCTTTCATCAGGGGCGCTAACCCTTCAAGTGCCGCATTGACGGCTTCTAAGTAGGTCGCCGTGTTATCAATCAACGGTTGAAACTCACCGACCCACTCGGTTTTCGCTCGCGTATAAAAAGCACGTGCACCTTCAGTGGCAAATTCAAGAAAGAGCTGTCGGGCTGCACGGGGTACCGTCAGCAGCTGCATTGTTGGTAGATGATCATCCAGCCACTGTGCAACCGGTGCGTTTATGGCACCGGTAATCATGGGTATCTGATCCAGCTGATCCACATAATGAACAATATCCAGGCTTTCACCCATGTAGGTGCCATCACTCTTCTCCAAAATCGGCACCATTTTTTTGCCAATCATCATCGTGGGTGTATCAACATCATCATTCAGTAGCACGTCCAGTGCGTAAGGCTGTTGCTGCAAACCGAAGATCATCATGGCTTTAACACAAAACAGGCAGTGGTCGTATACGTACAGCTTCATGGATTACCCTCCTTGTTAGAGTCTGCAGCGCCGGAGCTGTTCACCGTATTCGCTGGCACGCCATTTCACTTTTGCCGCCGTTTTTCGTAACCAGGTTTTTGATTGCCAGGTGCCCCGGCGATAACCTCCCCAACCGTCATGGTAATTGAGGTACAGTAAGTCTGCCCGCCACAGTGACACTTTGTTTATTTTTCGCGACTTGTGATTATACCAGCCAATAAAGTCGATGGCATCTTCAAAATCATCGCGGTCAGCAAACCAACTGCCGGCTTCTTCGACATATTCATCCCACACCCCATCCAATGCCTGGGCATAACCATAAGCAGAGGAGGGTCTCCCCAAAGGAATAAACAAAAACCACTCCCAGAGAGGCTGGGCGTCATGCCGGTAGGAGGATTCCTGATACATCATCGCCATCATCACCTGTGCCGGTGTTCCCCAACGTTTCTGGGATTTTTTGGCGGCTTTATACCAACTCGGTTTTTCCTTGAAGATACTGCACAGGTTCTGCGGTTTTCGGGGAGGGGTGGTACTGGCACAACCCGTGAAAAGCCCCCCTATCACCAACAGCAGCAGTGTTCTGAGTAAAAGGACTGTCATTCTATTCCCCGCTCTATGCCCCACTCAGGCAATTGTGCAATAAAAGCGTCTTCTGTCAGTACCTTTACCCCTAGCTTCTCTGCTTTCGCCAGCTTTGATCCTGCTTTTTCTCCGGCTAATAACACCGTGGTCTTTGCCGACACTGAGCCGGTCACCTTAGCCCCTAACTGCTGCAATAACGCCTTGCCATCATCACGACTCATGGTCGATAACGTGCCTGTTAACACCCAGACCTCGCCCGTCAATGGCTGACTGTCAGCATTCTGCTCACGTTCTATCACTGGCCAATGAATACCCTTCTCCAACAGCGCGGTAATCACTTCCTGATTATGAGCCTGACGAAAAAATGTATGGATGTGTGCAGCAACCACAGCCCCCACATCATCGACAGTCTGCAAATCTTCTTCTGAAGCTTCCATCATACTCTCCAGACTGCCGTAGTGCAGAGCCAGACTTTGGGCTGTCGCCTCGCCCACTTCACGCACACCCAGTGCATAAATAAAGCGTGCCAGTGTTGTCTCTCGGCTTTTTTCCAACGCAACCAGCAAATTTTCCGCCGACTTAGGACCCATTCGCTCCAGTGTGGTCAATGCGTCTTTTTCAAGGGAGAACAAGTCTGCCACGGTATTGATCCGTTGCTTTTCAACCAGCTGCTCCACCAGCTTATCGCCAAGCCCTTCTATATCGAACGCTTTTCTGGAGGCAAAGTGTTTGATCGCTTCTTTTCTCTGAGCCGCGCAATACAACCCACCGGTGCAGCGTGCTGCCGCTTCTGCTTCATCCCGCTCAATCTCAGAGTCACACACAGGGCAGTGACTTGGCATGACAATATCCGTCACAGAAGACGTGCGCTCCGATAAAACAACCCTTGCCACTTTTGGAATCACATCACCCGCCCGGTGAATGATGACCGTATCACCCACCTTAATACCCAGCCGTTGAATCTCATCCATGTTGTGTAACGTGGCATTGCTCACGGTCACGCCACCGACGAAGACCGGAGCCAGTCGAGCCACTGGGGTAATAGCACCAGTACGCCCCACCTGAAACTCCACCCCTGTAAGGACTGTCATTGCCTCCTGGGCAGGAAACTTACGGGCGATGGCCCAGCGGGGTGCACGAGCAACAAAACCCAGCTGTTGCTGTAAATCCACCCGGTTCACTTTATAGACAATGCCATCAATGTCATAACCCAGTGCCTCACGCTGCGCTTCTATTGTTTCGTAATAGGTTTCACACGCGCCAATGCCCGAAACAGTTCTGACGACAGGGTTTATTCGCAACCCCCACTGACCCAGCTGTTCTAAAATACCGCTGTGCGTGTCGGGTGCACCGGCACCGTCATACACACCAATGCCGTAACAATACATGGTTAATCGTCGGGTAGCGGTGATCGCTGAATCCAACTGACGCAAACTGCCCGCGGCTGCATTACGGGGGTTGGCAAAGACCTTTTCATCCCTGGCTTCGGCCCGCTGATTGAGTGCCGCAAAGCTGGCGCGCGGCATATAAATCTCACCGCGCACCTCTAACCGCAGCGGCCAACCCTCAGCTTGTAACGTCAGAGGAATAGACGCAATAGTGCGGATATTTTGCGTAATATCCTCACCCGTCGCCCCGTCACCACGGGTGGCACCACGAACCAGCACACCCTTTGCGTACATAAGGCTCACCGCAATGCCGTCAAGCTTGGGCTCACAAATATACTCAACCGTTTCCTGATACTTTAACCGATCGACCACTCGCCGGTTAAAATCCGTCAGATCTTGGGGAGAAAAGGCATTATCCAAAGACAGCATCGGCACTTCATGGCGAACCTGGCCAAAACTTTTCAACGGTGCACCCCCGACCCGCTGTGTCGGTGAATCTGCTGAGACAGTGTTCGGGTAAGTGGCTTCGAGGGTTTTTAAGCGCTCCATCAACCGATCGTAATCACCATCAGGGATCTCAGGATCATCAAGCACATGATAACGGTGATTATGGTAATGAAGCTGCTTTCGCAGTTGCTGGATCTCATCCATAATGGATTCGACAGGTGTGGTATGTGGCATAGATAGAGTAACAAAGATAAGAGGTGCCTGCTGCTGGCAACAGGCACCGTCATGATTAGCCTGGCAAACGCTGAGCCAGCTGTTTTCGTTCGTAATCGATAATGCGTTGACGGGAATGCTCAATGGTTTGTTGTGTCATCACACTGAACTGCTCATCTTTGAGTTCACCGCCCAAATCCAACGCTAACTGGCGAGCCGTTTCAACCATTTTCGTAAACGCTTTCAACGGTTCAGGGGAACCCGGCATCCCCATAAATAAGCTGACGGCGGGCGTCGATGTGCCATCAATATTATCAATACTGAAAATACCGGGCTCAACGCCATTGGCCATGCTGAATAAAATTTTCCCAGTGCCATTGTCATTGCTATACCGGTGAACAATAGACATGTCGCCAAATTTCATACCGGACGACAGCACCGACTCCAGTAATTTCGCGCCATCAAAAGGCTGATCACCTTTTGCAATCACATTTATCACCACCACTTCCCGGGCCGGTGGTCTGTCACTCAGTTTTTCTGTGCTGTCTCTGCTTCTGTCTTTTTTAACCAAAGCCGCCGGTTTCTCTTTAGAAGGCTTGTCCTTTGCCCTTGATGGGCTTTCAATGGTCATATCGCCCGCAACTCCTTCACTGTGGCGAGGCATGAACCCCCGCTCTGTTTTTATTGTTTTTTGACTGCTGTCACCTGAAGAACGGGGTTTTCTCGTCTCTGGTACATCTTTTGGCATTGCAGATGCCCCACCGCTTGGCGCCGCTGCCTCACCCGTTAGTAAGGTATCATCAACGGTTTCACCCGCGTCATCAAACCCCATACCCGACAGCTCCGGCTCAACTCTGGCATGCGATGACAGGTTGTTTGACGGTGCCCCCTGCCCCCCTTTTTCTCGCTGTAAAAAACGCGCGCGAGCCCCTCCATTAGGAAGCTCACTGCTAAATTCACCCGTGGTGTCACCTTTCACATCTTCGAGCCCAAAGCTCAACTCACTGGCCCGTTTTTTGGCCAGACGCATACGGCGATAACCATCAATCAGAACAACAGCAATCACGATGATCCCGATCAAAACGAGCCATTCACGCAAACTCATGTCCATGGTGCCTTATATACCCTCAATCCAGCGCTTCGGCTGTGCCTCGTATTGATACTTGCTGTAAACATCTCGCTGACAATTAGACGTCACAGCAAGTTTATATGACTTCTGTTATGTTATCGAATGAAAGCCGATATTCTAACCTTACCTTACCCCTAATCATTATAAAATTCACTGTTAGTGTAAACCGTTATAGCAATTACATGGAAAATTGCCTTATTTACAGCTCTGCCATCGCCGCAGCCTGCTCTATATCCACAGAAACAGGGCGAGAAACGCCTGGCTCGTGCATGGTAACACCCACTAACTGATTCGCAGCCTGCATCGCAATTTTATTATGAGTAATGTAGACAAACTGCACACGGTCACTCATTTCTTTTACCATCTTGGCATAGCGCCCCACATTGGCATCATCCAGTGGCGCATCGACCTCATCGAGCATACAGAAAGGAGAGGGGTTTAACTGAAAGATAGCAAATACCAACGCAATGGCTGTCAATGCCTTCTCACCGCCGGATAACAAATGAATAGTACTGTTCTTTTTACCCGGTGGCTGCGCCATAATCGCCACCCCCGTATCCAGCAAATCTTCACCGGTTAATGTCAGGTAAGCCTGCCCCCCGCCAAACACCTTGGGAAACAGCTCCTGTAATCCTACATTCACTTTATCAAACGTGACTTTAAAACGTTGTCTTGTTTCACGGTCAATTTTTCGGATGGCATTTCCCAGCGTGTTCATGGCTGATTCAAGGTCTTCATTCTGAGCATCCAGATAACGCTTTCTTTCTGACTGGGTTTCGTACTCTTCAATCGCCGCCAGATTAATCGCCCCTAAACGCTCAATTTTCGCCTGTAGCCGTTCCAGCTCTTTTTCCCATAAGACATCCGTGGCCTCTTCCGGCAGGGTTTCCAATACCGTGCTCAAATCAAACTGGTCTTCCCGCAACTGCTCAGCTAACGAGGTGCGGCGCACTTCCATTGCCTGCCAGTCCATCCGCAGTTTTTCCAGTTGTCCCCGATAGCGCTCAGCCTGCTGCTCTGCCCCTTGTCGCACTTTCGCTGCATCACGGATACGCTGCTCCACGTCTTCGAGGGCCATGCGCGCTTTTTGCATCGCCTCTTCTTCTTCGAGACGTCGGGTCAGAAGTTCTTCAAGCTGTTCCTGCAAATCGGATTCAGGCGAATTCGCCTGAGACAACGAGTCCACTAAAAAGGTGCGACGCTCATGCAACTTGGTCGCTTGTTGTGTGAGTCGTTCGATCGCGGCTTTAATGGATTCTATCTGCGCACTGATGGTTTGCTGCCGTATCGCCAACTGATGCGTACGGTCTTTATCGACCCTAGACTGCTGACGTAAGGTTTCTAACGTCGTCCTCAGGGTTTCGCGCTGTGTCTCAAGGACTTCCTTTTGATCAATATCCTGCTCCATGATATCGAGCGCTTCCTGCAGGCGTAGCCGGGATTCGCCGATGGTTTCCTGCTCGGTGTGGTACTGTTCCTGACATTCCCGCAATTCTTGCTGCATATGCCCACGGCGTACCGAGAACTGTTCTATTTTTACCTGCCGGGCATTCAAATCGCCTTTGACTTCACCGTACTGACGGTTAAGGTCGGCCAGCTGGCGCTGCTGCGTTTCTTTTTGTGCTTCCAGCGATTCCAGCGCAGACTGTCGGGATAGCTGCTGTTGCTGCTGCTGTTCAACACCCTGTTCCAGAGCTTCAATGCGTTGGTTCAATGCATCCAGCTCTTTTTGGCGCTCCAGCACGCCCACACTGCTATCCACTGACCGGTTGACACGAATCCAGTCCAACGATAACCACTCACCGTCACGGGTCACAATCGATTGCCCCGGTTCAAGCTGTGAACGAAAGCCCAACGCCTCTGTCAGGTTTTCAGCCGCGTACACGCCTTGTAAAACCACACTGCCAGAGAGCCCTGCCAGTACTTTCTCTGACAGTAGCGGCAAGCCTGATAGCGACGCTGGCGTAAACGTATTGCTGGCAGAGCGGTCCATAAGCACCAGCGCACCCTGCTCTAATCGATCAAGCAATCCGGCAACAGAATCAAACTGATCAACACAAACCGCTTGCAGTGCATCACCCAATGCCGTTTCTACCGCTCTTTCCCAGCCGCTCTCAACCTTCAGGTTATCCGCCAGACGCGGATGATCCTGCAAATGATGTTCTTCTATCCAGTTCAGAGTGCCGGTGTCCTGCCCTATCGCCGCTTGTTTCAGTGCGTCCAGAGACGCCTGACGGCCACGGGCCGTATTGAGTTCAGTTTTGTCCAAGTCCAGTTGGCGCAGGCTCCCCTGCAACTCGCCCCGCTGACTCTCAATACTGGTAACGGCCTCTTCAAGGCGAATCTCGAGGGTTTCCCGTGTCATTTCCAGCTCGGTCAAGCGTTCAGACAATATTTCCAGTGCATCCTGATCATCATCCCCCCCCAAAGCACTCAGTTCTTCTTTTAACCGGGTTTCTCGCTCCAACATACGTCCGAGCACTTGCTCTGCATGCTGAATACGCGATTGCTCGACCTCAGCAACACGGCGGGGTTCGTGGGAGCGTTGATTAAAGTGATCCCACTCCTGTTGCCAGCGATGCATAGCTTCTTCTGCATTGGCCAGACTGTCACCGGAGGTATCTTCCTGCGCTTGTAACAGCTCCAATTCAGGCTCAATCTCTATCCGCTCTGCCTGTAGTATTTCCAGCTGCTGCTGATCTTCTGCTAACTGCTCTCGCGCCTCCTGCCAACTGTGCTCCACTTGTTCAAGATCACCCGACAGCTCTCTGGCGCGTTCTTCCTGATGACGCAACGTCTCTTCAAGGCGCGTCACTTCATTGCCCGTGGCGTAGTACTTAGACTGGGTTTCATGAAAGCAGTCACTCAGCTCCGTCTGGAGGCTGCGATCCTCTTCCATCCCCGCATCGGCCGAGCGTTGCTGGCTCACTGCCGCTTCGAATTTAACTTCCAGTTCACGGATGGCCTGCTCCTGAGACTGGGTTCCCTGATCCATCGTTTTCCAGCGCAGGGCTGATAACTGCGCCTTTTTCAGGCGTTCATCCGCCCGATACGCTTTATATTTTTCAGCGGCTTCTGCCTGACGTTGCAAATGGCCTAACTGACGGCCCAGCTCATCACGCAAGTCCGTTAAACGCTCCAGATTTTCTGTGGTGCGACGAATGCGATTCTCCGTTTCACGCCGACGCTCTTTGTATTTGGAAATACCGGCCGCTTCCTCAATAAAGACCCGCAACTCTTCAGGTTTGGATTCAATCAGGTGGGAGACCACCCCCTGACTGATAATCGCATAACTGCGTGGCCCAAGCCCGGTGCCCAGAAAAATATCCATAATGTCCCGGCGACGGCATTTATTACCATTGAGGAAATAGGTGTTTTTCGCATCAGAGGTCAGCTTTCGTTTGATGGAAATTTCACTGTAGGCCGCGTATTCGCCCGTCACCTTACCTTCATTATTATCAAAGACCAGCTCAACCGTGGCCTGTCCCGCCGGTTTGCGCTGATTGGAGCCTTTGAAGATGACATCGGTCATGGACTCTCCGCGCAGGTGTTTGGCAGAGGACTCCCCCATCACCCAGCGCGCCGCATCAATAATATTGGACTTACCACACCCATTGGGGCCGACCACACCGCACATATTCGACGGAAAATGCACCGTCGTCGGGTCGACAAAAGATTTGAATCCGGCCAGTTTTATGGATTTTAGACGCATTGTATCCTTAAGCTCATTTCATCGCGTTGCTGGTGAACGAATGATCGTACCCACCGCTTACTCAATATAAAGTGGTGGCACCCTATTCCGTTGCTTGACTGGCCAGCGGCTGTACGTGAAACCTCCTTCGCAATCGCCATGCTACGTCGTGCCCGGGGAATAACCCCAACCCTTACGAGTTTACACAGGATTTGGGGCAATAGAAAAGCCATCGTGTGTGAAACCCTGACTAAGGATACCATGTTATGGAATGATTCAAGCCGTTTAGTCACAGTGTGAATCACTGTTGCTAGCCGCTTTTCATCAATAAATACGGGTATCAGGCCTTTAAAAATCAATAACTAGCAGGAATATTCAATGCTATCACTGCCTAAACTGGCGAGACGCTCTATTTAAAACAATCCTTTGTTTTAATCGCACTGCTTTAATGAAAACAACTGCGACCTATTCAAACTGCGACGTTGCCCATCAATAAAAAGCGGCCTGTTAGTCAGGCAGGGCTTACGCATCATATTGGAACCATGGTTTATCTTCTATAGCTCCTGTGTCAGAAGAGACTTTCATATACCCCAAATAATTGATCAATTTTTTTTCGATGTAAACCCTCCGTAATATACAGCCACTGTCATTCAAAAAAGGTTAAGAGTGCATAATAATCATGAATACAGATCAATATCTAGGTAAATCCACTAGAAATTAAGATTTTACAGTAACCATTGATGCGTAAGCCCTGGTTAGTCAGGCTAACACCTTCGTTAGTGATAACCCCTGAAATGCCTTCTACCTAAATCCTGCAAATAATATCGAAATAAAAGTTGCAATCACCCGTGAATAAAGAGATTAAATGATGTTTTCGTTTCATAAAGCATCACTTTTTCAATGAGCAAAAAAAACAAGTCAAAAGCACGTTTGAAGCAGCGGAAGGTACATTTCACTCAAGCTAAAAAGCCGCTTACCAGTCAGGCTGGACTTATCCCTGTGTTTCGCTTCCTGAACCGGATGGGGCTGGCCGACCTACTGGACAAACGGATTAATATTCAACGAGGCTCTAATGCCACTTTCCAACTGTCAGATGTCATTCTGATGGTAACCACCGGCATTCTGGCAGGTGCCAAAAGTCTAATGAGGGAGAGTGTTTGGAAACAGGCACTGCGCTCAGGAACATCTACCGTTTATGCTTTTAAACAGGTCACCATTGACCTCGATTCTACGGTAAAAACCTGTTTTGGTTTTCAGGAAGGCGCAAAGAAAGGGTTTAACGAGAAAAAAAGAGGGGCGCTGTCGTACCACCCGCAGCTGGCCTTTTGCGCGGAAACCAAAGAAGTGCTGCAGGGTTGGTTACGAAGTGGTGATGCCTACACTGCTAATGGCTCCATAGAGTTTATGAAACAGTTGCTGGTTACTCTGCCTTCCCACATGAAGATTTTTTTCAGGGCTGATAGTGGCTACTTTGGTGGACCATTACTGACCTATCTGGAGGATTTAGGACATCGTTATCTGGTTAAGGTCAAACTGAAGAATCTACACAAACTGTTAATCCCGCAAGACTGGCAACCTGTCGTGCATCAGCCAGGGTGGGAGTGGTGCGAGTTTCAACACTGCTGTGGTGACTGGGACCGGGCTCGTTGCTTCGTGGCTGTCCGGCAAAGAAAGATCGGGAAGCCAGAAAACACCCAGTGCGAATTGTTAGACCCGAAGCCAGAGTACGACTACTTCTGCTACGTGACTACTGAGTCGTTGAGTCCATGGGAGATCCATAAAGCGTATGGCAAGCGGGCTACCTGCGAAACCTGGATCGAAGAGTGCAAAAACCAGATGGCTCTCGGGCAGATCAAAACCGATCATTTCATGGCAAACAGTGCGCTTATGCAATGTGCAATACTGGCCTACAATACAACACGTTGGATGGCACTGATGAGTGGGAATCGTCAGTTGATGAAGTGGGAGCCGGAAAGCATTCGCTGCTATATGATACGGGTTGCCGGAAAACTGTTGACAGGTAACAGGCAGTTGACCGTTGCCAGTAACAAAGAGCATCTCTACCAAACGGAGTGGGATGCTTGGCTAGCAGTAGGTGACTGTTTGTAAATAGCGAACAATGGATGATTAGAAAAACATTCTGCTAATGCGGAAGGAGTTATCGCGCCCTGATATCAGGAATAGCAGTAAGATGAACCAAACACGACGGCTCATGTGATTAAAATCCACTGAAAAGGTAAATATTTGCTCGATAGTAGCATAATCAGAATCAGGAGGGCTTGATCAGTTGCTGCGATTGACCTGTTCGGGTTTGGATTGCAGGATTTAGGTTCTACTCTTACAACGTTTTTAAATATAGAACTTACGCATTGACAGGTCCGGCAAAAAATGGCCTCAACCATTCCTGCCCCTCGGAGAAGCTTTTTATGAAATCCCAGGTAGCTTCTTTGAGGGCGTCTTTCCTGACGCTATAGACGCTTCTGAGTGACCCTGATACTTTCATCGCCTGAAGACAGGTATAGCCAAAGATAGCCGCAAAAATATGATTCCGGACCTGTCGCTCCCCTCTCACCTGAAAACGCTCGATGTTGCAGAGTTGCTTTAATGCCCGGTGATACTCTTCGAGCGCCCAATGATGTTGGTGCAGCTGATCAAAATCAGATCGTGGAGATAGATCTGTTCCGACATGAGGAGTGTAAAAAACGTAATGGCGCAGCTCGTTTTTGAGTCGCGTCCGGTAGAGTCGTACATGACCAAAGTTACGTAGCCATACAGTTTTTCCTTCTTCGGGAATCTTCAGGCTCTGCACCTGTTGGTAGTTACCCTTTTGCACAGAGACAGTACGGTTGCTTTTAACAGCGAACATAAAACCCAAACCATTGTTTTCACAGCTTTGAGGTTTCCAATACTGCTATACCAAGAGTCACCGGTAACACATGCAGGTTCGAGTCCCCATGCCAGTACTTCTTTCAGCATATCGACAAAGTAGTCATTTTTAGTTTTGCCATCGGCTGGATTGTAAATACGGAAATGCACGGGCAAGTTGTAGCCTTTGATGTCCGTGTAATAAAGCGTGATGAGATTAATACCCTTGACGGTTTTGTGGTGCTTTCCTGAGTAGTAATGACCGACTAAAGCCGTGTAATGGGTATAAGGTTTATCCAGCACCGTATCATCAACCGATAGCGTCCCACCTTCAAGAATAAGCCTTGCTGACGCTTCTAGAAAAAGATCTTCAGGAGCAAAGTTTTCACGTTGGAGAAAGCGGTTAACACTGTCATGCGATATATCACTCAATTCGCTAAGATGGGTACAGGTGGCTGATTTGGGTTCACAGAGTAGCAACCCCGTATACTTCGGGAGGTCGCACTTGGCTGTTGTTGGTTTTGTTATTTTTCTACGCACGACGACATCCACTGTTTTTTTGCTGATCTAGCAATTTTTTTGGATGTCTGTCAATGCGTAAGTTCTAAAATAGATCAAAAGGGTTTCTTCGTGAAAAAAATAACAATAACGGTATGTTCTATTTTGGGTTTACTCCTATCCCTGCCACTGTTTGCCCGAGAAATCCCTCGCAGCGTTAGCTATGGCGATGTGATGAGAGAGTTTGACCAATACCTTCACACTCTGGATACCCTTGAAGGCGAAGCTGCTTATTTCCAGCAGCTGGCAGCTATGAATATTCCCTTTGCCGCCGATCAGGCTAACAGACGACTCAACGAGCGCGAAAACGTTCTCAGGCATCTGACCGCCATGGCTGAATCGCTGGATCGCGCACAGGTTGATCTCGCCAACGCGCTTTTGGGGTCACCCACCGGAGTGAATACGGATGGCTCAGCCACGGCACCAGACCAACAGCAAGCGGCCAGCCCCCCGTCCGCCAGACGGCCTAGTCAGGCACGTCGTCGCCATGTATCCAGTAGCAGTGATACGGACAGTGACAACAGTGATACAGAGTCAGAGCCTGATGATATTGACAGTGTCACAGACATGCCTGGATTACCGCCTGGCAGCTCAGTGCAAAGACGGCGGCTGGCAACCACAAAAAAACTCCTTAACCAAAAAGCCTCATTATCATTGGAACAAATAAGAATGGCATCAGGTCTGGGTTTTGTTGGTTTTGATGGCCACCGAACACCCAGCGCAGCTTCTCAAGTCATCACACGGCGTCAACCACAACAGAGGGCCCGGCGTTATTAAATAGAAAGTGTTTGCTATTTTAGAAGGCGTTGCTGCCCGTCAACGCCTGAGTGAATACCAGGAATAGCAATGGTCTATTCTCACTACCCTATTGCGCTGACAATCAACTTGCCATGCTCATTACCGTAATTAGAAAAGACCATTGGTATAAAACCGCCTTATCTCTTGATGCAAGTCACCGCCTGCCTGCCTGCCTTCTTTATATAAAAATACGCGACTGGATAGTTACCACTCTAAAAATGACAAAGGATTTATCTGAATGAGAAATGCATTTTCCGGGCTCTGTTCACAATAACTGTGGATAGAGCCAATGTGAGGCTTCTTGATCTAACAAACTTTCTTCTGAGAACTTATGAGTCTTTAAGAATCGTTTCCAGCCAAGATAGCGTGACAGGTCTTTTGTTGCGACGCCTTGGAATAGCCCATTAATCCAACGTTTCAGCTCGCTATGATAGGCGTTTACTGTTTGAACCTAAATCCTGCAAATAATATCGAAATAAAAGTTGCAATCACCCGTGAATAAAGAGATTAAGTGATGTTTTCGTTTCATAAAGCATCACTTTTTCAATGAGCAAAAAAAACAAGTCAAAAGCACGTTTGAAGCAGCGGAAGGTACATTTCACTCAAGCTAAAAAGCCGCTTACCAGTCAGGCTGGACTTATCCCTGTGTTTCGCTTCCTGAACCGGATGGGGCTGGCCGACCTACTGGACAAACGGATTAATATTCAACGAGGCTCTAATGCCACTTTCCCACTGTCAGATGTCATTCTGAT
Organism: Crossaster papposus; assembly: GCA_037893245.1. Lineage (NCBI taxonomy): Eukaryota > Metazoa > Echinodermata > Asteroidea > Velatida > Solasteridae > Crossaster > Crossaster papposus. Next base: position 4,493,541 of record JBAIAA010000008.1, on the reverse strand, counting down.
GGTAACCACCGGCATTCTGGCAGGTGCCAAAAGTCTGATGAAAGTGTGCACGGTCTGGCAGGATAGCGTTCTCCGAGAATGCACCCGTTTTCAACGCATTCCTTGTGACAGTCAATTTGGACGCATTTTAAAGCTGTTCCACTTTGCCAGCGTCGTTGAACTGGAAACCGCTGTCCACGAAATGAGGGAGAGTGTTTGGAAACAGGCACTGCGCTCAGGAACATCTACCGTTTATGCTTTTAAACAGGTCACCATTGACCTCGATTCTACGGTAAAAACCTGTTTTGGTTTTCAGGAAGGCGCAAAGAAAGGGTTTAACGAGAAAAAAAGAGGGGCGCTGTCGTACCACCCGCAGCTGGCCTTTTGCGCGGAAACCAAAGAAGTGCTGCAGGGTTGGTTACGAAGTGGTGATGCCTACACTGCTAATGGCTCCATAAAGTTTATGAAACAGTTGCTGGTTACTCTTCCTTCCCACATGAAGATTGTTTTCAGAGCTGATAGTGGCTACTTTGGTGGACCATTACTGACCTATCTGGAGGATTTAGGACATCGTTATCTGGTTAAGGTCAAACTGAAGAATCTACACAAACTGTTAATCCCGCAAGACTGGCAACCTGTCGTGCATCAGCCAGGGTGGGAGTGGTGCGAGTTTCAACACTGCTGTGGTGACTGGGACCGGGCTCGTTGCTTCGTGGCTGTCCGGCAAAGAAAGATCGGGAAGCCAGAAAACACCCAGTGCGAATTGTTAGACCCGAAGCCAGAGTACGACTACTTCTGCTACGTGACGACTGAGTCGTTGAGTCCATGGGAGATCCATAAAGCGTATGGCAAGCGGGCTACCTGCGAAACCTGGATCGAAGAGTGCAAAAACCAGATGGCTCTCGGGCAGATCAAAACCGATCATTTCATGGCAAACAGTGCGCTTATGCAATGTGCAATACTGGCCTACAATACAACACGTTGGATGGCACTGATGAGTGGGAATCGTCAGTTGATGAAGTGGGAGCCGGAAAGCATTCGCTGCTATATGATACGGGGTGCCGGAAAACTGTTGATAGGTAACAGGCAGTTGACCGTTGCCAGTAACAAAGAGCATCTCTACCAAACGGAGTGGGATGCTTGGCTAGCAGTAGGTAACTGTTTGGAAATAGCGAACAATGGATGATTAGAAAAACATTCTGCTAATGCGGAAGGAGTTATCGCGCCCTGATATCAGGAATAGCAGTAAGATGAACCAAACACGACGGCTCATGTGATTAAAATCCACTGAAAAGGTAAATATTTGCTCGATAGTAGCATAACCAGAATCAGGAGGGCTTGATCAGTTGCTGCGATTGGCCTGTTCGGGTTTGGATTGCAGGATTTAGGTAAATCAACAAGCAACCCTTCAAAGCTTTCAGGATGATACTGATTACCTGTTTCGCTGAATGACTCTGTTTTTCCGGTCTTTTCCTCCGGTAGAAAGTCTCTCTGATGGGCTTGGGCTTTATCCTTAGGCCTCAACAAACATGCATTGCTTTCATTACTAGCAGACTCTTTCATCTGGGCATTGGATACATGCGTTGAATCAGGCAAGTCGGTTAAGTGGTCACAGGCACCCTCATTAGTTCTTACAGAAGAAAAGTCATTCTGATCCGATGCTCTATCAACGGCTGATCTCACAAAGTCACTTTCTTCTGCTTTACGAACACAAGGCAAACATGACGAGAGGTATTTGGCGATTGTTCTCTTTGGAGATTGAGGAAATTCTGGAGGACTGCTATTAGCAATATTTGAAAATGACACTATTACCAGTAAAACTGGCACTAACAAAAATTCGCCCAACTAACCTTCTCGTTCGATTCTGGTATTCCCTGTTTACAAAAGCATGGAGTTGCATTTTAATTAACCCTTCTTTTACATCGATATCCCATTATTTATAGCAGCAGAAAAACCATGAACTTATTTTATCTCATCAGTTTCTGACTCCCTGTTCATTTCTCCCTATTCCTATCAAGAGCCATAATCGATAATAAAAGCCGATTACTTGGTTAAAAAGTCGGTTTATACATAGCTGTCTTGTACCCTCAAGGCATTTTATCCAACGGCTAAACCCTATATACTTGATACCCCCTGTCAGGTATTGCCACAGGGCTTTCATATATTCTATAGAGCCTTACCTCGTATTTTGAGAACCCCATGGAACACATCAACGAACTGATCCTGATTATGGTCAGCGCCATACTGGTCAATAATTTTGTGCTGGTGCAGTTTCTTGGACTGTGCCCTTTTATGGGCGTGTCCAATAAGCTGGAATCCGCCATGGGGATGTCGCTGGCGACCACCTTTGTGCTCACATTAGCGTCGATTTGCAGCTACCTTACCTATACCTATATCCTCAAGCCCCTTGAGTTAGAATTTCTGAACACCATTGCTTTTATTCTGGTGATTGCCGTTGTGGTGCAATTTACAGAAATGGTGGTGAAAAAAGTCAGCCCGTTACTCCATAATGTGCTGGGGGTGTTCCTGCCGTTGATTACCAGTAACTGTGCGGTATTGGGGGTCGCGTTGCTGAACACCAATCGCTTGGATTCGTCGCTGGCGACCTCAGCCACCTATGGCTTTTCGGCAGCGGTAGGGTTCTCGACGGTCCTGATATTATTTTCCGCCATGCGTGAACGAATTGCAGCGGCGGATGTGCCTTTGCCCTTTCGTGGCGCGGCCATTGGGATGATTACCGCCGGGCTGATGTCGATGGCCTTTATGGGCTTTACCGGCCTGATCAAATTGTAGGAAGCCACACACACCTATGGATACCGTGTTTTACGCCGTGGCGGCATTGCTGATACTTTCCCTGCTCTTTGGTGCCATTCTGGGCTTTGCCAGTGTTCGCTTTAAGGTAGAAGGCAACCCCATTGTTGACCAGATTAACGATTTGCTGCCCCAAACACAGTGTGGCCAGTGTGGTCACCCCGGTTGCACACCCTACGCTGAAGCCATTGCCGAGGGTGAAGCCATTAACAAGTGCCCACCCGGCGGTCAGGCGACTATTAATGCCCTGGCCGGTTTGCTGGATGTTGAAGCCCCTTCACTCGATGCCGAGCACGGTGCTGAACAGCCCCCGACGGTGGCGGTCATTCGTGAGGATGAATGCATTGGTTGTACCAAGTGTATTCAGGCCTGCCCGGTGGATGCCATTTTGGGCGCGGCTAAACAAATGCACACAGTGATTGCTGATGAATGCACAGGCTGTGACCTGTGTGTTGAGCCCTGCCCGGTTGACTGCATTGATATGGTACCGCTGGCCGTGACACCCATAAGCTGGCAATGGCAACTGCCTTCCGGTGAAAAACAACTGATTGCCACCGATAAACAGCCCCATCAGGCAGAGGGACAGGCCGCGTGAGTGAGACTTTGATTTATCCTTTTCCCGGGGGTGTGCACCCACCTGAAAACAAGGCCCAGTCAACACAGCGACCCATTGCAACCATGCCGTTGTGCAAAACCTATTATTTACCACTGAATCAGCATGCCGGCACGCATGCACAACCTTTAGTCGCCGTGGGTGAAAAGGTGTTAAAAGGGCAGATGTTGGCGCGGGCGGGCAGTTTTGTTAGTGCGCCGGTGCATGCACCGACATCAGGCACGATTACCGCCATCGCCCCTCACAATATCCCTCACCCCTCTGGCTTAACAGAAACCTGCATGGTGCTCGACAGCGACGGGAAAGATCAATGGGGTGACTTAGCTCCCCTGCCTGATTATCAGCAGTGTGATGCGCAAACACTGATCGACCGTATCACCAATGCCGGGGTTGTAGGTCTTGGCGGTGCCGGTTTTCCTGCTGCCGTGAAAATGGCCTCGCGGGATGAGAAAAAAATTCATACGCTGATTGTCAATGGAGCAGAGTGTGAGCCTTACATTACGGCGGATGATTTGCTGATGCGCGAGCGGGCGAACACCCTTGTCAGCGGGATTGCCATTATCGACCACCTGCTGTCGCTCGACACGGTACTGATTGGTATTGAAGACAACAAGCCCGCAGCCATTGCCGCCATGGAGCATGCCTGTGACGGCACACCTTACAAAGTGGTCACAGTCCCCACCAAATACCCCTCCGGCGATGCCCATCGGTTAACCTACCTATTAACAGGGAAAGAAGTACCGCACGATGCCCGCTCCGTAGAAATGGGCATTGTCTGTTATAACGTCGGTACACTGGCTGCCGTACACGATGCGGTCATAGAGGGAAAGCCGCTGATCTCGCGTATCACAACACTCACCGGCGATGCCCTGACCCACCCACAAAATGTATCCGTGTTGATAGGGACACCAGTGCACGAATTACTGGCCTTTGCCGGTTTACGTTCAGGGGCCTTATACAATTTAGTCATGGGTGGCCCGATGATGGGGTTCAGTCTTAAGGCGCTGGATGTGCCGGTCATTAAAACCAGTAACTGTTTTATTGCGGCCACTAAAGAAGAATTCCCTCCTGCACCAGAAGCACAACCGTGTATTCGTTGCGGGCTGTGCGCTGAGGTGTGCCCCTGCGAACTCTTGCCGCAACAGTTGTTCTGGCATGCACAGGCAGAAAACAATGAGCAGTTAGTCCACCATAATCTGTTTGACTGCATCGAGTGCGGTGCCTGTGCCTTTGTGTGCCCCAGTACGATTCCCCTGGTGCAGTATTACCGCGCATCGAAAGATACGATTCGTTTGCAGGAAGCCAAACACGATAAGTCGGAAGTGGCAAAACAACGCTTTGAGCACCGTCAAACGCGGCTCACACGCGAACAGACTGAAAAAGAAGCCCTCCGCAAAGCCAACGCAGAACGCGCCGCCAGACTGAAAGCCGAAAGAGCCGCAAACCCAGAGGGCAAAGCACAAGCACCTGCCGATGACCCGGTACAAGCTGCTATTGCCCGGGCAAAGGCAAAAATAGCAGCGGCAGCCGGTACCACCGTGAGCGTGTCAAAACCTGCACTGTCACCGCAGCAGAAAGAGATTAAGATCAAGCTGTCCATGGCCAAAGCCCAACTCAAGAAAACCGAGCGGGCATTAGTGCAGGCCAAAGCGCAGGCACCAGAGGGTGTCGACAAACCAGAAAGAGTCGATAAACTCAACGCTGATATTCACATGCTGCAAGGACAGGTAGCGTCGCTGCAAATTGCCTTTGATGCCCTGCCATCAGAAACCAGCACGCCGGCTAAACCAGATGATGCAAAAGACGCAAAAAAGCAAACCATTGAACGTGCCTTAGCAAAAGCCACTTTGCGTAAAGCCGAGAAGGCGCTGACCAGCGCACAAGCAGCCGGTCACGATACCACTGCCTTGATGCAACAAGTGGCAGAAGCCCAGCAAAAACTACAAGCACTGGCAGAACAACCACCTGCGCCTGCCGTCAAAGCGCCTGTACCCAAAAAAGCCCCGTTAAGCGATGCCGAAAAGAAACTGAAGATTGAACACGCCATGGCCAAAGCCGCTGTTAAAAAACTGCAGCGTGCCATGACACAGTCAGAACCTGACGATGCACAAGCGCTTCAATCCCAGCTCGTGATTGCCGAGCAAAAAGCACAGCAGGCAGAGCACGCCCTGCAAGCACACCAGAGACACTGACGGAACGCATAAATGACACTGGTCAGACAAACATCGCCACACACCACCGGGGCGACGCGCACTCAACAGATCATGACACGGGTACTGCTTGCGGCAGTACCGGGGATTATTGCCCAAACCGTATTCTTTGGCATGGGCACTCTGGTCAATGTGCTCTGGTGCCTACTGATTGCCTTGAGTTGTGAAGCATTGATACTCAAACTGCGAAAACGGCCATTGGGTTTTTACCTGAAAGATTACAGTGTGATGGTGACTGCACTATTGCTAGCTGTATCACTCCCTCCCTTTTCACCCTGGTGGTTAACGCTGATTGGGACATCGTTTGCGGTGATTATCGGTAAACACCTTTACGGCGGGTTAGGGCAGAACCCCTTTAACCCAGCCATGCTCGGTTATGTGTTGTTGTTGATTTCTTTTCCTCAGGAGATGACCCAATGGTTGCCGCCGCTCGGCGTTGGTGACAGTGTGGCCAACCAATCGCCCTTTACAGGGTTCATCACTGCCATTACCACGATATTCCCCTTTGGACAGGGTGTACCGGTTGATGCAGTGAGTATGGCGACACCCCTGGATGTACTGCAAGAAAATAACAGCCTGACGCTGACAGAGCTCTGGGCCAGCAACCCTATCTTTCAGAGTATTGCCGGTCGTGGCTGGTTATGGGTGAACCTGGCCTATTTAGCCGGTGGGCTGTTTATGCTGTATAAACGCTTGTTCACCTGGCACGGCCCCGTCGGTATGCTGGGGGCACTCGCCGTGATGTCTTTCCTCTTCTCCGGCGGGAGCGGTTCGGACAGCCATGGTTCGACCTTGTTCCACCTGCTCAGCGGTGCCACCATGCTCGGTGCCTTTTTTATTGTCACGGACCCGGTCAGTGGTGCCACCAGTAATAAAGGCCGGCTGGTATTCGGCATAGGTGTGGGTATTTTCGTGTACATCATTCGTGCCTTGGGCGGGTACCCAGACGGTGTCGCCTTTGCCATCTTACTGATGAATATGGCCGCACCCACCATCGACTATTACACCCAGCCACGCACCTATGGGCATAAAAAACCCAACAAAGGGCTGCCACAGCCTAAATAATGCCAGAGATTTTTGTGAATGAGTGACACCACACCATCGGCAGACAGCGCAAGTAAAGGGCTGTTGAAAACTATTGCCCAAAACAGCATCAGCTTAGGGCTTTTCTCTGTATTGACGGTAGGGCTGATCGCCCTGACCTACGTGCTGACGAAAGATCGCATTTCTGATCAGGTACGCCTGTTTGAAGCCAAAGCGTTGATGGCGATTTTGCCCCCAGAGACGCACGACAATGTCCTGCTGGATTCGACCATTACGGTGCCACCGTCAACGCTACTCTCGACGGAGAAGCCCCAAAAAGCCTATGTTGCTGTGAAAAAGGGAAAGGCTGTCGCCGTGATTCTGCCTGCCACCGCACCCGATGGTTATAATGGCCGGATTGATTTACTGGTGGGTATTCACCGTGATGGTACGCTGGCCGGTGTACGGGTAGTGACGCATAAAGAAACGCCGGGGCTCGGCGATAAAATCGACACCAACGTATCGCCATGGATACGAGGGTTTGCCGGCTTATCGCTCACCCACCCAGCCACCAAAGGCTGGGCCGTTAAAAAAGACGGGGGGGAGTTTGACCAGTTTACCGGAGCCACCATTACACCCCGGGCTGTGGTAGGAGCGGTTTATCGGACACTGGAATACTTTAACGCTCACCGTGACCAACTGCTGGTAATGAAAACAATGAAAAAGGACAGCCACCATGAGTGACAATATCATTGCCCGCAGCACAGCCACAGAGATTACCCAACAGGGTCTCTGGAAAAACAACCCGGCATTGGTACAGCTATTGGGCTTATGCCCTTTGCTCGGCGTATCAAACAGCGTGGTGAATGCGCTGGGTTTGGGGCTGGCGACAATGCTGGTTGTGATGGGTTCAAACGTGGTGGTTTCGCTGATTCGCCACCACATCAGCGATGCTATTCGCCTGCCCGTGTTTGTAATGATTATTGCTGCTTTTACCACCTGCATTGAACTGTTAATGCAGGCCTATACCTACGAGCTGTATAAAATACTCGGCATATTTATCCCACTGATTGTCACCAACTGTATTATTCTCGGTCGGGCTGATGGTTATGCGTCTAAAAACCCAGTGCACCTGTCTGCCCTTGATGGCCTGATGATGGGCACAGGGTTTGCGGCTGCCTTGCTGGTACTGGGCACACTACGAGAGCTAATTGGGCAGGGCACCCTGTTTGCCAATATGGACTTACTGCTTGGCTCGGTGGCTCAGGGGTGGACCATTACCGTCTTTAGTGATTACAAGCAGTTTCTGTTTGCCATTTTACCCCCTGGCGCTTTTGTGTTTATGGGGTTTTTGATTGCTCTAAAAAACTGGATAGACCATCGGACAGCCAAAATACAACAGCATGCTCCAACCCCATTTCCAGCAGAAAGCAAACGTGTACGAGTAACAGGGAAGGTTGCCTAATACCAATGGTATTTTCTAACTACCTAGAACTTACGCATTGACAGGTCCGGCAAAAAATGGCCTCAACCATTCCTTCCCCTCGGAGAAGCTTTTTATGAAATCCCAGGTAGCTTCTTTGAGGGCGTCTTTCCTGACGCTATAGACGCTTCTGAGTGACCCTGATACTTTCATCGCCTGAAGACAGGTATAGCCAAAGATAGCCGCAAAAATATGATTCCGGACCTGTCGCTCCCCTCTCACCTGAAAACGCTCGATGTTGCAGAGTTGCTTTAATGCCCGGTGATACTCTTCGATCGCCCAATGATGTTGGTGCAGCTGATCAAAATCAGATCGTGGAGATAGATCTGCTCAGACATGAGGAGTGTAAACAACGTAATGGCGCAGCTCGTTTTTGAGTCGCGTCCGGTAGAGTCGTACATGACCAAAGTTACGTAGCCATACAGTTTTTCCTTCTTCGGGAATCTCCAGGCTCTGCACCTGTTGGTAGTTACCCTTTTGCACAGAGACAGTACGGTTGCTTTTAACAGCGAACATAAAACCCAAACCATTGTTTTTCACAGCTTTGAGGTTTCCAATACTGCTATACCAAGAGTCACCGGTAACACATGCAGGTTCGAGTCCCCATGCCAGTACTTCTTTCAGCATATCGACAAAGTAGTCATTTTTAGTTTTGCCATCGGCTGGATTGTAAATACGGAAATTAACGGGCAAGTTGTAGCCTTTGATGTCCGTGTAATAAAGCGTGATGAGATTAATACCCTTGACGGTTTTGTGGTGCTTTCCTGAGTAGTAATGACCGACTAAAGCCGTGTAATGGGTATAAGGTTTATCCAGCACCGTATCATCAACCGATAGCGTCCCACCTTCAAGAATAAGCCTTGCTGACGCTTCTAGAAAAAGATCTTCAGGAGCAAAGTTTTCACGTTGGAGAAAGCGGTTAACACTGTCATGCGATATATCACTCAATTCGCTAAGACGGGTACAGGTGGCTGATTTGGGTTCACAGAGTAGAAACCCCGTATACTTCGGGAGGTCGCACTTGGCTGTTGTTGGTTTTGTTATTTTTCTACGCACGACGACATCCACTGTTTTTTTGCTGATCTAGCAATTTTTTTGGATGTCTGTCAATGCGTAAGTTCTACTACCGTAATGAACATGGCAAGTTGAGCATCAGAACAAGGCGAAACCACGAGTAATAGCCAGCTATTGCGAGGAGCTTCAACGCAGTGCTGGTGTTCAACTTGTCAGCGCAATAGCGTCGTTAGAATAGACCATGGGTCTAACCTGTCAGTCAGGCAAACAAAAATGCTATCAACCGGTTAGTTTACCTAACGCAATATGATAAATTCTTTGAAAAAGTGTCTGAATCAGGAGTGAAACCTTAAAAATTAACTCAACTTTAGGAAAAGGAGATCAGCTATGTTCGGATCAACACGACAAGATATAAGCAACGCTGCCCAATCATTGACTCAGCAAATCGAAAAGGGACACTGGAGTATCACTGATAATAATGAGTGCTACACGCCGGGTGGACAAAGAGTCATTATTGAAATGAATGGTACAATTAGAGAGGTGTCTCAGCATGACTACGAAAAGCACCGTTTTCTTCGTAATGGTCTAGAGTCTAATACAACAATGAGAACGAACAAAGTTCTACAGGATTTGCGGACTACCATTAAAAATGAGCGGGTCGCTCCACTTTCAGCAGGCTCACCCCCTCGCTCAACTCAAGCAGGACTCCAAGGGTTTCTGAAACCTATTACTGTCAACTATCTAGGTCAGACAGACACTGAAATCTCAGACGAACTGGCGGCCGAAGTATCTTTCAGACACTGTACGTTTGCCAGTAAAAAAACCGTAACTATTCAGCACCCAGCAATGGCTTATGGTTATAGTTTTGTACTGCCATAAGCAGTGCCTCAAAAGCATTAAGCCCTTGCTTCTTTGCAGATGATAAGTAACTACGAACTCTTGTAAACCACTCTCCCCCGTCTTCACTCCTGAAGCAACCTGATATCTTCTGCTTTAATTTTGCCATGCGGACATCCCGCTCGCTGCCATTATTGTCGAACGGTATTTTGAAGTTAGTCATAAATCGTAGGGTTTCTTCCTGATACTTTAATAAACGTTTGAACAGATTGTATGCTTGCGTGTTTTTGGTTTTCTTTTTTCCAAGCCGTTGTCGTCGTCTTTCCATGACAGCGGCCTCCTTCTCTAAAGCGCGCTGCGCCAAGCGGGTGAAGATACGGTCAATCCGTACTCTAATGGTTGCCGGCATTTCAGTTAAGCCTATGCGCTTAAAGCCTTTACAAAGATGCAAGGCTAGCCTCAACACTTTAATTATTAGACCGGCCAAGTAATTGCCGTCATGATCCAGAACGGCTTGTAATTCTCGTAAGTGATGCGCGTTGCACAGCGTATGAGTCACTGCATAATGAAAATAGGGTTTCCAATGGTCATGTACCAGCACACCAGTAAACAGCAATAGAACACCCATTGCATCCATAGCTTCACGCCCACGTTTTTTTGATAGATATAGAACTTACGCATTGACAGGTCCGGCAAAAAATGGCCTCAACCATTCCTTCCCCTCGGAGAAGCTTTTTATGAAATCCCAGGTAGCTTCTTTGAGGGCGTCTTTCCTGACGCTATAGACGCTTCTGAGTGACCCTGATACTTTCATCGCCTGAAGACAGGTATAGCCAAAGATAGCCGCAAAAATATGATTCCGGACCTGTCGCTCCCCTCTCACCTGAAAACGCTCGATGTTGCAGAGTTGCTTTAATGCCCGGTGATACTCTTCGATCGCCCAATGATGTTGGTGCAGCTGATCAAAATCAGATCGTGGAGATAGATCTGCTCCGACATGAGGAGTGTAAACAACGTAATGGCGCAGCTCGTTTTTGAGTCGCGTCCGGTAGAGTCGTACATGACCAAAGTTACGTAGCCATACAGTTTTTCCTTCTTCGGGCATCTCCAGGCTCTGCACCTGTTGGTAGTTACCCTTTTGCACAGAGACAGTACGGTTGCTTTTAACAGCGAACATAAAACCCAAACCATTGTTTTTCACAGCTTTGAGGTTTCCAATACTGCTACCTAAATCCTGCAATACAAACTCCAACAGGCCAAACATACGCATTGATCAAATCCTCCTGACTCCGATTATCCTGCTGTCGAGAAAATACTGGCCTTTTCAGTGGATTTTCATCGCTCGAACCATCGTATTTTTATTCATCTTACTCCTATTCCTAATATCAGAGCGTAACAACACCTTCCGCATCAGCAGAATGTTTTTTCTAACCATCCGTTGTACGGCTATTTACAAACAGTCACCCACTGCCAGCCAAGCATCCCACTCCGTCTGGTAGAGATGCTCTTTGTTACTGGCAACGGTCAACTGTCTGCTACATGTTAACAATTTTCCAGCAACCCGTATCATATAGCAGCGAATGCTTTCCGGCTCCCACTTCATCAGCTGACGATTTCCACTGACCAGAGCCATCCAGCGTGTCGTATTGTAGGCCAGTATTGCACATTGCATAAGCGCACTGTTTGCCATGAAATGATCGGTTTTGATCTGTCCAAGGGTCATCTGATTTTTGCACTCTTCAATCCAAGTTTCACAGGTAGCCAGCTTACCGTACGCTTTATGGATCTCCCACGGACTCAACAACTCAGTCGTCACGTAACAGAAGTAGTCGTACTCTGGCTGCGGATTTAACAGTTCGCCCTGCATATTTTCGGGCTTCCCTGGCTTTCTTTGTCGCACAGCCACGAAGCAGCGATTCCGGTCCCAGCTACCACAGCGGTGTTGAAACTCACACTGCTCCCAACCTGGCTGATTTATGACAGGCTGCCAGTCTTGCGGGATTAACAGTTTGTGCAGATTCTTCAATTTCACCTTGATGAGATAACGATGCCCCAGATCATCCAAATAAGTCAGTAGTGGGCCACCAAAGTAGCCACTGTCAGCCCTGAAAAAAATCTTCATATGAGAAGGCAGGGTGATCAGCAGTTGCTTCATAAACTCTATGGCGCCATTGGCGGTGTAGGCATCGCCACTTCGTAACCAGCCTTGCAATACTTCTTTAGTTTGAGCGCAAAAGGCCAATTGCGGGTGGTACGAAAGAGCCCCTCTTTTTTTCTCATTAAAGCCTTTCTTGGCGCCTTCCTGAAAACCGAAACAGGTTTTTACCGTAGAATCGAGGTCAATGGTGATCTGTTTACGTGCATAAATGGTAGATGTTCCTGAGCGCAACGCCTGTTTCCAAACCCTGCCCCTCATTGCGTGGACAGCGGTTTCCAGTTCAACGACGCTGGCAAAACTAAACAGCTTTAAAATGCGTCCAAATTGACTGTCACAAGGGATTCGTTGCAATTGGGTACATTCTCGAAGAGTGCTATCCTGCCAGACCGTGCACACTTTCATCAGACTTCTGGCACCTGCCAGAATGCCGGTGGTTACCATCAGAATGACATCTGACAGTTGGAAAGTGGCATTAGAGCCTCGTTGAATATTAATCCGTTTGTTTAGTAAGCCGGACAGCCCCATCCGATTCAGGAAGCGAAACGCAGGGATCAGTCCAGCCTGACTGGTGAGCGGCTTTTTAGCTTGGATGAAACGTACCTTCCGCTGTTTCAAACGTGCTTTTGACTTGTTTTTTTTGCTCATGGGAAAAGTGATGCTTTATTGAAACCAAAGCATCACTTAATCCCTTTATTCATAGGATATTGCAACAGTTATTTCGAGATCCTTTGCAGGATTTAGGTGCTATACCAAGAGTCACCGGTAACACATGCAGGTTCGAGTCCCCATGCCAGTACTTCTTTCAGCATATCGACAAAGTAGTCATTTTTAGTTTTGCCATCGGCTGGATTGTAAATACGGAAATTAACGGGCAAGTTGTAGCCTTTGATGTCCGTGTAATAAAGCGTGATGAGATTAATACCCTTGACGGTTTTGTGGTGCTTTCCTGAGTAGTAATGACCGACTAAAGCCGTGTAATGGGTATAAGGTTTATCCAGCACCGTATCATCAACCGATAGCGTCCCACCTTCAAGAATAAGCCTTGCTGACGCTTCTAGAAAAAGATCTTCAGGAGCAAAGTTTTCACGTTGGAGAAAGCGGTTAACACTGTCATGCGATATATCACTCAATTCGCTAAAACGGGTACAGGTGGCTGATTTGGGTTCACAGAGTAGAAACCCCGTATACTTCGGGAGGTCGCACTTGGCTGTTGTTGGTTTTGTTATGTTTCTACGCACGACGACATCCACTGTTTTTTTGCTGATCTAGCAATTTTTTTGGATGTCTGTCAATGCGTAAGTTCTAGTTTTGCTAGATCTCTGGTTAAGCTCATGGGGTTACAGCTTAAAGTCCCTGATTACAGCACTCTCAGTAAGCGAAGCATCAATTTATCATTGCAAAAGCTCATCGATACCTGTGAGCCTGGTTCTCACTTTCTGGTAGATAGCACAGGATTGAAGGTTTATGGCAAGGATGAATGGAATCAGGAAAAACACGGTACGAAGCCTAAACGTACTTGGCGAAAACTGCATTTAGCCATCGATAAAAATCATCATGTCGTTGCAAGTGACCTTACCGGAAAAGAGATAGGTGATACTTCAGTTTTGCCTAATCTGCTGGATCAAGTTGATGGATTTGAGGTTTTCATGGCCGATGGAGCCTATGATAGCGACAAGGTTTATCAGCAAATTAAACAGAAGCAAGCTGCTGCTAAAATCGTGATTCCACCACCTAAAAATGCTGTGCCTGACAGTAGTCAGCACAATACACGAAACGAGGCAGTAGCCCTCATAAAAGAGCGAGGTCGCATGGCGTGGCAAGGGCTAACCGGATACGGCCTGAGAGCCTTGGTTGAATTGGCTATGCTTCGCTATACAACCATTATCGGCTCAAAGATGAAAGCACGTGAACTACCTCAGCAAAAAACGGAGGCAGAGGTTTCCGTTCGCGTGTTGAACAGGATGACCGGTTTAGGGATGCCGATATCAGTTAAAGCTAGCTGAAAAAGGCCTGGATACAGGCTCGATCAGGCTGAGCTTTATTTATGCAACAACGCCATATTAATGCAATTTCTACGATGGGCATTATTTTGTTGATGTTCTTACTGGGGTTGCACTTGCATCCCACTAACCTGTTCCGGCAATTAAAGCAAACCGCGGCGGTCACCTTTCTGCGCATTGTCTTTACCGCTGCGCTGGTAGTGGCTCCGTTGCATTGGGTATTCCACTTTACGCTGTGCGATGCCCTGATTTCCGGGATGGCTTTGTCATTTTCCAGTACGGTTATCAGCCTGAAATTAATCCCGACCACAACGTTGCATCATACGCGTGTGGGGGAGGTGATGATCAGCATACTGCTGTTTGAAGATATTCTGGCCATTTTAGCGATGTTATTGCTCTACGGCGGAGGCGGGGAGGCGTGGCATGTGAGTATTTTGCTCTTGCCATTGAAAATGGTTGTGTTTGCGCTGTGTGCCTGGTTAATGGTTCGTTATGTTGTGCTCCCCTTGTTTAGACGATTCGACATTATTTCGGAATATATTTTCCTGGTGTCGCTGGGGTGGTGTCTTACGGCGGCAGCACTGGCCGACTGGTGTGGGTTATCGCACGAAATCGGTGCTTTTTTAGCGGGGGTGACACTGGCAACATCGCCAATAGCGCTTGTGATTGCTGAAGGGCTAAAACCCTTGAGGGAGTTTTTTTTGATACTCTTCTTCTTTTCTGTCGGCGCACAGTTTAATCCTTTGATCCCGCTCAACTTGTGGGGGGCGATTTTAGCGGCAGCGGCGATTGTATTATTGAGCAAACCGTATGCTTTCCGGTTTTTGTTAACACATTTGGCGAAAGAGCGGCCAGACCGTGCGATGGATATGGGCTTGCGTCTGGGACAAAGCAGTGAATTTTCATTATTACTGGCATGTGGGGCTTTGGCGGCCCATCAGTTATCGAATGAGGCTGCACTGGTGGTAGAGGGCGCCGCGATTGTGACGTTTGTTGTCTCCACGTATGTGGTGGTCTGGCGGTTACCGACACCTATTTCATCAAAAGGCGGCATGCGAAGCGATTAGCGAGAATAAAATGTCGTTTAGTCTTGTTGCTGTTCCGGGTAAAACAATTTTTCAGCATAGAATATTAGAAAAGCCATTTTTATTGCGTCGAAAGGTGTCCGACAAACAATCAAGGCTTGTATTAACACTGTTCAATGAGGATAAGAGTGATGTGGGGGAACTGCAAGCTGTCGCTATAAAGCACAGGATGCCAGCGCCTGCCATCGATCATTATTTGCATAGGGTAGATAATGTCGAGGTGACATTGCCTTTTCGTCAATGCTCCTTGGGAATACTGTTGCTGTATATTGCTTTGAAAGAAGCCATTATTAATAGTGGTGAGTTTCTGTATCTCTGGTACCCGCTTGAAAAAGCCCAGGGATTTTATGTGCCTTTAGATTTTTACCCTGACCCCGATGCTGTCCAATGGCCGAGTGTTCTGGACACCGAGCACCCTCCCACGGGCTATTACCGGTGGGATTATGAGTCTTTTTTACGTAAGAAACTGCATGAAAGACGGGGGTTTTCGCAGTGGTGGGGAAACGTTAATACATTACAATCATCGATGACTCCAAAGGTAAATGCTGCATTGGTGCGGTTATGAGAGTTGGGTCGAATGTGCTATTAATCGTTTATAGGCTTTTCAAGAAACGGTTGGGCTCTCTGATTGTTTCATGGTCTGGTAGCCTGTCCATACTCTGATAGCTGCCGTCACAATGCACAGTACCGCAAAGCCAGACGCTAGAGAGGGAAAGTACTGTGGCATCAGACAAAACAGCACAAAAATGATAATAGTTTCAGTGCCTTCCGCCAGGCCCCCTAAGGAATACAATGATTTATGTGCAAAATGGGGGTGATCGATACGGTGCTTTTCTGCCATCACACTAAACGCCAGAAAGCTTGCCCCTGTGCCCATAAAAGAAAAGAGCAACAGGCTTGCAGGCAGCGCATTATTAGTGGGGTCTGCGGCAGCAAAACCCAGAACCACACCGGCATAGAAAATAAAGTCGAGGGTGATATCCAGGAACCCACCTGCATCTGTGGGGGTTTGCAATCGAGCAAGTGCTCCGTCAAGACCATCCAGTGTTCGGTTGATAACGATCATAATGAGTGCGGCTATATACAGTTGGTTAGCCAGTAAGGGAATCGCCAGCATGCCAAACAGGAAACCGATGACGGTCAGATGATTCGGGTTAACCCCCTGTTTATTCAGTATGCCTGCGCTTTTTATCAGTGCAGGGTTCACCCATTGTGTTGTCCATCGGTCTAGCATTGAGACTTTTCATCCTGTGGATAAATTGATAGGGGCAGCTATGATACTACAGCCTCGGTCAGCTGTTTTTATTGATTTTTAGCACTGCTCGGGGCATCGTCAGAAGTATCAATTTTTTGAGTGGGGCTGTAATGTCCAAGGTATCGGATCACAATAACGATAAGACCTTTCTGAAGGGTATGAAGCAGCACTGGGTCATTGTCTGTGCATTGATCGCCATATTTATTGGGTTGCTGGCGTTTGTCTTTAATCTGGGCGGGCGCGATGCCACCGCAGAAAATGAACACTTGGCTCAGGTGAACAGCAGTCTTCGGGAAAGTGTCAATGCGACGGAAGTTGAACGTCAGCAATACTTGCGGGATATGGCTATTTTGGCTAGTACTCCGTCCGGCAGAAGATGATAGTTTGCTGAAGGCTATTCTAATAACTCCGAGTCCATAACACCGGAGTTATTATGACCATCAAATATCATGTTCGACTCAGCGAGGAAGAACGATCAATACTTGAACGGCTTATCAAGCAGGAAAAGCCCAAAGTTGCACCACACAAAAAACGTAAAGCCAAGATCCTTCTGGCTATCGATGAAAACCATGATCCACTGCAGCATGATCAGGTAGCCAAAGCTTTCCATGTTAGGCCGCTTACTATCACTCGCCTCAGGAAACGATTTGTTGAAGAAGGGCTTGATGTCGCTGTCAATGGAAAACTAAGCAGCCACGGTCGGGTACGTAAACTCGATGGCGCAGCCGAAGCTCACCTTATTGCCCTTACCTGCTCACCACCACCGGAAGGAGCCAGCCGATGGACGCTAAATTTACTGACAGATCGCATGATTGAGCTCAGATACGTCGAATCGATTTCCAGAAGCACAGTACATGAGGGACTAAAAAAAATGAGCTTAAGCCCTGGCAAAAAAAGGAATGGTGTATACCTGCGGAAGAAAGCGCCAACTTTGTGAGTGCGATGGAGGATATTCTTGAAGTCTATAAACGTCCTCTTGATCCAAGGCGTCCGCTTGTTTGCCTTGATGAAAGTAGCAAGCAGCATGTTACAGAAGTCGTTAATCCAATGCCTGTTGAGCCTGGAAAACCGGAACGTTATGACACAGAGTATGAACGTAATGGCGTCAGCAATCTGTTCATGATGTTTGAACCCTTGACAGGTTGGCGGCATGTTGAGGTGACTGATCGTAGGACAGCGATTGATTGGGCTCATCAAATCAAGTTTCTGGTCGATGTTCGCCACAAAGATGCAGAGAAAGTTATACTGGTTGGAGACAACTTGAACACGCATTCTCCCGCATCACTTTATAAAGCTTTTTCCCCAGAAGAAGCCCGCAGAATGATTGATAAGCTTGAGTTTCATTACACCCCAAAGCATGGCAGTTGGCTGGATATGGCCGAAATTGAGCTGAGTATACTGAGTCGCCAATGTCTGGATCGGCGTATCCCTACCCAAGATATTCTCCGGAGAGAAGTCAAAGCCTGGGAGGAGAAGCGCAACGCAAGAAAAGTGACTACACAGTGGCGTTTTACCACTGAAGACGCTCGGATAAAACTTAAGAGACTGTATCCAAAGATGCCAGAGCTTGATAATACAGAGTAGATTGAGAGCCTCCATAGAACATAAACCAGACTATTAGAGCAGCACTTTTTCCCATGAAAAATTGGGAAATGGGGCACTTTGCGTGAAATAACCCATTTTTTTGTCCTGCCACTCAAAATTGACTCAAATACCAGGACGGCTAACCATTGTCGACCATTTACACAAACAGCTGACCGATCGGTTATCTGTGATTATCAAATGGTGTCGGATGGAGTACTAGTACTAAGAATGTGGATAAACTGGCGTTGGAAAATACGCGGGTATTGATTCGTAATTTAGAAGAAGATAAAGCCCGGCTGGAAAAGGAACTGGCCTTTTACCGAAGCATTATTGCGCCCGAGGATGCAGCGACAGGTGTTAGAGTGCAGACGCTTGAATTGCGTGAAAACCCTCAGTTGCGAGAATTCCATTTTCGAATAGTGATCTCTCAGGTTTCTCGAAGTAATGCGTTTCTGAAAGGCCATATTACGATTGATATCGAGGGGACAGAAGGAGAAAAAGAGCTCTCTTTATCGCTGTTTCAGTTGGCAGGCAACGAAAAAGCCAGCTTGCCGTTGGGCTTTCGTTACTTTCAGGCACTGCCAGAAAACCCTGATTTATATACGTTCACATTGCCTGAGGGCTTTGTCCCTAAACAGATCAGGGTATCTATCAAGATTCAAAGAGGTGCAGCTCAGCAGTTGAATGAGGTTTACAACTGGGAAAAAACGCTGGCGACAGAGACGCACTCTCCTCTGGAATAGAACGGTAGGGGCAGTATTCGTCTTGGCCTCAGGCTGTTATCATAGGCGCTAATAAAACATGAGTGTTAGCGGGCTAAGGAATGCTTGAGTTGAGAATTTTTAGCACGGGAGGATGAATGAGTATCGTAGAAACGGTTACCCCTACACCAATAATCTTTACGGAAAATGCAGCGAAAAGAGTCAAAATACTGGTGGAAGATGAAGAGCGAGAAAACCTGAAATTAAGGGTGTATGTTACGGGGGGTGGCTGCTCCGGCTTTCAGTACGGCTTTACGTTTGATGATAATGTGGCCGACGATGATACGCTCATTGAGAATGAGGGTGCCCAGTTGGTCGTGGATTCGTTAAGTTATCAGTATCTTGTCGGTGCAGAGGTCGATTATGAAGAAGGGCTGCAGGGGTCACGCTTTTTGGTGAAAAACCCGAATGCGACTGCTACCTGTGGGTGTGGCTCGTCGTTTTCTATTTAGAAACATTCAGAGCGCATACCCTAAAATAGGTTCAGAGAAGGAGTTCTGACCCGTTATTACCCACTCAATAAAGATGTGCTACATCTGATGTTCAGCCTACCATGCTCATTACGGCAGTCAGTAAGAGCTTTGGTATAAATGGCTTCCATCAGTGGATCCCTCCAAAGGCGTATTACCTGATTATAGCTATGAGGAATAAACGCCCCCCAAAACCCGAAAACCTTTAGCACCCGTCACATCCGGTAAATTCCCCGCCAGCCCCTGCAATGTTTGTTTTGCCAGCCAGGCAAAGGCAATAGCTTCCACCCATTCGGGTTCAATACCGAGTGCTTGTGTCGTGGCGACGGGAATACCGTCCAGTTCTGATGCTAAATGCGCCATTAAGGTGTTATTTCTAGCCCCCCCACCACAGATATACACCTCTTTTGTCGTGGGTGCATAGTGCTTTAATGCTCTAGCAATACCTTGGGCCGTGAGTTGGCACAATGTTGCCTGAACAACAGACGGTGGTGTGTCAGCAAATGACTGGAGTTGCTGTGACAGCCATTGTGGGTTGAACCGTTCTCGTCCGGTACTTTTGGGTGGTGCCTGCCGAAAGAACGGGTCGCTCATCATGACACTGAGCAGTGTTTGGCTGAAGGTGGCTGTTGCTGCCCATCGCCCGCCGCGGTCAAAGGGGGTTCCTTTGTGTTTTTGGCACCAGTAATCCAGCAACAAATTGCCCGGACCAGTGTCAAACCCCGTGACAGGTTGTCGGTCATCGGCAGGTAGCAGGGATATATTGCTAATCCCACCAATATTTACGATGGCCCGAGGTGTTTTGGGTGATGCAAACACCGTGTTGTGAAAAGCAGGCACCAAAGGTGCGCCCTGCCCGCCAGCAGCCATATCCCGACGACGGAAATCGGCAACAACGGTGATGCCTGTTTGTTCGGCAAGAATATTAGGGTCGCCGACCTGAAGGGTATAGGCCAATTCTGGTAAATGCCTGACGGTTTGTCCGTGGCTGCCTATTGCACAGATGGCTGAAGCAGGCTCACCGGTGTGCTCAAGTAATGCATTCACGGCTTGTGCGGAGAGTTGGGCCATTTGCTGTTCTACAATAGCCAGTTGCGCTATTTCGTTCTCACCGGGCTGGCAGAGGGTGAGAATGTTACGGCGAACGTCCGGTGGTATGGGTAGCGAGTAATGATCGAGCAACTGAGGTGTTTTATGATCAAGTGAGACAAGCACAGCGTCCAGTCCATCCAGACTGGTCCCTGACATAAGGCCTATGTATTTTTCTGCCATGATGCGTCACTCAAAGGAAAGTAATGTTATTGTAAGCAAAGATTGACTATGAACGTTGTGTATTTTTATACCCAATAAAAAAGCCCTCAAAGGAGGGCTTTATAGTGACTTACTGGCGCGCCAACATGGTGGCTTCCGCTTTATCCAGCTTGGCTAATAGTGTTTGGCTCTGTTGTTTAAAACGTGCCATTTCCTTTTTTGGAATTGGAGAAGCGTCAGGCAGTTTCACGGTCATCGGGTTTCGGTGAATGCCGTTCACACGGAACTCATAATGAAGGTGAGGGCCTGTTGCCCAACCGGTTTGTCCGACATAGCCAACAGTTTGTCCCTGCTTTACGGACATGCCTATTTTCAGGCCTCTGCGCAGTTTATTCTGGTGAGCATAGACAGTAACAATATTGTTGGGATGTTGAATAAACACAACATTGCCGTAGCCGCGCTGCCAGCCCGCGTATTTTATCTTTCCATCACCTGCCGCTTTAATCGGTGTATTGGTGGGTGCGGCGTAATCGACACCTCGATGAGGCCGCTTGGTTTTGTAAATAGGGTGTAGTCTATTGAGGTTAAAACGCGAGCTGATGCGTGTAAAGTCGACAGGCGTGCGGAGAAAGGCTTTTTTCATGCTTTTTCCGGCGGGGGAGTAATAATTCGTGTCTCCTCTGCTGTCGGTGTAACGCACCGTGGTATAAGTGTCGCCCTGATTTGTAAAAGACGCAGCCAGGATATTACCGTCTTCCAGTTTTTCACCGTCCAGGTACTTTTCTTCATAGATCACGTTAAAACTGTCACCATTACGAATATCCTGTACAAAATCGATATCCCAACCAAAGAGTCCCGCAAGCTTCATGGTCAGGTTATCAGACAGGCCGGCTTGTTGGCTGGCGATAAACAGAGAGCTGTCGATCTCACCATGCCCATAGGCAATACGGGTTTCAGGTTCAAGCGTGACAATTTTTCCGGTATAACCTTTATCTGTTTTTTCGTAAAAGAGGCTACGAAGTTTTGATTGCTGGTAACGAAACTGGGTTAATTCACCGGCTTTGTTGATACGAAAACTCAGGGTCTGACCGGGTTGTATTTTTGAGAGTGACTTGCCGACTTTTGGGGTAGAGGTAATACTGTGCACGACACTGGCGTTGAGTCTCTGTTTCTGGAACAACGCTGATAGGTTATCGCCGGATTTAATGGTGACTGCCCGCCAGCTGCCGAGGGTTTCAGTTTCTTTTTTTATCAGGTCATCTGCTGCCTGCTTTGCCTTGGCATCCTTAGCAGGGTCAACGGTCTCTGAGGATTGAAAAAAGGGTGTTTCAGCTGCGGGTTCAGAGGATGTCAGGGGAGCGAGTGCAGAGTCAGTGGTTTGTGCCTGATGCGCGTTAATGCTTAAAGGGACCTCAGAACGTCTGGCTTCCACTTTTTCAGAGGGCACCAGTGCCATAAAGCCCAACACAATCGTTGCGACACTACAGGCAAGGAATAAGTGCTTTTTAGGGAACTGTTTCAGGCGAATCGCACGCTTTGCTGGCGAGGCACCTTTTACTGTGGCCTTTTTCATTACGTTTTGATGTTGCTCTGTTAAGGTATTCGAGCGCCTGAATGAGTTTTTTCAGGGGCTTCTTAAAAATTATAACGCGAAAAACTACAGGATTGTGTTTTTTATAGCTATAAGCAATTAATCCCTATTTTTACGCGGTAGGAACAACGCAGCAAGTGGTCTGTCAGACACCATCGTGAAAAACCTGCGTACCTCCTGTCTATATCGGTGATTAAAGCTGTCCCTTTATGACGAAAAAATGGCGTTTTCACCCAGTGAAAGCTTGTAATTCGCAGAGGTTATTGTATTTTTACGGGTTTTCTATTGCTCTTGAACGCAGGTTCTTTTCATGACTGACCGTCACAATCCGCTACTGCAAGATCTCCAGGCGCGAGAACTCATCGCACAGACTACGGCTGTGGAGGAGTTGGAGGCTCATTTGAGTGAAGCGCCTCGGGTGCTCTATTGCGGCTTTGATCCGACGGCCGACAGTCTGCACTTAGGCCATTTAGTGCCATTGTTGGTACTTAAACGTTTCCACATGGCGGGCCACAAGCCCATTGCATTGGTTGGTGGAGCCACAGGGTTGATTGGTGACCCCAGCTTTAAGGCCGCCGAACGCCAGCTGAATACTCCGGATATTGTCGCTGGCTGGACGGATAAAATTCGTGGGCAGGTCAGCCAGTTCCTGGATTTTGACTGTGGTGAGAATGCCGCGATTGTTGCCAATAATCTGGAGTGGACCAGCGGACTGAGCGCCCTTGAATTTTTGCGGGATGTCGGTAAACACTTTTCAGTGAATGCCATGATTAACAAAGAGTCTGTGCAGCAACGGCTCAACCGCGAAGGGGCGGGTATTTCTTTTACTGAATTCTCCTATGCCCTTTTGCAAGGCATGGACTTTTCAGAACTGAACCGTCGCTATGACTGTACCATGCAAGTGGGAGGCAGTGATCAGTGGGGCAATATTGTTGGCGGGATTGACCTTGCCCGTCGTCAGAACAAAGCCAAAGCATTCGGTTTAACAGTACCGCTGATCACCAAATCAGACGGTACGAAGTTTGGTAAAACCGAAGGGGGCGCTGTCTGGCTTGACCCTGCGAAAACATCACCTTATGCCTTTTACCAATTTTGGATGAACACCGCCGATGCGGATGTTTATAAATTCCTGCGCTATTTCACCTTCCTGAGTATGGAAGACATTCTGGGCATTGAAAACGTTGATGCCGAAACGCAAGGGCGTAAATCTGCGCAGGGCATTCTGGCGAAAGAAGTCACTCGATTGGTGCACGGCGATAATGGTCTGGCCTCTGCTGAACGGATTACCGAGGCACTGTTTTCCGGAGAGCTTCATAGTTTGTCGGAACAGGACCTTGAGCAGTTGAAGCAGGACGGCCTGCCATCAGCCACTCTGAAACGTGCTGAATTGGAAGGCCAGCCCATGACGCAGGTCTTTGCGGAAGTGGGTATGGTGAAATCCGGCAAGCAGGTAAAAGACGCTCTTCAGCGTAAAGCTGTGCTATTTAACGGTGACGCTAGGGGCATGGAAGACAATATGAACCTGCCTGCCTGTTTTGCTCAGGAGAATGCGTTGTACGGGCGCTTTTTTCTGGTGAAATTGGGTAAGAAAACGCATCATTTGTTTGAGGTTATTTAGTTCAAAAGGCAGTACTGCTTTCCAGTGCTGCCTTCTATTTATTAATTAATCGTCTTTGTCCTTTTCTTTATAGGGCACTTTAACTTGAATCGTTCGTCTTTTCAGGTGTCCATTAAGTGCTTTTAATAATTCGGTGGCATCATCTAGAGACATTGGATAAGTGTATTGATAGTTTTGCCTTGGTATGTAGACTTGTAAGGGGGTATCCGTCTCGTCTTTATCAAAAAGGATTGCACCCTGAATTTCTCCACCCATGCTGAAAACAAGTGTGTCTTTTCCCCTCATTTTTTCAAGCGTTCCTTTTAAATCGTTCCCATGTGTCAAATTAATGTGGCCTGCCCGGAACTGCTTAAGGTGTTGAGTGAGGTCTGATGAAATAGTTGGAATATCCACGTCTTTTTGAACTGTTGTTGGCGTATTACGACTTAGAAGAGTATCAGCAATGCTCCGCACGTATTTATGTGGTTGCGTGGTTTGGTAGAACCTGCATAGGTTTTGATAGGTATCATCTGGAGAGCTAGAGCGTGTTGCAATTGTTAAAGAAGAGAGCTAGTACTCCGTCCGGCAGAAGATGATAGTTTACTGAAGGCTATTCTAATAACTCCGAGTTCATAACACCGGAGTTATTATGACCATCAAATATCATGTTCGACTCAGCGAGGAAGAACGATCAATACTTGAACGGCTTATCAAGCAGGAAAAGCCCAAAGTTGCACAACACAAAAAACGTAAAGCCAATATCCTTCTGGCTATCGATGAAAACCATGATCCACTGCAGCATGATCAGGTAGCCAAAGCTTTCCATGTTAGGCCGCTTACTATCACTCGCCTCAGGCAACGATTTGTTGAAGAAGGGCTTGATGTCGCTGTCAATGGAAAACTAAGCAGCCACGGTCGGGTACGTAAACTCGATGGCGAAGCCGAAGCTCACCTTATTGCCCTTACCTGCTCACCACCACCGGAAGGAGCCAGCCGATGGACGCTAAACTTACTGACAGATCGCATGATTGAGCTCAGATACGTCGAATCGATTTCCAGAAGCACAGTACATGAGGGGCTAAAAAAAATGAGCTTAAGCCCTGGCAAAAAAAGGAATGGTGTATACCTGCGGCAGAAAGCGCCAACTTTGGGCATGGTTCAAAAACAGCTGTTTTTAGTGAACACCAAACAAACATAACCCTACCAGAGACGGCGTTGTTGAATAAATCACCGGATAGCCCTGATTGACGATAAGTGGCTAAGGTTCGTATCCTAATGTCCTTTTTTTGCAGACATCATCTCGCTATGCCTTACAAACACAACGAAGCTCGTCGCCATAAGATCAAAAAATCGACTTATAAAGTGACGAATTGGTCTGATTATAATAACGCACTGCGAAAAAGAGGTGATATTACCGTCTGGTTTACGGATGCAGCTATCACTATCTGGACGCCAGCGCCCATCCAAAAACGAGGTGCGCCGACACAATACTCGGATCTGGCGATTGAGACCTGCCTTATGCTCAGGCAGGTTTTTAGCTTACCGCTAAGGCAGACTGAAGGTTTTGCTAGATCTCTGGTTCAGCTCATGGGGTTACAGCTTAAAGTCCCTGATTACAGCACTCTCAGTAAGCGAAGCATCAATTTATCATTGCAAAAGCTCATCGATACCTGTGAGCCTGGTTCTCACTTTCTGGTAGATAGCACAGGATTGAAGGTTTATGGCAAGGATGAATGGAATCAGGAAAAACACGGTACGAAGCCTAAACGTACTTGGCGAAAACTGCATTTAGCCATCGATAAAAATCATCATGTCGTTGCAAGTGACCTTACCGGAAAAGAGATAGGTGATACTTCAGTTTTGCCTAATCTGCTGGATCAAGTTGATGGATTTGAGGTTTTCATGGCCGATGGAGCCTATGATAGCGACAAGGTTTATCAGCAAATTAAACAGAAGCAAGCTGCTGCTAAAATCGTGATTCCACCACCTAAAAATGCTGTGCCTGACAGTAGTCAGCACAATACACGAAACGAGGCAGTAGCCCTCATAAAAGAGCGAGGTCGCATGGCGTGGCAAGGGCTAACCGGATACGGCCTGAGAGCCTTGGTTGAATTGGCTATGCTTCGCTATAAAACCATTATCGGCTCAAAGATGAAAGCACGTGAACTACCTCAGCAAAAAACGGAGGCAGAGGTTTCCGTTCGCGTGTTGAACAGGATGACCGGTTTAGGGATGCCGATATCAGTTAAAGCTAGCTGAAAAAGGCCTGGATACAGGCTCGATCAGGCTGAGCTTTATTTATGCAACAACGCCGTTGTGGAGTGACTTCCAAGATTGATTGTATGATCATGAATAGAAGCCATCAATCCATCATTTAAGACCCTAATACCGCCTTTTAATATAGCTTGATCATTACTACTGCTGCTGCCCTCGGCATAATAGTTTGATTTATAGGTTGCGGCATCAGATAAAAAAGCTCTGTGAATATTAGCGACAGAAATACCGCCTTCTATTAAGCCGCTATTGTTAACAACGGCCCCATTATAATAACCATTAATCCTCAACGCAGCATTAGAACCATCCAACACGCCTTTTAGTTCGCCACCACTATTTATTATAATAACACCCTCAGCATGACCATCAATTTTAACTGCGCTGCCTTGTTCTGAAATAATCGTTCCAGAGACGGAAACAATTTCACTCTCAATACCACCATCGGATGCTAACCATAAGGATCCCGATGCAGAATCATCAGGTTTATATTCAATAGGCAGTAAAAGATCACCCCCTAACTGCCCCTCATTACTCACATAGATGGCACTGTATCCATTGGCTCTACCACGAAGTAAACCACCTTGCGCCACAAAAACCTTATCAATAAATCCACCCGCTCCTGAATTGATCACATGGTCATCAATATCCGTAATTTGCCCTGCATCGTTGACTATTATGCCTCCAATGATATCACCACCTTCACCAAGATTATCAGAACGTCCTGTAGAAATCGCTGCATCTGCATCCCCCCCCATAATATTACCAAAAACATTAATTCCCCCCCTGTCACCATTGAGTACACCAATGTTAGAGATATGCCCTGTGATAACACCCGTTGGAGTAACATTAATGGCATAATCACTGGTTGAAGCAATAGGAACGCCTGGATGGATGCCAATACCAATCACAAAATCATTAACAATAATGGCTGAAGAATCTGTTGATTCCACAAGTGCTTCATATTCAAATATATCATCAGAATGCCCACCATTAATTGTAAAAACATTACCGCCATTCATAGTAATGATTTCAGCATTCAAAAAAGAATGAAATGCAATTGCGCTAAAAGATAATGAATAACCAATTCCCTTTAATGTAAAATCCATATTAATTAACCACTCTTTTATTCTTAAAAAGAAGTCTATTAGAAATTAAAAATCCATACAGAAAACACTACCCTTTTTAAAAGGGCACATTTAAAATCGACAAACAACAAACAAGCATTAAATAAAGACATTAAAAAAAACAATATTTCGAAACATATAAAGACTTGCTATAAATTTGACGTATAAAAAACCAGCATTTCATACTACTCAGCTGGCATGACAGGGCTTACGCATCATATTGGAACTATGGTTTATCTTCTGTAGCTCCTGTGTCAGAAGAGACTTTCATATACCCCAAATAATTGATCAATTTTTTTTCGATGTAAACCCTCCGTAATATACAGCCACTGTCATTCACAAAAGGTTAAGAGTGCATAATAATCACGAATACAGATCAATATCTAGGTAAATCCACTAGAAATTAAGATTTTACAGTAACCATTGATGCGTAAGCCCTGGCTGGCATGACCTATAAATGCTTGTTTTTTTCCTCAATTTGCCGATTGACTTATTTACCCCAAACCCTCTATAAATGCGGTAAACAAAGAAAAATAATGGATATGGGTGATGACATATAGATTTTTAAGGATGGCTGTCCTTGCCATAACCACGGTGGTGTTCTCTCCCATTGCGGTAGCAGCCACAGACCTGAATACCCTTGAGTCACAACGTCGTTTATTTCTTAAAGCCGAAAGCAAGCTTAAAAAGAAAGATAACCGCCTGTATAAGTCGAGCTATCGTACGCTGAAAAACTACCCCTTATACCCTTATTTAACGGCGCTTGACCTTGGTAATCGGCTCCGCAAGATCAATCAGCGCGATATCGACAAATTTGTGACATCTTGGCCTGCCCTTCCCTCCAGCCACCGTCTTCAGCGTAAATGGCTTGATTATCTGGCCGCTAAAAAACGCTGGGACGATTATTTAACGGCTTTTGAACGCAGCGATATCTACAGCGCCAAATACCAATGTTTGAATGGTGTTGCCTTGTATGAGCGAAGAAAGCGGTCAGATGCCTGGCAGCAGGCATCCCAGTTATGGATGGTCGGTCATTCACAAAATAAATCCTGCGATCCGCTGTTTTCCGCCTGGAAAAAGGCAGGAAAATTAACCCAGACCAAGCTTTTTGAGCGTTTCTGGCTGGCCGCAGAAGACGGCAATATTGACCTTGCCCGTTATATCGATAAATCCATTACCCGCCATAGCCTGAAAAAACATACCAAACTGTTTTGGGAGATCAGAAACACGCCCAAGCAATTGTCACAGACCCGCCGGCTCAATAAATCACTCAACCATCACCGTTTTATCTACCGGTACGGCCTCAAACGACTTGGCCGCCGTGATATAGAAAGAGCCAGCCGACTCTGGCTCGATAATCGCGATGACTATCCATTTACCCTCGCCGAAATTTCGGCTATGGATCAATGGCTAGCGATCCGCCTTGCCAAGAACTTCAATAAAAATGCTCGCCGTTATATCGATAGAATTGATCCATTATTCAGTTACCCTGAAGTCACTGAATGGCGCATCCGTCTGGCCCTGATAGAACAGGATTGGGAAGATGTCCTGCGGTATGTCGCTCAGCTGCCACCAGAGTTTGCAGAGAAAAGCCGCTGGCAGTACTGGCGGGCTGTCGCTTCAACAGCTATCGCGCCACACCGCAATAAGGAACAGATATTGCGTTCACCCGCCTTCTTTGATGTTCGTCGAGAACGGGGGTTCTATGGTTTTCTGGTGTCTGACATGAGCGATACGCCCTTCCAGTTAAACCAGCAAGCCATTACCAAAAAATCAAGAACCTTACAAAAGCTCATGTCCGAGTTTGAAGGCGTGGCCAGGGTTCAGGAATGGGTACACCATAAACGCTATTACAGTGCCCGTTCAGAAATTAATCGGCTCAAACCCTCTCTTAGCCCAGAGCAGCGAAAGCTGATGGCTTACCTTGCCCAAGAGTGGAACTGGCACCATCAGGCCATCATGACCGCCGCAAGAGAGGCGCTTTGGGATGACCTTGAGCTGCGCTTCCCCTCACCATTGTCGACTATGTTTAACCAACATTCTGACAAACAAGGCATTGATCCCTCATGGGCGATTGCCATAGCCCGACAGGAAAGCGCCTTGAATGCCAGTGCTCAGTCCCATGCAGGTGCTAAAGGTCTGATGCAGTTAATGCCTGCCACCGCGAAAGAAACCGCCCGACAAAAACGCATTCGGTACCGCCGAGAAAGTGATCTGTTCAAACCCAGCGTCAATATAGCCCTTGGCACAGCTCACTTATCACAACTGATTAAGCAGTTTGATGGCAACAAAGTCTTTGCAACGGCGGCTTACAATGCCGGTGCCTCTCGGGGTAACCACTGGCGCAGAGAAAGAGGCCACCTGCCACTGGAGATCTGGATTGAAACCATCCCGTTTGATGAAACCCGTCAGTATGTGAAAAATGTCCTGGCCTTTCGGGTGATTTATAACAGTCTGGATAATAAACCGACGCGTATGCTCTCAACACCGGAGGCCTCGCTGGTGTCCATCAGCTCGCTATCACCAAGAGCGCTTCCCCTATCTCAGCCCCTGCTGAGCCAAAGAGAGGAGTAAGTGCAATATCTTTGTTATAATGTTGGGTCAAAATTAGATCAACCTTTTCCCTACACCAGAGATAGCAAGGGTTCTTATTGTGTTTAAAGCCTTTTGCTGTATCTGGAGGAGTTAGTACCATGGGCCGTGATCACCAAACCCACGCCGTTAAGGTTGGCCATATCACCATTGGTGGCAATGCCCCGGTGGTGGTTCAGTCCATGACAGACACCGATACAGCCGATATCAACAAAACCGTTGATCAAATCAAGCTTCTGTCTGATGCCGGCTCAGAACTCGTCAGAGTCACTGTTAACACAGAAGAAGCCGCCGCCGCGGTGCCTGCCATCTACGAAAAACTGGCGAAGGCGAATTACAACGTCCCTATCGTCGGCGATTTTCATTACAACGGTCATACACTGTTAACCAAGTACACGGGCTGTGCTGAACTGTTGCACAAATACCGTATTAACCCCGGCAATGTGGGTTTTGGTAATAAAAAGGATGAGCGCTTCAATATGATGATTGATGTCGCCATTCAACATAATAAGCCCATCAGAATTGGCGTTAACTGGGGTAGCCTGGATAAAGAGCTATCCACCCGCCTCATGGATGAAAATGCCAAATCAGCTAACCCTAAGCGTGCACAGGAAGTGCTGCATGAAGCCCTGGTGCTCTCCGCCCTAACCAGTGCGGATGCAGCCGTTCAGCGGGGGTTAGGTGAAGATAAGATCGTGATTTCCTGTAAAGTGTCTCGTGTGCAGGACTTGATCAGTGTGTATCAAATGCTCGCTAAGCGCAGCCAATATGCACTGCACCTTGGGCTGACCGAAGCCGGTATGGGCAGCAAAGGCATGGTGGCCTCCAGTGTTGCCATGGGCATTCTGTTACAACAGGGTATTGGTAACACCATTCGCACCTCGTTAACCCCAGAACCTAATGGCTCTCGGGACAGAGAAGTGATTGTCTCCCAGCAAATCCTACAGGCGTTGGAAGTCAGAAGCTTTGCCCCCGAAGTCACAGCCTGCCCTGGTTGTGGCCGGACAACCAGCAATTTTTTCCGTGTATTAACCGATCAGGTGGATAACTTCCTGCGCCGTAAAATGGTCAGCTGGCGTACAGAGTATGCCGGTGTTGAGGATATGAAAGTCGCCGTCATGGGCTGTATTGTGAATGGCCCTGGTGAAAGTAAGCATGCCAATATTGGTATTAGCCTGCCCGGCACGGGTGAGTCACCTTCTGCGCCCGTATTTGTGGATGGCGAAAAAGTCACCACCTTAAAGGGCGAGAATATTTCTGAGCAATATATTCAAATGATTGAAGAGTATGTGCAAAATACCTATGCGCCAAGAGATCAGTTGATTGCCAGCCGCTAACCATTATCAAAAACTTCGCTACCCATCTTGCTTGTACAGCAAGCTACTCTTTTGCTTTGCCCCATAAGAAAACCCCCGACAGAGTCACTGTCGGGGGTTTTCAGTAGATGTTAAAAAGCCTTTTTGTTAGTCGTCACTGGGTTCACTTTTTTCATACTCAAGGATATCCCCTGGCTGACAGCCCAGAACCTCACAAAGCTTCTCCAATGTCGACAAGCGCACGGCTTTTGCCTTGCCATTTTTGAGGATCGACAAATTCTGCTCGGTAATCCCCACGGCTTGGGACAATGCCTTTAAACGCATCTTGCGTTTGGCCATCATCACATCAAGGTTAATAATAATACTCATGGGAATGCCCTATACAGTGTGGCTGTTTTCGTCAGCAATTTTCTGCCCCTCCTGCATCACCCATGCAATCATTATGACAATGACACCGCATATGATAGAAACCAGATCAAGCCCCCCCACACTAATGGCAAGTACTCGGTGTCCTGGTGCATTATTAAACGACAGAATTACGGAAATAAGGCCTGAATAAATAACAGATCCCAGCGACCAGAAAAATAAGGAATAGCCCAGCTTTCGATAACAGGTAACGTTGGACGCATCAAAAATAGTCCCCGTCTCGTAGAGCTTAAACAGCTTCACCAACTGAGTCAGGGCGTACATCACAATACCCGCAGGTAGCATACTGGCTGCAAAGGCCAGTAGCCGTGTCATCATATTCAGTGGATCACTGGTGAAAGCTGAGACATCAAGGTTTATAAAGCCATTGGCGGTTGTATCACTGAAAAACCAGTAATAAAGCACCGCCAAAGGCGTAAGCACCAGTAAAGTTTGAACGAACTTTCTGATTCTCTGGCTGTAGCACTGTATTTTGTCCATGGTCATCACCCTCCCATTGTCCGGATGTGGAGGATGACAATAGCACCACAAAAAAACATTACAACCATTATTTAATGTTTTACGATAATTTTTTGCTTTTAAAGAAATGGCAGCCTTATAGAAAAACCTGTACTACACTCGGTCTCTGAACCCCTCCACAGGCACCTGGCACTATGGCTTACGATAAACAACTCGCTGATAACCACTCATTGGTTGAAGAGTCTCCTCTCTTCACACATATCTGTGCGCCCTTTGTGACATCGCTGCTAAAAAAACAACAACCTGATTCGGTACTTGACCTTGGCTGCGGAACAGGTATCTATGCCCGTATTGCTAAGCACCTAGTACTCCATCCGACACCATTTGATAATCACAGATAACCGATCGGTCAGCTGTTTGTGTAAATGGTCGACAATGGTTAGCCGTCCTGTTATTTGAGTCAATGTTGAGTGGCAGGACAAAAAAATGGGTTATTTCACGCAAAGTGCCCCATTTCCCAATTTTTCATGGGAAAAAGTGCTGCTCTAATAGTCTGGTTTATGTTCTATGGAGGCTCTCAATCTACTCTGTATTATCAAGCTCTGGCATCTTTGGATACAGTCTCTTAAGTTTTATCCGAGCGTCGTCAGTGGTAAAACGCCACTGTGTAGTCGCTTTTCTTGCGTTGCGCTTCTCCTCCCAGGCTTTGACTTCTCTCCGGAGAATATCTTGGGTAGGGATACGCCGATCCAGACATTGGCGACTCAGTATACTCAGCTCAATTTCGGCCATATCCAGCCAACTGCCATGCTTTGGGGTGTAATGAAACTCAAGCTTATCAATCATTCTGCGGGCTTCTTTTGGGGAAAAAGCTTTATAAAGTGATGCGGGAGAATGCGTGTTCAAGTTGTCTCCAACCAGTATAACTTTCTCTGCATCTTTGTGGCGAACATCGACCAGAAACTTGATTTGATGAGCCCAATCAATCGCTGTCCTACGATCAGTCACCTCAACATGCCGCCAACCTGTCAAGGGTTCAAACATCATGAACAGATTGCTGACGCCATTACGTTCATACTCTGTGTCATAACGCTCCGGTTTTCCAGGCTCAACAGGCATTGGATTAACGACTTCTTTAACATGCTGCTTGCTACTTTCATCAAGGCAAACAAGCGGACGCCTTGGATCAAGAGGACGTTTATAGACTTCAAGAATATCCTCCATCGCACTCACAAAGTTGGCGCTTTCTTCCGCAGGTATACACCATTCCTTTTTTTGCCAGGGCTTAAGCTCATTTTTTTTAGCCCCTCATGTACTGTGCTTCTGGAAATCGATTCGACGTATCTGAGCTCAATCATGCGATCTGTCAGTAAGTTTAGCGTCCATCGGCTGGCTCCTTCCGGTGGTGGTGAGCAGGTAAGGGCAATAAGGTGAGCTTCGGCTTCGCCATCGAGTTTACGTACCCGACCGTGGCTGCTTAGTTTTCCATTGACAGCGACATCAAGCCCTTCTTCAACAAATCGTTGCCTGAGGCGAGTGATAGTAAGCGGCCTAACATGGAAAGCTTTGGCTACCTGATCATGCTGCAGTGGATCATGGTTTTCATCGATAGCCAGAAGGATATTGGCTTTACGTTTTTTGTGTTGTGCAACTTTGGGCTTTTCCTGCTTGATAAGCCGTTCAAGTATTGATCGTTCTTCCTCGCTGAGTCGAACATGATATTTGATGGTCATAATAACTCCGGTGTTATGAACTCGGAGTTATTAGAATAGCCTTCAGTAAACTATCATCTTCTGCCGGACGGAGTACTAGGCGCCAAACAAGTGCTAGCTATTGATGCCTCCACAGAAATGCTAAAACAGGCCCAGCATCATGAAACTCTTACCCCCTTGGGGATTGACTAGAAAAAGGATGACGCCACAACATTCAGTATCGATCAAACATTCGCCTTAACGCTTGCCCTCTGGCTGATACCTGCACTCTCAGACAAAAGTAAGATACAAGCCCTTGCCCATACCCTGTTTAAACACACAGAACCTTCCGGAACAGCATTACTGCTATTTTCTGACAGAGTCAGTACCGGAGCCAGTAAGCATTGTTACAACGGTATCTGGGATATTCCCGAGAACATCAAAGAAGGTGACGCCTTTAAAGTCACCTTGTCACTGAACAACAAAGCCATCAGTTTTGATGATTACCTCTGGCACCCTGAAACCGTTGCCGATGCTCTAACTATTGCAGACTTCTCCAAAGTGACCTGTCGTTTTGCTGGAGTCTCTCAGAAAGGTCTTGAAGAAAAGGGCGAAACATACTGGAAGGACTATCAGCAGCACCCTTTTATTGTTTTTATTGGACCTAAATCCTGCAATCCAAACCCGAACAGGTCAATCGCAGCAACTGATCAAGCCCTCCTGATTCTGATTATGCTACTATCGAGCAAATATTTACCTTTTCAGTGGATTTTAATCACATGAGCCGTCGTGTTTGGTTCATCTTACTGCTATTCCTGATATCAGGGCGCGATAACTCCTTCCGCATTAGCAGAATGTTTTTCTAATCATCCATTGTTCGCTATTTACAAACAGTCACCTACTGCTAGCCAAGCATCCCACTCCGTTTGGTAGAGATGCTCTTTGTTACTGGCAACGGTCAACTGCCTGTTACCTGTCAACAGTTTTCCGGCAACCCGTATCATATAGCAGCGAATGCTTTCCGGCTCCCACTTCATCAACTGACGATTCCCACTCATCAGTGCCATCCAACGTGTTGTATTGTAGGCCAGTATTGCACATTGCATAAGCGCACTGTTTGCCATGAAATGATCGGTTTTGATCTGCCCGAGAGCCATCTGGTTTTTGCACTCTTCGATCCAGGTTTCGCAGGTAGCCCGCTTGCCATACGCTTTATGGATCTCCCATGGACTCAACGACTCAGTAGTCACGTAGCAGAAGTAGTCGTACTCTGGCTTCGGGTCTAACAATTCGCACTGGGTGTTTTCTGGCTTCCCGATCTTTCTTTGCCGGACAGCCACGAAGCAACGAGCCCGGTCCCAGTCACCACAGCAGTGTTGAAACTCGCACCACTCCCACCCTGGCTGATGCACGACAGGTTGCCAGTCTTGCGGGATTAACAGTTTGTGTAGATTCTTCAGTTTGACCTTAACCAGATAACGATGTCCTAAATCCTCCAGATAGGTCAGTAATGGTCCACCAAAGTAGCCACTATCAGCCCTGAAAAAAATCTTCATGTGGGAAGGCAGAGTAACCAGCAACTGTTTCATAAACTCTATGGAGCCATTAGCAGTGTAGGCATCACCACTTCGTAACCAACCCTGCAGCACTTCTTTGGTTTCCGCGCAAAAGGCCAGCTGCGGGTGGTACGACAGCGCCCCTCTTTTTTTCTCGTTAAACCCTTTCTTTGCGCCTTCCTGAAAACCAAAACAGGTTTTTACCGTAGAATCGAGGTCAATGGTGACCTGTTTAAAAGCATAAACGGTAGATGTTCCTGAGCGCAGTGCCTGTTTCCAAACACTCTCCCTCATTTCGTGGACAGCGGTTTCCAGTTCAACGACGCTGGCAAAGTGGAACAGCTTTAAAATGCGTCCAAATTGACTGTCACAAGGAATGCGTTGAAAACGGGTGCATTCTCGGAGAACGCTATCCTGCCAGACCGTGCACACTTTCATCAGACTTTTGGCACCTGCCAGAATGCCGGTGGTTACCATCAGAATGACATCTGACAGTTGGAAAGTGGCATGAGAGCCTCGTTGAATATTAATCCGTTTGTCCAGTAGGTCGGCCAGCCCCATCCGGTTCAGGAAGCGAAACACAGGGATAAGTCCAGCCTGACTGGTAAGCGGCTTTTTAGCTTGAGTGAAATGTACCTTCCGCTGCTTCAAACGTGCTTTTGACTTGTTTTTTTTGCTCATTGAAAAAGTGATGCTTTATGAAACGAAAACATCATTTAATCTCTTTATTCACGGGTGATTGCAACTTTTATTTCGATATTATTTGCAGGATTTAGGTTGGAGCAGAAAAATAATGCCACTCAACGATCAAGGGAAAAGTCAGAAGCATCAAAGGATAAGGTACAAACATAACGCCTGCTTCAGCCGCGCCGCCGCAGGCGGCGTGAGGGCTCCCCCTACAAAGTGGACGCCTTTTACAATTAATCTTATACAGTCACTCTTTCATACTGGTTTGGGGATTGAAACCCTAGTACTCCATCCGACACCATTTGATAATCACAGATAACCGATCGGTCAGCTTTTTGTGTAAATGGTCGACAATGGTTAGCCGTCCTGTTATTTGAGTCAATTTTGAGTGGCAGGACAAAAAAATGGGTTATTTCACGCAAAGTGCCCCATTTCCCAATTTTTCATGGGAAAAAGTGCTGCTCTAATAGTCTGGTTTATGTTCTATGGAGGCTCTCAATCTACTCTGTATTATCAAGCTCTGGCATCTTTGGATACAGTCTCTTAAGTTTTATCCGAGCGTCTTCAGTGGTAAAACGCCACTGTGTAGTCGCTTTTCTTGCGTTGCGCTTCTCCTCCCAGGCTTTGACTTCTCTCCGGAGAATATCTTGGGTAGGGATACGCCGATCCAGACATTGGCGACTCAGTATACTCAGCTCAATTTCGGCCATATCCAGCCAACTGCCATGCTTTGGGGTGTAATGAAACTCAAGCTTATCAATCATTCTGCGGGCTTCTTTTGGGGAAAAAGCTTTATAAAGTGATGCGGGAGAATGCGTGTTCAAGTTGTCTCCAACCAGTATAACTTTCTCTGCATCTTTGTGGCGAACATCGACCAGAAACTTGATTTGATGAGCCCAATCAATCGCTGTCCTACGATCAGTCACCTCAACATGCCGCCAACCTGTCAAGGGTTCAAACATCATGAACAGATTGCTGACGCCATTACGTTCATACTCTGTGTCATAACGCTCCGGTTTTCCAGGCTCACCAGGCATTGGATTAACGACTTCTTTAACATGCTGCTTGCTACTTTCATCAAGGCAAACAAGCGGACGCCTTGGATCAAGAGGACGTTTATAGACTTCAAGAATATCCTCCATCGCACTCACAAAGTTGGCGCTTTCTTCCGCAGGTATACACCATTCCTTTTTTTGCCAGGGCTTAAGCTCATTTTTTTTAGCCCCTCATGTACTGTGCTTCTGGAAATCGATTCGACGTATCTGAGCTCAATCATGCGATCTGTCAGTAAGTTTAGCGTCCATCGGCTGGCTCCTTCCGGTGGTGGTGAGCAGGTAAGGGCAATAAGGTGAGCTTCGGCTTCGCCATCGAGTTTACGTACCCGACCGTGGCTGCTTAGTTTTCCATTGACAGCGACATCAAGCCCTTCTTCAACAAATCGTTGCCTGAGGCGAGTGATAGTAAGCGGCCTAACATGGAAAGCTTTGGCTACCTGATCATGCTGCAGTGGATCATGGTTTTCATCGATAGCCAGAAGGATATTGGCTTTACGTTTTTTGTGTTGTGCAACTTTGGGCTTTTCCTGCTTGATAAGCCGTTCAAGTATTGATCGTTCTTCCTCGCTGAGTCGAACATGATATTTGATGGTCATAATAACTCCGGTGTTATGGACTAGGAGTTATTAGAATAGCCTTCAGTAAACTATCATCTTCTGCCGGACGGAGTACTAGCGATGTATGCATGCGTTCACTATTATAATAGTCTTCTAAAGACCACTGGGTTATATCACGAAGGTGCCTTTCGTCCTCAAAATAGTCTCCCCGAAAGGCTTCTGTCTTATACGTCCTGAAGAATGATTCAACGTGGATATTGTCTGTCATCATTTTCGGGTGATTCATACTAGTACTCCGTCCGGCAGAAGATGATAGTTTACTGAAGGCTATTCTAATAACTCATGTTACGCACTGAGCAAAACTTGCCATACTGTCAAGCATGAACAAAGAACTCTTTGCACTGTATAGCGATTACCTTCTGTCCTCATTCGGCAAAACTACAGCAACACAGCAGTCGTCCTTGCTGGATGGTAAATACAGTCATGATCAGGTAACCCGTCTGTTATCCCGCAATCACTTCGACAGCAAGACCCTTTGGCAACAGGTCAAAACAACAGTGCATGAAATTGAGAAAGAGGATGCTGTTCTCATTGCAGATGATACCATTCAAGAGTAACTGCTCAAAATCCACTGGCAACAGCATGACTATCCGCACTTACTGCGCTTCTGATCAGCTCGGCAATTCGGGGCACTCGTCTCTCACCAGAGAGTCTGTCCAGCAAGTATTTTGAGAATGACATGCCATGCTGCCTACACGTTTTTTTCAGGCTTGCAAAAGTATCCCTACATTTCTGGCCAAGGGCGCTGCGCGTTCCTCCACTGACTTTCCGCCTTTTAACATACTCCCTGATCTGTCGTTCGCTCAGGTTGTTGTGCAATGGACGCCAGGGGCAGTCAAGCACCCTTAACAGAGACTCTTTTATTACCATCAACTTGCCGAGAATGACTCGAAGTTCAGGTTAATCAACCGGTGTGGTCACCCAGTCATCCAATCCCTTACGGATAGCCTCTTTTCTGTGGCGGTCGGGATATTGTCTGTATTCCATCAAATCATCATAGATTTGCCAGAATACGCCCTCCATCCAGTCTCGGGCGCCTCTTTCCTTTGCATTAGCCGGAATCAGCTTGGCTATAGGCCTGCTGGCATGGTACCAACAGCCACTGTGATGAAAGACGGTATCAAACTGCCGGGCTCCATCACTGTGAATGATCATGGTGGGTGGAAATCCATTTTCAACCAGTCCAGCCTTGAGAACGCCTTCTGTTGCTAACCGCCTTTGTTGAGGCGCCTTCAGGTTCAGATCATCCAGAAAGGCTTGCCAGGACGCTGCATTCAGCAAGTGAACCTCTCCAAATGCTTCCAGACACCGAACCCACTGATCAGCCATACGAACCTGCTTTATATACTCAATGGCTGTCGTATTAAGTACATGGGATTTACGACGACCCTGCAACAGGCCGAGGAAATTGATCCTGCTTTTGCTGTCTGTGCTGGAGAAACAAGTAAAGAGATCGTTGGTAATTACTGTGCAGTAGCCGTTTTTCCCCTTGTGTCTCGCCCCCGTGTCATCCACTTGCAGATAGCGGGAACAAGCTATCGCCGCTTCAAGTATCTCTTCCTTTTCCTGATGGAAATGGTCATGCCTTTCGGTGAGCAGGCTATTGAGAGAACCCTCTGATATCCGGCAGCCATTATCGTGCAGCCAGCCCAGTAGCAACGGCTGGGTCACTCCACAAGAGTGGTACAAATCCAGAACCTGGCTTCTAAGCTGATCGCCAAAATGGCTTTTTACATGGGGTGGCAGTGGCGCTGTCAGAAAATCCCCACAGGAAGTCTGCCAACATTCTCGTCGGTATCGAGTGGTAGAGAACGCCAGGGAAAGCTCTGTGAAGTAAAAATCACGGTAGCCCTTGTTACGCCATCCTGGCTGAACGCCATCGAGAAAGCAGATTTTCTCTTGGTTAATCTGTCGTTTTGGCGCTGCCGTCTCGCCTCGGTGCTGGTTATTCTGCCGTTTTGCTTTAGGTGGAGGTTTTTTGCCGGAGGTATCGGTTGTATCTGTTTCTGTTGTGTCCTGCTCCTCAGTATCATTATCCTGAGGTTTTTCTTGCTTGTTCGGGCGTATGCGTGGCTTGCCCTTAAGCTTTTTCAAGTGACGGATTTCATCCTTCAGTCCAGCAATTTCCTGCTGTTGCTTTTCAATAATCAAACGCTGCTGCTCGATTTGCTCGAGTAGTTTTTGAATGAACGACCGAAGCTCATCACTGACAGGTTCGGTATGTAAGGCTTGAGGGAGCTGCATAAAAGGTAGCTTACACAATTGGGTCAGCCAGTACGTTGACCTCAGAGCCTTGACTTGCCAATGTTTTTTGAGCAGTTACATTCAAGAGAAGCTCTACAGCGATGAAAATCGTCTTATTTCGTGGCATTTTGATCATACATTTGGTCGTTCAGTAAAGGGGATTAATCAACTTAACTTCGTCTATCATGCTGAAGAACTCTCGATTCCTGTTGCCTATAAACTGATAGAAAAACCGATTCAGTACTCCGATATTAAAACCAAAACATTGAAGCGTAAGGCTGAGACAACCAAAAACGAAGACTTGCGTAGCATGTTGAAAGTCTGTTGCGATAACCGTCTCAAATTTTGTTACGTTCTCGCTGACAGCTGGTTCTGCGCCAATGAAAATATGATGTATATACGACACGAATGCGATAAGCATTTTGTGATGGCTTGCAAGTCAAATCGCAATGTATCACTGAGCCTGGAAGATAAAAAGAAGGGCTGCTCACAACGTATAGATACTGTTGATTTCTCAGAAGAAAAACCTATCAAGGGCTGGATTTCTGGTGTTAACTTCCCCGTCCTGCTCTTCAGACAAGTCTTTAAAAACAAAGACGGAAGCAAGGGTATTCTCTATCTGATATGCAGTGATCTTGAGTGTGACGCAGAGGCTTTGAAAGCAATCTACAAAAAACGGTGGAAAGTTGAAGTCTTCCATAAAACACTGAAATCCAATGCAGCTATGGCCAAGTCACCCAGCCATACTGTACGAACGCAGAGTAATCATTTATTTATGTCGATATACTCGGCATTTCGCTTGGAGGTATTAACCAACAAGCTAAGATTGAACCACTTTGAGCTGAGAGCCAAGCTTGATCTGTCTGCACTGAAATCATCCTTCGATCAGCTCAGGGCAATGGATGAGTGCGTAACATGAGCTAATAACTCCGAGTCCATAACACCGGAGTTATTATGACCATCAAATATCATGTTCGACTCAGCGAGGAAGAACGATCAATACTTGAACGGCTTATCAAGCAGGAAAAGCCCAAAGTTGCACAACACAAAAAACGTAAAGCCAATATCCTTCTGGCTATCGATGAAAACCATGATCCACTGCAGCATGATCAGGTAGCCAAAGCTTTCCATGTTAGGCCGCTTACTATCACTCGCCTCAGGCAACGATTTGTTGAAGAAGAGCTTGATGTCGCTGTCAATGGAAAACTAAGCAGCCACGGTCGGGTACGTAAACTCGATGGCGAAGCCGAAGCTCACCTTATTGCCCTTACCTGCTCACCATCACCGGAAGGAGCCAGCCGATGGACGCTAAACTTACTGACAGATCGCATGATTGAGCTCAGATACGTCGAATCGATTTCCAGAAGCACAGTACATGAGGGGCTAAAAAAAATGAGCTTAAGCCCTGGCAAAAAAAGGAATGGTGTATACCTGCGGAAGAAAGCGCCAACTTTGTGAGTGCGATGGAGGATATTCTTGAAGTCTATAAACGTCCTCTTGATCCAAGGCGTCCGCTTGTTTGCCTTGATGAAAGCAGCAAGCAGCATGTTAAAGAAGTCGTTAATCCAATGCCTGTTGAGCCTGGAAAACAGGAGCGTTATGACACAGAGTATGAACGTAATGGCGTCAGCAATCTGTTCATGATGTTTGAACCCTTGACAGGTTGGCGGCATGTTGAGGTGACTGATCGTAGGACAGCGATTGATTGGGCTCATCAAATCAAGTTTCTGGTCGATGTTCGCCACAAAGATGCAGAGAAAGTTATACTGGTTGGAAACAACTTGAACACGCATTCTCCCGCATCACTTTATACCTAAATCCTGCAATCCAAACCCGAACAGGTCAATCGCAGCAACTGATCAAGCCCTCCTGATTCTGATTATGCTACTATCGAGCAAATATTTACCTTTTCAGTGGATTTTAATCACATGAGCCGTCGTGTTTGGTTCATCTTACTGCTATTCCTGATATCAGGGCGCGATAACTCCTTCCGCATTAGCAGAATGTTTTTCTAATCATCCATTGTTCGCTATTTACAAACAGTCACCTACTGCTAGCCAAGCATCCCACTCCGTTTGGTAGAGATGCTCTTTGTTACTGGCAACGGTCAACTGCCTGTTACCTGTCAACAGTTTTCCGGCAACCCGTATCATATAGCAGCGAATGCTTTCCGGCTCCCACTTCATCAACTGACGATTCCCACTCATCAGTGCCATCCAACGTGTTGTATTGTAGGCCAGTATTGCACATTGCATAAGCGCACTGTTTGCCATGAAATGATCGGTTGTGATCTGCCCGAGAGCCATCTGGTTTTTGCACTCTTCGATCCAGGTTTCGCAGGTAGCCCGCTTGCCATACGCTTTATGGATCTCCCATGGACTCAACGACTCAGTAGTCACGTAGCAGAAGTAGTCGTACTCTGGCTTCGGGTCTAACAATTCGCACTGGGTGTTTTCTGGCTTCCCGATCTTTCTTTGCCGGACAGCCACGAAGCAACGAGCCCGGTCCCAGTCACCACAGCAGTGTTGAAACTCGCACCACTCCCACCCTGGCTGATGCACGACAGGTTGCCAGTCTTGCGGGATTAACAGTTTGTGTAGATTCTTCAGTTTGACCTTAACCAGATAACGATGTCCTAAATCCTCCAGATAGGTCAGTAATGGTCCACCAAAGTAGCCACTATCAGCCCTGAAAAAAATCTTCATGTGGGAAGGCAGAGTAACCAGCAACTGTTTCATAAACTCTATGGAGCCATTAGCAGTGTAGGCATCACCACTTCGTAACCAACCCTGCAGCACTTCTTTGGTTTCCGCGCAAAAGGCCAGCTGCGGGTGGTACGACAGCGCCCCTCTTGTTTTCTCGTTAAACCCTTTCTTTGCGCCTTCCTGAAAACCAAAACAGGTTTTTACCGTAGAATCGAGGTCAATGGTGACCTGTTTAAAAGCATAAACGGTAGATGTTCCTGAGCGCAGTGCCTGTTTCCAAACACTCTCCCTCATTTCGTGGACAGCGGTTTCCAGTTCAACGACGCTGGCAAAGTGGAACAGCTTTAAAATGCGTCCAAATTGACTGTCACAAGGAATGCGTTGAAAACGGGTGCATTCGCGGAGAACGCTATCCTGCCAGACCGTGCACACTTTCATCAGACTTTTGGCACCTGCCAGAATGCCGGTGGTTACCATCAGAATGACATCTGACAGTTGGAAAGTGGCATTAGAGCCTCGTTGAATATTAATCCGTTTGTCCAGTAGGTCGGCCAGCCCCATCCGGTTCAGGAAGCGAAACACAGGGATAAGTCCAGCCTGACTGGTAAGCGGCTTTTTAGCTTGAGTGAAATGTACCTTCCGCTGCTTCAAACGTGCTTTTGACTTGTTTTTTTTGCTCATTGAAAAAGTGATGCTTTATGAAACGAAAACATCATTTAATCTCTTTATTCACGGGTGATTGCAACTTTTATTTCGATATTATTTGCAGGATTTAGGTTATAAAGCTTTTTCCCCAGAAGAAGCCCGCAGAATGATTGATAAGCTTGAGTTTCATTACACCCCAAAGCATGGCAGTTGGCTGGATATGGCCGAAATTGAGCTGAGTATACTGAGTCGCCAATGTCTGGATCGGCGTATCCCTACCCAAGATATTCTCCGGAGAGAAGTCAAAGCCTGGGAGGAGAAGCGCAACGCAAGAAAAGTGACTACACAGTGGCGTTTTACCACTGAAGACGCTCGGATAAAACTTAAGAGACTGTATCCAAAGATGCCAGAGCTTGATAATACAGAGTAGATTGAGAGCCTCCATAGAACATAAACCAGGCTATTAGAGCAGCACTTTTTCCCATGAAAAATTGGGAAATGGGGCACTTTTGCGTATTCTGGCTTCCCTTGAACACTCATTCTGGTAACCGATGAACACCGATTCTGGTAACGCTTGAACACCCATTCTGGTTTCTCGTGAACACTTTTCCGTGTTTTCCAGAATCGGTGTTCAAGCCACCATATTCAGGGATTTGGTGTAAACCCTTCAACCGCTTATGCATTGATTTTCCTTAACTTTGGCCGCTCTTATCTTTAACAAAAGAGGGAGCTGCCATGACTGATCAAAGGATATCCATGCGTAAACTACGAGACATTCTTCGTTTACGGTACGACAACGGACTCAGCATCCGGGAAATATCCCGCAGTGCTCGGGTCAGCGTTGGTGCCGTATCCAATTACGTTCAGGCATTCGAGGCATCGGATCTGCAGTGGGCACAGACACCCCAGGTGAGCGAACCTGAGTTGATTCACGCCCTGTTCCCGGAAGCTCCACTACCGGGTCGCAAAGGACTGACTGATCCTGACTGGGCAAAAGTCCATCAGGAACTCAAGCGCAAGGGCGTGACTAAACAATTGCTCTGGGAAGAGTATTGCCAGGCCCATACCCTCAACGCTTACAGCTACTCTCAGTACTGTTACCGATACCGGCAGTGGCGTGGCTGCCAGAAGCGCTCCATGCGTCAGCACCATGCAGCGGGTGAAAAACTGTTTGTGGACTATGCTGGCCCGACGGTGTCCATTATCAACCCGGAGACGGGTGAAATAGCCCACAACGCCCAGATCTTTGTAGCGGTATTGGGCGCGTCCAATTACACCTACGCTGAAGCAACGCTATCACAGAAATCTGAAGACTGGCTGGGGTCCCATGTGAGAGCGTTTGAGTTCTTCGGTGGTGTGCCGCAGATGGTGGTGTCCGACAACCTGAAGAGTGCTGTTAGCAACGCCTGCCGTTATGAGCCGGATCTAAACCCGGCCTATCAGCACCTGGCTAACCACTACCAGATAGCTGTGGTGCCTGCCCGTCCCTATAAACCAAAGGACAAGGCCAAAGTCGAGGTAGGTGTGCAAGTGGTGGTGCGCTGGATACTCGCCAGACTACGCCACGAGACGTTTTTTACCCTGGCCGAACTGAATCACCGCATCCGATCGCTGCTGACGGAACTGAACCTGAAGCCCTTCAAGCAGCTGCCAGGCACACGGCGGAGCACGTTTGAACAGTGACCCCCTGCCCAAACAACCCTTTGTCTTCGCAGAGTTCCGTAAGGCCCGAGTGCATATCGATTATCACATCACCTACAAAGGTCACTACTACTCCGTTCCTCACCAATTG
Organism: Crossaster papposus; assembly: GCA_037893245.1. Lineage (NCBI taxonomy): Eukaryota > Metazoa > Echinodermata > Asteroidea > Velatida > Solasteridae > Crossaster > Crossaster papposus. Next base: position 4,448,636 of record JBAIAA010000008.1, on the reverse strand, counting down.
GTAAAGCAAGAAGTAGAAGTACAGGCTACAGAGCACTGCATCACGGTCTACGCCAAAGGTAAGGCTGTCGCCAGCCATGCTCGCAGACATACCTCCGGTTTTACGACATTGACTGCGCATATGCCCCAGCGGCATCAGAAACACAAGGAGTGGACACCCCAGAGGCTGCTTAACTGGGCCAAAGATGTTGGGCCAGAAGTGCTTTGTTTTATCCAGCACCTGCTGGTATGTCGGGATCACCCTGAGCAAGCCTATCGTGCGGGTCTGGGGTTGTTGAACCTGCAAAGAGACTATGGTTCACAGAGGCTCAACAACGCCTGTGCCCATGCCCGGAAGATACATGGCTACCAACTAAAACATGTTCGCTCAATCCTGAAATCGGGTAAGGATCAGCAGCCCCTTGAGCCAGAACAGGCATCCACCACAGAAGCACTGCATGAGCCCCATGAGAATATCCGTGGCGCAGTGAGCTACCAGTAATCAGAGGCAGTACCATGATCAATCAAATCTTGACCCGACTTCGGTCACTGCGGCTGACTGGGATGGCTGATGCTCTTAACCAGCAACTGGAGCAACCAGGCAACTATGACAGTCTCAGCTTTGAGGAGAGGTTGGCGCTTCTGGCAGAACAGGAAGAGACTGAGCGGTGCAACAAGCGCCTGGCAAGGCTACTCCGAAGCGCCCGGTTCAAACTGGCTGCACGTATGGAAGACATCGACTATGAACATCCACGAGGACTCAAGCAGACTCAGATAGCCAGCCTGGCCAGCGGTGATTGGCTAGTTCGTCATCGGAACCTGCTGATCACCGGCCCCTGCGGTACAGGCAAGAGCTACCTGGCATGTGCTCTGGGGCATATGGCCTGTCTGAAGGGACGCAGTGTTCACTATTATCGGATGTCCCGGCTGCTGGAAGAACTCACCCTGGCTCATGGGGATGGCAGTTACAGCAAACAGTTGAAGCTGTTGGCTAAAACTGACCTTCTAATACTGGACGACTGGGGGTTGGAACCTCTGACACAGCAGCACAGAAATGATCTTCTGGAAGTCATGGATGACCGGCATGAGCACAGCTCAACCATCGTCACCAGCCAACTGCCGACCAAACAGTGGCATGGAAGCATTGGTGATGCAACATTGGCCGACGCCATTCTGGACCGACTGATGCACAATGCCCACCGGTTAACACTGAAGGGAGAATCCATGCGAAAGAAGCTCGAAAAACTGGAAGCAAATGAACACCTGGTCTAAGAATTAGGCAGGGCAATGTATAAACGGTTTGAGGTGTTCAAGCAAACCAGAATGGGTGTTCAACCTAACCAGCATAAGCAAAAAGGCCATTCATATGGTCAGCGCCTTCAGTACAGGTGCAGGAATGGTGTTATGTCAGCGAAAAGTAGACAGTAAGTCTAACGAAATAACAGCAGTGCCTGAGTTGCTGCAGTCTATTTGTCTGAAGAACCGTCTTATCACTGCTGATGCGTTGAATTGCCAAAAGGAGATAGTTGGCGTCTGTATCGAACAGGGAGGAAACTATGTACTGCCTGTCAAAGGTAACCAAGGCAAGCTTTATCAACAAATCAAACAGTACTTTGACCAGCAATACCACGCTGCGCCATTACCTCGGCTCGGCTTCGATTACTCTGAAACCATAGAGAAAGGTCACGGCCGGTATGAATATAGAATGGGTTGGGTTAGCAGTGATTTGTCATCTATCCCAGAAGCTGAGAAGTGGGTAGGCCTCCAGCAGATAGGTGCGATCCAAAGAGACAGGCAGGTGGGCAGTAAAGTTACCATGGAAGTTCCTTACTACCTAAATCCTGCAATACAAACTCCAACAGGCCAAACATACGCATTGATCAAATCCTCCTGACTCCGATTATCCTGCTGTCGAGAAAATACTGGCCTTTTCAGTGGATTTTCATCGCTCGAACCATCGTATTTTTATTCATCTTACTCCTATTCCTAATATCAGAGCGTAACAACACCTTCCGCATCAGCAGAATGTTTTTTCTAACCATCCGTTGTACGGCTATTTACAAACAGTCACCCACTGCCAGCCAAGCATCCCACTCCGTCTGGTAGAGATGCTCTTTGTTACTGGCAACGGTCAACTGTCTGCTACATGTTAACAATTTTCCAGCAACCCGTATCATATAGCAGCGAATGCTTTCCGGCTCCCACTGCATCAGCTGACGATTTCCACTGACCAGAGCCATCCAGCGTGTCGTATTGTAGGCCAGTATTGCACATTGCATAAGCGCACTGTTTGCCATGAAATGATCGGTTTTGATCTGTCCAAGGGTCATCTGCTTTTTGCACTCTTCAATCCAAGTTTCACAGGTAGCCCGCTTACCGTACGCTTTATGGATCTCCCACGGACTCAACAACTCAGTCGTCACGTAACAGAAGTAGTCGTACTCTGGCTGCGGATTTAACAGTTCGCCCTGCATATTTTCGGGCTTCCCTGGCTTTCTTTGTCGCACAGCCACGAAGCAGCGATTCCGGTCCCAGCTACCACAGCGGTGTTGCAACTCACACTGCTCCCAACCTGGCTGATTTATGACAGGCTGCCAGTCTTGCGGGATTAACAGTTTGTGCAGATTCTTCAATTTCACCTTGATGAGATAACGATGCCCCAGATCATCCAAATAAGTCAGTAGTGGGCCACCAAAGTAGCCACTGTCAGCCCTGAAAAAAATCTTCATATGAGAAGGCAGGGTGATCAGCAGTTGCTTCATAAACTCTATGGCGCCATTGGCGGTGTAGGCATCGCCACTTCGTAACCAGCCTTGCAATACTTCTTTAGTTTGAGCGCAAAAGGCCAATTGCGGGTGGTACGAAAGAGCCCCTCTTTTTTTCTCATTAAAGCCTTTCTTGGCGCCTTCCTGAAAACCGAAACAGGTTTTTACCGTAGAATCGAGGTCAATGGTGATCTGTTTACGTGCATAAATGGTAGATGTTCCTGAGCGCAACGCCTGTTTCCAAACCCTGCCCCTCATTTCGTGGACAGCGGTTTCCAGTTCAACGACGCTGGCAAAACTAAACAGCTTTAAAATGCGTCCAAATTGACTGTCACAAGGGATTCGTTGAAATTGGGTACATTCTCGAAGAGTGCTATCCTGCCAGACCGTGCACACTTTCATCAGACTTCTGGCACCTGCCAGAATGCCGGTGGTTACCATCAGAATGACATCTGACAGTTGGAAAGTGGCATTAGAGCCTCGTTGAATATTAATCCGTTTGTTTAGTAAGCCGGACAGCCCCATCCGATTCAGGAAGCGAAACGCAGGGATCAGTCCAGCCTGACTGGTGAGCGGCTTTTTAGCTTGGATGAAACGTACCTTCCGCTGTTTCAAACGTGCTTTTGACTTGTTTTTTTTGCTCATGGGAAAAGTGATGCTTTATTGAAACCAAAGCATCACTTAATCCCTTTATTCATAGGATATTGCAACAGTTATTTCGAGATCCTTTGCAGGATTTAGGTACTACATTATGAGCCAGCAACACAGCGCAGCTGAACTGCTGGATATAGCCCGCAAGCACTGGGAAGTATAGAATAAGCTACATTGGCGGCTGGATGTTGGCTTTCTGGAAGACCAAAATCAAACGACGACAGATAACGCAGCTGAGAACCTGTCGATATTAAATAGAATTGCTCTCAATACACATACTCAAAACGAGCAAACTAAAGGAAGTGTATTCCTTAAAAGGCTTAGTGCTGGTTGGGATAATAGGAAGCTGGCTCAACTACTAAGAACCATCGTTCAAACTTGATGCGTCAGCCCTGGCGTTAAGGTGTTTTCTGTGATTTGGCATGATTGCGGTTACAACAGCTTGATATTCAAAAGTAATGTCAAACACAATTTTAGCTTGTAAAAGTCTACGATTTTATATTTTTTACCTGTCCTGCAACCCTTGTGGCAGAAGGCTTGGGTTATTTAGCAGGAATGGCTGGGGAAATAGTGTCGAATCCATTATTCTTTCAATTTGTTCTCTTGTGACAAGGGTCTTTCATAAAGGTGATTCTAGAATTAAAGCATTGATAAAGACATCTTGAATGTATTGTCTTACTATCTGAAAAGATACTACTTTTAGAAGTGATTACTGGGTAACCATACCCTATTATTTTTCTTCCATCGACAGAATATATTCTGATGTTCTCACTTTGACAAACAGGGCATATTTGGCCGTCGTATATATATCTTGAGCTAATGTCAGCTGACCTTAATATTTCAGGACTATACATCATTATTTCCTTTAAAAATAATCGTTTGGAATAATTTGTTGGTTTTTTTATTTTTTAAAGCTCTTAATTAAGACAGAAAAAAACAGAGAAAACTCATTGTTTGAGTTGTTTATCCACTACAAACTAATAGCTTTGTAATTAATGTTATCCTTTGTATATAGACCATGAGTAATGAGGTTAGTCAGCCAAGTAAGGCTGTTTTAATTATCTATGTCATCAAAAGACCCATTACAGGCCAATTCAGGCTTTTTAGGCTGATAAGGCAAAAAGAACTGATGAAGGGTTCTAAAATCTGCTGATTGATCACCCGTTGTAAAAACGGCCGTTCCCAAGACAATAGCCCGGTTTTTATAATCGATGGCAACGGGCAGAACAGGTACACCCGCGCCATGGGCGATATGATAAAACCCGCTTTTCCATTCTTTCACCTTGGCGCGGGTTCCTTCCGGTGTCAGGGCCAATATAAACTGATCATGCGTCTGTATTGCTTCAATGGCTTGTTCAACCCGCTGGTGCGCATGGCCACGCTGAACGGGAATCCCGCCTAATGCGCGTAATAACCAGTCTAAAGGCCCAACAAACAATGTGTGCTTACCAAAAAAGCGAAGGCGTAAGCCTAAGACTAACTTAGCACCCAATGCATAGAAAAAGTCCCACCTAAATCCTGCAAATAATATCGAAATAAAAGTTGCAATCACCCGTGAATCAAGAGATGAAATGATGTTTTCGTTTCATAAAGCATCACTTTTTCAATGAGCAAAAAAAACAAGTCAAAAGCACGTTTGAAGCAGCGGAAGGTACATTTCACTCAAGCTAAAAAGCCGCTTACCAGTCAGGCTGGACTTATCCCTGTGTTTCGCTTCCTGAACCGGATGGGGCTGGCCGACCTACTGGACAAACGGATTAATATTCAACGAGGCTCTAATGCCACTTTCCAACTGTCAGATGTCATTCTGATGGTAACCACCGGCATTCTGGCAGGTGCCAAAAGTCTGATGAAAGTGTGCACGGTCTGGCAGGATAGCGTTCTCCGAGAATGCACCCGTTTTCAACGCATTCCTTGTGACAGTCAATTTGGACGCATTTTAAAGCTGTTCCACTTTGCCAGCGTCGTTGAACTGGAAACCGCTGTCCACGAAATGAGGGAGAGTGTTTGGAAACAGGCACTGCGCTCAGGAACATCTACCGTTTATGCTTTTAAACAGGTCACCATTGACCTCGATTCTACGGTAAAAACCTGTTTTGGTTTTCAGGAAGGCGCAAAGAAAGGGTTTAACGAGAAAAAAAGAGGGGCGCTGTCGTACCACCCGCAGCTGGCCTTTTGCGCGGAAACCAAAGAAGTGCTGCAGGGTTGGTTACGAAGTGGTGATGCCTACACTGCTAATGGCTCCATAGAGTTTATGAAACAGTTGCTGGTTACTCTGCCTTCCCACATGAAGATTTTTTTCAGGGCTGATAGTGGCTACTTTGGTGGACCATTACTGACCTATCTGGAGGATTTAGGACATCGTTATCTGGTTAAGGTCAAACTGAAGAATCTACACAAACTGTTAATCCCGCAAGACTGGCAACCTGTCGTGCATCAGCCAGGGTGGGAGTGGTGCGAGTTTCAACACTGCTGTGGTGACTGGGACCGGGCTCGTTGCTTCGTGGCTGTCCGGCAAAGAAAGATCGGGAAGCCAGAAAACACCCAGTGCGAATTGTTAGACCCGAAGCCAGAGTACGACTACTTCTGCTACGTGACTACTGAGTCGTTGAGTCCATGGGAGATCCATAAAGCGTATGGCAAGCGGGCTACCTGCGAAACCTGGATCGAAGAGTGCAAAAACCAGATGGCTCTCGGGCAGATCAAAACCGATCATTTCATGGCAAACAGTGCGCTTATGCAATGTGCAATACTGGCCTACAATACAACACGTTGGATGGCACTGATGAGTGGGAATCGTCAGTTGATGAAGTGGGAGCCGGAAAGCATTCGCTGCTATATGATACGGGTTGCCGGAAAACTGTTGACAGGTAACAGGCAGTTGACCGTTGCCAGTAACAAAGAGCATCTCTACCAAACGGAGTGGGATGCTTGGCTAGCAGTAGGTGACTGTTTGTAAATAGCGAACAATGGATGATTAGAAAAACATTCTGCTAATGCGGAAGGAGTTATCGCGCCCTGATATCAGGAATAGCAGTAAGATGAACCAAACACGACGGCTCATGTGATTAAAATCCACTGAAAAGGTAAATATTTGCTCGATAGTAGCATAATCAGAATCAGGAGGGCTTGATCAGTTGCTGCGATTGACCTGTTCGGGTTTGGATTGCAGGATTTAGGTCTAAGGTAAAGCTGCCCTCATTGACTAATACAAGGGACTGCCCTTTGCACTCAGCCAAGGGTTCTGCCAGCTCTACCACATCTTCACACAGCGCATTCAGTGTGCAGTCTGTCATTGCAATAGCATGACCGCTATGTTCCAGACGGCTAAGTTCCAGCATGGCATGAAAGGTGGTCAGAATGGTGTCCAGTTCACTGCGCAGTACCAATAGCTGCTCTTCATTCGCCACTTTGGTGGTTAAATGCTCATCTAAACGGATGCGTAAACGTGAGAGGGGCGTGCGCAAGTCATGGGCAATGTTGTCAGTTACATTCGCTATGGCATCCATACCGGCTTCGAGTTGATCTAACATGGCATTAATGCGACTCGCCAGTTCATCAAACTCATCCTGACTGCTTGTCACAGGGACACGCGCACTGAGCGCCCCTTCTCTGACCTCACCCGTAATACGATTAATCACCTGTAAACGTTTCAGCAGACGCCGAGAGAAAAAATACCCTGTTAATGAGCCAGCCGTCAGCGCCAATAACATGGCTGCGTATAGTGCCCATTCAACCAGATTAGAAAACAGGTGAAAGTCTGCCGCGTTGTAAGCAACCATAACATCGCCCCAGCGGGTAGTAATGCGGCTGCCTCTGACTTTCACAAAGCCGGGTTTGGCAAACTGGGCATTGTCCTGATCAAAAATCAGAAAGTTGCCCACTGCTGGGGATGCCGGTACCGATTCAGGCAGGTAGTTCAGGTTACCGTAATACCCCTGTTCGCCTTTAAACACAATCAACGCATTGTTGTGTTTTTGCAGTGTACCTGTAATCGTTTGTTTAAAATCTTCAGCAGACACCTTTTGCGAAGCCGTCTTTAACCGTGCCAATTGTTCAAAGACAAATAAATCCTGATGTTGTCGTATATAAGCCAGACTAAACTGACTCACCAGCACCAGAATCAGCGCACAAAAACCGCCCATAATGGCGGTATGCCATAGGGTATAACGTAGCAGCGTTGAGCGTTTGAGAAAGCGAAGTAGGCGCATAAAGGCAACGATAACAGCCGAACTAAGATAATTTTTCAACAGAAAACGAACGAATAATTTAAGCCCTTAACACATACCCCACCCCGCGTACGGTGTGTATCAGGCTTCTACCGCCACTGGCATCGAGTTTTTTTCGAAGTTTAGCGACATGTACATCAATCAGATTACTGCCCGGATCAAAAGGGTAATCCCAAACAGATTCAAACAGCAATGTGCGCGAAACCACTTGTCCCTGATGATCCAGCAAATAGCGTAATACCTAAATCCTGCAATCCAAACCCGAACAGGTCAATCGCAGCAACTGATCAAGCCCTCCTGATTCTGATTATGCTACTATCGAGCCAATATTTACCTTTTCAGTGGATTGTAATCACATGAGCCGTCGTGTTTGGTTCATCTTACTGCTATTCCTGATATCAGGGCGCGATAACTCCTTCCGCATTAGCAGAATGTTTTTCTAATCATCCATTGTTCGCTATTTACAAACAGTCACCTACTGCTAGCCAAGCATCCCACTCCGTTTGGTAGAGATGCTCTTTGTTACTGGCAACGGTCAACTGCCTGTTACCTGTCAACAGTTTTCCGGCAACCCGTATCATATAGCAGCGAATGCTTTCCGGCTCCCACTTCATCAACTGACGATTCCCACTCATCAGTGCCATCCAACGTGTTGTATTGTAGGCCAGTATTGCACATTGCATAAGCGCACTGTTTGCCATGAAATGATCGGTTTTGATCTGCCCGAGAGCCATCTGGTTTTTGCACTCTTCGATCCAGGTTTCGCAGGTAGCCCGCTTGCCATACGCTTTATGGATCTCCCATGGACTCAACGACTCAGTAGTCACGTAGCAGAAGTAGTCGTACTCTGGCTTCGGGTCTAACAATTCGCACTGGGTGTTTTCTGGCTTCCCGATCTTTCTTTGCCGGACAGCCACGAAGCAACGAGCCCGGTCCCAGTCACCACAGCAGTGTTGAAACTCGCACCACTCCCACCCTGGCTGATGCACGACAGGTTGCCAGTCTTGCGGGATTAACAGTTTGTGTAGATTCTTCAGTTTGACCTTAACCAGATAACGATGTCCTAAATCCTCCAGATAGGTCAGTAATGGTCCACCAAAGTAGCCACTATCAGCCCTGAAAAAAATCTTCATGTGGGAAGGCAGAGTAACCAGCAACTGTTTCATAAACTCTATGGAGCCATTAGCAGTGTAGGCATCACCACTTCGTAACCAACCCTGCAGCACTTCTTTGGTTTCCGCGCAAAAGGCCAGCTGCGGGTGGTACGACAGCGCCCCTCTTTTTTTCTCGTTAAACCCTTTCTTTGCGCCTTCCTGAAAACCAAAACAGGTTTTTACCGTAGAATCGAGGTCAATGGTGACCTGTGTAAAAGCATAAACGGTAGATGTTCCTGAGCGCAGTGCCTGTTTCCAAACACTCTCCCTCATTTCGTGGACAGCGGTTTCCAGTTCAACGACGCTGGCAAAGTGGAACAGCTTTAAAATGCGTCCAAATTGACTGTCACAAGGAATGCGTTGAAAACGGGTGCATTCTCGGAGAACGCTATCCTGCCAGACCGTGCACACTTTCATCAGACTTTTGGCACCTGCCAGAATGCCGGTGGTTACCATCAGAATGACATCTGACAGTTGGAAAGTGGCATTAGAGCCTCGTTGAATATTAATCCGTTTGTCCAGTAGGTCGGCCAGCCCCATCCGGTTCAGGAAGCGAAACACAGGGATAAGTCCAGCCTGACTGGTAAGCGGCTTTTTAGCTTGAGTGAAATGTACCTTCCGCTGCTTCAAACGTGCTTTTGACTTGTTTTTTTTGCTCATTGAAAAAGTGATGCTTTATGAAACGAAAACATCATTTAATCTCTTTATTCACGGGTGATTGCAACTTTTATTTCGATATTATTTGCAGGATTTAGGTAATAACTGAAACTCACGCGGTTGTAACGGTACCTCTACGCCTTGGCGAAACACTTGATGCGACAACAAATCCATTTCAAGATCATCGACACACAAACGGGATTCAGTCACCGTGGTGTTTCCCCGTTTTGCCAGAATCTCTACGCGTACCAGAAGCTCAGCAAAGGAAAAAGGTTTACACAGATAATCATCCCCACCCTGACGCAACCATTTGATCCGGTCATCAACGCCATCAAGGGCACTGAGAATCAATACGGGTGTCACATCATCCGCCGCTCGCAAGGCGGCCAACACTTTTAACCCTTCCATACCCGGCAACATTCGGTCGAGCACAATGGCATCGTAGGAGCCATCGGAGGCCAGAAAGAAACCGTCGCGGCCATTATCCGCCTGATCAACCACCCAGCGCTGTTCCGTAAAGCCTTTGACAATATAGTCACGGGTCGTGTTATCGTCTTCGATAACGAGCAGTTTCATTGTGACATTGACCTCTCATAAAAAAAGAGGCGTAAAGCCTCTTTAATTCAGCGATGGGCGGCATTATGCCCCATGACGACGACTGGCAACAGGGATAGGCTGCCCATTCGCCACATTCACCACCACTTTTTCTACGCCCTTGTCAGTCATCAGCTCTGTTTCAAAGTAAACCACGCCTTTTTCACTTTCTAGCTCTGCTTCTATCAATGTGCCTGGTACAACAGTTTTTGCTTGCGTGACGGCATCCTGTAATGTCGTGCCTTTAAAAAGGGCATCGTATTGATCCATGTTACGAATGCGGTCTCTGTCGGTTTCCTGAACAGCACCCGTTTGTGAGTCGACATACGCTTCCATTTTCTGACCCGCTTTCTGATCGACAATTTCAAATTCATACACCATACCGTTAGCACGGTCATCATCGTCCAGAGAAAACTCGGTCAAACGGCCTTCGTAGGCTTTGCTGATGATAGCCATGGCTTGCGCCGGTTTCACCTTAGCATTATCGATAGCCATTTTAGCAATCACATCATCCTGACCGGCCAGTGCTGCTGTAGAGATAACGTATAAACCCAAAACTGCTTCTTTTAAAAAACGCATCATTTTTCCCGCGCGTCATCGGTGTTCGTTGATGGCGCTACTATACCTATCAATCATTAAAGGCGGGGTGATCACAACATTAACGATTGTTAATATTTCGATTTTTTGCCAATTTACTGCTTTGTCTCTTTTTGGCGGGTTTAACCAGACACTGTTTCATCTGCTTTTGATAGGCTTTGGCCTGTGCCTCTACATCACGTGCGTAATATAAAATGGCCTTTTTCTTTTTATGCGTTCGTTTGTTATAACCGCCATGCCCTTCGTGGTAGGCCAGATAGAGATTATAACAGTCATTTTTGCGTATCCGGCACTGCCGGGTGCTTTGGTCGTTATACCAGCCAATAAAGTGAACACAGTCATCAAAATTATCCCGGCGGGCACTGCGTTTGCCAGACTGCTTGCGGTAATGATTCCAGGTACCGTCCAGTGCCTGAGCAAAACCAAACGCTGATGACCAATATTTTTTCTTTTTACGGCCTTTGGACGAAGGACAAACAGGCCGGGCATCGTGCTTAAAGTCCGATTCTTTTTTAATGATTGCTAACATAACATGGGGTGAGGTTCCCCAACGCTTAGCCGCCGATTGTACAGACCGGTACCACTGTGGTTTTTTCTTGATCAGCGCACAAATATCATGGGTATGTTTAGGCGATTGTGATTTCTTATTGACTGGCTGTGAACCACAACCTGCCAACAAACACAAACAGACTAGAAGCCCGATACCTTGATAAAAAAGCATAATGCCACGCTACGATAATACACCCAGTATCAAACGTAGCGTGACTTCATCTGATTCACCTGCCGAGACTGTATAAAAATTGTTACGCGCTTTTACACTGTCGTGGCCAGAAAGCGACGTGAACGACGGTAGGGGAATACATTCATGACTTTCCCTGCCCGTATTTCATTCTGCACCCCCTGCCAATAACCCGCGGTAAACAAATCGCCATGCAGTTGACTAAAGCGTTGTCGTACTTTTACATCAGCAAATAAAAAGATCGGGAATTCCTCCGGAAAAACGTCATGCTCTCCTACAGAGTACCAAGGCTCAGCGGCTAGCTCTTGCTCGGGGTACATCGGTTCCGGAATATCTCTGAAATTACACTCCGTGAGATAACTGATTTCATCGTAATCGTAAAAGACCACCCGACCGTGGCGCGTCACGCCAAAGTTTTTCAGCAACATATCGCCTGGGAATATATTCGCCGCCGCCAACTGCTTAATCGCATTACCGTATTCATCCAGTACAGCCTGCAAATCGCTCTCGGACGCTGTAGGAATATAAAGGTTCAGCGGCATCATACGTCGCTCGCAGTATAAATGACGAATCAATACCTGATCATCATTCACCTCTACCACAGAAGGTGCCACGCTTAGCAGTTCATCCAACAATGCCTCTGAAAAACGATCACGGGGCAAAACAAGGTTTGAAAATTCCTGCGTGTCTGCCATACGCCCAACGCGGTCATGCGTTTTTACCAGATGGTACCGGTCTTTCACGCGCTCTTTGCTGATATTCTTTGGCGGAGCAAAACGATCTTTAATAATTTTGAACACACAATCCAGTGACGGCCAAGTAAACACCGCCATCACCATACCCCGCACACCAGGCGCTACAACGAACTCATCAGAGGAGTACGCCATATGCTCCAGTAGATCCCGGTAGAATACTGTTGTCCCGTGTTTATAAAAACCTATGGAACTGTACATTTCCCAGCGGGACTTACCCGGTAATAAGGTGTGAAGAAAGTCAATGCATTCTGACGGGTTTCGGGCATCCACCATAAAGTAGGCACGGGTAAAACTAAACAATATACTGACGTCGTCATTATCGTGCAGTATTGTGTCTACATATAACCCACCTTGCTCGTTATTCAAAACAGGCAATACAAACGGTTGAATCCCTGCTTTTGAAATCACTCGCCCAATCAAGTAAGAGCCTTTGTTACGGTAAAATACCCACTTAAGCACATCGACCCTGCATTCTGCTTCCGGTGAAAGATCAGGCAAAATACCTTTTAGCGCCACGATTATATTTCGAATATCCCTTCGCCGGTTTGCCCAGGGGAGCTCAAAGGCAAAATCATCCAGCATGTGTCCCACCAGTGTTACCGGTTTGCCATCCAACCGGTAGGACCGGTAAATGCCCCTTGGGCTATGTACTGAAAAACCTTCAAATTCTGACTTAATAAACCACTCGTCATCATAAGCCACTTCATGATGGAAGACTTTTCGGTGCACGGAGTTATAAAACGTTTCTGCCAGCTCTGGGTCAGTGCGGTAGGATATTAAGTCAATATAAACACGACGAGCTTCCGACCAGTGTTCACGTGCACGGTAACTGTCACCGGTTCGCTCGTTCAACAGCAGCATGACGTCTTGAATAGCAAGACTGTAGAGGTTAATTCGATCCGTTGCAGCTTGTTGTGCCGCCGCCCAGTCCGCATGAAGAAAGCGGTCACGTGCTCCAAGGGTAATTTCTGTAAACTGTGTACGATAATCACCAAACCCTTCGAGAATTACGCGGGCTATCTGACGTGCTGTTTTTCCACTCATGGGCACCCCCAGCCAGTTTTCTGTTGCTTATTTTATTTTATTTGCACACAAATCATAACACCTAAATCCTGCAAAGGATCTCGAAATAACTGTTGCAATATCCTATGAATAAAGGGATTAAGTGATGCTTTGGTTTCAATAAAGCATCACTTTTCCCATGAGCAAAAAAAACAAGTCAAAAGCACGTTTGAAACAGCGGAAGGTACGTTTCATCCAAGCTAAAAAGCCGCTCACCAGTCAGGCTGGACTGATCCCTGCGTTTCGCTTCCTGAATCGGATGGGGCTGTCCGGCTTACTAAACAAACGGATTAATATTCAACGAGGCTCTAATGCCACTTTCCAACTGTCAGATGTCATTCTGATGGTAACCACCGGCATTCTGGCAGGTGCCAGAAGTCTGATGAAAGTGTGCACGGTCTGGCAGGATAGCACTCTTCGAGAATGTACCCAATTTCAACGAATCCCTTGTGACAGTCAATTTGGACGCATTTTAAAGCTGTTTAGTTTTGCCAGCGTCGTTGAACTGGAAACCGCTGTCCACGCAATGAGGGGCAGGGTTTGGAAACAGGCGTTGCGCTCAGGAACATCTACCATTTATGCACGTAAACAGATCACCATTGACCTCGATTCTACGGTAAAAACCTGTTTCGGTTTTCAGGAAGGCGCCAAGAAAGGCTTTAATGAGAAAAAAAGAGGGGCTCTTTCGTACCACCCGCAATTGGCCTTTTGCGCTCAAACTAAAGAAGTATTGCAAGGCTGGTTACGAAGTGGCGATGCCTACACCGCCAATGGCGCCATAGAGTTTATGAAGCAACTGCTGATCACCCTGCCTTCTCATATGAAGATTTTTTTCAGGGCTGACAGTGGCTACTTTGGTGGCCCACTACTGACTTATTTGGATGATCTGGGGCATCGTTATCTCATCAAGGTGAAATTGAAGAATCTGCACAAACTGTTAATCCCGCAAGACTGGCAGCCTGTCATAAATCAGCCAGGTTGGGAGCAGTGTGAGTTTCAACACCGCTGTGGTAGCTGGGACCGGAATCGCTGCTTCGTGGCTGTGCGACAAAGAAAGCCAGGGAAGCCCGAAAATATGCAGGGCGAACTGTTAAATCCGCAGCCAGAGTACGACTACTTCTGTTACGTGACGACTGAGTTGTTGAGTCCGTGGGAGATCCATAAAGCGTACGGTAAGCGGGCTACCTGTGAAACTTGGATTGAAGAGTGCAAAAATCAGATGACCCTTGGACAGATCAAAACCGATCATTTCATGGCAAACAGTGCGCTTATGCAATGTGCAATACTGGCCTACAATACGACACGCTGGATGGCTCTGGTCAGTGGAAATCGTCAGCTGATGAAGTGGGAGCCGGAAAGCATTCGCTGCTATATGATACGGGTTGCTGGAAAATTGTTAACATGTAGCAGACAGTTGACCGTTGCCAGTAACAAAGAGCATCTCTACCAGACGGAGTGGGATGCTTGGCTGGCAGTGGGTGACTGTTTGTAAATAGCCGTACAACGGATGGTTAGAAAAAACATTCTGCTGATGCGGAAGGTGTTGTTACGCTCTGATATTAGGAATAGGAGTAAGATGAATAAAAATACGATGGTTCGAGCGATGAAAATCCACTGAAAAGGCCAGTATTTTCTCGACAGCAGGATAATCGGAGTCAGGAGGATTTGATCAATGCGTATGTTTGGCCTGTTGGAGTTTGTATTGCAGGATTTAGGTAACAGCTGCTAAGCAAACGACAACCCTCGTTTTCCTTGCAGCCCGCCTGTATGAATCATTAACACCCGGCTACCCGTTGCTATACCGTCTTTCTCAATGGTGTTTTTTAATGCTAACATCGCTTTTCCGGTATACACCTGATCCAACGCGATCCCCGTATCCGATTCAAAATGCTGGATGAATGCCAGCAACTCTACTGATGTTTTTGCGTAGCCGCCACAATGATGTTGTGTGTCAATCACCCAGTTATCTGGCGCTATACCAGATAGCTGAGCGACATCATTCCACAAAAAATCGGCACCTTTTAACACAGCAATACCTTTCACTCTCGTATTGCTGCCTGCTGAACGTACAATGCCTGCCAGCGTTGCGCCAGTGCCAGGCCAGTGCCAGTGCCAGTGCCAGTGCCAGTGCCAGTGCCAGTGCCAGTGCCAGTGCCACAGGCTAACCAAATTTCATTGTATTCATTAGCAGCAATCTGTCCGGCACTCAGAATGGTTTCACACCCTTGAACACCGAGAGGACCACTACCTCCCTCAGGCACCACCAGAACATCGCTTGGATGCAAGTGTAGTTGTTTAATGAGCGTCGCGGCGTAATCTATTGTATGGCGTAAGCGGTAATCAGCGCGAGAAACGTAATGCAACTGCATGCCCCACGCGGCCGCATCACGCAATGTCGGTGACGGATTAATACCCTCGCCTCTTATAATACCTACCGTTTTAATCCCCAACTGCTTTCCTGCAGCGGCTAACGCATGAATATGGTTTGACCAGGCCCCGCCAAAACTCATTATCGTTGAACATCCCTCACTCATCGCCCGTTCAAGATAACCTTTGAGCTTAAACCACTTGTTGCCGCTCACCTGCGGGTGCAACTGATCCAGACGCAGCATGTCAACCCTCACACCGTCATGCAAAAAGCACGGAACGCTGGGCAGTGACTGAACAGACACTTGATTTAACGACAGTGATTCAATGGATGTTAGCACGCTGGCTATGGCGCAACTTGTTCAGAGGTTTGGCCAAAACGGCGCTCACGCTGCTGGAAGGTCAGGATAGCCTTATCTAAATGGGCAGGGCCAAAGTCAGGCCAGAGGGTATCGGTGAAATAGAATTCACTGTAGGCACACTGCCAGAGCAGGAAATTACTGATACGTTGCTCACCACTGGTACGAATCATCAAATCTACCGGCGGCACACCCTGCGTGCACAGCCCCTGCTCAATGTGCTCTTCATTGATATCATTTACCGCTATTTCACCGGTTTTCACCTTCACTGCCAGCTGCTTACAGGCCTGGGCAATATCCCATTGACCGCCGTAATTCACAGCCACACATAATGTCATCGCCTGACAGTCCGCGGTCAATGCCTCAGCCTCACGAATCGCCTGTTGAATTTTATCGCTCAAACGGGCACGTTCCCCAATGACTTTCAGGCAAATACCGTACTTTTGCAGCTTTTTGGCCTCTTGTTTCAAAGAAAGGTGCAGTAACGACATTAACCCCTTCACTTCCTCTTCAGGCCGGTTCCAGTTTTCACTGGAAAATGCAAACAGCGTAAGGTAACGCACGCCCCGCTCACGGCTATGACGGATGACGTCCCTGACTGCATTGGTTGCCGCTCTGTGGCCTGACAACTTGGGTAGAAAACGACTTTTAGCCCAACGGTTATTCCCATCCATGATAATGGCGATATGCTCAGGCAGTGATACAGAGGGTGAAGGCGTGTTCGGCGTAGTCATAAGGTAGAAAGTCTGGGGAATGGAAAACATCTCGGAATCGAGTATAAAGAGGTCTTTACAGCGTAACAATAGCTTTTAAAACAACAGATAAGCACTGCAGCCTTAAAATTGCCACGAATTGTATAAAAAATAACCATTGACGATCAAATTTTAACCACAGAGCATCAATAGAAGGTCGCCTCATCACACAACAGACACACCAACAACATAACAAAGGAAAGGCGCATGGAAGCCCAACCCCCCCTTTATCGTTATGCTGTATCAACATTTTTGGGGCGTTGTTGAATACATAAAGCTCAGCCTGATCGAGCCTGTATCCAGGCCTTTTTCAGCTAGCTTTAACTGATATC
Organism: Crossaster papposus; assembly: GCA_037893245.1. Taxonomy (NCBI): domain Eukaryota; kingdom Metazoa; phylum Echinodermata; class Asteroidea; order Velatida; family Solasteridae; genus Crossaster; species Crossaster papposus. Next base: position 4,431,645 of record JBAIAA010000008.1, on the reverse strand, counting down.
GGCATCCCTAAACCGGTCATCCTGTTCAACACGCGAACGGAAACCTCTGCCTCCGTTTTTTGCTGAGGTAGTTCACGTGCTTTCATCTTTGAGCCGATAATGGTTTTATAGCGCAGCATAGCCAATTCAACCAAGGCTCTCAGGCCGTATCCGGTTAGCCCTTGCCACGCCATGCGACCTCGCTCTTTTATGAGGGCTACTGCCTCGTTTCGTGTATTGTGCTGACTACTGTCAGGCACAGCATTTTTAGGTGGTGGAATCACGATTTTAGCAGCAGCTTGCTTCTGTTTAATTTGCTGATAAACCTTGTCGCTATCATAGGCTCCATCGGCCATGAAAACCTCAAATCCATCAACTTGATCCAGCAGATTAGGCAAAACTGAAGTATCACCTATCTCTTTTCCGGTAAGGTCACTTGCAACGACATGATGATTTTTATCGATGGCTAAATGCAGTTTTCGCCAAGTACGTTTAGGCTGCGTACCGTGTTTTTCCTGATTCCATTCATCCTTGCCATAAACCTTCAATCCTGTGCTATCTACCAGAAAGTGAGAACCAGGCTCACAGGTATCGATGAGCTTTTGCAATGATAAATTGATGCTTCGCTTACTGAGAGTGCTGTAATCAGGGACTTTAAGCTGTAACCCCATGAGCTTAACCAGAGATCTAGCAAAACCTTCAGTCTGCCTTAGCGGTAAGCTAAAAACCTGCCTGAGCATAAGGCAGGTCTCAATCGCCAGATCCGAGTATTGTGTCGGCGCACCTCGTTTTTGGATGGGCGCTGGCGTCCAGATAGTGATAGCTTCATCCGTAAACCAGACGGTACTATCACCTCTTTTTCGCAGTGCGTTATTATAATCAGACCAATTCGTCACTTTATAAGTCGATTTTTTGATCTTATGGCGACGAGCTTCGTTGTGTTTGTAAGGCATAGCGAGATGATGTCTGCAAAAAAAGGACATTAGGATACGCACCTTAGCCACTTATCGTCAATCAGGGCTATCCGGTGATTTATTCAACAACGCCTGGCGAAGCCGAAGCTCACCTTATTGCCCTTACCTGCTCACAACCACCGGAAGGAGCCAGCCGATGGACGCTAAATTTACTGACAGATCGCATGATTGAGCTCAGATACGTCGAATCGATTTCCAGAAGCACAGTACATGAGGGACTAAAAAAAATGAGCTTAAGCCCTGGCAAAAAAAGGAATGGTGTATACCTGCGGAAGAAAGCGCCAACTTTGTGAGTGCGATGGAGGATATTCTTGAAGTCTATAAACGTCCTCTTGATCCCAGGCGTCCGCTTGTTTGCCTTGATGACAGTAGCAAGCAGCATGTTAAAGCAGTCGTTAATCCAATGCCTGTTGAGCCTGGAAAACCGGAGCGTTATGACACAGAGTATGAACGTAATGGCGTCAGCAATCTGTTCATGATGTTTGAACCCTTGACAGGTTGGCGGCATGTTGAGGTGACTGATCGTAGGACAGCGATTGATTGGGCTCATCAAATCAAGTTTCTGGTCGATGTTCGCCACAAAGATGCAGAGAAAGTTATACTGGTTGGAGACAACTTGAACACGCATTCTCCCGCATCACTTTATAAAGCTTTTTCCCCAGAAGAAGCCCGCAGAATGATTGATAAGCTTGAGTTTCATTACACCCCAAAGCATGGCAGTTGGCTGGATATGGCCGAAATTGAGCTGAGTATACTGAGTCGCCAATGTCTGGATCGGCGTATCCCTACCCAAGATATTCTCCGGAGAGAAGTCAAAGCCTGGGAGGAGAAGCGCAACGCAAGAAAAGTGACTACACAGTGGCGTTTTACCACTGAAGACGCTCGGATAAAACTTAAGAGACTGTATCCAAAGATGCCAGAGCTTGATAATACAGAGTAGATTGAGAGCCTCCATAGAACATAAACCAGACTATTAGAGCAGCACTTTTTCCCATGAAAAATTGGGAAATGGGGCACTTTGCGTGAAATAACCCATTTTTTTGTCCTGCCACTCAAAATTGACTCAAATAACAGGACGGCTAACCATTGTCGACCATTTACACAAACAGCTGACCGATCGGTTATCTGTGATTATCAAATGGTGTCGGATGGAGTACTAGTCCGTTAGGGGTACCTTAGGCACACCACTATGAAACCGGAAGTCATGGTCATCAGACTCAATGGCTTCTCGCTCTATGGCTGAAAAGTGAGCGACACGATCAGCCACAGAGCCACCGTTCGCCGCTTCAGCAAGCGACAGGTAATCTTTAAAATGCCGACTCTCAGACTTGAGTAATGACAGGTAGAATTTTTGCAGTTCCGCATCCAGATAGGGTGCCACGGCATGAAAACGCTCACAGGAACGCGCCTCGATAAAAGCCCCAATGACCAAAATATCGACTAACTTGGCTGGCTCGTGCGCTCTGGCGCCGTCACGCATCCGGGCTGCATAACGGGAAGCACTCAAGTGTCGGTATGCAATGCCTCGCTTCGTCATCAGCGCTAATACCTGTTCAAAATGCCTTAACTCTTCTCTGGCCAGACGCGACATTTTGTTGAGTAAATTAACATTATCAATATACCGAAACATCAAATTAAGCGCGGTGGCTGCCGCCTTTTTTTCGCAGTGCGCATGATCAATTAACAGGATCTCAGGTTCTTGCAGTGCTCGCTCAATCCAGCCATCCGGTGTTTTACACGGTAAAAAGTTCACCAACGCTTCGGGTAATGGTTTAATCACTGTCTCAGGGCTACTGTCAGCCAGATTAGACACAGGCACGCTTATCAATGTCAGACCTATACACTATCTATAAAATGTGATGTGCACCTTATAGGAATCCTTATTCAGAGCCAAGTTTTCCCTAACTTCTGCTGACATAAGAATGTAGACGTTATCAAACGTAGGATCCCAAATAATCCTCTCACTGAATTCAATCAGGCATTAGGATTAACACTGATAAAGCGGCTATCCGCTTTGGCTAAATAAGGCTCATGGCAAACCGCTAAAAAATCGTTCATGGCCGTCAATGCTTGTTGAAAAGAGGGTGTCATAGCGGGTTCAGGGATGAATGGCTTTTTGCCGGCACCACCTGGCTTTTCAAATTTTCGTTGCACTTTTTTGCCAATATAGTTTTTAATCGTTTCAGGCAACGTTGGTGTAAAGACCTTCTTCAGAACTTTCGCCGGCCCCGCTAACTGACTTTCATAAAAAGAAGCATACCCCTCCTCTGGCTCACCGGAATGCTCCAATTGCTCAAAGGCTTTTAGCCACCTTTCAGACTCTTCATCCAGAGATTTCAGCCGCTTTTTAACCATTGATATCTCTTCTTGAGACGTCTCTGCATTTGCTATCTTTTTAGCATAATAATCTCTGGCTTCCTGCAGGGCTTTATTAAATTCCTCTCTGGCATTGCTCTTTTAATTCGCCATATTTTTCATAAGATGTTTGAGCTGAAAATGGTGATCTTTGTCCGCAAGAAAAGCGTTCCACTGCCCCAGCTGATTACCCACCCTCCAGCCATTGTAACGGGTCATCACATACGTCAGCGTTTCACAACCTATCATTGCTTTCTTGAAACGGTAGTTATACCAAGCTACACCGGCTTTGAGAGAGACATTTGCACCACCACCAACAGGGGCACTACCGGAGCCTTGAATAGCGCCCTCTTCCCCCCCTAACCCTCTCATGTACTGCATATGATATTTGCCGTCATCTCCTTTGACATAATAGATGTCAACTTTTGCATGCTTCATACCTTGCACAAATGAGTCCAGTCCGTCGACAGGATCAAACGAAATGCTCCCTTCGCTTGCAACACCGGCGAGTTCACCCTGCTCAGCAAAGCCTACCATCATGTCATTAAACGCTTTTTGCACAGAATCTTCTATCAAAGATAAGCTGGCTTTCATACTTAAGCGCAAGCCCACATAAAGGTAGTCACCATCAGAATCAGGGTTGGGCTCATTCCTGTTTTTATAGTTTCGAATATCAACAAGGGCTTCAAAAGGCCCCAATGCTAACTTGTTAAGTTTTTGCTTATATTTGATGCTACCTTTTGCTTTTTTATTCAACATCAAATGACGGGCAGTATCGGTCGTATTGATATAAATGTGAGGCTTCGCCAAACTCGCCTCCATGTCCTGCAACCACGGTGGCGGCTTAGGGACACTATTTAGTTTTTCATTAATTTTTTCATAAAGCGTCGTATAAGCGTGCATGCGTAACCATTAATCCTTCCAGCATTTCAGGCGGAGACTTAACCCCTTTCAATTGTTCAAATGCCTTTCTTTTTCGATAAGCTCTGTACTGGTCTAATAGAACCGGACACTTTGATAAGAGATAATTTCTATCACTTGTTAAGGTGTCACAATGAGTCAAAAGCGAACCTATAAGCACTATCCAAAAGAGTTCAAAGAAGAGGCTGTTGCTCTTGTAATGGAGCAAGGCTATTCGGTGCCTGATGCAGCTAAATCACTAGGTATTGCCACCAGTTTGCTCTACAAATGGAAGGATCATATTCTGGCCCTAAAGGAGGGCAAAGTGTTGTCTGATGACGAGCGTGAAGAGCTTAAAAATCTGCGTAAAGAGGTAAAAAAACTCCGCATGGAGAGGGAAGTGCTAAAAAAGGCCAGCGCCTTCTTTGCGAAAGAAATGAAGTAAAATTCGACTTCATTCAGAAGGCGTCAAACGATTACCCTGTTAACTTGCTATGTCGAGTGATGCAGGTGAGTACTTCAGCTTATTATGACTGGTCAAAGCAGCCAGGCCATGTCAGCACGGCTGAAACACTGGCGTTGTTGAATAAATCACCGGATAGCCCTGATTGACGATAAGTGGCTAAGGTTCGTATCCTAATGTCCTTTTTTTGCAGACATCATCTCGCTATGCCTTACAAACACAACGAAGCTCGTCGCCATAAGATCAAAAAATCGACTTATAAAGTGACGCATTGGTCTGATTATAATAACGCACTGCGAAAAAGAGGTGATATTACCGTCTGGTTTACGGATGCAGCTATCACTATCTGGACGCCAGCGCCCATCCAAAAACGAGGTGCGCCGACACAATACTCGGATCTGGCGATTGAGACCTGCCTTATGCTCAGGCAGGTTTTTAGCTTACCGCTAAGGCAGACTGAAGGTTTTGCTAGATCTCTGGTTAAGCTCATGGGGTTACAGCTTAAAGTCCCTGATTACAGCACTCTCAGTAAGCGAAGCATCAATTTATCATTGCAAAAGCTCATCGATACCTGTGAGCCTGGTTCTCACTTTCTGGTAGATAGCACAGGATTGAAGGTTTATGGCAAGGATGAATGGAATCAGGCAAAACACGGTACGAAGCCTAAACGTACTTGGCGAAAACTGCATTTAGCCATCGATGAAAATCATCATGTCGTTGCAAGTGACCTTACCGGAAAAGAGATAGGTGATACTTCAGTTTTGCCTAATCTGCTGGATCAAGTTGATGGATTTGAGGTTTTCATGGCCGATGGAGCCTATGATAGCGACAAGGTTTATCAGCAAATTAAACAGAAGCAAGCTGCTGCTAAAATCGTGATTCCACCACCTAAAAATGCTGTGCCTGACAGTAGTCAGCACAATACACGAAACGAGGCAGTAGCCCTCATAAAAGAGCGAGGTCGCATGGCGTGGCAAGGGCTAACCGGATACGGCCTGAGAGCCTTGGTTGAATTGGCTATGCTTCGCTATAAAACCATTATCGGCTCAAAGATGAAAGCACGTGAACTACCTCAGCAAAAAACGGAGGCAGAGGTTTCCGTTCGCGTGTTGAACAGGATGACCGGTTTAGGGATGCCGATATCAGTTAAAGCTAGCTGAAAAAGGCCTGGATACAGGCTCGATCAGGCTGAGCTTTATTTATTCAACAACGCCCTCAGAGGGGAAGGAATGGTTGAGGCCATTTTTTGCCGGACCTGTCAATGCGTAAGTTCTAAGATAGTACAGAGACCAACGATCATCGCGAAACAGATGAAGTCACCACAGTTTACCATCAACCCGCATTCCTGTTTCATCAGCCCCTGCCACTTCTGACCCCAGTAGCGCGGCTTTAATGCCTTCTTCTGTTGACTCCAATTGCTTCTAAGCTATTTTTTGGAAGTTGCAGATCGTCCCTGTGCTGATTGGCAAAGAGAACATATCAGCAAAAAGTTCGGCGGCTCTACCGTAGGGAATCATTTGGTACTGACAGAAATAGACAGACATTGCTTGCGTCACAGGACCATACTGTACGTAACTGTTAACGCCTTCAGGGAAGGTGGCTTGATTGCGATGGCCGCAAGGGCACACCTTCTCTTCAGCAAGGTGCGCCGTCACAGTAAAGCTACCGGGGTTACCAGGCTCAAAGACTTGCCTCTCTCTATATTTGATGACTTTTTCATCATTCAATGCAATACCGCACAATTTACAGTCATTGACCTTGTGGTACTGCGTGTGATCAGGTTTCTCAGTAGCACGTAGGCAATGGCCTTTGTGTTTTTTCTGACCTCCGGCCTTTAGACCTGAAGACTGCCTTAAGCTTTGAGGGTTAGGGGAGTCAGATTCATCGTTATCATTGGCATTCGGTTTTTGGTAGCCATCTGATGAGGGAGGCTTGCTACTGTTCTTTGAAACCTTTTCTTCCAGATCACGACAGCGCTCTTCTAATGCCACAAGCTGAGATTGGAGGTGGTTGATAGCCCCCAATAGCAAAGCGATGGTCTGAGTGTCTGGAGATGGCATAGTCACTAAAATACAGGCCGCTCAATCTATTTGAATACTCAAAGCATTGATCAAAATCGGAAAAAATCAAGTCTAAGTTGAGAGGGGCTGAACAGTTACTATTGTTCTATTGATTTTGGGTCGATCGAACAATCAAATTTTACTTGTTGTTCGCTTTCTTCAGCCTGTTGGTTGAACAAGCGATCATTATTGGTTTTATTCCTTTCAGAATAAATAATTGGAGCCAATAGATATAAACTCTGTAATGGAACATCTCCATTCTCTGAGATTTCCATTGCTCTATCCAAAGCTTCTTCTGATTCTTTAAGCCATTTATTCATTCGAAAATTCTCAATAGAGCCTAACGCTTGGCAGCAGCGGCGCGAGCCTTTTGGCGAGCGTCCAGCCCCGAAGGGGCGATGCTGGCTGCCATTGTTATATGTCAGGGCTTAGGGAAGCAGCAATTAAGAAGTTACCAGTTTTGGAACGATCATAACGTTCCATTTTTTCAGCTCTGGGTTACGCAGAATATAAGGATAGAACTTACGCATTGACAGGTCCGGCAAAAAATGGCCTCAATCATTCCTTCCCCTCGGAGAAGCTTTTTATGAAATCCCAGGTAGCTTCTTTGAGAGCGTCTTTCCTGACGCTATAGACGCTTCTGAGTGACCCTGATACTTTCATCGCCTGAAGACAGGTATAGCCAAAGATAGCCGCAAAAATATGATTCTGGACCTGTCGCTCCCCTCTCACCTGAAAACGCTCGATGTTGCAGAGTTGCTTTAATGCCCGGTGATACTCTTCGATCGCCCAATGATGTTGGTGCAGCTGATCAAAATCAGATCGTGGAGATAGATCTGCTCCGACATGAGGAGTGTAAACAACGTAATGGCGCAGCTCGTTTTTGAGTCGCGTCCGGTAGAGTCGTACATGACCAAAGTTACGTAGCCATACAGTTTTTCCTTCTTCGGGAATCTCCAGGCTCTGCACCTGTTGGTAGTTACCCTTTTGCACAGAGACAGTACGGTTGCTGTTAACAGCGAACATAAAACCCAAACCATTGTTTTTCACAGCTTTGAGGTTTCCAATACTGCTATACCAAGAGTCACCGGTAACACATGCAGGTTCGAGTCCCCATGCCAGTACTTCTTTCAGCATATCGACAAAGTAGTCATTTTTAGTTTTGCCATCGGCTGGATTGTAAATACGGAAATTAACGGGCAAGTTGTAGCCTTTGATGTCCGTGTAATAAAGCGTGATGAGATTAATACCCTTGACGGTTTTGTGGTGCTTTCCTGAGTAGTAATGACCGACTAAAGCCGTGTAATGGGTATAACCTAAATCCTGCAATCCAAACCCGAACAGGTCAATCGCAGCAACTGATCAAGCCCTCCTGATTCTGATTATGCTACTATCGAGCAAATATTTACCTTTTCAGTGGATTTTAATCACATGAGCCGTCGTGTTTGGTTCATCTTACTGCTATTCCTGATATCAGGGCGCGATAACTCCTTCCGCATTAGCAGAATGTTTTTCTAATCATCCATTGTTCGCTATTTACAAACAGTCACCTACTGCTAGCCAAGCATCCCACTCCGTTTGGTAGAGATGCTCTTTGTTACTGGCAACGGTCAACTGCCTGTTACCTGTCAACAGTTTTCCGGCAACCCGTATCATATAGCAGCGAATGCTTTCCGGCTCCCACTTCATCAACTGACGATTCCCACTCATCAGTGCCATCCAACGTGTTGTATTGTAGGCCAGTATTGCACATTGCATAAGCGCACTGTTTGCCATGAAATGATCGGTTTTGATCTGCCCGAGAGCCATCTGGTTTTTGCACTCTTCGATCCAGGTTTCGCAGGTAGCCCGCTTGCCATACGCTTTATGGATCTCCCATGGACTCAACGACTCAGTAGTCACGTAGCAGAAGTAGTCGTACTCTGGCTTCGGGTCTAACAATTCGCACTGGGTGTTTTCTGGCTTCCCGATCTTTCTTTGCCGGACAGCCACGAAGCAACGAGCCCGGTCCCAGTCACCACAGCAGTGTTGAAACTCGCACCACTCCCACCCTGGCTGATGCACGACAGGTTGCCAGTCTTGCGGGATTAACAGTTTGTGTAGATTCTTCAGTTTGACCTTAACCAGATAACGATGTCCTAAATCCTCCAGATAGGTCAGTAATGGTCCACCAAAGTAGCCACTATCAGCCCTGAAAAAAATCTTCATGTGGGAAGGCAGAGTAACCAGCAACTGTTTCATAAACTCTATGGAGCCATTAGCAGTGTAGGCATCACCACTTCGTAACCAACCCTGCAGCACTTCTTTGGTTTCCGCGCAAAAGGCCAGCTGCGGGTGGTACGACAGCGCCCCTCTTTTTTTCTCGTTAAACCCTTTCTTTGCGCCTTCCTGAAAACCAAAACAGGTTTTTACCGTAGAATCGAGGTCAATGGTGACCTGTTTAAAAGCATAAACGGTAGATGTTCCTGAGCGCAGTGCCTGTTTCCAAACACTCTCCCTCATTTCGTGGACAGCGGTTTCCAGTTCAACGACGCTGGCAAAGTGGAACAGCTTTAAAATGCGTCCAAATTGACTGTCACAAGGAATGCGTTGAAAACGGGTGCATTCTCGGAGAACGCTATCCTGCCAGACCGTGCACACTTTCATCAGACTTTTGGCACCTGCCAGAATGCCGGTGGTTACCATCAGAATGACATCTGACAGTTGGAAAGTGGCATTAGAGCCTCGTTGAATATTAATCCGTTTGTCCAGTAGGTCGGCCAGCCCCATCCGGTTCAGGAAGCGAAACACAGGGATAAGTCCAGCCTGACTGGTAAGCGGCTTTTTAGCTTGAGTGAAATGTACCTTCCGCTGCTTCAAACGTGCTTTTGACTTGTTTTTTTTGCTCATTGAAAAAGTGATGCTTTATGAAACGAAAACATCATTTAATCTCTTTATTCACGGGTGATTGCAACTTTTATTTCGATATTATTTGCAGGATTTAGGTATAAGGTTTATCCAGCACCGTATCATCAACCGATAGCGTCCCACCTTCAAGAATAAGCCTTGCTGACGCTTCTAGAAAAAGATCTTCAGGAGCAAAGTTTTCACGTTGGAGAAAGCGGTTAACACTGTCATGCGATATATCACTCAATTCGCTAAGACGGGTACAGGTGGCTGATGTGGGTTCACAGAGTAGAAACCCCGTATACTTCTGGAGGTCGCACTTGGCTGTTGTTGGTTTTGTTATTTTTCTACGCACGACGACATCCACTGTTTTTTTGCTGATCTAGCAATTTTTTTGGATGTCTGTCAATGCGTAAGTTCTATGCTGAATTAAATACCTGACCCTCATTAGCCGAGCGGCAAGTAAAATTCCAGTTTGTTGCTGCAACGGTACCATTTGAACTTTCAATAGAGTCCTTTGCCAGATAATTCCCTAAAAAGTACCCTGTACCACCAACAACACCTATCCTCACTAACTTCAGGAACAATATCCACCTAAAGAAGCAGTCCATTTTTGCTTCTTCAAGTGTTTCACCAAAGCTTTCACGCTCATAATCAGCAATTGCTCCGTCGCTTTCATTACGAATCACCCTCAGCTTAAGGAACTGTGGATTAGCCTCAACACCATCTTCAGCAAGATGTTTTAAAATTCGCCGTCTGGCATTTTTAGGCAACGCATTAAAGGCTTCTAAATAACACGCCATCGACGATAAAGACGCCAGTAACTGGCAAAGCGTATCACTTGTATCTCCTTGGAATTTTATACTCATACGCCGTAGCTGAATTAACGCATTACCATCCCAATCACGTAGTCTTGACCTCATCTCATTCATTAACACATCATTAGCCGCATCTCCTTTGGATGCGTGCAAAAAATCAGGCTTGAGAGAAAAACAGAAAACGATAATGATGACCAAACAGCGAGAAACAGCTTCTAGCCTTTTATAAAAATCTAAAAATACTTTATAAAAACCACGCTTCATATACTCTTGCATTATTAAGACGAATCCATAAAAACATAAATCTAGCACTTTCCTCAAAATATAAAAATCTATTCATAGAATTAATAAGCCAATAAACACATCAGTTAATCAAAGAATATCACCTAAATCCTGCAATCCAAACCCGAACAGGTCAATCGCAGCAACTGATCAAGCCCTCCTGATTCTGATTATGCTACTATCGAGCAAATATTTACCTTTTCAGTGGATTTTAATCACATGAGCCGTCGTGTTTGGTTCATCTTACTGCTATTCCTGATATCAGGGCGCGATAACTCCTTCCGCATTAGCAGAATGTTTTTCTAATCATCCATTGTTCGCTATTTACAAACAGTCACCTACTGCTAGCCAAGCATCCCACTCCGTTTGGTAGAGATGCTCTTTGTTACTGGCAACGGTCAACTGCCTGTTACCTGTCAACAGTTTTCCGGCAACCCGTATCATATAGCAGCGAATGCTTTCCGGCTCCCACTTCATCAACTGACGATTCCCACTCATCAGTGCCATCCAACGTGTTGTATTGTAGGCCAGTATTGCACATTGCATAAGCGCACTGTTTGCCATGAAATGATCGGTTTTGATCTGCCCGAGAGCCATCTGGTTTTTGCACTCTTCGATCCAGGTTTCGCAGGTAGCCCGCTTGCCATACGCTTTATGGATCTCCCATGGACTCAACGACTCAGTAGTCACGTAGCAGAAGTAGTCGTACTCTGGCTTCGGGTCTAACAATTCGCACTGGGTGTTTTCTGGCTTCCCGATCTTTCTTTGCCGGACAGCCACGAAGCAACGAGCCCGGTCCCAGTCACCACAGCAGTGTTGAAACTCGCACCACTCCCACCCTGGCTGATGCACGACAGGTTGCCAGTCTTGCGGGATTAACAGTTTGTGTAGATTCTTCAGTTTGACCTTAACCAGATAACGATGTCCTAAATCCTCCAGATAGGTCAGTAATGGTCCACCAAAGTAGCCACTATCAGCCCTGAAAAAAATCTTCATGTGGGAAGGCAGAGTAACCAGCAACTGTTTCATAAACTCTATGGAGCCATTAGCAGTGTAGGCATCACCACTTCGTAACCAACCCTGCAGCACTTCTTTGGTTTCCGCGCAAAAGGCCAGCTGCGGGTGGTACGACAGCGCCCCTCTTTTTTTCTCGTTAAACCCTTTCTTTGCGCCTTCCTGAAAACCAAAACAGGTTTTTACCGTAGAATCGAGGTCAATGGTGACCTGTTTAAAAGCATAAACGGTAGATGTTCCTGAGCGCAGTGCCTGTTTCCAAACACTCTCCCTCATTTCGTGGACAGCGGTTTCCAGTTCAACGACGCTGGCAAAGTGGAACAGCTTTAAAATGCGTCCAAATTGACTGTCACAAGGAATGCGTTGAAAACGGGTGCATTCTCGGAGAACGCTATCCTGCCAGACCGTGCACACTTTCATCAGACTTTTGGCACCTGCCAGAATGCCGGTGGTTACCATCAGAATGACATCTGACAGTTGGAAAGTGGCATTAGAGCCTCGTTGAATATTAATCCGTTTGTCCAGTAGGTCGGCCAGCCCCATCCGGTTCAGGAAGCGAAACACAGGGATAAGTCCAGCCTGACTGGTAAGCGGCTTTTTAGCTTGAGTGAAATGTACCTTCCGCTGCTTCAAACGTGCTTTTGACTTGTTTTTTTTGCTCATTGAAAAAGTGATGCTTTATGAAACGAAAACATCATTTAATCTCTTTATTCACGGGTGATTGCAACTTTTATTTCGATATTATTTGCAGGATTTAGGTATCAATTAAATTCCCCCTTTCTCAACACATGATCTTTCAATCAAACAAATAAATAAATAAATAAATAAATAAATAAATAGTTATTAATATTATACCAACATTCAAAAATAGTCTGAAGGTTACTGCATACAGCCAGATATCCGGTGCTATGCTTCGTCAAGGTGATTATAGCGATATAAACACAATATCAGTAATGACACATGAAAGTTGCACTATCACACAAACTTTCACAATAGTGGTACGTTACTCACAACAATGGTGCTAAAGATACTTCTTCTTATAATCAATACGGTATTTACCATGAATGGTCCACCTTAGTCTTTTAATTGATCCTGACTTTATGAATGACTTTCTATTTAGGTAGTGTTACCTATTCAGGAATTAAAGTCATTTGTCTACTATTTTGGCTATAAAACAAACGAAATTAATTTTGGGATTTTCTGTGCCTGGAGGCATTGATGAGCAAATATACGTACACCACCGTTTATGAAGAATTTACTGGCTTAAAACCACCAGAACCTAAAACAGCCAAACCTCGCCGTCGTCGTGGTTACGGTCATCCTTACCGCATGCGCCTGAATATGCAGGATGATGCCCAGCAGCCTGAATTGAATGCTGAGCAACCGATAGAACAACATAGCATCGAGTCTTTCGACCTTGGTGACCAACAGCCTAAGGCACTATTTCGTGCCAATATGAATAGACAGGAAGATGCTTACGATAGACCCCATAGTCATCATGCACCAAAAGTAGTGTATAAAAAACGTCGCCACTACCTGCTATCAGGCAACAGTACTGACGGGATAAGCTAATTTCCATCGTTCGCTATAAGATCAATGATCTCTATTCGAATTGATACCAAGAACCCGCAGTCTGGACGGGTTCTTGCCTCTCACAAAGACCTCTTGTTACCCAAACGCCAGCCAAACACCGACTGCAACCATTAAACTCCCTGCAATCCGGTTCATGATTTTCACATTGCCATTTTTCTGCAGAATATGCCGTAATGTACGACCACCACTGGCGTACATCATCAAACAAATAAATTCCAATACCAGTATCACTGCAATCAGTACCACCAACTGAGGTGCTAAATCATATTTTGCACTGATAAATGGCGGTAACAGGGCGATGAAAAAAGCCCACCCTTTTGGGTTAGCGATGGCGGTAACAAACCCCTGTACGATCAGTGTTTTATTAGACACGGTTGATTGCGCGCTCAAGCCTTCTAGCGGCATGGCCATTTTGCCTTTGGACAACCACATCTGTATGCCTAAATAACCCAGGTAAATTCCGCCGGCTATTTTAAGCACCGCAAATGCAGAGGGATATTTAAGCATCACCGCTGCCATGCCCAACACAGATGCCGCGGCGACTAATCCCACAGCCACTAACTCGCCAAGCACCATCCACAGCGTGCGGCGTATTCCTATTGAAAGGCCTAATGTCATTGCCTGCGACAGACACATGCCAGGCGTTGCTGAGACAAAAAAGAACGTGGGAATAAACAAAGCCAACAGCGATACATCGATCATAAAGAACTCTTTAACATTCCATAGTTTCAACGCGGCACTGCCACTATTGACAGTGTTTTATTGTTTAATGAAGCTGCTCATCATCTTTTGTGAAAAGTAAAAAATGGTAAACAGCTTCTAAGTGCTAACGGCGTAAAATTGTCATCCATCGCCCAATGTTTAATAAACAGGACAACGCCGCAGCAACGTAAGTATAGGCTGCTACTTTAAGTACTTTTCGGGCAGCGGGCATATCCTGTTCAGACAAATAGCCTTCTTCAAGCAAAGGCAATGCTTTATTAAAACTGGCATCCATCTCTACGGGTAAATTCATGACTTGCACCCATAGCGACGCTAACAAACCAGTCACACCAATAGCGAGTGTCAACAACGTGCTTTGTGGCACCCGGGTAACTAAGAATAATACCGGGCTAATCATTAACGCAATCGTACTGAACCGCTCTATCCAGGCGGCCATAAGAATACGCCGCTGCCGCCTCATAAACCCTTTGTGCTGCTCCTTATGCTGAATTGCATGCCCTGTTTCATGAGCAGCAACAGCCACCGCAGCGATGGAGTTACCGTAGTAGTGTGACGGTGATAATGATATCACGCCTTTTACCGGGTCATAATAGTCTTCCCCTTTCGCACCCGCACACACAGTTACACCTGTTAATTCAAACCGCTTGACTAAATGCTCTGCCAGCTCTCCTCCTGTGCCTTGAAGGTCGTCTCTTTCCCCCCCGTATTGGTGCAAGGTTCGTTGCACCCACCATTGCGGACCAAACACCAGCAACAGCAATAACACCCCCGATACTATAAATACCATGCCTCTTATTATCTCCCCCGCTATACACGCCTAATCGTTATACTCTCTATGCATAATATCCAACTTCACTTCCCACGGATATTCAGTAATAATTCGGCTCTTTTTCAAAAGCCTGCAGGACGGTTTCTTATTCACCCGCTACATATTACCCTCGCCCCCATGGAAGGTGTTATCGACTACCTGATGCGAGCACTGCTGACCGATGTGAGCGGTCTTGACCATTGCGTGACTGAGTTCGTACGTGTCACAGATACGCCCTTACCCGCGTCGGCGTTTTATCGCCTCTGCCCGGAGCTGTATCACAACAGTGAAACCCGTAACGGGGTGCCCGTCACCGTGCAACTACTTGGCAGTAACCCTGAGATGATGGCGCTCAGTGCCATAAAGGCTGTCAGTCTGGGAGCCAAAGCAGTGGACATCAATTTTGGCTGCCCAAAGTATATGAAACATACATACTAATATTTTTCTGTGTGCTTTTACCAATCCCTTGATTGGCGTGGGTTCGGTGCACTATTTACGCATACCACTTATGAGTAATGCTATGTTGTTGATCGCCCAAGCAAACGAGTACTATAGTTTGGCAATATAAAGCATAAACAGAAGGAAGTAACAATGCAGTTTGTTGCCATAGATGTCGAGACATCTAACTCAAATATGTCGTCTACCTGTCAAATTGGCATGGCCAAGTTTGAAAATGGACGCTTAGTTAATGAGTGATCGTCATTAGTCGATCCAGAAGATTACTTTAGTCCAAGCAAGACCTGACCCCTGATTCTTTCTGGGTTATTTTTTGATTGCCTTTAGGAGGCAATCCCTTGCCTTAACCACAACTCTGAATTGAGTGTCATCTTGAATCCTGGTTTTATCGGAGTGTGTTTCTCGTGACCTTTTTCTGAAGGCGACTTTTATATTGTCTTCTGAAGGCAGCTTTTCGGATGTATATTCGTCGTTTAGTTCCAAAGTCAATAGTGCTTGATCGATATCAACCGTGTCACTATCTCCAAATATTAAATAAGCGCTATGTTGTAATGACAACCATATTCCTTCATGGGATTGTTTATGAGAACTGAGAATACTGGCTAGGTCGTCTATAGTGGTGAATATAATTTGATCATTTAACCCAAGGTAAACGAGTCTATATGAAGCTGGTGAGCCATGATAGATATATAAAATACAACCAACTGTTGGTAGCTGGTAAAAACCATTTATTAGATGGTTTAATAGATTTGTTGATTCTGCAACATTGCCTGCATAAGATACTTGTGAACCTTTTTTAGTGGAACGTTGTTTTGTCTGTTCGTCAGAAGGGCTGTGTTCATTATCGTTGTCTTCTGTTATAGGGGCAGGGCTGCTTGTAGCGGTATCTAACTCAAGAGGTGGTGTATGGTCTGGAGAAGGTCCTATTATAGCTAAATGATCCGAAGCAGAGGCTTGACTATTAATATCTGTTGTTTCTTCCCCTTGTTCCATATTATGCTTATTTGCATCGGTTTTTTTTAATTCTCTTTCTAATGTTTCTTTTGCCGCTCTGAGAATAAGCTCCCTGTCATCTATTCGTAAATAACTATAATCTTGAGATGCTGCTACCTTTATAGCAGAGGCTATCGCTAGGGCTTGTGTGAAATGCTCATAGAAATATTCATAATCTTTATCTTCCAGATGATAAAAAGTCTGTGATTTTCTTACAAACTCACCAAAGATATATTCTAGAGCACTAGTTTTAAATAGATTTTCTTTTTGATGATTTCCATCATTGATTGGTGCTAGTACTCCATCCGACACCATTTGATAATCACAGATAACCGATCGGTCAGCTGTTTGTGTAAATGGTCGACAATGGTTAGCCGTCCTGTTATTTGAGTCAATGTTGAGTGGCAGGACAAAAAAATGGGTTATTTCACGCAAAGTGCCCCATTTCCCAATTTTTCATGGGAAAAAGTGCTGCTCTAATAGTCTGGTTTATGTTCTATGGAGGCTCTCAATCTACTCTGTATTATCAAGCTCTGGCATCTTTGGATACAGTCTCTTAAGTTTTATCCGAGCGTCTTCAGTGGTAAAACGCCACTGTGTAGTCACTTTTCTTGCGTTGCGCTTCTCCTCCCAGGCTTTGACTTCTCTCCGGAGAATATCTTGGGTAGGGATACGCCGATCCAGACATTGGCGACTCAGTATACTCAGCTCAATTTCGGCCATATCCAGCCAACTGCCATGCTTTGGGGTGTAATGAAACTCAAGCTTATCAATCATTCTGCGGGCTTCTTCTGGGGAAAAAGCTTTATAAAGTGATGCGGGAGAATGCGTGTTCAAGTTGTCTCCAACCAGTATAACTTTCTCTGCATCTTTGTGGCGAACATCGACCAGAAACTTGATTTGATGAGCCCAATCAATCGCTGTCCTACGATCAGTCACCTCAACATGCCGCCAACCTGTCAAGGGTTCAAACATCATGAACAGATTGCTGACGCCATTACGTTCATACTCTGTGTCATAACGTTCCGGTTTTCCAGGCTCAACAGGCATTGGATTAACGACTTCTTTAACATGCTGCTTGCTACTTTCATCAAGGCAAACAAGCGGACGCCTTGGATCAAGAGGACGTTTATAGACTGCAAGAATATCCTCCATCGCACTCACAAAGTTGGCGCTTTCTTCCGCAGGTATACACCATTCCTTTTTTTGCCAGGGCTTAAGCTCATTTTTTTTAGTCCCTCATGTACTGTGCTTCTGGAAATCGATTCGACGTATCTGAGCTCAATCATGCGATCTGTCAGTAAATTTAGCGTCCATCGGCTGGCTCCTTCCGGTGGTGGTGAGCAGGTAAGGGCAATAAGGTGAGCTTCGGCTTCGCCATCGAGTTTACGTACCCGACCGTGGCTGCGTAGTTTTCCATTGACAGCGACATCAAGCCCTTCTTCAACAAATCGTTTCCTGAGGCGAGTGATAGTAAGCGGCCTAACATGGAAAGCTTTGGCTACCTGATCATGCTGCAGTGGATCATGGTTTTCATCGATAGCCAGAAGGATATTGGCTTTACGTTTTTTGTGTTGTGCAACTTTGGGCTTTTCCTGCTTGATAAGCCGTTCAAGTATTGATCGTTCTTCCTCGCTGAGTCGAACATGATATTTGATGGTCATAATAACTCCGGTGTTATGGACTCGGAGTTATTAGAATAGCCTTCAGTAAACTATCATCTTCTGCCGGACGGAGTACTAGTGCAGATCTTTGTACTGCCTCTGGAAGAATGGTGTGTTTAACAAAGAAGTACTCAGGTGTTTTTGATACGCTGTTAAATTTGACTGCTAGAAATGAAACTCCCTGGCATATGCAATGAATTGCTAATCTTGTTTTAAGGCCTTCTGGTTCCATAAAGTATTCAACGGTTGCTCCCATTGCTCCACCATATATCATATGGTTTTAAGTACGATTTAGCAGCATTATCAAACCAGCTTTGAGTTTCTGGATTTAAAAAATCAGAGTCCGAAATTTCTTGAAGTTGCTGACCCCCATGTGTCGCCATTGATGGAGCGGGAGAAAGCAAAAGAAAGAAAAAAAAAGCAATTGATAAATAGTGCTTTATTTGAAGCTGTTATATTCATAATATGATACCAATTTTTCCAGTGTTTGAAATATTAGCTCAATAATTCTGTTTGTGATTTATTTTAACATTTAACGTTTAACGTATCGGGATAGGGTGGAGCCTCGCGACTCCACTCCTCCCACACCACCCAGCATGCGGGTCCGCACTGGGCGGTTCGGCCAGTTAAACCACACGTAATCTTTCCAGCCCCAGCAGATCAAAACGCTTAATAGTAAACGCTTTGCTCAGAGCAGGTGAGGCACTCATGCGCCAATACTTCTTCCTTGATACCACGGCTTTACTGGCTGAAGCGATCGACACTCCAAGTCGCCTTAATCCTTTAAAACGTCGTTTTGCCGTTTTCCACTGATACCATATCAGACATCTTAAACGCCTTCTTACCCAAGCCTCCAGCGAGCTTAATTGTCCCTGTGTATCCGTTATTCCAAAATACTGCCGCCATCCACGAAGGTAACGATTAAGGGCTGTTAATCGTTGCTTGAACGACCGCCCTGATTTTCTGGTTAACGTCCTCACAGCAACCTTAAAACGCCGTTTGCTGTTGTCAGCAAGTTCAAGTTTTCCTTCTGGCGTGAATGAGAAGCCCAGAAATGTTCGTTCCCAAGGCCGCGCTACCGCACTTTTATCTCGATTCACTTTCAGCTTCATCCAGGTTTCAATAAACCTCACCAGACTATTCATGACTCGCTGCGCTGCCCGTCGGCTTTTAACAAAAACACGACAGTCGTCAGCATACCTGACGTACCGCAGACCTCGCTTGTCCAGCTCTTTATCCAATTCATCCAACACAATATTGGACAATACTGGCGAGAGCGGCCCACCTTGCGGTGTTCCTTCCCGTCGATAGTGGATAACACCATTCTCCATGACACCAGCATTGAGAAACCGCCGAATCAGCCTTAATATATCCTTGTCGTCCATGTAGGCCGCCAGCTTCGCCATCAGACGATCATGGTTTACCCTATCAAAGAATTTCGATAAGTCGATATCCACCACCCAGTCATAACCAGACTGAATGTATCGCTGGGCTTGCCTAATCGTTTGGTGCCCAGACCTTCCCGGCCTGAATCCGTAGCTATACGCTGAAAAACGGGGTTCCCAGTCGGTTTGCAGTACTTGTTGAATGGCTTGCTGGACTAAACGATCCAGTACCGTCGGTATTCCCAGATTCCGTTCCCCTCCCTGCGGTTTTGGTATCACTACCCGCCTTACCGGTTGAGGCCTCCAAAGACCGTCTTTAAGCAGGGTTGTAACGGTTCTTCCGTAGTTCTTTAAATAGTCATGAAGAGCTTGAGTCGTCATTCCATCGACTCCCGGTGCTCCCTGGTTACGTTTAACCCGTTGATAGGCTCGATTAAGATTACTACTGGCTGCAATACGATCCATGATGCGATCATTGCAACCCATGGTCGGGTTTTCGTAATCATGCATTGCCATCAGATCCTCGACTACCTGAGTGAATATCAGCCGGTTCCGCCGGAGTCCATCGACTCAGGTCTCGGTGTTTGCCGAGTTTCAGTCTCTCGGACTGAGTGAAATACATAAACTACTCGCCTCTCTGTACCGTTCGGGCCTTCGCAAACACTAACTCTTTGCTACTATGCCCTCTGCTGACTTCTGTGTAGCGGTCAAATCACCTTACGATAATCTCAGTCCAATACTCTGGACACCACACAGACCTCCCGGGGTAAGACACACCACTTTCCCTGCACAACTGCCAGATATACTGCTCAAGCTTCCGAGTGAGTAGAGGGCTTTGTTTTGCTTGGCAAACTCGCCCCTACTTGAACAGCCTCGTATCTGATTTCTGTTCGTCAGCTCGCAGGTTTGTTCCACGCTTCTTTCAGCCTATACCTCACGATATAAACCTTGCGCTTCGCTAGTCCTTCGCCCTCACTAGTACTCCGTCCGGCAGAAGATGATAGTTTACTGAAGGCTATTCTAATAACTCCGAGTCCATAACACCGGAGTTATTATGACCATCAAATATCATGTTCGACTCAGCGAGGAAGAACGATCAATACTTGAACGGCTTATCAAGCAGGAAAAGCCCAAAGTTGCACAACACAAAAAACGTAAAGCCAATATCCTTCTGGCTATCGATGAAAACCATGATCCACTGCAGCATGATCAGGTAGCCAAAGCTTTCCATGTTAGGCCGCTTACTATCACTCGCCTCAGGCAACGATTTGTTGAAGAAGGGCTTGATGTCGCTGTCAATGGAAAACTAAGCAGCCACGGTCGGGTACGTAAACTCGATGGCGAAGCCGAAGCTCACCTTATTGCCCTTACCTGCTCACCACCACCGGAAGGAGCCAGCCGATGGACGCTAAACTTACTGACAGATCGCATGATTGAGCTCAGATACGTCGAATCGATTTCCAGAAGCACAGTACATGAGGGGCTAAAAAAAATGAGCTTCAGCCCTGGCAAAAAAAGGAATGGTGTATACCTGCGGAAGAAAGCGCCAACTTTGTGAGTGCGATGGAGGATATTCTTGAAGTCTATAAACGTCCTCTTGATCCAAGGCGTCCGCTTGTTTGCCTTGATGAAAGTAGCAAGCAGCATGTTAAAGAAGTCGTTAATCCAATGTCTGTTGAGCCTGGAAAACCGGAGCGTTATGACACAGAGTATGAACGTAATGGCGTCAGCAATCTGTTCATGATGTTTGAACCCTTGACAGGTTGGCGGCATGTTGAGGTGACTGATCGTAGGACAGCGATTGATTGGGCTCATCAAATCAAGTTTCTGGTCGATGTTCGCCACAAAGATGCAGAGAAAGTTATACTGGTTGGAGACAACTTGAACACGCATTCTCCCGCATCACTTTATAAAGCTTTTTCCCCAGAAGAAGCCCGCAGAATGATTGATAAGCTTGAGTTTCATTACACCCCAAAGCATGGCAGTTGGCTGGATATGGCCGAAATTGAGCTGAGTATACTGAGTCGCCAATGTCTGGATCGGCGTATCCCTACCCAAGATATTCTCCGGAGAGAAGTCAAAGCCTGGGAGGAGAAGCGCAACGATCGGGATAGGGTGGAGCCTCGCGACTCCACTCCTCCCACACCACCCAGCATGCGGGTCCGCACTGGGCGGTTCGGCCAGTTAAACCACACGTAATCTTTCCAGTCCCAGCAGATCAAAACGCTTAATAGTAAACGCTTTGCTCAGAGCAGGTGAGGCACTCATGCGCCAATACTTCTTCCTTGATACCACGGCTTTACTGGCTGAAGCGATCGACACTCCAAGTCGCCTTAATCCTTTAAAACGTCGTTTTGCCGTTTTCCACTGATACCATATCAGACATCTTAAACGCCTTCTTACCCAAGCCTCCAGCGAGCTTAATTGTCCCTGTGTATCCGTTATTCCAAAATACTGCCGCCATCCACGAAGGTAACGATTCAGGGCTGTTAATCGTTGCTTGAACGACCGCCCTGATTTTCTGGTTAACGTCCTCACAGCAACCTTAAAACGCCGTTTGCTGTTGTCAGCAAGTTCAAGTTTTCCTTCTGGCGTGAATGAGAAGCCCAGAAATGTTCGTTCCCCAGGCCGCGCTACCGCACTTTTATCTCGATTCACTTTCAGCTTCATCCGGGTTTCAATAAACCTCACCAGACTATTCATGACTCGCTGCGCTGCCCGTCGGCTTTTAACAAAAACACGACAGTCGTCAGCATACCTGACGTACCGCAGACCTCGCTTGTCCAGCTCTTTATCCAATTCATCCAACACAATATTGGACAATACTGGCGAGAGCGGCCCACCTTGCGGTGTTCCTTCCCGTCGATAGTGGATAACACCATTCTCCATGACACCAGCATTGAGAAACCGCCGAATCAGCCTTAATATATCCTTGTCGTCCATGTAGGCCGCCAGCTTCGCCATCAGACGATCATGGTTTACCCTATCAAAGAATTTCGATAAGTCGATATCCACCACCCAGTCATAACCAGACTGCATGTATCGCTGGGCTTGCCTAATCGTTTGGTGCCCAGACCTTCCCGGCCTGAATCCGTAGCTATACGCTGAAAAACGGGGTTCCCAGTCGGTTTGCAGTACTTGTTGAATGGCTTGCTGGACTAAACGATCCAGTACCGTCGGTATTCCCAGATTCCGTTCCCCTCCCTGCGGTTTTGGTATCACTACCCGCCTTACCGGTTGAGGCCTCCAAAGACCGTCTTTAAGCAGGGTTGTAACGGTTCTTCCGTAGTTCTTTAAATAGTCATGAAGAGCTTGAGTCGTCATTCCATCGACTCCCGGTGCTCCCTGGTTACGTTTAACCCGTTGATAGGCTCGATTAAGATTACTACTGGCTGCAATACGATCCATGATGCGCTCATTGCAACCCATGGTCGGGTTTTCGTAATCATGCATTGCCATCAGATCCTCGACTACCTGAGTGAATATCAGCCGGTTCCGCCGGAGTCCATCGACTCAGGTCTCGGTGTTTGCCGAGTGTCAGTCTCTCGGACTGAGTGAAATACATAAACTACTCGCCTCTCTGTACCGTTCGGGCCTTCGCAAACACTAACTCTTTGCTACTATGCCCTCTGCTGACTTCTGTGTAGCGGTCAAATCACCTTACGATAATCTCAGTCCAATACTCTGGACACCACACAGACCTCCCGGGGTAAGACACACCACTTTCCCTGCACAACTGCCAGATATACTGCTCAAGCTTCCGAGTGAGTAGAGGGCTTTGTTTTGCTTGGCAAACTCGCCCCTACTTGAACAGCCTCGTATCTGATTTCTGTTCGTCAGCTCGCAGATTTGTTCCACGCTTCTTTCAGCCTATACCTCACGATATAAACCTTGCGCTTCGCTAGTCCTTCGCCCTCACTAGGCTGGACAGGGGACTTTCACCCCATAAGTGGTGTGCCGTGCCCGGCACACCAAGAAAAGTGACTACACAGTGGCGTTTTACCACTGAAGACGCTCGGATAAAACTGAAGAGACTGTATCCAAAGATGCCAGAGCTTGATAATACAGAGTAGATTGAGAGCCTCCATAGAACATAAACCAGACTATTAGAGCAGCACTGTTTCCCATGAAAAATTGGGAAATGGGGCACTTTGCGTGAAATAACCCATTTTTTTGTCCTGCCACTCAAAATTGACTCAAATAACAGGACGGCTAACCATTGTCGACCATTTACACAAACAGCTGACCGATCGGTTATCTGTGATTATCAAATGGTGTCGGATGGAGTACTAGGCTGGACAGGGGACTTTCACCCCATAAGTCAGGGCTGACGCATCAAGTTGGAACGATGGTTCTTAGTAGTTGAGCCAGCTTCCTATTATCCCAACCAGCACTAAGCCTTTTAAGGAATACACTTCCTTTAGTTTGCTCGTTTTGAGTATGTGTATTGAGAGCAATTCTATTTAATATCGACAGGTTCTCAGCTGCGTTATCTGTCGTCGTTTGATTTTGGTCTTCCAGAAAGCCAACATCCAGCCGCCAATGTAGCTTATTCTCTACTTCCCAGTGCTTGCGGGCTATATCCAGCAGTTCAGCTGCGCTGTGTTGCTGGCTCATAATGTAGTAATGAACTTCCATGGTAACTTTACTGCCCACCTGCCTGTCTCTTTGGATCGCACCTATCTGCTGGAGGCCTACCCACTTCTCAGCTTCTGGGATAGATGACAAGTCACTGCTAACCCAACCCATTCTATATTCATACCGGCCGTGACCTTTCTCTATGGTTTCAGAGTAATCGAAGCCGAGCCGAGGTAATGGCGCATCGTGGTATTGCTGGTCAAAGTACTGTTTGATTTGTTGATAAAGCTTGCCTTGGTTACCTTTGACAGGCAGTACATAGTTTCCTCCCTGTTCGATACAGACGCCAACTATCTCCTTTTGGCAATTCAACGCATCAGCAGTGATAAGACGGTTCTTCAGACAAATAGACTTCAGCAACTCAGGCACTGCTGTTATTTCGTTAGACTTACTGTCTACTTTTCGCTGACATAACACCATTCCTGCACCTGTACTGAAGGCGCTGACCATATGAATGGCCTTTTTTGCCTTGCTTCGCGAACCCCGCAAACATTTCCCGTCAATGGGAAGAATATCAACATCGTTACCAACGATATTGCCTACAGTAGCAGCCATCCAGCGAGTAAAGCACTCTTCGAAAACAAGAGGGTCTAGCAAACAGAAAAGGCGATAAAACGTATCATGAGAAGGAATACCATGAGGCAGTTCAAGAAAGCCTTCGAGCCAATCCTGCTTACTCTCACCAAACTCAGCCATTGCAGCCCAAGTGTTTGCGCCACAGAGAACAGCACAAATAGCAATGACTAGAATATCTATGAGTTTATGGAGGCACATGGATGTACAGCGCGGATCATCAATATTTTCTATGTACTGAACCAAGGTATTCTGGACTGACTTCATGAAATGAACCAACCGAGAAAGGAAGTGCATATAGTTTGGCTTATACAGTGGACCTTAGTTCACCATTGATGCGTCAGCCCTGCCCCATAAGTGGTGTGCCGTGCCCGGCGGCTTTTTGTCCTGAGCCAACGGATGGCTCTCATTCCATTTTGCGCAGGATACGCATACTTTCTTAAGCTCGGCTTTGTCACAATCAGCTCCTGACTTCATAGCGGCCTTCAGGAGCTGATTGATCCGCGTCCCCTCCCAACAAAAACACCTGCTCAGAGGTCATGGGCTTTGGCATAACTTCAAAATGAAGTATGAAGCGACTCTTCGCCCTGTCGTTATTGAGCATATGAATAAAGTGCTGGCCTGCGGACAGAAGGTCATGGGATACGCCACCTTTGAATGCGGTAATGATGCGTGTAGTCATTCGAAGGTTATTTGTTTCAGTTGTAAGTGCCGCTCCTGTAATACTTGCGGCAAGAAGATGACCGACCAATGGATTGAGAATCAGAAAGCCTTACTGCCTGATACGGAGTGGCAACACATCACCTTCACTATGCCTGGTGAGTGTACTGGTCTAATAGAACCGGACACTTTGATAAGAGATAATTTCTATCACTTGTTAAGGTGTCACAATGAGTCAAAAGCGAACCTATAAGCACTATCCAAAAGAGTTCAAAGAAGAGGCTGTTGCTCTTGTAATGGAGCAAGGCTATTCGGTGCCTGATGCAGCTAAATCACTAGGTATTTCCACCAGTTTGCTCTACAAATGGAAGGATCATATTCTGGCCCTAAAGGAGGGCAAAGTGTTGTCTGATGACGAGCGTGAAGAGCTTAAAAATCTGCGTAAAGAGGTAAAAAAACTCCGCATGGAGAGGGAAGTGCTAAAAAAGGCCAGCGCCTTCTTTGCGAAAGAAATGAAGTAAAATTCGACTTCATTCAGAAGGCGTCAAACGATTACCCTGTTAACTTGCTATGTCGAGTGATGCAGGTGAGTACTTCAGCTTATTATGACTGGTCAAAGCAGCCAGGCCATGTCATCACGGCTGAAACACTGCACTTGTATCGACGAATCAAGCAGCTCTTCAAGCACAGCAGGAATAGCTTGGGGAGCCGGGAAATGGTTAAGGCTCTGCGCAAAGAAGGCTTTCAGATAGGCCGTTACAGAGTTAGGACGTTAATGAGCCAGCTAGGCCTCAAAGTCAGGCAGCGCTTAGCCTATAAGGTTACCACTAAACGGAAACACAGTGATGCTGTTGCTGACAATCTACTCAATCAGAATTTTAACCCTGTAGGGCCAAATCAGGTATGGGCTGGTGATGTGACCTATTTAAAAACGGCTGAAGGCTGGATGTACCTTGCAATTGTGATGGATTGATTCTCTCGTCGGATCGTTGGCTGGCACATGGATAAAAGGATGACAACGGCTCTGGTTAGTACTGCCATGATGAAAGCTTACAATACTCGTCAGCCGCCTGAAGGCTTAGTGTTTCATAGTGATAGAGGATCGCAGTATACCAGTAAGCGATACCGTAAACTGCTTTCTGGATATGGTATTCGTGCAAGCATGGGAGACGTTGGAGCGTGCTGGGACAATGCTGTCGTTGAGCGGTTTTTTGGAAGCTTAAAGCATGACTGGATTTTTAAGGTAGCTCAACCCACGCGGGAACATATGAAAAAAGATGTTGCGGCATACATGAAGTACTACAACCTTGATAGATTGCATACGGCAAATGATGATCGTTCTCCAATTGAGTATGAAATTTATTATCGTGAAAGTCAGGTAGGATGAAGTGTCGACAGAAGTCTCACAAAAATGTGTCCGGTTTTAGTTGACCAGTACAGAGTTATGGGTGTTGTTTGAGCTTAACCGTGAATTACTGGGTAAACTTAGCCCCTTGGCTGCAAACATCATTTTGGCTTTCGCTGGCAAAAAAGGCATTCTTCCCGGAATTTTTACCGCCCTTCACACCCATGGTCGTGACCTGAAATGGAATGTGCACATTCATCTGTCTGTTACCCGTGGCGGACTTTACGATGATAATCAGCAATGGAAGTCAATCTATTACCCAAAACCGCCCATCATGGAAGGTTGGCGCTCTGGTGTGATCGACATTCTCGAAAAGGCTTACGAAAACAATGATTTGATTTTGCCACCTGAACTGGAATAGAACTTACGCATTGACAGACATCCAAAAAAATTGCTAGATCAGCAAAAAAACAGTGGATGTCGTCGTGCGTAGAAAAATAACAAAACCAACAACAGCCAAGTGCGACCTCCCGAAGTATACGGGGTTTCTACTCTGTGAACACCTGTACCCGTCTTAGCGAATTGAGTGATATATCGCATGACAGTGTTAACCGCTTTCTCCAACGTGAAAACTTTGCTCCTGAAGATCTTTTTCTAGAAGCGTCAGCAAGGCTTATTCTTGAAGGTGGGACGCTATCGGTTGATGATACGGTGCTGGATAAACCTTATACCCATTACACGGCTTTAGTCGGTCATTACTACTCAGGAAAGCACCACAAAACCGTCAAGGGTATTAATCTCATCACGCTTTATTACACGGACATCAAAGGCTACAACTTGCCCGTTAATTTCCGTATTTACAATCCAGCCGATGGCAAAACTAAAAATGACTACTTTGTCGATATGCTGAAAGAAGTACTGGCATGGGGACTCGAACCTGCATGTGTTACCGGTGACTCTTGGTATAGCAGTATTGGAAACCTCAAAGCTGTGAAAAACAATGGTTTGGGTTTTATGTTCGCTGTTAAAAGCAACCGTACTGTCTCTGTGCAAAAGAGTAACTACCAACAGGTGCAGAGCCTGGAGATTCCCGAAGAAGGAAAAACTGTATGGCTACGTAACTTTGGTCATGTACGACTCTACCGGACGCGACTCAAAAACGAGCTGCACCATTACGTTGTTTACACTCCTCATGTCGGAGCAGATCTATCTCCACGATCTGATTTTGATCAGCTGCACCAACATCATTGGGCGATCGAAGAGTATCACCGGGCATTAAAGCAACTCTGCAACATCGAGCGTTTTCAGGTGAGAGGGGAGCGACAGGTCCGGAATCATATTTTTGCGGCTATCTTTGGCTATACCTGTCTTCAGGCGATGAAAGTATCAGGGTCACTCAGAAGTGTCGATAGCGTCAGGAAAGACGCCCTCAAAGAAGCTACCTGGGATTTCATAAAAAGCTTCTCCGAGGGGAAGGAATGGTTGAGGCCATTTTTTGCCGGACCTGTCAATGCGTAAGTTCTATGGAAGACGAATGTCATAACCTGAAGGGATTTCAGCGCTTTCTGGATCGCCACGCAGAAAAGCATTGGATCGTTCACTTTGCCAAAGTCACCAACAACCCAAAGGCCACTGTCAGTTACCTTGGCCGCTACCTGAAACGACCGCCTATCGCTATGTCACGACTGAAGCACTACGACGCTAAAGGTGTCAGTTTTGAGTATTTGGATCACAAATCAAAAACCTATCGTCGGTTCAACTGTAGTCCAGAGGAGTTTCTGCACCGGCTAACTCGGCACAGCCCAGAGAAAGGCTTTCAGATGATCCGTTATTATAGCTAGAACTTACGCATTGACAGGTCCGGCAAAAAATGGCCTCAACCATTCCTTCCCCTCGGAGAAGCTTTTTATGAAATCCCAGGTAGCTTCTTTGAGGGCGTCTTTCCTGACGCTATAGACGCTTCTGAGTGACCCTGATACTTTCATCGCCTGAAGACAGGTATAGCCAAAGATAGCCGCAAAAATATGATTCCGGACCTGTCGCTCCCCTCTCACCTGAAAACGCTCGATGTTGCAGAGTTGCTTTAATGCCCGGTGATACTCTTCGATCGCCCAATGATGTTGGTGCAGCTGATCAAAATCAGATCGTGGAGATAGATCTGCTCCGACATGAGGAGTGTAAACAACGTAATGGCGCAGCTCGTTTTTGAGTCGCGTCCGGTAGAGTCGTACATGACCAAAGTTACGTAGCCATACAGTTTTTCCTTCTTCGGGAATCTCCAGGCTCTGCACCTGTTGGTAGTTACCCTTTTGCACAGAGACAGTACGGTTGCTTTTAACAGCGAACATAAAACCCAAACCATTGTTTTTCACAGCTTTGAGGTTTCCAATACTGCTATACCAAGAGTCACCGGTAACACATGCAGGTTCGAGTCCCCATGCCAGTACTTCTTTCAGCATATCGACAAAGTAGTCATTTTTAGTTTTGCCATCGGCTGGATTGTAAATACGGAAATTAACGGGCAAGTTGTAGCCTTTGATGTCCGTGTAATAAAGCGTGATGAGATTAATACCCTTGACGGTTTTGTGGTGCTTTCCTGAGTAGTAATGACCGACTAAAGCCGTGTAATGGGTATAAGGTTTATCCAGCACCGTATCATCAACCGATAGCGTCCCACCTTCAAGAATAAGCCTTGCTGACGCTTCTAGAAAAAGATCTTCAGGAGCAAAGTTTTCACGTTGGAGAAAGCGGTTAACACTGTCATGCGATATATCACTCAATTCGCTAAGACGGGTACAGGTGGCTGATTTGGGTTCACAGAGTAGAAACCCCGTATACTTCGGGAGGTCGCACTTGGCTGTTGTTGGTTTTGTTATTTTTCTACGCACGACGACATCCACTGTTTTTTTGCTGATCTAGCAATTTTTTTGGATGTCTGTCAATGCGTAAGTTCTAATAGCTTTTTATCCAACCGAGTTCGCGCCACACTGTTACCAACAGTTTACAACTTGCTCAATCAACCGAAGCGCAACGCCCTCAAAATCACTTTCCCTGACCTGATGCAGAAAAGCTTTGGTATTGATCCTCTGAAATGCATTCTGTGTAATGCTCAAATGCTCTTTGTGGGTATTACCCGAGGTAAATCACAAAGAGAGCTGCATCAATACGCAGAAGAGCTTGCACTTGCGAAGCCTATTACCTGAGTCACGCCCTCAATCCGTCTGAAGTCCGTAATGAGAGAAAGAAACTGGCGTAGAGGAAGGGTTATCAATGATTTTTGGGGTAGCTCAGAAGTAGTTCTGGTTCTTACGACCGAAACCCAGTAGTCAGCCAGCCAAAATCAGCATTTTTTGATGGGTTTTTGGAGCTGCTCAGACTTGCAAATTTCTATGCATAAATTCCTATGCATTTAAATTCTTATGCATAAATTCCTATGCATTAAATTCCTACCTAAATCCTGCAAAGGATCTCGAAATAACTGTTGCAATATCCTATGAATAAAGGGATTAAGTGATGCTTTGGTTTCAATAAAGCATCACTTTTCCCATGAGCAAAAAAAACAAGTCAAAAGCACGTTTGAAACAGCGGAAGGTACGTTTCATCCAAGCTAAAAAGCCGCTCACCAGTCAGGCTGGACTGATCCCTGCGTTTCGCTTCCTGAATCGGATGGGGCTGTCCGGCTTACTAAACAAACGGATTAATATTCAACGAGGCTCTAATGCCACTTTCCAACTGTCAGATGTCATTCTGATGGTAACCACCGGCATTCTGGCAGGTGCCAGAAGTCTGATGAAAGTGTGCACGGTCTGGCAGGATAGCACTCTTCGAGAATGTACCCAATTTCAACGAATCCCTTGTGACAGTCAATTTGGACGCATTTTAAAGCTGTTTAGTTTTGCCAGCGTCGTTGAACTGGAAACCGCTGTCCACGCAATGAGGGGCAGGGTTTGGAAACAGGCGTTGCGCTCAGGAACATCTACCATTTATGCACGTAAACAGATCACCATTGACCTCGATTCTACGGTAAAAACCTGTTTCGGTTTTCAGGCAGGCGCCAAGAAAGGCTTTAATGAGAAAAAAAGAGGGGCTCTTTCGTACCACCCGCAATTGGCCTTTTGCGCTCAAACTAAAGAAGTATTGCAAGGCTGGTTACGAAGTGGCGATGCCTACACCGCCAATGGCGCCATAGAGTTTATGAAGCAACTGCTGATCACCCTGCCTTCTCATATGAAGATTTTTTTCAGGGCTGACAGTGGCTACTTTGGTGGCCCACTACTGACTTATTTGGATGATCTGGGGCATCGTTATCTCATCAAGGTGAAATTGAAGAATCTGCACAAACTGTTAATCCCGCAAGACTGGCAGCCTGTCATAAATCAGCCAGGTTGGGAGCAGTGTGAGTTTCAACACCGCTGTGGTAGCTGGGACCGGAATCGCTGCTTCGTGGCTGTGCGACAAAGAAAGCCAGGGAAGCCCGAAAATATGCAGGGCGAACTGTTAAATCCGCAGCCAGAGTACGACTACTTCTGTTACGTGACGACTGAGTTGTTGAGTCCGTGGGAGATCCATAAAGCGTACGGTAAGCGGGCTACCTGTGAAACTTGGATTGAAGAGTGCAAAAATCAGATGACCCTTGGACAGATCAAAACCGATCATTTCATGGCAAACAGTGCGCTTATGCAATGTGCAATACTGGCCTACAATACGACACGCTGGATGGCTCTGGTCAGTGGAAATCGTCAGCTGATGAAGTGGGAGCCGGAAAGCATTCGCTGCTATATGATACGGGTTGCTGGAAAATTGTTAACATGTAGCAGACAGTTGACCGTTGCCAGTAACAAAGAGCATCTCTACCAGACGGAGTGGGATGCTTGGCTGGCAGTGGGTGACTGTTTGTAAATAGCCGTACAACGGATGGTTAGAAAAAACATTCTGCTGATGCGGAAGGTGTTGTTACGCTCTGATATTAGGAATAGGAGTAAGATGAATAAAAATACGATGGTTCGAGCGATGAAAATCCACTGAAAAGGCCAGTATTTTCTCGACAGCAGGATAATCGGAGTCAGGAGGATTTGATCAATGCGTATGTTTGGCCTGTTGGAGTTTGTATTGCAGGATTTAGGTCCTATGCATCAATTCCTATGCATCAAGGTATCGCGGTGCATGCACGAACCAAAGTGCAGGGCTACAAGCCACCGGCGCACTGGGAATGGATTGCACGGATTCAGGAGTATATCGATATTCCTGTGACAGCCAATGGCGACATCTGGACCGTTAATGATGCCACCAGAGTCGTTGATGTTACTGGCTGTCATCGCATTATGATGGGTCGGGGCGTACTGCGAAACCCATTACTGCCGCACCATATCAAGCAACACCTGATGGATCTGACACCTGAGCAACAGTGGCAGGACTCTCTGGGCATATTGCACCGGTTTATGACACTGGCAAACGATACCCCTTCTCAAAACGCGCCCCACCCCTATTTCATCACGGATAGCAATCGCTATATCATAGGACGTATCAAACAGTGGCTTGGCATGATGAGCAAAAACTCTGAGCAGGCACTGACGCTGTTTCAACAGATTAAACGATTAAACTGTTCTCAACGCATTAATGATGCATTACTGAATGCTTGATTGTTAACGATGAATACTTAACGGACTCAGGGGTTGAGCGAACCATGAAGGTACTTTTTTGTTTTATCCGTTCGCCCCGGCGCATGTTGCGGATTGCCCGCAAGCGCAACCGCCAGCGTATCAAGCGGGACCTGCTCAAAGTCAAACAGGTGTTTGCACAAGAACGGGATGAAACCCAATTAATGCTGCAAACCTACCGCAAGTTCACTCTCGGTGAAGCCAGTAAAGAAGAGATGAGACTGGCCAACCGCCAGCTGGCAGATGTGTTAAAAGGCCTAGGCGTTGGCGTTTTTGCAATTCTTCCCTTTGCGCCTTTAACCATACCCGCTATTATCCTTGTGGGCCGCCGGCTGGGGGTGAACGTGTTACCCAGCGCCTTTTATGAACAGCACGGCAAAGCGTCAAGCAGCCCTCAAAAACCATAATCTGTCAGCGATTCACCGGATACCGTATTGGATGCCTGCAAAAACACCACCCGCTAGCGAGAAAGGCCTCCAGTATACCGAGGTGTCCTGGGATGACAACGGCCAGCCGCTGTCTTCAACCTTTGAGGATTTTTACTTCTCAACGGAGTCCGGCATTGAAGAAAAAACCTCTATTTTCCTTGCCGGTAATCAGCTTGAAACGCGCTTTAGTGCTCTGACATCGATGCAACCCTTTGTGATTGGTGAAACCGGCTGTGGTACCGGCCTCAGCTTTCTCTGTGTCTGGCGGTTATTTGAGCAGGTCGCTCCGAAAGGCTGTCAGCTGCATTTTATCTCGTCTGAGTGCCACCCTCTGCGTCACGACGACTTAGCAAAAGCCTTGGCACTCTGGCCAGAGCTGGCAGCTTTCAGCACACAACTGTTGGATTGTTACCTGCCGGCCAGCAACGGTTTTCATCACTTTAGTTTTGAGAGCGGCCGCATCCGCTTAACCTTACTGCTGGGCAATGCCCCAGATATGCTGACGCAGTTACACGCCCGCGTTGATGCCTGGTTTCTTGACGGGTTCTCCCCAGCGAGAAACCCTGCTTTATGGCAGCCAGCCCTCT
Organism: Crossaster papposus; assembly: GCA_037893245.1. Taxonomy (NCBI): domain Eukaryota; kingdom Metazoa; phylum Echinodermata; class Asteroidea; order Velatida; family Solasteridae; genus Crossaster; species Crossaster papposus. The sequence continues at coordinate 4,398,404 of JBAIAA010000008.1, read as the reverse complement.
TTACTACATTGGCAGAAAAAAGTGCTGATAACGCCACCTACGCCATGTTTTCATCAGCAAGACTCGTCCGTGACGGCTTAACCCATGCGGGCTTTTCCGTGCATAAAACCCGGGGTTTTGGATTAAAACGCGATACCTTGTTTGGCCAGTTGGAGAAACAAGCAACGTCACGATCAACAGTCCCTGTCTGGCACCAATACCCTGTACATCGCGCTCGTGATAAAACCGCCGTTGTCATCGGTGGCGGTCTTGCCGGTACCAGTTGTGCCCGCTCGCTGGCTGAACGCGGCTGGCAGGTCACACTATTGGAGCGCCACGATCAACTCGCCACGGAAGCCTCAGGCAACCTACAAGGTATTCTTTATGCCAAGCTATCTGCCAATGAGACACCCCTTAGCCGACTGATTGCCCAAGGGTATTGCTATACCCTGAACCGGATTAAACAGCTCGATACCATCGCGCCCGGGTTACAGCATGCCTGTGGTGTCGTGCAACTGTGTACATCCGATAAAGTCCGTCAACGGCATCAGGCATTAACGGAACAGTTTCCACCGGAGTTTCTCCAGTTACTGAGTAAAGACCAGCTCTCTGATATTGCCGGGCTGCCTGTTGACCATGAGGGTTTATATTTCCCCGAAGCAGGTTGGGTCGACCCACGCCAGCTTTGTCGCGTTATGGTTGATCACCCGAACATTACGATAAAAACCCATACAGCGATTGATGCTTTAGAAAAAAGTGAGCAAGGCTGGCAGTTACTGTTCAAAGGGAACACCGTGCTCACCAGTGAGACGGTGGTCATTGCCGGTGGTGTGTCGACCCCTCACTGGACGCAACTGAGCCATATCCCGTTAAAAGGCATTCGCGGCCAAACCACCCGCATTGGTGCCACAGAAAGCAGTGCCCGGTTAAAAACCGTTGTCTGTGGCACAGGCTATATTGCACCGACCATTGGCACAGAGCATACACTGGGTGCCACCTTTGACTTCCAGTCCCAGTCATTGGTGGTATCTGAGTCTGATCATCAAAAGAACCTAAGCATGCAGGCGAACTGGTTCTCTGCCTTTTCCACGGCAGCCGGAGGTGAGAATGTCGCCATCAAAGGCGGTAAAGCCGGCTTTCGCTGCACCACGCCTGACTACCTACCCGCTGTAGGGCCCATCATTGACAAAACCCATTTTTTGACCGACTTTGCCGTATTGCGTAAAAACAGTAAGCACCCGTTTACCCAGCCCCCTGTTTTTCTGGAAGGCCTTTATATAACAGCAGGACATGGCTCCAGAGGGCTGATTACCTGTCCCCTTGCCGGAGAGATACTGGCGAGTATGATCAATAATGAACCTTCACCTGTGGCTGCTGACCTTGTCCATGGGTTAAACCCCTCGCGGTTTTTAGTGCGAGATTTGTCAAGAAACAAGCAATAGTGTCTCCTGTATAAAGTAAATAGAAGGCTCTCGTACTGAGAAGTGAACTTTTTCTCACACTTACTGTCTTACTGATTATCAGACAACTTTTCTCAATGTAAGGCCATGCTATGGATAGTAGAATAACAAAACCTACAACAATACCCAATCCACCCACTTCATATGCGAGTAAAACGCAAGGCCGTGGATCAAAGAGAAAGGGGGAAACTATTAAGGCACATTCTGGTTATAATACTAAAAAACTCAAAACAGGCGCAGCTAAAAACAAGCCTTTAGTTGGATATCGCGTTAAATCTTTATTAAGCCCTCCTAAAACGAAAGAAAATGAGTCAGCAACCACAGGAACGATACAATTTCTTCCAAATAACGAATTATTAACAGCAAGATTAGAAGAATGCCAAAGTAAGCTTGGTACCCAGAAAGAAGATATCCAGGGCTTACGCATCATATTGGAGCTATGGTTTAGCTTCTGTAGCTCCTGTGTCAGAAGCGACTTTCATATACCCCAAATAATTGATTAATTTTTTTTCGATGTAAACCCTCCGTAATATACAGCCACTGTCATTCAAAAAAGGTTAAAAGTGCATAATAATCACGAATACAGATCAATATCTAGGTAAATCCACTAGAAATTAAGATTTTACAGTAACCATTGATGCGTAAGCCCTGAGAAGATATCCTTTTCCTAACAGGAGAAGGATCCCTTTATAACAAGCTGGTACTGAGTCTCATTGAACTTGAACATTATTCAAAAACACGTGACTTAACAGAAAGTCAGAAAAAAGCCATTGTATCATTTTTAGATGACAAACTAAAAAAATGCCCAATTCCATGGAGAAACCTGCCATTAGTATTAAACCCTGATAATACAGAGTGGAATAATGATGAGCACGAAGAAGAATATATAAAGTTGGCTAAAAACAATCTAAAGGCACAAAACAAAAAACATCTCAAAGAAATGTTTCTTCCACTATGGATGATAGAAACAACGATTGAAGGGTTACAACTATCAGATATTGATATTGTTTATTACAATACAAAAATAGATGCCTACAAAGATGGCAACATCTCTAACACCTGAAGCATTATTTGACAAAAATGATTTACTTTATGACTGGCTCATAAAATTTCAAGATGAAGATTACATACTCAAAAAGTATAAAATAACTTCTCTTCAATATATGGCTATTTGTAATAAACTGTCAGTAGGGGATAAAGAGCTCTCTGCTATAAATGGCTTAAGTCAAGATGAAAAATTTACATGGCGTGATTTAAAAGAAATAAAAGGTATGGAACAAAGAATTCAAGATCGATTAGCAGGTACATACATCAGATACAGATGACACTATCTCTCCCAGGGCTTACGCATCAATGGTTACTGTAAAATCTTAATTTCTAGTGGATTTCCCTAGATATTGATCTGTATTCGTGATTAGTATGCACTCTTAACCTTTTTTGAATGACAGTGGCTGTATATTACGGAGGGTTTACATCAAAAAAAAATTGATCAATTATTTGGGGTATATGAAAGTCTCTTCTGACACAGGAGCTACAGAAGATAAACCATAGTTCCAATATGATGCGTAAGCCCTGCTATCTCTCCCCAAGTTAGGGAAGCAGCAATTAAGAAGTTACCAGTTTTGGAACGATCATAACGTTCCAAAACTGGTAACTTCTTAATTGCTGCTTCCCTTATCCAAACCTGACAACTTTGATCAAGTGAGAGTAGAAGGTGATGACTTAAAAAAAATGGGTCATAAAGAATTTACAGGTATAGAACTTACGCATTGATAGGTCCGGCAAAAAATGGCCTCAACCATTCCTTCCCCTCGGAGAAGCTTTTTATGAAATCCCAGGTAGCTTCTTTGAGGGCGTCTTTCCTGACGCTATAGACGCTTCTGAGTGACCCTGATACTTTCATCGCCTGAAGACAGGTATAGCCAAAGATAGCCGCAAAAATATGATTCCGGACCTGTCGCTCCCCTCTCACCTGAAAACGCTCGATGTTGCAGAGTTGCTTTAATGCCCGGGGATACTCTTCGATCGCCCAATGATGTTGGTGCAGCTGATCAAAATCAGATCGTGGAGATAGATCTGCTCCGACATGAGGAGTGTAAACAACGTAATGGCGCAGCTCGTTTTTGAGTCGCGTCCGGTAGAGTCGTACATGACCAAAGTTACGTAGCCATACAGTTTTTCCTTCTTCGGGAATCTCCAGGCTCTGCACCTGTTGGTAGTTACCCTTTTGCACAGAGACAGTACGGTTGCTTTTAACAGCGAACATAAAACCCAAACCATTGTTTTTCACAGCTTTGAGGTTTCCAATACTGCTATACCAAGAGTCACCGGTAACACATGCAGGTTCGAGTCCCCATGCCAGTACTTCTTTCAGCATATCGACAAAGTAGTCATTTTTAGTTTTGCCATCGGCTGGATTGTAAATACGGAAATTAACGGGCAAGTTGTAGCCTTTGATGTCCGTGTAATAAAGCGTGATGAGATTAATACCCTTGACGGTTTTGTGGTGCTTTCCTGAGTAGTAATGACCGACTAAAGCCGTGTAATGGGTATAAGGTTTATCCAGCACCGTATCATCAACCGATAGCGTCCCACCTTCAAGAATAAGCCTTGCTGACGCTTCTAGAAAAAGATCTTCAGGAGCAAAGTTTTCACGTTGGAGAAAGCGGTTAACACTGTCATGCGATATATCACTCAATTCGCTAAGACGGGTACAGGTGGCTGATTTGGGTTCACAGAGTAGAAACCCCGTATACTTCGGGAGGTCGCACTTGGCTGTTGTTGGTTTTGTTATTTTTCTACGCACGACGACATCCACTGTTTTTTTGCTGATCTAGCAATTTTTTTGGATGTCTGTCAATGCGTAAGTTCTAAGGTAATGCAACATATACCATTAACGTATCGAATTTAGCTGAAAAAGTGTAACTATTCAGCACCCAGCAATGGCTTATGATTATAGTTTTGTACTGCCATAAGCAGTGCCTCAAAAGCATTAAGCCCTTGCTTCTTTGCAGATGATAAGTAACTACGGACTCTTGTGAACCACTCTCCTCCGTCTTCACTCCTGAAGCAACCTGATATCTTCTGCTTTAATGTTGCCACCTAAATCCTGCAATACAAACTCCAACAGGCCAAACATACGCATTGATCAAATCCTCCTGACTCCGATTATCCTGCTGTCGAGAAAATCCTGGCCTTTTCAGTGGATTTTCATCGCCCAAACCATCGTATTTTTATTCATCTTACTCCTATTCCTAATATCAGAGCGTAACAACACCTTCCGCATCAGCAGAATGTTTTTTCTAACCATCCGTTGTACGGCTATTTACAAACAGTCACCCACTGCCAGCCAAGCATCCCACTCCGTCTGGTAGAGATGCTCTTTGTTACTGGCAACGGTCAACTGTCTGCTACATGTTAACAATTTTCCAGCAACCCGTATCATATAGCAGCGAATGCTTTCCGGCTCCCACTTCATCAGCTGACGATTTCCACTGACCAGAGCCATCCAGCGTGTCGTATTGTAGGCCAGTATTGCACATTGCATAAGCGCACTGTTTCCCATGAAATGATCGGTTTTGATCTGTCCAAGGGTCATCTGATTTTTGCACTCTTCAATCCAAGTTTCACAGGTAGCCCGCTTACCGTACGCTTTATGGATCTCCCACGGACTCAACAACTCAGTCGTCACGTAACAGAAGTAGTCGTACTCTGGCTGCGGGTTTAACAGTTCGCCCTGCATATTTTCGGGCTTCCCTGGCTTTCTTTGTCGCACAGCCACGAAGCAGCGATTCCGGTCCCAGCTACCACAGCGGTGTTGAAACTCACACTGCTCCCAACCTGGCTGATTTATGACAGGCTGCCAGTCTTGCGGGATTAACAGTTTGTGCAGATTCTTCAATTTCACCTTGATGAGATAACGATGCCCCAGATCATCCAAATAAGTCAGTAGTGGGCCACCAAAGTAGCCACTGCCAGCCCTGAAAAAAATCTTCATATGAGAAGGCAGGGTGATCAGCAGGTGCTTCATAAACTCTATGGCGCCATTGGCGGTGTAGGCATCGCCACTTCGTAACCAGCCTTGCAATACTTCTTTAGTTTGAGCGCAAAAGGCCAATTGCGGGTGGTACGAAAGAGCCCCTCTTTTTTTCTCACCTAAATCCTGCCATCCAAACCCGAACAGGTCAATCGCAGCAACTGATCAAGCCCTCCTGATTCTGATTATGCTACTATCGAGCAAATATTTACCTTTTCAGTGGATTTTAATCACATGAGCCGTCGTGTTTGGTTCATCTTACTGCTATTCCTGATATCAGGGCGCGATAACTCCTTCCGCATTAGCAGAATGTTTTTCTAATCATCCATTGTTCGCTATTTACAAACAGTCACCTACTGCTAGCCAAGCATCCCACTCCGTTTGGTAGAGATGCTCTTTGTTACTGGCAACGGTCAACTGCCTGTTACCTGTCAACAGTTTTCCGGCAACCCGTATCATATAGCAGCGAATGCTTTCCGGCTCCCACTTCATCAACTGACGATTCCCACTCATCAGTGCCATCCAACGTGTTGTATTGTAGGCCAGTATTGCACATTGCATAAGCGCACTGTTTGCCATGAAATGATCGGTTTTGATCTGCCCGAGAGCCATCTGGTTTTTGCACTCTTCGATCCAGGTTTCGCAGGTAGCCCGCTTGCCATACGCTTTATGGATCTCCCATGGACTCAACGACTCAGTAGTCACGTAGCAGAAGTAGTCGTACTCTGGCTTCGGGTCTAACAATTCGCACTGGGTGTTTTCTGGCTTCCCGATCTTTCTTTGCCGGACAGCCACGAAGCAACGAGCCCGGTCCCAGTCACCACAGCAGTGTTGAAACTCGCACCACTCCCACCCTGGCTGATGCACGACAGGTTGCCAGTCTTGCGGGATTAACAGTTTGTGTAGATTCTTCAGTTTGACCTTAACCAGATAACGATGTCCTAAATCCTCCAGATAGGTCAGTAATGGTCCACCAAAGTAGCCACTATCAGCCCTGAAAAAAATCTTCATGTGGGAAGGCAGAGTAACCAGCAACTGTTTCATAAACTCTATGGAGCCATTAGCAGTGTAGGCATCACCACTTCGTAACCAACCCTGCAGCACTTCTTTGGTTTCCGCGCAAAAGGCCAGCTGCGGGTGGTACGACAGCGCCCCTCTTTTTTTCTCGTTAAACCCTTTCTTTGCGCCTTCCTGAAAACCAAAACAGGTTTTTACCGTAGAATCGAGGTCAATGGTGACCTGTTTAAAAGCATAAACGGTAGATGTTCCTGAGCGCAGTGCCTGTTTCCAAACACTCTCCCTCATTTCGTGGACAGCGGTTTCCAGTTCAACGACGCTGGCAAAGTGGAACAGCTTTAAAATGCGTCCAAATTGACTGTCACAAGGAATGCGTTGAAAACGGGTGCATTCTCGGAGAACGCTATCCTGCCAGACCGTGCACACTTTCATCAGACTTTTGGCACCTGCCAGAATGCCGGTGGTTACCATCAGAATGACATCTGACAGTTGGAAAGTGGCATTAGAGCCTCGTTGAATATTAATCCGTTTGTCCAGTAGGTCGGCCAGCCCCATCCGGTTCAGGAAGCGAAACACAGGGATAAGTCCAGCCTGACTGGTAAGCGGCTTTTTAGCTTGAGTGAAATGTACCTTCCGCTGCTTCAAACGTGCTTTTGACTTGTTTTTTTTGCTCATTGAAAAAGTGATGCTTTATGAAACGAAAACATCATTTAATCTCTTTATTCACGGGTGATTGCAACTTTTATTTCGATATTATTTGCAGGATTTAGGTCTCATTAAAGCCTTTCTTGGCGCCTTCCTGAAAACCGAAACAGGTTTTTACCGTAGAGTCCAGGTCAATGGTGATCTGTTTACGTGCATAAATGGTAGATGTTCCTGAGCGCAACGCCTGTTTCCAAACCCTGCCCCTCATTTCGTGGACAGCGGTTTCCAGTTCAACGACGCTGGCAAAACTAAACAGCTTTAAAATGCGTCCAAATTGACTGTCACAAGGGATTCGTTGAAATTGGGTACATTCTCGAAGAGTGCTATCCTGCCAGACCGTGCACACTTTCATCAGACTTCTGGCACCTGCCAGAATGCCGGTGGTTACCATCAGAATGACATCTGACAGTTGGAAAGTGGCATTAGAGCCTCGTTGAATATTAATCCGTTTGTTTAGTAAGCCGGACAGCCCCATCCGATTCAGGAAGCGAAACGCAGGGATCAGTCCAGCCTGACTGGTGAGCGGCTTTTTAGCTTGGGTGCAACGTACCTTCCGCTGTTTCAAACGTGCTTTTGACTTGTTTTTTTTGCCCATGGGAAAAGTGATGCTTTATTGAAACCAAAGCATCACTTAATCCCTTTATTCATAGGATATTGCAACAGTTATTTCGAGATCCTTTGCAGGATTTAGGTGCCATGCGGACATCCCGCTCGCTGCCATTATTGTCGAACGGTATTTTGAAGTTAGTCATAAATCGTAGGGATTCTTCCTGATAGTTTAATCACCGTTTGAACAGGTTGTACGCTTTCGTGTTTTTGGTTTTCTTTTTTCCAAGCCGTTGTCGTCGTCTTTCCATGACAGCGGCCTCCTTCTCTAAAGCGCGCTGCGCCAAACGGGTGAAGATACGATCAATCCGTACTCTAATGGTTGTCGGCATTTCAGTTAAGCCTATGCGCTTAAAGCCTTTACAAAGATGCCAGGCTAGTCTCAATACTTTAATCATTCGACCGGCCAAGTAATTGCCGTCATGGTCCAGAACGGCTTGTAATTCTCGTAAGTGATGCGCGTTGCACAGCGTATGAGTCACTGCATAATGAAAATAGGGTTTCCAATGGTCATGTACCAGCACACCAGTAAACAGCAATAGAACACCCATTGCATCCATAGCTTCACGCCCACGTTTTTTTGATAGATAGTACAGAGACCAACGATCATCGCGAAACAGATGAAGCCACCACAGTTTACCATCAACCCGCATTCCTGTTTCATCAGCCCCTGCCACTTCTGACCCCAGTAGCGCGGCTTTAATGCCTTCTTCTGTTGACTCCAGTTGCTTCCAAGCTATTTTGTGGAAGTTGCAGATCGTCCCTGTGCTGATTGGCAAAGAGAACATATCAGCAAAAAGTTCGGCGGCTCTACCGTAGGGAATCATTTGGTACTGACAGAAATAGACAGACATTGCTCGCGTCACAGGACCATACTGTACGTAACTGTTAACGCCTTCAGGGAAGGTGGCTTGATTGCGATGGCCGCAAGGGCACACCTTCTCTTCAGCAAGGTGCGCCGTCACAGTAAAGCTACCGGGGTTACCAGGCTCAAAGACTTGCCTCTCTCTATATTTGATGACTTTCTCATCATTCAATGCAATACCGCACAATTTACAGTCATTGACCTTGTGGTACTGCGTGTGATCAGGTTTCTCAGTAGCACGTAGGCAATGGCCTTTGTATTTTTTTTGACCTCCGGCCTTTAGACCTGAAGACTGCCTTAAGCTTTGAGGGTTAGGGGAGTCAGATTCATCGTTATCATTGGCATGCTTATTCTGGTTAGGTTGAACACCCATTCTGGTTTGCTTGAACACCTCAAACCGTTTATACATTGCCCTGCCTAATTCTTAGACCAGGTGTTCATTTGCTTCCAGTTTTCCGAGCTTCTTGCGCATGGATTCTCCCTTCAGTGTTAACCGGTGGGCATTGTGCATCAGTCGGTCCAAAATGGCGTCGGCCAATGTTTCATCACCAATGCTTCCATGCCACTGTTTGGTCGGCAGTTGGCTGGTGACGATGGTTGAGCTGTGCTCATGCCGGTCATCCATGACTTCCAGAAGATCATTCCTGTGCTGCTGTGTCAGAGGTTCCAACCCCCAGTCGTCCAGTATTAGAAGGTCAGTTTTAGCCAACAGCTTCAACTGTTTGCTGTAACTGCCATCCCCATGAGCCAGGGTGAGTTCTTCCAGCAGCCGGGACATCCGATAATAGTTAAAGGTGTCAGTTTTGAGTATTTGGATCACAAATCAAAAACCTATCGTCGGTTCAACTGTAGTCCAGAGGAGTTTCTGCACCGGCTAACTCGGCACATCCCAGAGACAGGCTTTCAGATGATCCGTTATTATGGCTTTTTATCCAACCGAGTTCGCGCCACACTGTTACCAACAGTTTACAACTTGCTCAATCAACCAAAGCGCAACGCCCTCAAAATCACTTTCCCTGACCTGATGCAGAAAAGCTTTGGTATTGATCCTCTGAAATGCATTCTGTGTAATGCTCAAATGCTCTTTGTGGGTATTACCCGAGGTAAATCACAAAGAGAGCTGCATCAATACGCAGAAGATAGAACTTACGCATTGACAGGTCCAGCAAAAAATGGCCTCAACCATTCCTTCCCCTCGGAGAAGCTTTTTATGAAATCCCAGGTAGCTTCTTTGAGGGCGTCTTTCCTGACGCTATAGACGCTTCTGAGTGACCCTGATACTTTCATCGCCTGAAGACAGGTATAGCCAAAGATAGCCGCAAAAATATGATTCCGGACCTGTCGCTCCCCTCTCACCTGAAAACGCTCGATGTTGCAGAGTTGCTTTAATGCCCGGTGATACTCTTCGATCGCCCAATGATGTTGGTGCAGCTGATCAAAATCAGATCGTGGAGATAGATCTGCTCCGACATGAGGAGTGTAAACAACGTAATGGCGCAGCTCGTTTTTGAGTCGCGTCCGGTAGAGTCGTACATGACCAAAGTTACGTAGCCATACAGTTTTTCCTTCTTCGGGAATCTCCAGGCTCTGCACCTGTTGGTAGTTACCCTTTTGCACAGAGACAGTACGGTTGCTTTTAACAGCGAACATAAAACCCAAACCATTGTTTTTCACAGCTTTGAGGTTTCCAATACTGCTATACCAAGAGTCACCGGTAACACATGCAGGTTCGAGTCCCCATGCCAGTACTTCTTTCAGCATATCGACAAAGTAGTCATTTTTAGTTTTGCCATCGGCTGGATTGTAAATACGGAAATTAACGGGCAAGTTGTAGCCTTTGATGTCCGTGTAATAAAGCGTGATGAGATTAATACCCGTGACGGTTTTGTGGTGCTTTCCTGAGTAGTAATGACCGACTAAAGCCGTGTAATGGGTATAAGGTTTATCCAGCACCGTATCATCAACCGATAGCGTCCCACCTTCAAGAATAAGCCTTGCTGACGCTTCTAGAAAAAGATCTTCAGGAGCCAAGTTTTCACGTTGGAGAAAGCGGTTAACACTGTCATGCGATATATCACTCAATTCGCTAAGACGGGTACAGGTGGCTGATTTGGGTTCACAGAGTAGAAACCCCGTATACTTCGGGAGGTCGCACTTGGCTGTTGTTGGTTTTGTTATTTTTCTACGCACGACGACATCCACTGTTTTTTTGCTGATCTAGCAATTTTTTTGGATGTCTGTCAATGCGTAAGTTCTAAGAAGAGCTTGCACTTGCGAAGCCTATTACCTGAGTCACGCCCTCAATCCGTCTGAAGTCCGTAATGAGAGAAAGAAACTGGCGTAGAGAAAGGGTTATCAATGATTTTTGGGGTAGCTCAGAAGTAGTTCTGGTTCTTACGACCGAAACCCAGTAGTCAGCCAGCCACAATCAGCATTTTTTGATGGGTTTTTGGAGCTGCTCAGACTTGCAAATTCCTATGCATTAAATTCCTATGCATTAAATTCCTATGCATTAAATTCCTATGCATAAATTCCTATGCATGAACACTGCGTCCCTTCAGACAGGCCATATGCCCCAGAGCACATGCCAGGTAGCTCTTGCCTGTACCGCAGGGGCCGGTGATCAGCAGGTTCCGATGACGAACTAGCCAATCACCGCTGGCCAGGCTGGCTATCTGAGTCTGCTTGAGTCCTCGTGGATGTTCATAGTCGATGTCTTCCATACGTGCAGCCAGTTTGAACCGGGCGCTTCGGAGTAGCCTTGCCAGGCGCTTGTTGCACCGCTCAGTCTCTTCCTGTTCTGCCAGAAGCGCCAACCTCTCCTCAAAGCTGAGACTGTCATAGTTGCCTGGTTGCTCCAGTTGCTGGTTAAGAGCATCAGCCATCCCAGTCAGCCGCAGTGACCGAAGTCGGGTCAAGATGTGATTGATCATGGTACTGCCTCTGATTACTGGTAGCTCACTGCGCCACGGATATTCTCATGGGGCTCATGCAGTGCTTCTGTGGTGGATGCCTGTTCTGGCTCAAGGGGCTGCTGATCCTTACCCGACTTCAGGATTGAGCGAACATGTTTTAGTTGGTAGCCATGTATCTTCCGGGCATGGGCACAGGCGTTGTTGAGCCTCTGTGAACCATAGGTTCAACAACCCCAGACCCGCACGATAGGCTTGCTCAGGGTGATCCCGACATACCAGCAGGTGCTGGATAAAACAAAGCACTTCTGGCCCAACATCTTTGGCCCAGTTAAGCAGCCTCTGGGGTGTCCACTCCTTGTGTTTCTGATGCCGCTGGGGCATATGCGCAGTCAATGTCGTAAAACCGAAGGTATGTCTGCGGGCATGGCTGGCGACAGCCTTACCTTTGGCGTAGACCGTGATGCAGTGCTCTGTAGCCTGTACTTCTACTTCTTGTTTTACCAATTGGTGAGGAACGGAGTAGTAGTGACCTTTGTAGGTGATGTGATAATCGATATGCACTCGGGCCTTACGGAACTCTGCGAAGACAAAGGGTTGTTTGGGCAGGGGGTGCAGGGCAGGCTCATCCAACTGCTCAAACGTGCTCCGCCGTGTGCCTGGCAGCTGCTTGAAGGGCTTCAGGTTCAGTTCCGTCAGCAGCGATCGGATGCGGTGATTCAGTTCGGCCAGGGTAAAAAACGTCTCGTGGCGTAGTCTGGCGAGTATCCAGCGCTTCACCACTTGCACACCTACCTCGGCTTTGGCCTTGTCCTTTGGTTTATAGGGACGGGCAGGCACCACAGCTATCTGGTAGTGGTTAGCCAGGTGCTGATAGGCCGGGTTTAGATCCGGCTCATAACGGCAGGCGTTGCTAACAGCACTCTTCAGGTTGTCGGGCACCACCATCTGCGGCACACCACCGAAGAACTCACACGCCCTCACATGGGACCCCAGCCAGTCTTCAGATTTCTGTGATAGCGTTGCTTCAGCGTAGGTGTAATTGGACGCGCCCAATACCGCTACAAAGATCTGGGCGTTGTGGGCTATTTCACCCGTCTCCGGGTTGATAATGGACACTGTCGGGCCAGCATAGTCCACAAACAGTTTTTCACCCGCTGCATGGAGCGCTTCTGGCAGCCACGCCACTGCCGGTATCGGTAACAGTACTGAGAGTAGCTGGTCACAGTAGGAATGCCGGTCGCCCGGCACCCCCTGTGCAGATCCGTACGTGCACTACTAATGCATACGGCTCCTACCTCGAGTATTTGACGTCAAACCGCTGCTCTGGCCATGGGTGAAGCACTTTTACGTCAGGCAACACAGTATTTACAAAAGCTCCAAACTTCTTCCAGTTCAGTCTACTTCTTTGGCTGCGTCTCCTTAGCGCTTTGTACCAAATCTTCTGCACTTCAGTCCTGAAAGCATTTACCCTTCGACTATTACCCGGTACCGAGAAGTAGTTCATATGCCCTTGAATGACACGTTTCAACCACTCCAACTGTTCCGGCACAGCATCGTGCCTGTGTTTTAGAAGATAGGATTTAATGTCTTGCAGCGTTGCCCTCACTCTCTTCTTACTGGTTTCTCTGACGACCGTGAAGCGTCCACTGACTCGGGTTACACTACAGAAGTGTGTGAAACCAAGAAACTCAAAGGTCTCTGGCTTTCCTCCTCCTGATTTCTTTAGCTCACTCGTGGCAAATCGTCCAAAACGAATAAGACGGGTTTTATTCTCATGCAGAGAAAGCCCGAACCGTTTTAGCCTATTGCCGAGTTCATAAAGAAAGGTCTGTGCATCCCCTTCACACTGGAAGCCCAACACACTATCGTCGGCGTAGCGCACAACAATCACCTTGCCCTGCGCATACTTTTTACGCCATTGATTAACCCAAAGATCGAACACATAGTGCAGATAAATATTGGATAGTAAGGGTGATATCACTGATCCTTGTGGTACCCCAACTACGCTTCGGGAATGTCGACCGTCGTCTTCATAATGCCCTACCGTTATCCACTGTTTTATCAAGCGAATCATGCGCTTGTCTTTCACCCGGTGCTCTAAAAACCTGATTAGCCAATCATGGTCGACCTGGTCGAAAAATTTCCGAATATCCAGATCCAGCACCCAATTCACCGAGGTTCTCTTGATTCCCACCGTCAACGCATCTAATGCGTCGTGCTGGCTTCTCATAGGGCGAAACCCATAAGAAAAGCCAAGGAAATCTTCCTCATAAATCCCTTCCAACACCTTGACTACGGCCTGTTGGACAATTTTATCCTCTAAACATAGAACACTTAGGGGACGCTCGCTCCCGTCTGCTTTGAGGATGAAAACCCTTCGAGCAGGACGTGGTCGATAACTTCCTCTGTGCACTCGTTCGTGCAAGGATTTCAGCCGGATATCCAGCTCCCGCTGATAGGATCGCCAAGTTACACCATCCACCCCCGCCGCTGAATTCCGTTTCAACTGAAAGAAACTTCCTTTCAGTAAATCCAGGGTGAGGTGGTGGAACAAGGCGGTGAATTGTAAACAGCTGTCCTTTGCTGCTGCTTGACGTATACCCAACAAGTTGAACGAAGCGTTATTCCGGCTCTGAGTCCGGTCGCCGACTCCTTGTTGAGCATTCCTCTTGGTCAGGCCACTGTCCTCCACAACCTCCGCGACAGAATACTCTGTTTTGTTCGGCTGCTTCTTAGGTACTATTCGCCTGTCCGACTTCCTGCCAACAGCAATAGGCGTGTGGTGATTAGCCTTCCCCATTGCGACTCCTATGGCTAATACAGGAGAGAATGGCAGGATCTCCCGAGTTCCGCACAAGATGCTTATCTGCATGCACAAGGTCTACGACTGCGCGAGGCCCTCTGGATACTTGCGGTATAACGCTTCCAGTGGTATTGCTTTCTGCTTCGCTTAACAACATTAGCACCTCAAAAAACCTGATTTCGCAGCTCAATACTTGGCCTACAGACACCCATGTCAACGCTTCATCTGTCACCTTACGGTAACGGACGCATGACTCGGAGCTGGGGCGACCCGCCAGTCTTTCCCCACAGGGACTTTCACCCGTGACATCTTGCCGATTTATCTCGGCACTCTAAGCGTTGAGGGTATGGGCCTGGCAATACTCTTCCCAGAGCAATTGTTTAGTCACGCCCTTGCGCTTGAGTTCCTGATGGACTTTTGCCCAGTCAGGATCAGTCAGTCCTTTGCGACCCGGTAGTGGAGCTTCCGGGAACAGGGCGTGAATCAACTCAGGTTCGCTCACCTGGGGTGTCTGTGCCCACTGCAGATCCGATGCCTCGAATGCCTGAACGTAATTGGATACGGCACCAACGCTGACCCGAGCACTGCGGGATATTTCCCGGATGCTGAGTCCGTTGTCGTACCGTAAACGAAGAATGTCTCGTAGTTTACGCATGGATATCCTTTGATCAGTCATGGCAGCTCCCTCTTTTGTGAAAGATAAGAGCGGCCAAAGTTAAGGAAAATCAATGCATAAGCGGTTGAAGGGTTTACACCAAATCCCTAAATATGGTGGCTTGAACACCGATTCTGGAAAACACGGAAAAGTGTTCACGAGAAACCAGAATGGGTGTTCATCGGTTACCAGAATGAGTGTTCAAGGGAAGCCAGAATACGCATGGCATTCGGTTTTTGGTAGCCATCTGATGAGGGAGGCTTGCTACTGTTGCTACTGTTCTTTGCAACCTTTTCTTCCAGATCACGACAGCGCTCTTCTAATGCCACAAGCTGAGATTGGAGGTGGTTGATAGCCCCCAATAGCAAAGCGATGGTCTGAGTGTCTGGAGATGGCATAGTCACTAAAATACAGGCCGCTCAATCTATTTGAATACTCAAAGCATTGATCAAAATCGGAAAAAATCAAGTCTAAGTTGAGAGGGGCTGAACAGTTACGAAAAAGTTAAACATGCCTTAATAAAAGTATCCTCCAGTGGAGACTACAAGCTGGATGATACGACTATTGCCGATCATCTGGATGGTGCTGAACACTGTATAGATACATTACCTAAATCCTGCAAAGGATTTCGAAATAACTGTTGCAATATCCTATGAATAAAGGGATTAAGTGATGCTTTGGTTTCAATAAAGCATCACTTTTCCCATGAGCAAAAAAAACAAGTCAAAAGCACGTTTGAAACAGCGGAAGGTACGTTTCACCCAAGCTAAAAAGCCGCTCACCAGTCAGGCTGGACTGATCCCTGCGTTTCGCTTCCTGAATCGGATGGGGCTGTCCGGCTTACTAAACAAACGGATTAATATTCAACGAGGCTCTAATGCCACTTTCCAACTGTCAGATGTCATTCTGATGGTAACCACCGGCATTCTGGCAGGTGCCAGAAGTCTGATGAAAGTGTGCACGGTCTGGCAGGATAGCACTCTTCGAGAATGTACCCAATTTCAACGAATCCCTTGTGACAGTCAATTTGGACGCATTTTAAAGCTGTTTAGTTTTGCCAGCGTCGTTGAACTGGAAACCGCTGTCCACGAAATGAGGGGCAGGGTTTGGAAACAGGCGTTGCGCTCAGGAACATCTACCATTTATGCACGTAAACAGATCACCATTGACCTCGATTCTACGGTAAAAACCTGTTTCGGTTTTCAGGAAGGCGCCAAGAAAGGCTTTAATGAGAAAAAAAGAGGGGCTCTTTCGTACCACCCGCAATTGGCCTTTTGCGCTCAAACTAAAGAAGTATTGCAAGGCTGGTTACGAAGTGGCGATGCCTACACCGCCAATGGCGCCATAGAGTTTATGAAGCAACTGCTGATCACCCTGCCTTCTCATATGAAGATTTTTTTCAGGGCTGACAGTGGCTACTTTGGTGGCCCACTACTGACTTATTTGGATGATCTGGGGCATCGTTATCTCATCAAGGTGAAATTGAAGAATCTGCACAAACTGTTAATCCCGCAAGACTGGCAGCCTGTCATAAATCAGCCAGGTTGGGAGCAGTGTGAGTTTCAACACCGCTGTGGTAGCTGGGACCGGAATCGCTGCTTCGTGGCTGTGCGACAAAGAAAGCCAGGGAAGCCCGAAAATATGCAGGGCGAACTGTTAAACCCGCAGCCAGAGTACGACTACTTCTGTTACGTGACGACTGAGTTGTTGAGTCCGTGGGAGATCCATAAAGCGTACGGTAAGCGGGCTACCTGTGAAACTTGGATTGAAGAGTGCAACAATCAGATGACCCTTGGACAGATCAAAACCGATCATTTCATGGCAAACAGTGCGCTTATGCAATGTGCAATACTGGCCTACAATACGACACGCTGGATGGCTCTGGTCAGTGGAAATCGTCAGCTGATGAAGTGGGAGCCGGAAAGCATTCGCTGCTATATGATACGGGTTGCTGGAAAATTGTTAACATGTAGCAGACAGTTGACCGTTGCCAGTAACAAAGAGCATCTCTACCAGACGGAGTGGGATGCTTGGCTGGCAGTGGGTGACTGTTTGTAAATAGCCGTACAACGGATGGTTAGAAAAAACATTCTGCTGATGCGGAAGGTGTTGTTACGCTCTGAGATTAGGAATAGGAGTAAGATGAATAAAAATACGATGGTTCGGGCGATGAAAATCCACTGAAAAGGCCAGTATTTTCTCGACAGCAGGATAATCGGAGTCAGGAGGATTTGATCAATGCGTATGTTTGGCCTGTTGGAGTTTGTATTGCAGGAGTTAGGTTTTAGGATAAAAAGCCTCTAAATTATCACTTAGCTTTACAATTGCCCTCCATGTGATTGATTATCTATATAAGGCTGAGGGTGTGTTTAAAAAATTGTGAAAAGTGAGTAGTGGCTCCAATGACAAAAATTAAAACGACCAGTGTGATTGCTGAAGGTGATGAGGCGGTTCTATCTCTCTATTACGATGAGAAAGACGGTGCGCTGACGATGGAAGGCAGTATTCCTGTTGATGAAGTGAACAGTATTACTGTGTTTCTATCAGAGCTGCTTGAACGAGACCCCTCTTTGAAAGGCATTGAGACTCTCCCTGATAACTGGAGGGCATCAAGAGCAGATGAACAAAGCAGCTGGGAAATAGGGCCAGACGAACTAGGCTAGCCAGTGTTACTGGCGTTGTGCTATAGCTCTGAAGCTGTGAGTGTGAACGCATGACTGTCTTGCTTAGCTTGTTTAAGCGCTTTTAGTGATGTTGTCGTGTGAATCGCTATTGAATGTAATCCATTGTGTGTTTTATTGGCCTGAGTTTTGAAAGAGAGCCCACCACCGTCCAGTGAATAACGAATAGCGGTATCATTGCTAAGAATGGCGTGATTATGATGGGTGTCGACGGTCACTCTTACCTGTCCATTGGACTCAAGGCGAAATGTACCGGATCCTGACAGTACAATAGACCCACTTTTATGCGCTTTGGTGGTAAGCGGTATAGGTTTCATCTCAGTGATAGCGGCATAAAAAGGGACAACCATGGAAATAGTGGCCGTTTGTGTATCCAGCACTGAACGAGGCTCTGCCTGTGTGTGAAGTGTTATCAATGATGTTAAAGCGAGCAAAAGCGATGTTATTCTCATAAATTCTCCTTATTGATAGGCATGCCTAACTGGGTGTTCTCTATTACACTGGATTTCAAAAGATTGATCTGTAACGGAGGGGTTAGCCTTGATGACAATCGTTCTCAGCTAAAACAAGAAGGGCGAATGTGTGAGATAGACTACGACTGTAGTCAAAAAATCGTAGTCTGGTACTGTTTTATAGTGATGACACCTCAATCTTTAAATGCGGCTCCAGCTGCGGGGCACTCAGTTGATACAGCGTATCAAGCAGGTTCATTTGCAAAGAGCCGGGTCCTTTGCTGATTTTTGCGGCCAGCTCACCAGCAATACCCAAGATAGAAAGACCCGCTATACTGGCCTGCCAGGGGGAGCAAATAGCTAGAAAAGCACCTATTATTGCTGTTGCTGTACACCCGGTACCTGTTACCGCTGCCATCATGAGGTGACCATTATAGAGCCTGACAAGCTGTTTGCCGTTGGTTACGATATCCGTTTGTCCGGTGACTGAAATAACCGTGTTTATTTCTTTGGCTTTTTCATGCAGAAAGCGCAATGTAGCTTCACTGGAGTGGCTGCTATCAACCCCTTTACCGCAGGGCTCTCCAGTACAGAGCGTCAGTATCTCAGAGGCATTTCCTTTGATAGCAGTAGGCTGTAATGCCAGAAGCTGTAAATTAGCTTCAAGCCGAAAGGGTGTAGCACCTGCACCGACAGGATCAAGTATCCAGGGTTTGTTCAAGCGGTTTGCAGTCAAGGCAGCACTGATCATGCTGTCAAGACGGGGGCGGGTAATGGTACCCGTGTTAATGACCAGACTATCTGCAATAGCAACCATGTCCGATACTTCGTCAGGGGCATGAGCTATGACAGGAGAGGCTCCGATGGCAAGTAGAGCGTTTGCAGTTGTATTAGTTACAACATCGTTGGTGATGTTGTGAATTAAGGGGCTGTGTGCACGTAACTTATCCAGACACTGGGTGATTTTTGTATGCATGTCAGTCAATCTTGGTATTTGAAAAGTAATGAGAGTATACACCCCATGGCCAGCGTTGCGCTCTTGTATATGACTGTTGATGGTCAAACGAAAAAAATCGCGAAAAAGATGGCTGAGTATTTAATAAACGCACAGCATACGGTTGTTGTTCATTGTATTTTAGAATTACCACAGGTATTTGAGCTCTCACAATTTGATGCGGTTGTGCTGGGCTGTTCTATTCGTTATGGAAAATATCACACAGTATTTCGACGCTATGTGAGCAATCATCTGCAACAGTTAAATGCAATGAAAAGTTATTTTTTTTCTGTCAACTTAACCGCTAGAAAATTAAATCGATCAACAATAGAAACAAATCCTTATATAAAAAAATACCTTGTATCCTCTTGTTGGAAACCTTCTGGCGCTGAGGTCTTTGCCGGTGCATTGCGATACTCATCCTATAATATTTTAGATCGTCTATTGATACAATTAATCATGAAAATAACGGGAGGCTCTACTGATCGTAATCAAGATGTTGAATACACGGATTGGCGAAAAGTGACAGCATTTTCTCAAAGAATACATGAGCCAATTGTGAGTGAATAATTTTTTGAGTGTACTCTATACTTAATTTTACCTATTATGAATAGGTAGCTTAACTATAATAAAGTGACTGTACATGGATCCTGCAGGCTCTAAAGGTAATCATAACACTTATCGTTCGGGGCAAGATCATACGCGGCAAACGACACAAGGGGCTCAGCAGACAAGGAGAGGCGCTAGAAGAAGAGTCTCTGTTTTAGTCAAGCCTCTCACTTATTTACGAAAGCTTTGGGTATCACGAAAGAGGACAACGCGCGTCGTTGATCGTGAAATATCACCTGTGCTGAAAGCCGCCTATGATCGACGGGTATCGGGAAATCAGTGGAAAAGTACAATCAGTCGGGGGGGCTGAATCAGCTGGCTATCAATAAGTTAAAGGTAACTATTCAGCACCCAGCAATGGCTTATAGTTATAGTTTTGTACTGCCATAAGCAGTGCCTCAAAAGCATTAAGCCCTTGCTTCTTTGCAGATGATAAGTAACTACGAACTCTTGTGAACCACTCTCCCCCGTCTTCACTCCTGAAGCAACCTGATATCTTCTGCTTTAATTTTGCCATGCGGACATCCCGCTCGCTGCCATTATTGTCGAACGGTATTTTGAAGTGAGTCATAAATCGTAGGGTTTCTTCCTGATACTTTAATAAACGTTTGAACAAATTATATGCTTTCGTGTTTTTGGTTTTCTTTTTTCCAAGCCGTTGTCGTCGTCTTTCCATGACAGCGGCCTCCTTCTCTAAAGCGCGCTGCGCCAAGCGGGTGAAGATACGATCAATCCGTGTCGGCATTTCAGTTAAGCCTATGCGCTTAAAGCCTTTACAAAGATGCCAGGCTAGTCTCAATACTTTAATCATTCGACCGGCCAAGTAATTGCCGTCATGGTCCAGAACGGCTTGTAATTCTCGTAAGTGATGCGCGTTGCACAGCGTATGAGTCACTGCATAATGAAAATAGGGTTTCCAATGGTCATGTACCAGCACACCAGTAAACAGCAATAGAACACCCATTGCATCCATAGCTTCACGCCCACGTTTTTTTGATAGATAGTACAGAGACCAACGATCATCGCGAAACAGATGAAGCCACCACAGTTTACCATCAACCCGCATCCCTGTTTCATCAGCCCCTGCCACTTCTGACCCCAGTAGCGCGGCTTTAATGCCTTCTTCTGTTGACTCCAGTTGCTTCCAAGCTATTTTTTGGAAGTTGCAGATCGTCCCTGTGCTGATTGGCAAAGAGAACATATCAGCAAAAAGTTCGGCGGCTCTACCGTAGGGAATCATTTGGTACTGACAGAAATAGACAGACATTGCTCGCGTCACAGGACCATACTGTACGTAACTGTTAACGCCTTCAGGGAAGGTGGCTTGATTGCGATGGCCGCAAGGGCACACCTTCTCTTCAGCAAGGTGCGCCGCCACAGTAAAGCTACCGGGGTTACCAGGCTCAAAGACTTGCCTCTCTCTATATTTGATGACTTTCTCATCATTCAATGCAATACCGCACAATTTACAGTCATTGACCTTGTGGTACTGCGTGTGATCAGGCTCCTCAGTAGCACGTAGGCAATGGCCTTTGTGTTTTTTCTGACCTCCAGCCTTTAGGCCAGAAGACTGCCTTAAGCTTTGAGGGTTAGGGGAGTCAGATTCATCGTTATCATTGGCATTCGGTTTTTGGTAGCCATCTGATGAGGGAGGCTTGCTACTGTTGCTACTGTTCTTTGAAACCTTTTCTTCCAGATCACGACAGCGCTCTTCTAATACCACAAGCTGAGATTGGAGGTGGTTGATAGCCTCCAATAGCAAAGCGATGGTCTGAGTGTCTGGAGATGGCATAGTCACTAAAATACAGGCCGCTCAATCTATCTGAATACTCAAAGCATTGATTAAAATCGGGAAAAATCAAGTCTCAGTTGAGAGGGGCTGAACAGTTACAGTTAAAGTATGTAGAACTTACGCATTGACAGGTCCGGCAAAAAATGGCCTCAACCATTCCTTCCCCTCGGAGAAGCTTTTTATGAAATCCCAGGTAGCTTCTTTGAGGGCGTCTTTCCTGACGCTATAGACGCTTCTGAGTGACCCTGATACTTTCATCGCCTGAAGACAGGTATAGCCAAAGATAGCCGCAAAAATATGATTCCGGACCTGTCGCTCCCCTCTCACCTGAAAACGCTCGATGTTGCAGAGTTGCTTTAATGCCCGGTGATAATCTTCGATCGCCCAATGATGTTGATGCCCGGTGATACTCTTCGATCGCCCAATGATGTTGGTGCAGCTGATCAAAATCAGATCGTGGAGATAGATCTGCTCCGACATGAGGAGTGTAAACAACGTAATGGCGCAGCTCGTTTTTGAGTCGCGTCCGGTAGAGTCGTACATGACCAAAGTTACGTAGCCATACAGTTTTTCCTTCTTCGGGAATCTCCAGGCTCGGCACCTGTTGGTAGTTACCCTTTTGCACAGAGACAGTACGGTTGCTTTTAACAGCGAACATAAAACCCAAACCATTGTTTTTCACAGCTTTGAGGTTTCCCATACTGCTATACCAAGAGTCACCGGTAACACATGCAGGTTCGAGTCCCTATGCCAGTACTTCTTTCAGCATATCGACAAAGTAGTCATTTTTAGTTTTGCCATCGGCTGGATTGTAAATACGGAAATTAACGGGCAAGTTGTAGCCTTTGATGTCCGTGTAATAAAGCGTGATGAGATTAATACCCTTGACGGTTTTGTGGTGCTTTCCTGAGTAGTAATGACCGACTAAAGCCGTGTAATGGGTATAAGGTTTATCCAGCACCGTATCATCAACCGATAGCGTCCCACCTTCAAGAATAAGCCTTGCTGACGCTTCTAGAAAAAGATCTTCAGGAGCAAAGTTTTCACGTTGGAGAAAGTGGTTAACACTGTCATGCGATATATCACTCAATTCGCTAAGACGGGTACAGGTGGCTGATTTGGGTTCACAGAGTAGAAACCCCGTATACTTCGGGAGGTCGCACTTGGCTGTTGTTGGTTTTTAGAACTTACGCATTGACAGGTCCGGCAAAAAATGGCCTCAACCATTCCTTCCCCTCGGAGAAGCTTTTTATGAAATCCCAGGTAGCTTCTTTGAGGGCGTCTTGCCTGATGCTATAGACGCTTCTGAGTGACCCTGATACTTTCATCGCCTGAAGACAGGTATAGCCAAAGATAGCCGCAAAAATATGATTCCGGACCTGTCGCTCCCCTCTCACCTGAAAACGCTCGATGTTGCAGAGTTGCTTTAATGCCCGGTGATACTCTTCGATCGCCCAATGATGTTGGTGCAGCTGATCAAAATCAGATCGTGGAGATAGATCTGCTCCGACATGAGGAGTGTAAACAACGTAATGGCGCAGCTCGTTTTTGAGTCGCGTCCGGTAGAGTCGTACATGACCAAAGTTACGTAGCCATACAGTTTTTCCTTCTTCGGGAATCTCCAGGCTCTGCACCTGTTGGTAGTTACCCTTTTGCACAGAGACAGTACGGTTGCTTTTAACAGCGAACATAAAACCCAAACCATTGTTTTTCACAGCTTTGAGGTTTCCAATACTGCTATACCAAGAGTCACCGGTAACACATGCAGGTTCGAGTCCCCATGCCAGTACTTCTTTCAGCATATCGACAAAGTAGTCATTTTTAGTTTTGCCATCGGCTGGATTGTAAATACGGAAATTAACGGGCAAGTTGTAGCCTTTGATGTCCGTGTAATAAAGCGTGATGAGATTAATACCCTTGACGGTTTTGTGGTGCTTTCCTGAGTAGTAATGACCGACTAAAGCCGTGTAATGGGTATAAGGTTTATCCAACACCGTATCATCAACCGATAGCGTCCCACCTTCAAGAATAAGCCTTGCTGACGCTTCTAGAAAAAGATCTTCAGGAGCAAAGTTTTCACGTTGGAGAAAGCGGTTAACACTGTCATGCGATATATCACTCAATTCGCTAAGACGGGTACAGGTGGCTGATTTGGGTTCACAGAGTAGAAACCCCGTATACTTCGGGAGGTCGCACTTGGCTGTTGTTGGTTTTGTTATTTTTCTACGCACGACGACATCCACTGTTTTTTTGCTGATCTAGCAATTTTTTTGAATGTCTGTCAATGCGTAAGTTCTAGTCTGATTGACAGCAAGTCCGTTAATCATCAGCCCTGTGATTTCCTCCATCAAATAATGCAACAGCATGGCCTTTACAAAGACAATGTTGACGAAATAAGTGCAAGAAACCCTCAGTGCAACCTGAACTAGTACTCCGTCCGGCAGAAGATGATAGTTTACTGAAGGCTATTCTAATAACTCCGAGTCCATAACACCGGAGTTATTATGACCATCAAATATCATGTTCGACTCAGCGAGGAAGAACGATCAATACTTGAACGGCTTATCAAGCAGGAAAAGCCCAAAGTTGCACAACACAAAAAACGTAAAGCCAATATCCTTCTGGCTATCGATGAAAACCATGATCCACTGCAGCATGATCAGGTAGCCAAAGCTTTCCATGTGAGGCCGCTTACTATCACTCGCCTCAGGCAACGATTTGTTGAAGAAGGGCTTGATGTCGCTGTCAATGGAAAACTAAGCAGCCACGGTCGGGTACGTAAACTCGATGGCGAAGCCGAAGCTCACCTTATTGCCCTTACCTGCTCACCACCACCGGAAGGAGCCAGCCGATGGACGCTAAACTTACTGACAGATCGCATGATTGAGCTCAGATACGTCGAATCGATTTCCAGAAGCACAGTACATGAGGGGCTAAAAACAATGAGCTTAAGCCCTGGCAAAAAAAGGAATGGTGTATACCTGCGGAAGAAAGCGCCAACTTTGTGAGTGCGATGGAGGATATTCTTGAAGTCTATAAACGTCCTCTTGATCCAAGGCGTCCGCTTGTTTGCCTTGATGAAAGTCGCAAGCAGCATGTTAAAGAAGTCGTTAATCCAATGCCTGTTGAGCCTGGAAAACCGGAGCGTTATGACACAGAGTATGAACGTAATGGCGTCAGCAATCTGTTCATGATGTTTGAACCCTTGACAGGTTGGCGGCATGTTGAGGTGACTGATCGTAGGACAGCGATTGATTGGGCTCATCAAATCAAGTTTTTGGTCGATGTTCGCCACAAAGATGCAGAGAAAGTTATACTGGTTGGAGACAACTTGAACACGCATTCTCCCGCATCACTTTATAAAGCTTTTTCCCCAGAAGAATCCCGCAGAATGATTGATAAGCTTGAGTTTCATTACACCCCAAAGCATGGCAGTTGGCTGGATATGGCCGAAATTGAGCTGAGTATACTGAGTCGCCAATGTCTGGATCGGCGTATCCCGACCCAAGATATTCTCCGGAGAGAAGTCAAAGCCTGGGAGGAGAAGCGCAACGCAAGAAAAGTGACTACACAGTGGCGTTTTACCACTGAAGACGCTCGGATAAAACTTAAGAGACTGTATCCAAAGATGCCAGAGCTTGATAATACAGAGTAGATTGAGAGCCTCCATAGAACATAAACCAGGCTATTAGAGCAGCACTTTTTCCCATGAAAAATTGGGAAATGGGGCACTTTGCGTGAAATAACCCATTTTTTTGTCCTGCCACTCAAAATTGACTCAAATAACAGGACGGCTAACCATTGTCGACCATTTACACAAACAGCTGACCGATCGGTTATCTGTGGTTATCAAATGGTGTCGGATGGAGTACTAGTCGCTTGAACGTAGTATAGTAATCGCCAATATAGCAATACTCCTGATTGGCAAATACTATGGCGACCAATGGTGCATCAGCCAGACTTTGGCTTGAAGAAAACCAAAAAAACCTGCCTGCTGAACGCGTTCAGCAGGTTATTCGCTCGATTCACCGAAAGATTGAATCTCTGAATGAAAACCATCCGGATACTGAAGGTTTGCTAGAAGCACTTGATGTTTTAGAACTCTTCCTTAACAAGGTTAATACGCCAGACCACTCTGTTGAAGGCCAAGCGCTTCCACTCGATAGCAGCCCTCTCATTCCAGATTCCCCTTCATCAGAAGCCCTTAGCCCGGAAGAAAAGCAACGGCGCTTTGAGTTACTTTTGAAAAAAAGCGACATCTAACCGCTTAACATCGGTATAAGCATCCAATAGATGCTCCATGATAAAATGGCTATACTTGGGCTTCTTCAACCCTTTTAACGGCCTTCTTTTCTGTCAAGAAAAGTCCCAGACAACATAGCATCGAAAGCACAACCAAAGGCACAACCGGCATCATGCCGGTACCCATAATGGTATAGCCGCCTGTTACAAAAGTAGAGCGCCAGTAAAACCCTAACCATAATAACAAGATCAATACTAATGCTCCCTTTAACCCTTGAGCATTGACTTTTTCCTGCCGTAAACAGATATATAACAGAGGCGTTAATGCAGCAAAACCTGATAGTGACCATATCCCCAACTGGAAAATCCCATCACTGACAAACAGTGATAAAAAATAACAGAATAAAATAAAGAGGCCCAGTGGCCAGCGCACTACGCGCTTTTTTGATGCGCTGAACATCGCCCCTGCACTGAGCATCTGAGAATCTAGGGATGACATAATGGCAGCCAAAATACTAACGGCTATGACACCAGAAACAATCTCACTGTTCAGTACAGATAATAAAGCAATCACAACCGGCCCTTCAGGCTGTTGAGAAAACTCCAAATTAGACAGCATTCCTATGAGTGAACAGCTCAACCAGAGAGCAATAATACATACAGGGTATAGACGAATACTGGCTGTAAATGTATTGCTATTTTTTGCTGAGCACCAATGATTAAAAATATGCGGAAAGGCACCCACAGACAATGCGATCATGTACAGAGACACAGCCTGCCAAACAGTAGTGGCATTAAAAGGTACAGAAAATCAATCAGGCTTATCCGCTAACAATGTCTCCATAGACAATATTACCCCACCATGACGCTCAAACAATGCGGAGGTAATATATAAAGACCCAACAATAAAAATAACGGCTTGTAAAACATTCACTCTGGAGGTCGCTGTAATCCCCCCTAACGCGACATAGCCAATAATAAGCATAGCTATCATCGCTGTACTTATACTGACAGGCAAGTCAAATTGGTAGGCTTCAAATACCAACAGCGATAAAACGTCACCGCCGCCCTTTAAACCAATAATGATATAGGGAACCAGAAAAACCAAACTCAGTACAGAAAATAACCTCGCAGCTCCCCGAGAATCTGTTTTATGAAAAATCAACTCACCTTGTGTTAAAAGACCCAATTTTACGGACTGCTCACAGGCACGTGTTCCCATCATTTTAAACATAACAGGTACAATAAATGCGGTTGATAAGCCCATGGTTAGGAAAACCATGAACCCCGAGCTCAATGACTGGTTGGGCACCCCGATCAGGGTAATTGCCGTCATATTGGTTGCAAATAATGTTAATAATAACGTAAAGGGCCCTATATTATGACCACCACTGTAAAATTCACTTTTGGTGGTCGTTTTATACGAGTAAAAGACTACAGCCAAGATGATCAGGAAATAAATAAGCAGTATGGAAAACATGAGACACAGTATCTATATGTTAAAGCGGCAAAATATAGCACAGTAATAACACCCGCAATATGCCGCTTATTCTATATTTATACTCTTCCCACTCAGTAAACCATTAGCACCTTAGAAAAATTGTTATTCTTGTTTATTTATTAATCAACATTCAATTTCTTACACTGCTCAACCACTAAATCATAGCTCCAAGCCCCAGATACCGGCGCAGGGATCTCATGCTCTGTTAGCTTCTGGCACATTTGCATAGGGTTCAGGCCTTTCTTTTTGAGGCGTTCCAGTAATGCCTTAAGCTCAAGATCATCGTCACTGACAGTCTGCTTATCATGCTCTCCCCGCTTACCCACATTGATTTTAACTTGTTTCATCAGCTATCCCCTGTATTAAAAACAATCAACAACCCTATGGATCAACACGACAAGTAAAGTGATCTTTTCTAGCCCAAGCCTTGTTGACGTTTCATTGTATGTTTTGACACTACGGGTGTTCGACGTCTGTTAAACCACCGAGTCCTACAGTAAAACTGTCAACAATGCCTTACTTACTGTATCAAACTACTGTGCTGTTAGCAGCTGGTGTCAACTGATTATCTGACTTTAATTCCGCCATCACTTCATCAAAATCATCGGTTATTCTACCCCGAGGAGCCAAAGTACCAATGGTGACCGCAATAATGGCTATTACTGAAAAAATAATGCCGGGCACAATCTCATATAACTCGAAGATTCCCCCAGAAAGGTGCTTCCATACAACAACCGTAAAACCGCCTACAATAATTCCAGCCATTGCACCATAGCCAGTCATACGTCGCCAATACAGTGATAAAACCAGTGCCGGGCCAAAAGCAGCACCAAAGCCTGCCCATGCATATGAAACCATCCCTAAAACAGAACTGTCCGGATCCATTGCCATCGCTGTGGCAAGTATGGCTATAGCAATCACAGCACAACGGCCAACCATCAATATTTCTTGCTGTGAGGCCTCTTTACGAAACATATCCCGGTAAAAATCTTCCGCAAACGCTGTTGAGCATACAAGTAATTGTGAACTGACGGTACTCATGATGGCTGACAGAATCGCCGCTAGTAGAATACCCGCGATCAATGGGTTAAATAAGGTGTCTACAATTAACATAAAAATGGTCTCAGGATCGTCCAGAACAACCCCTCGCTGATGGGTATATATAATACCTGCCAAACCTACAAAAATTGCACCTACAATGCCAAGTCCCGTCCATATCACACCAATTCTACGAGCGAGTGGAATATCTTTGGTTGACTTAATAGCTTTAAACCGAACGAGTATATGTGGCTGACCAAAGTACCCAAAGCCCCAACCGACTAATGCCAGTATTGTCATCCAACTCAGTGTTTGCCCATGGTTGTTGGTAAACATGTTCAGCAGTTCAGGGTTATAGGCCTGAATATCATGCATTACCGAATCGACCCCACCCGTAGTTTCCAAAGCCATTATGGGTACAAGCAGTAAAGCCGCCGACATCAACAATCCCTGCGCTACGTCTGTCCAGCATACCGCCAAAAAACCACCAAATAATGTATAAGAAATCATACTAACGGCACCAATCAGCAGCGCCCAGTGATAATTAATCTCAAAGACAGATTCAAACAATTTTCCTCCGGCGACGAGTCCTGAACTCGTATAAAACAGGAAAAACACTAAAATAAAGCCAGCAGACAGCGGCTGAATAAGCCCTTTATGGTCATCAAACCGATTAGCAAAGAATTCTGGGAGAGTTAAAGAGTCATTGGCCACAACACTGTAGAGACGAAGGCGCTTAGCCACCACAAGCCAATTCAGCCAACTGCCAAGCAGCAACCCACCTCCAAGCCAAAATGCTTCAAAACCACTGGCAAATGCATAACCAGGCAGCCCCAGTAGCAACCAGCCGCTCATATCAGAAGCACCAGCACTAATCGCTGCAGACCATGGTCCTAGCGACCTCCCTCCAATAAAATAGTCATTGGATGTTTTGGTTCGCATCCATGCAACATAACCTATCACCAACATAGCAACAAAATAGACTGCGAATACCGATATAATCACTTCCTGATCCTGCATTTTATGAACCTCCTGTATTACTGCTCGTTCATACTGTAAAAAGATAGAACAGTTATTAATTAAGCACACAAAAGATATGCTGTTTAATCGTAACGCCCATCAGGACTCAGTTTCCTATACGTTTGAGGCCTTCTTCAGGCTGAATACGTTAAATGCATAGAACTGTAGTACTAGTACTCCGTCCGGCAGAAGATGATAGTTTACTGAAGGCTATTCTAATAACTTCGAGTCCATAACACCGGAGTTATTATGATCATCAAATATCATGTTCGACTCAGCGAGGAAGAACGATCAATACTTGAACGGCTTATCAAGCAGGAAAAGCCCAAAGTTGCACAACACAAAAAACGTAAAGCCAATATCCTTCTGGCTATCGATGAAAACCATGATCCACTGCAGCATGATCAGGTAGCCAAAGCTTTCCATGTTAGGCCGCTTACTATCACTCGCCTCAGGCAACGATTTGTTGAAGAAGGGCTTGATGTCGCTGTCAATGGAAAACTAAGCAGCCACGGTCGGGTACGTAAACTCGATGGCGAAGCCGAAGCTCACCTTATTGCCCTTACCTGCTCACCACCACCGGAAGGAGCCAGCCGATGGACGCTAAACTTACTGACAGATCGCATGATTGAGCTCAGATACGTCGAATCGATTTCCAGAAGCACAGTACATGAGGGGCTGTTACCAACAGCCCCTAAAGTCCCCCTATCACCAGTTTGAGATGTCCACTCACAAATCAAGGCCGATGTCTGTTGTCTTGAGGCAACAGGAAGACGGCCATGATAACGAGAGAGGACTATCTCATGATGAAAGATTTACGCCGACGTGGCTGCTTTATCAAGGACATAGCGAATAAACGCAATGTCTCCGGAAAAACCGTCAGCCGGGCATTAAAGCGGCAAGGCCCTTCACCAAAACGCCAGTCTGGGGTGATACTTGGCAAACTGGATGCCCATAAAGAGCACATTGATGAGCTCTTGGCTGATGACATTTGGAATGCTGAGGCCATTTTCAGCATTATCCGGGAGCGAGGATACATCGGTGGTCGTACCTTGCTGCGAAGCTATATACAGCCAAAGCGGGTGATGCGTAAGGCTAATACCACTACACGCTTTGAGACAGCACCTGGGCTTCAGCTGCAACACGACTGGGGCGAAATCCCCCTGACCATTGGCGGGCAACTGACCAAGGTTTATTTCTCTGTTAATACCCTTGGCTATTCTCGCCGCTTCTACGCCTGGGCAGCTCCCACTAATGATGCTGCTCATACTTATGAAAGCCTGATACGCAGCTTTGATTGGTTTGGTGGTGTTCCTCAACAGATTTTGGTGGATAACCAGAAAGCAGCTGTTCTAAAGCACCCAGCCAATGGCAACGTGAAATTTAATGAGGGCTTTCTGATGCTGGCTAGCCATTATCAGTTTACGCCAAAGGCCTGTAAGCCTTACCGAGCAAGGACAAAAGGCAAAACAGAGCGAATGGTTCGCTATATCAAAGAGAACTTCTTCCAGCGTTATCGCGTCTTTGAAAGCATTGAGCACCTGAATCAGCAGTTAGAACTCTGGTTGACCAATGTCGCTGATCAACGTATTCAGGACACACTGAAGGAACAGGTAGCTGAACGTTTCAAAGGTGAGTCAGTGACTCTGAAAGCATTACCATCCATACGTTTTGACACCAGTTACCGGGAAACCCGACAGGTTCCCATTGACTGTTACATTGATGTGTTGGGTAATCGTTACAGTTTTCCCACCTCAGTGGCTCAACAAACGGTTAGCATTCGCATTGGGCTGGATCGGAAGCTGAAGATATATGACAGGGATGAGAACTGGCTGGCAACACATCTGATTAGCACAGAGAAAAACCGTTGGGTCTGTGACCGGGAGCACCATCAGCCACTCTATCAGGCTGTGCACGTTGAAACCCGGGATCTTAGCCAGTATGAGGAGGTTACCTGATGCAGTTGCACGGATTCATTGAAAAACTCAAACTGGATTATATCGGTGATGCCCTGGACACCCTCTGTGAGCAGGCTAGCAAGAAAGACTGGAGTTACCGAGAGTTCCTTCAGAATATACTGAGTGCAGAATGGGCGGGACGCCATCAAAAAGGCTTGGAAAGTCGTCTAAAGCAGGCACGCTTGCCGTGGGTTAAAAGCTTGGAACAATTCGATTACAGCTTCCAGCCAAGCATTGACAAGAAAGTGATGCGGGAACTGTCAGGCTTGGGGTTTGTCGAACGCTCAGAGAATATTGTCTTTCTGGGCCCACCGGGTGTAGGCAAAACTCACTTGGCTATATCTCTGGCGGTAAAGGCAGCCGAAGCTGGCCATCGTGTGGTGTTTATGAGTCTGGAAAAGCTGATGACCACCCTAAAAAAGGCGCAACAGGAAAACCGGTTGGAGCGTCAAATGCAGCAGCTGGTGTACCCAAGACTGCTGATACTCGATGAGATTGGTTACCTACCCATGAGCCGCGAAGAAGCGAGTCTGTTCTTCCGACTGGTTACCCGACGTTATGAGAAGACCAGCACTATTCTGACCTCCAACAAAAGCTACAGTGACTGGGGTGAAATTTTTGGTGACCAGGTCATTGCGACCGCTATTCTGGACCGGCTGCTACACCATGCGACTACGGTAAATATCAAAGGCGAGAGTTACCGGCTGAAAGAAAAGCGCAAAGCAGGGCTGTTAAAAAGTAAGGAAAAATAACCCAGGCAATAGCAACGTGTTCGGAAAATCCGACAACCCGTACTATTGTTAAAAACCGGACATCTCAAACTGGTGAAATGGGGACATAGTTAGCTGGCGGTAACAGGGGCTAAAAAAAATGAGCTTAAGCCCTGGCAAACAAAGGAATGGTGTATACCTGCGGAAGAAAGCGCCAACTGTGTGAGTGCGATGGAGGATATTCTTGAAGTCTATAAACGTCCTCTTGATCCAAGGCGTCCGCTTGTTTGCCTTGATGAAAGTAGCAAGCAGCATGTTAAAGAAGTCGTTAATCCAATGCCTGTTGAGCCTGGAAAACCGGAGCGTTATGACACAGAGTATGAACGTAATGGCGTCAGCAATCTGTTCATGATGTTTGAACCCTTGACAGGTTGGCGGCATGTTGAGGTGACTGATCGTAGGACAGCGATTGATTGGGCTCATCAAATCAAGTTTCTGGTCGATGTTCGCCACAAAGAGGCAGAGAAAGTTATACTGGTTGGAGACAACTTGAACACGCATTCTCCCGCATCACTTTATAAAGCTTTTTCCCCAGAAGAAGCCCGCAGAATGATTGATAAGCTTGAGTTTCATTACACCACAAAGCATGGCAGTGGGCTGGATATGGCCGAAATTGAGCTGAGTATACTGAGTCGCCAATGTCTGGATCGGCGTATCCCTACCCAAGATATTCTCCGGAGAGAAGTCAAAGCCTGGGAGGAGAAGCGCAACGCAAGAAAAGTGACTACACAGTGGCGTTTTACCACTGAAGACGCTCGGATAAAACTTAAGAGACTGTATCCAAAGATGCCAGAGCTTGATAATACAGAGTAGATTGAGAGCCTCCATAGAACATAAACCAGGCTATTAGAGCAGCACTTTTTCCCATGAAAAATTGGGAAATGGGGCACTTTGCGTGAAATAACCCATTTTTTTGTCCTGCCACTCAAAATTGACTCAAATAACAGGACGGCTAACCATTGTCGACCATTTACACAAACAGTTGACCGATCGGTTATCTGTGGTTATCAAATGGTGTCGGATGGAGTACTAGGCTCTGTTGACATAAGAACGCAATCTCAGCAAAACCCAGAGCTGCTGTGGCCAGGCGCGGTTACGCAGGAATACAAATGTATTTCAAGTGAACGCAACGACGTCCAGAGCGGCTCTGGGTTTTGCCCTTCGGGTGACACAAGAAAAGCGGCTTTCAGTCTTCGTTAAGCTGGATTTGACGTAGATGGCTACGTCTGCACCAGCTTGCCTTGCTGAAAACCGCTTTTCTTGTCACTGAGACTGCGTTCTTATGTCAACAGAGCCTAAAGCAGCTATCGACCAGTAAGCAGCAGGCAGTAGAAAAATCATGAAATGCCAGTTGTAGCGCAAAAGTTATACCAACCCTCCTTGCTAACTACAGCATTGAACAAACTATTTTTAGTGGCTGGGCAAGGTTTTCTGAGGTAAAAAGGAGCAATGGCAAGTAATAGCCTCAAGAAAAAGCAAGTACTATCGTGTAATCTAACAGGGTAAAGTCACCCCATCCCTACCATGAGCTAAACATCTATGAATAATGATTGGTTTCATTGTGTACAAAAAAGCATTATTTATAGAACTTACGCATTGACAGACATCCAAAACAATTGCTAGATCAGCAAAAAAACAGTGGATGTCGTCGTGCGTAGAAAAATAACAAAACCAACAACAGCCAAGTGCGACCTCCCGAAGTATACGGGGTTTCTACTCTGTGAACCCAAATCAGCCACCTGTACCCGTCTTAGCGAATTGAGTGATATATCGCATGACAGTGTTAACCGCTTTCTCCAACGTGAAAACTTTGCTCCTGAAGATCTTTTTCTAGAAGCGTCAGCAAGGCTTATTCTTGAAGGTGGGACGCTATCGGTTGATGATACGGTGCTGGATAAACCTTATACCCATTACACGGCTTTAGTCGGTCATTACTACTCAGGAAAGCACCACAAAACCGTCAAGGGTATTAATCTCATCACGCTTTATTACACGGACATCAAAGGCTACAACTTGCCCGTTAATTTCCGTATTTACAATCCAGCCGATGGCAAAACTAAAAATGACTACTTTGTCGATATGCTGAAAGAAGTACTGGCATGGGGACTCGAACCTGCATGTGTTACCGGTGACTCTTGGTATAGCAGTATTGGAAACCTCAAAGCTGTGAAAAACAATGGTTTGGGTTTTATGTTCGCTGTTAAAAGCAACCGTACCCGCATAGCATTTTCAAAACGCCGAGGCCCGCAGTCTAATCCTCAGCATGCCAGCTAACGAGTTGTATTTGGTGATAAAACCCTGTGAAAGACGGAAAAAGCACTCTACGGGTCTTAAAACGCCTTTAAACAAGCTGTTTTTCACTCAACACCAAACTCCAGACGGATCTTTCCTATGCCGCCTGCTGAATCGGTTTTTGTAAGGCCAGCGCCTTATGGTATTGACGAAGCTCTGAGCGTTTTATACCAACAGTAACACCACAAAATACCAGTTGTGCACCACAGGCATGGCATTTGAGTGGATCAACGCTAAAGGTCGCGTTCAACAGCTCGGGAAAGTAGATCCTTTGTGTTTTTTTCTCAGCTTGATTCAGTAGATCGTAGATTTTTGGCAGTAGCTTTCCTCGGACACGGTGAGCCAGAAACCCGTAGTAGCGCACCAGTCTGAACCCTTTTTCGGGAATATGGCGAATCAGCCGTGTAATGAATTCTTCGATATCACAATGGAACAGACGGTGTGTATTGGTTTTGTGATCGAGGTACTCAAACACCACTTCTTTGCCATCGTAGTGCTTAATTCGTGACAAAGCGATGGGAGGTCGGGTGAGATACCGTCCCAAATACTTAGCTGTTGCCGTGGGTGTTTTAGTGGGATCAGCAAAATGAACATGCCAGTGTTTCTTATATTCAGTATCGAGAAACTGATTCAGCCGATAGTTGTTCCCACATTGCTTTGATAGCTCATCCGGAATGATGAGCTGCCCTTTTTTGGCTTCTTGCCGTAAGAGGTGAAGAACCTGGTAGCGCCAGCATGTCATGGTATTTATTTTGTGGAAGTCTATCTTCTTCCATCGCTTATGATCTGTGGTAATCCCCCCCAGCGTAATAGCCAAATGGATATGGACATTGAGCTTAAGATCACGACCAAAGGTATGAATAGCGTTGAAAATACCGGGAGTTAGCCCTTTTTTCTTGGCAGCATCGAGCATGATACTAGCGGCTATTGCACTGAGGTTACCCTGTAGGTGACGATTGACTTCAAAGAACCGCCAAAGGACATCAGGCATAGTAAACGTGATGTGTTGCCAGCGTGTATCAGGCAGTGTGGCCTTCATATTTTCGAGCCACTGATCGGTCTTTTTTTTGCCACAGGTGTTACAAAATCGGGAGTTACAGCCAAAGCAGATCTTTTTCGTAAAGAAACATCCGAGCTTAGAGCAACGAAAAGTCGCAAATCCCAAAAGAGTCGTTCCACAAGCCAGAAGTAGCCCCATGGTCTCAATAACAACGGGTCTCAGAGTGTCTTTGTGTTTTTGATAATACTGCCACCATGCCTTTTCGAGGTGCAGCAGTTGCTTCATGCGGGAAGGGGTGCGGATAGCACAAGCCCAGATGGTTGTTGATGAAAAGTGAAGGATGGAACTATAAAGGACAAGTGACGTTAAGGAAAGTTGGCTGGAAGCCCTCTATTTGGCACTGGAGGAAAGCCGCCGCGGAGCGGCACACCTTGTGTCTCTGTGCAAAAGGGTAACTACCAACAGGTGCAGAGCCTGGAGATTCCCGAAGAAGGAAAAACTGTATGGCTACGTAACTTTGGTCATGTACGACTCTACCGGACGCGACTCAAAAACGAGCTGCGCCATTACGTTGTTTACACTCCTCATGTCGGAGCAAATCTATCTCCACGATCTGATTTTGATCAGCTGCACCAACATCATTGGGCGATCGAAGAGTATCACCGGGCATTAAAGCAACTCTGCAACATCGAGCGTTTTCAGGTGAGAGGGGAGCGACAGGTCCGGAATCATATTTTTGCGGCTATCTTTGGCTATACCTGTCTTCAGGCGATGAAAATATCAGGGTCACTCAGAAGCGTCTATAGCGTCAGGAAAGACGCCCTCAAAGAAGCTACCTGGGATTTCATAAAAAGCTTCTCCGAGGGGAAGGAATGGTTGAGGCCATTTTTTGCCGGACCTGTCAATGCGTAAGTTCTAATTTAGAAGAGACTATAGTTAAGAGTGTACTTAAAAATTTTTATTATTCGTTCATAAAAAAACCCTGATAACTTTGTTATCAGGGTTTTCTAATAAGTGCTTGACAGTGCCCTACTCTCACATGGGGAAACCACACACTACCATCGGCGATACATCGTTTCACTACTGAGTTCGAGATGGGATCAGGTGGTTCCAATGTTCTATGGCTGTCATAGCTAAACTACTGCTTCAGATCTTTCTGAAACACTGTTTCAACAATTGGTCAAAACAGTAAAATTGGTACCTGGCGATGACCTACTCTCACATGGGGAAACCCCACACTACCATCGGCGATACGTCGTTTCACTACTGAGTTCGGGATGGGATCAGGTGGTTCCAACATTCTATGGTCGCCAGGCGAAACTGTTGATGGTTGGTGTTAACCCACCATCATGGAATCCGTTTTCATTTAAGCTGTAAATTCTTGCGATACACTCTTTATGTATGGCTTTGTAGTCTCTCTACAAATCGCTTTGGCGTTATATGGTCAAGCCGCACGAGTCATTAGTACTGGTTAGCTCAACGCCTCACAACGCTTACACACCCAGCCTATCAACGTCATAGTCTTTGACGGCTCTTCAGGGGCCTCAAGGGCCCAGGGAAGTCTCATCTTGAAGGGGGCTTCCCGCTTAGATGCTTTCAGCGGTTATCCCGTCCGAACGTAGCTACCGGGCAATGCGTCTGGCGACACAACCCGAACACCAGTGGTTCGTCCACTCCGGTCCTCTCGTACTAGGAGCAGCTCTTCTCAAACTTCCAACGTCCACGGCAGATAGGGACCGAACTGTCTCACGACGTTCTAAACCCAGCTCGCGTACCACTTTAAATGGCGAACAGCCATACCCTTGGGACCGGCTTCAGCCCCAGGATGTGATGAGCCGACATCGAGGTGCCAAACACCGCCGTCGATGTGAACTCTTGGGCGGTATCAGCCTGTTATCCCCGGAGTACCTTTTATCCGTTGAGCGATGGCCCTTCCATACAGAACCACCGGATCACTATGACCTACTTTCGTACCTGCTCGACTTGTCAGTCTCGCAGTCAAGCTGGCTTGTGCCATTACACTAACCGTACGATGTCCGACCGTACTTAGCCAACCTTCGTGCTCCTCCGTTACTCTTTAGGAGGAGACCGCCCCAGTCAAACTACCCACCACACAATGTCCCCGATCCAGATAATGGACCTGGGTTAGAACCTCAATATTGCCAGGGTGGTATTTCAAGGTTGGCTCCATGCGAACTGGCGTCCACACTTCAAAGCCTCCCACCTATCCTACACAAGCAACATCAAGATCCACTGTGAAGCTATAGTAAAGGTTCACGGGGTCTTTCCGTCTAGCCGCGGATACACTGCATCTTAACAGCGATTTCAATTTCACTGAGTCTCGGGTGGAGACAGCTTGGCCATCGTTACGCCATTCGTGCAGGTCGGAACTTACCCGACAAGGAATTTCGCTACCTTAGGACCGTTATAGTTACGGCCGCCGTTTACCGGGGCTTCGATCAAGAGCTTCTCCGAAGATAACCCCATCAATTAACCTTCCGGCACCGGGCAGGCGTCACACCGTATACGTCCACTTTCGTGTTTGCACAGTGCTGTGTTTTTAATAAACAGTCGCAGCCAACTGGTCTCTTCGACCCCCACTAGCTTAGAGAGCAAGTCTCATCACCGGCGGGGGCGTACCTTCTCCCGAAGTTACGGTACCATTTTGCCTAGTTCCTTCACCCGAGTTCTCTCAAGCGCCTTGGTATTCTCTACCTGACCACCTGTGTCGGTTTGGGGTACGGTCCCTTTTGACCTGATGCTTAGAAGTTTTTCCTGGAAGCCTGGCATCGACTACTTCCCGATCGATAAGATCAGTCGTCATCGGTTCTCGGCTTTGAGGACCCGGATTTGCCTAAGTCCTCAGCCTACTACCTTAAACGCGGACAACCATCGCCGCGCTAGCCTAGCCTTCTCCGTCACTCCATCGCAGTCAAAAGGGGTACAGGAATATTGACCTGTTTCCCATCGATTACGTCTTTCGACCTCACCTTAGGGGCCGACTCACCCTGCGC